>CM042433.1:24659554-25259554 GCA_023631565.1 Gymnocephalus cernua | reverse complement strand
TAGTGTAGGACAGATCCCTGTGCCCCACAGTACCTGTGACTAGCTGATTTTGAAACAAAGGTAAATGAGCATACACGAAGAAGAAAAATTATCTGTGCGTTTGTTTTCTTTGATCCTGTCACTGCCGTGCAGTCGATACACTGTCTAACATTTGGCGCTGTACAGGCTACTTTCCATTATATCTTTCATAATTCAAACAATGCTCGGCTGGAGGTTTTCATTCTTTGATTTTCTTTTACTGCTGATTTGTGTAAACTGCTGGTAGCGCATTTGCTGCTTGTTTTACAACCCAACGTGGAGACTGCAGTGCACACAAAGACTAGAGCGTCAAGCACACCTTTTTCTTAACTTAAGTCACACATTTTTTTGCAGTTATGTAATTGCACAAAGTGCCATCGTAATTAGATTAATCGTGCAGCCGTAATATATACAGTATACTATTTGGTGTCAACGTGTTTTATGCAAAGGACACTTATCTCTCCCCTGGTGATTGTATGCCAGACCAGAACTGTAAACTGGACTTTTGTTTTGAATCTCATTTCCGACACACCTGCTCATGACAATGCAAGTTAACAACATCCCACTGAAGGGTCATTAAAAAAACGTCCCTGGCTGCATTTACTATATATTTAGGATCGTCCACTTGCATTGTCCTAAAATTGGTAAGACTCCTTGAAAAAAGGGGCTACATTAGCTTCACTGTTCACCCAGTATGAATTTTAACACACTAAAACTATTGAAACCAAGTCAGCACTTGGTTTTAGTCAGTTTTAGTTTATGTTTCATTTCAAATCATATACGTCAGTCAAAACAACCTAAATGTGTCACTGTCTGAGTGATGGACTCCACTCTCTAATGTTACTAGTGCAGTAATAGGGTGAGTTTATACATTGTGGACCCACTAGGGTTGGGTGATATGGAGAAAATCCAATAGCACGATATTTTTGACTAAATGCCTCGATATCGATACCATAACGATATTGTAGTGTTGATTATTGGTGCTTTCACAAAATATTTACACAATGAGATTTGATAATCATCAGTAATGTGGATATAATGGCTAAGTGGTTAAAGGCAAATAACCTAACAGCTAGAACAGTCTGGTATGTTCAGTAAATGAAATTACATTACTTTACTGTAATGCAGCCTTTAAAACAAGGAAACGACAACACATGCCTATTACCATATCCAAAATCTAAGACGATATCTAGTCTCATATCACGATATCGATATAATATCAATATACTGCCCAACTCTAGGACCCACCAATAAAATAGGGACACATGACATTTATCATACAGTGGGGAGAACAAGTATTTGATACAGCTGACAGGAAGTTAACAAGGGGCCAGGCTGTTGCCTAGCAATGTAATTCCATTGAAAAGGGAATGTTTCAATAACAATGTTGCCAAAGCATCAGACAAAACACAATAAACCGTTATATGTACATTAACACTATATTAGGATGGGTGTATATCATTTTATAAATCTATTTGTATGGTTATTAAGCAATGTGAAACAAAAAGTATATTCTAATAAAAATGTAAAGACAGTACAAATTTGACATTAGACATAAATATGTAGGCTACATATATATACATACATTTATTTTACAGTAAAGACTATAAATCAAGTCCTATAGACCCTTTGAATTGAATTCCATTGCAAGGCAACAGTCTGTGCTTATCATAAAAAAACTGCCTTTTCTTCAGTGGTGGAAGAAGTATTCAGATCCTTGAGTAAAACTACTGTAAAAATACTATGTTATATGTTAAATTCATGCATTGGAAATGTTACTTAAGAAAATGTATGTAACTGTCATCAGGAAAATGTACTTAAAGTATCAAAAGTAAAATGACTCAATGCAGAAATGATCAAAACAGTTCTGTCAATCAACTAAGTGTTTAATTGGCTAATCATTTCAGATGTACTTGTAGGCTTATATATTGTTGGGTAGTTTAATGGATTATAAAACATAGTATTTTATAAACTACGTACATGTGTTTTGTGTGCAAGAGTCTTCATTTGTAAAGTAACTAAAGCTGTCAGATTAATGTAGAGTAAAAAGTACAATATTTCTCTCTGAAATGTAGCTGAGTAGAAGTAGAGAGTGTCATGAAAAGAAAATACTCAAGTAAAGTATAAGTACCTCAAATGTGTACTTAAAGGTCCAATATGTAATATATGTACTGTAATAAATCCAAAAATGACACCAATGTCTCATCAGATATTAAGGAAATATGTTAAACTGAAATACTATCTTTTCTGACAACAATGCTGAAGTCAGTATTTTTTTCTTTTTGAAATGTACGATCCGTGACGGAATTTATGTTTTGGTCTGTGTGTTGTTATCAACTGCCCAGTTTGACAGATATAATGTAGATATACCTGTAAACACGTAAACCAGCGCACTACAGCTGTAACATTAGTACAGCCATGAAAGCAGCAAACGAACAAACGGGATCAACGGAGATAGATTCTACTCGACCAGAGACGTAACAAACCCTGGGTAAATATTGGAGATGTATTTGAAAGATGGAGACAGCTTAGAGCCCAAAAGGACGCCAAGTTGGCTAATTTCCTCCTGAACGGGTAAGCATTAGCTTCAGGCTAATTTAGCACAGCTACAAAGGACGAGCATTTTATGTCATTTCAACATTTGTGTAGTCACATTGAATTATAGCTAGAAACACGAGTTGGTTACTTGTAAAAACAATTGAGACTCAGCCAGTAACTGGTCCTGGCTAACGCCACCATGCTAACCCTGCTATCTAGCTAACGTTACTGGAGGACCATAACTGGCCACGGCTGTTTACAACGACGTAGCCCGCCGTAGGTGAGTTATTTTAAGCCAAGAGGGGGGCTGTAAATCCAGAAGAGAAGACCGTGAGTTTGCAGTGTGTTTAGCGATTGTACTTCTAAGACAATAAAGTGTGTATTTCAGTCGGGTGGAAAAGGACGACAAGGTAGTGTTATTTTTAGCGGTTCCTATCGTAATTCTAAGCCGAGGAAGTGTGTCTGTCTGGCGTGTGGAGAGGCAAGGTTGTGGGGTTTTTGGCGGGTCCTACTGTAATTCTATGCCGAAAAAATGTGTCTGTCAGTTGGGTACAGAGCTTTGCGTGAGCACGGGCTTCTATGACTGTCAATACAGCGAGTATCTAACGTTAGCTACTCCGCTGTGCTGTGAAGTATGTCTGGCTATGTGAGACAAGCATTGTTGTGGATGCTGCGCGGACTCAGCCTGGCAACCTCCGTGAACTTTGAGTCTGGGGAGGAGGGGCCGGGGGAGACGACTCTCTCCAGTATTTTGAATTTGAACTGCAGTAACTATTTTAAACACTAGCTGTCAGTATTACATATTGGACCTTTAAACAACCTTGTGTGAACTGCTGTTAATAGCATGTGTGTTTCCGACCTTATGGAATTGACTGATCAATGACATTAAACAGAGCCATAATATCATTCAGTTCAAAAACAGATGAAAGAAATCAATACTTGACCAATACAGAAAGGAATAGACCAAAACATAGGAATGGAATTGTAATGTAAAGGTTTTGTTGTATATTGTTGTTATTGTAAGACGTGAAAGATTGTATGCTGTATTTGCATATCCATTTGTTTTGTAATATATTGTGAAGTAGGGGCAGGACCTAATAAGCTGTATGCTTCCGCCTGCTCCTTCTCGAACTTATCCTTTTTTGGTCTTTGGTAAATGCTGATTGTTTTAATTTTTTTTGTTTTCTTGTGCAACACTGTTGATTGTTTGAGATAAATTATAAATCCAATTAAATCAAACACAAGTGCTGATGCTGGCACCAGGATGGGGGAGCTGTACAGGGTTCTCGATGTTAGGAATGTGCTGACAGCTGGATGACTTCTGCTGTTAACTGAACTGACAGGATTTGCATTTTCAAACTTTTTTTTAACCCTCCTGTTATCATAATTACTAACACCCCGTATCCTTGTCAATTTGACCCCGGCAATTTAAACATCCAGAAAATTACTGTAAATAATATTATCACCCAATTTTATGTTTCAGGTACTTCATGTCACTTTACTACCTACATACCCCTTTAGATAAAACATAACCCTTCACTTCGCCTGCATATCTTACTGGCACACTTACACAGAAGCATTAATGCTATTCGCTACACTTGTTCTGCTGTGAAATTGTTTTGTCTGGGTGACAACAGAAGTGGTCAGACAAAACATAATCTTTTTAAATTCTTTAGCCAGGCTCCAACATATAAATCAACATTTGTTCACACTATTTTCACTTAACACCCAAACAGTAGTCAGTGTGAGCGAATGATAATGGTTTATTGATTGTGAAAAGCAGAAAATCTACAAACACAGACAGCTTCAGACCTCCAGCAGTCTTAGTCCGACCCCAATCCAAAGGCAAACATCCACTCCACCTGCCCCCGTTGCCTGGGGTTTAAAGGCAGAGCTTCATAAAAAAGGAAGGGTGGGAGGGACTTGTTAGCTGGACAGCCAATCAGATGACACAGACAGACATTCTGAACACCACCCAGCTGGTCCAAAGAAAGCTGCTCAAGCCTTCCTCCGAGCCGTGTGGGCAGAGCCAGGTGCCAGGACTGATAAACCGTTTGGTTTCCACATGATACATTCACTAACATTAACATCATCCACTTTCAAAAGAAAAATCCCCAAAAACCTCTGTTCCACTTCCACACAGCAAAGCACCCCAGCCGAATGATAAAATACTCAAACACGCACACATTTACACTCAATTTTCCTTATTTACTGTCAAGAATTGGAATGTTTTCTCATTAGATTTGAAAGTCATTTTTACATTCAGATAAATTATGTAAATCAGTCGTCTATATGGATTGCGAAAGGGAAAAAGGAAAGGCAGGGAATGCACATCTAATTAAGAAGAATCAGGGTAGTAGAGTATACTACTTTCAGCCAAAGATTTGATTTCAAAATACCACTGTTGGTTTATAAAGCACCGGATGGCATTACTTCTGCTACATTATGAACGTCTGGGACAGGTCTGCCATTTGTCCCCAGAGTCAGAACTAAACATGAAGAAGCAGGGTTTAGTTTTTTTGCACAACATATCTTATTCTATTTTAGCTTGCTTTTATTTTCTATACTCTTGGACTGTTTATAAAAACGGTGTTTGGTGTTTTAAGCCCCCAACGTCCCAAAGCACTAGGATTAGGCAATGGTTAGGGTTAGGTGCCTTGAAGTAGACGTTTAAAAAACGGGCTTAAAACACCATCGAGCGTTTTTAAATGTCCTTTTGCAGTGCATTTCTTTTGGACTTTGTCTCAATGTTTTGGCGTTTTACGTACAGCTCTTTGAATTGCCTTGTTGCTGTAATGTGCTATATAAATAAACTTGCCTTACCCTGAATTTACATTTAATTCCAAGATGGTGAAAGGTAGGCCTCCTTTCAGCAGCTCTTTCCAAAGATGGATAAATAAAAGTGGATGCTGTCCATCCCCTCTACCGCTGGAAAAGATGACAGTGATTTTCGTCTGTGTGCTCTCAACATTTTGACTGAAAAGGCAGATGAGATGGACAGCACCAAACACTCACCACACACACACACACACACACACACACACACACACACACTGTCAGAGGGGCAGCAGTGTCTATGACAAATTGGGACTAGGAGCAGGGCTGGTGGAGTTGTTGTCCTGATTCGCTGCCTGGGTTCCCCGTGGTGGAACCTCGATGATACGTGGCTTGTCAATGATTCGAGCGCGGCGGTTGCCTTTTTCTACGATTCCGATTATCCACGCTCCGCCCGCTGCCCCCTGACCTCCAGTGCCGGAGCTCTGGCTCTTCATCTCCGAGCAAAACTTGGCCGCCTGCTCTCTGGGCAGACACATCAGCAGCCCACCTGGTCGGAAGGAGAGGAAGATGGATGTTAGGTCAACATACAATATATATTCTCAAACTGTAATCATCTCACCTAATTATGGCTAGACCCATGTTGCAAAATCACCTTCTTCGGAGCTCACAAAGCTCCACCAAAAAGCAGACTATTTCAGTTTTGGATGATATCACTTTCAATCCCAAAACTTGTTCGTAACCACCCCTTACTGCATGTTTACATACTGCATTCCAGGGCTGTACCAAATACCATTTCTTGCTTCGGTACTAATTAATAGCGAATATGTGAAGCTTCTGATCAGGATTCAGCCGACCAGTGCCAGACCTCAGCAGAGCGCAGTGGGATTACGCGCGGCTGTACCATTTCTACCTTCATTAAATCGCCTGAGTGATACCAGGCTGCTGCAGCATAACCCCACAGATCTCTACACATCAGGCTGCTCGGCTAGAACGTCCTCAGCTGAGATGGACCGAATAGCGCTGCGTAAATTAACCAGCGGCTTGGGGACATTTAGCTGCTTAATCCTGACAAAAAACCATGGTGAATTTCAGTCTACATGTAAATTTTTTCAGGGTGCATTTTATTTTTGAGGATTCGGCTAATACAGTATTGAAGGAAAAACAAAACCTAAACGAATACTCGAATGCCAAAATTGAAAATCGAATACCTACCCAACGAACGGATCTCCAAACAGTCGCATATTTCGGGTCCAGCCCTACCACGTTTATTCACAGATACACAGACAAGAACACATTTATTGTGGGGTAATCTCAGTTTTCATACCAGAAGTCTCTGCTGACGTGCCCTGAACCAGGTTGAATATGTTCCCACAGGCTTTACTGATGGCAGCCATCTTGGCTATGATTGGTAGGTTGTGGATGACGAAGGCCACCTCGTTTCGTTGCTGTGCTGCCAGGGTGTTGGCGTGTCCCAGCAACCCAAAACCAGTCACGTCTGTGGCGGCGTGAGCCTGGAACTTGTGCATTAGGCCTGCCGCTGGAGACACAAATTAACTTCATGAGCTTTATTCACGACTACAAAAAGTCACAGAAAGATTTCGACTTTAACTGGGCCAAAAACCATCTAAAGAGTAGGCCAATTAATGCAGTGTTTCCCACACAGACTAATGTGCGGCGGTGCGCCTCACAATCAACACTGCCCGCTGCACTTGTGTTTATTAATTTTTTTTTAACGCTATTGAAAACATGCTGCGTATTCGTTCAGCAGCATTTCCTTCCCTGCTCTCTTCCGTCTCTCTGTCACTTGCGTCTCACTCACACACACAGCCACGCCCACCGTGCACACAGCGCCTGTCTTCATGAAGAGGAGAGAAGCTGGCTGGCGAAATTCACAAGTTGACGACACGCAAAGGTTGGTATCTCGTGAACACCTTTACACAGTCACACATTAAAATTGCTACAAATATTTTATATTCTGAATACAATGTTGCCAGTGTGTTAATGTTAGAGTCCCGACCCGACTCTTAGCAAACAAGCGATTTTGCCCGCTTTAGAAAGTTAGCTAGTCGCAAGTTTGCGGTAAAATGCAGTTGGGTTGTCGAGGTCAAAACACTATACGTAGCAGCTGTGAATCAAATAAATGTATTATAAATAATGTTTTGTCACTTTTTACTCTTACACTGAATGTTTGCTGCTTCAATCCAGATGATTTGAAGTTTTTCATATAAAAAGTAAATATACAAATAAAAGACTGAGTGATTGCAGGACTTCAGAGCATATTGACACAGGTGTAGTTTACCTGTGCGGTTTAGCGTTGCCATGGAGAACATGGCTTCCTGATAGGCCTCTTTTACTTCCTCTTTGGTGACGACTAGCTTGATCTTGTTCCACCTTTCAGTCTGGCAAGATATAAACAGAGACAGTAAGGTGCACATAATGGACACGGGGGGGGGGGGGGGGGGGGGGGGGGGGGGAGACGTGTCAATAAACATAATGTTCATGTGAGCGGAGTCGAGTGGCCGACCTGATCGAGCCATTGGTGAGCATTCACAGCCACCTGCGTCCCCAGAGGTTTAGTCAGAACCAAGACGTCCCCTGGAACAGCACCATCCGGCCTGAAGAAACAAACAAACAAACAAACAAACAAACAAACAAACCACACGCATAGCATTGCTTTATCAGTCATAGTAGACACACACAGACAGGAAATGTAAGGCACAGGGGGTTGACATACAACAAAGGTCCCCGGCCAGAATCAAACAGGGATGTGGCGATAATAATTTATGGTTATCCAATTTGATCGTGACCGTTTTCCCAAGATGGCGGCCGCCTATATACGTGAACGGTACTGTCTTTATAAACTATCTTTTTAATAAACTGTCTGTACACTTACAAAGTTCTCAATGCTTCGGTTTACATGTAGGGACCCTCGTTATGCTACCGTGGAAGTGTGGTGCTATTTTGAGCCTTGTTAGTGGTATAGAAATAGCGATATCTTTTTACTTTACCCTCTGCCCTGACGACTAGCGTTATAAGCCAATTAGCGGTTTGCGATAAAACTGGTCCCATTCGATTAGCATGAAAACAAATCCCAGAGAACGCTCGACTCATGTAAATCTGTATTGAAACTTTACTGCACCAAGATGCTGAAATAAAAACATTACAAAAAAGCAACTATCAGAAAATACACTGTTAAAAAGCTGAACAGGTTTTCTTCGCTTTCAAGAAGCGAACATTTGGAGATAAATAGCTTTCAAAGGGCAGCAATAAAGGGACTACATAAATGCGTTCTGACAACTCTAAGAAACCTCTAATAGAAGTTGAACTACATGAGGTAAAGTGGGTACATATATAAAAAGGGGATTTAACAGTTTAACTGACTCACATGATGAACTCATTGGGCTGGCAGACAACTGATGCTACTCCTCCTACGATGATCCAGGGGTTGATCACCGTCTGGCCACCTGTCACCGAAGTCCCTCCCTCCTCTGCCGCATCGCGAAACCCTTGAATCATCAACGGCATCACCCGCTCACGGTCCTGGGTCGCACATGCACATACAAAAGGATAATGAATCATAAAAGAAGACCTTACCTGACCTTAAAGAAATCAACGTATACATGTGTACAATCCTCAAGTCAAAATGATATACTGCATTCATTGTAACGTGCACACATTCGTAGTGGAGGACACACAACAGTGACATTCAATAAATAAAAGCAAGTCAACTCAACACCTTGGCATCCACCCACAAACACACATAACGCTACCTTGTCGTTCATCTTCTGGCTGACACTCAGTAGCATCAGCATGTTGTCGCACTCGGTGATGCCCATGGCGTAGAGATCACTGAGGACGTTGGCGCACGCTATCCTGCCCTGAGAGACGGACAGACAGAAAAAAACTAGTCAATTACATGGATTAGACTAATATTGCATGATTTAGGTGAGAGAGTTTAGTGAACAACCTTCGCTATCGACGCAGTTCATCAACTTTGGATGAATCAGTTTTATTTGTGAAATACAAAGTAGGGTACCCCAGCCCCAGCACTGGTAATCCTCAGTGGTGGAGGGGTACAAATAGGCAGCATCATGATCACATACTGTACAGATCCACACTGGAAGTAATTATTGACCGGACGCAAGTGCCTTTGCTATTTTAAGACCGTCCAGCGCCCACGTCGTTTAAATAGCAAATGCACCTGTGTCCATCTGTGCGCCCATGGGCGTGCTGCTCTTACAGGGAGGTATGTTCAGGTCCATTCTTGGCGTATTGCCATCTTGAGGCAGCAGGAAGACTCAATGTTTTCCGAGATTTTAAATAATGGTTATATAATGTTTCGACGGCCTTACTTCCTGGATAGGGTGCCCATGTATTCACAGACGAAGCACCTGCCAGAATCTCACCATCATGTAAGGATCCTCCACCAGAGGGTAGAAGAAGTCTGTGGTCTGGACCAGTGAGAGCCCTCCATGCCTCAGGGGAATCACACAGCAGTCCATCCCTACTCCTGGAAACACACACAACAGTGAGGAGGGGAAGAAACTTTGAATTTTTTTTGTAATAAAATACAATAGCCTTGTAATAATCATTAACTTATTCAAAGCGTTCAGTTTTTGTTTAGAGTGAGAATACTACTTTAATAGTTTGTGTGTTTGTGTGTGTACTTATGGCGGTGTTGTTTACTATAGGTAGTATTTATTACAGGACTGTCATATGAAATTGCATTACAATGTATGTACAGTAAAGTTACAGGGATTTCTATGTCTGTGGTCATTCAGTGTAACTACATACATGCTGTTACTACACCTCTAAAAGCAGTAAACTAAGGTTAAGTAACTTACCGTACATCACTTTCACTCTGCATTGCGTAACACCTTTACTAGAAGAAATATTTGACTAAAAGCATGAACGTTGGACTCAACGAATCAAAAATATTTCTGCTGAATCATAGTTACGTATGGTAATTTGCCTACTCGCGGAATTTGAACACTCTTAGCTTGCTAACGTTAGGTCACCTATATAATGTTAACGTTATATGCATTTACAATGTAACGTAGTGATAACTTACATGGTAAAAAATTCGATAGCTTAGGACTATTAAAAACACGCCTGTATCGTTAGCTGTCCATCTGTCAAACGAGTTGCCATATGAGTTAACAACACAAGCTAGCATTGTTAGCAACAGTTACGCTAGATAACTGACGTTAACCACCATGGGTTTCCGACTAGATGAACGGGACATGAATGCAAGATTATGCTAATTCCGAATTTGTTTCTTACCGAGTCGGGGGCCGGGCAACTGTTGGCCGAACTCCGATGCTTGGTCGTCGGCCTTCCCTGTCCCGTCGGCCCGGTCCGTCTCCAGTCCCGCCAGGAGTTTGAGCAGAGCCTCCTGCGGGACCTTGCAGCCTCATCCTTTCAGGTCTGAAAATGCTGTGAGACGAAATCCGCGCTCCAGGCCATGCTCCTCGGGTTTGAAAGGCTTGTACCCGGGGGGGAAACACCCCTCGGATCCTACAGCCTCTGCCGCGGGAGGCGGGGAAGTTGAGCCTGACATGCCTGTCTGAAGAGTACTACAAACACACAACGCCAGTCGCGCACACTGGCAAATAAAGACGCAGGGATGAATGGAGCGTGCGTCCGGCGAGGGCTGCTTGAAACAAGAGACGAGGAGTGTAATATAAAATCCTTCCGATGCGACTTCCTGTCGGAACTTTCGCCATAAACATTTAGTGTGCAAAGTATATGCAAAATTCACCAATCCTAAACGACACACGTATACCAAAGCCCTTTAGCATTGGACTTGTATTACCACAATATTAGAAAAAGGTAATTTAAACCCATAGCGAAGGCACAGTCGTCAGATATAGCTAGGCGCACACGTCTTATTTTGAAGGCGTAGCATGTAATTTTCGGTCCCTTTCTGTTGCTCAACGGGCTCAATGTTCAACTCCGTATCATACATCGATCCATGATGAGTATCTGCCTACTACACATTTAAAAATCAACTGGATCGGCTGAGACACACACACACACACACACACACACACACACACACACACACACACACACACACACACACACACACACACACAATGATTTACTGATTTATTTTGTAAATCTTTAACAATTTGAAACAATATTCTTTGCACCAAATGATCTATAATTACAGACAATATTCACACAAACTGTGAAGGACCCTCAATGTGCTTACCTTCAGATTGATACATAGCTAGGTGCTATAAAACAGAATTAGGGGCACAAACAGAGCTATGCTGGATTAAGGGTCATGTCTAGCATCAGAGATGGTGCAATGGTGTACACAGGCACAGAACACAGAGAATGGCTACTTTTTTTCAATAAGAGTAAATCCATCTCTAATACATAATAATACATGTTTGAGGTAATATAGACAGCAACATTTACCAAAACATATTTGAATATTCTATGTTATTTAAAGCTCACTAGGTTATTCACATCGTTGTGTTTTCTCTGTTAAAGGGGAAAAGTGCCCCTATGACTTTTTTTCACCTTATGTGTGCGTCAGTGTGGCATCTAATGGGCAAAGTATGGGGAGGGGGAAGAGGGGAAATAAAAAATAAAAAAAAGGTGCAAGGAAAAATAAAAAGAATGACGTGGAAAGGATGGGTTGCAGAATGGAAAAGCTACAGCAGAATTTGAATTCTTTGAGCACTTCTAGTAACATATACCATGCTGATTATCTTTTGGTTACTCTTTTCTTTCACTTTTTGATACCGTCATCTCATTGCCACTTGTCTCGATTCCAACATATTACATTTTTAAAATGGTACGATCCACAGTATGTATTCAGTTTGTGTATGTGTGTTTACATGGCAGAGAGAGTAAGGTGCAACAACCACACATTTTTCCAGGCTGTGCCCAGAGGCTGGGAGTGGACACAAGGTACGTCAAAAAACGTCAATATGCTGTATATATGTCTGTCTGTATGTATGTGCTGAACTATGCCCATGTTACTGTATACAGTCCATGACATGTATCTGCAGCGTGTCCATATCTGGAGCCTGGTACTGACACTTAGGACAACATAAATCTGGCAGCTCTTCAGCTCCGACTGCCCCTTGATCACCGACTGGTATCAAACCCTGATTGCGGAACGAGGGGGCAGGGGGCACCGTGTTGAAAGCTGCACCGGGGAAAGAAAGCATGTTAAAACAACTTCTTACCAGAAAAAAACAAACAAAAAAAAAACCATCTTGTCAGTATCATCATTACAGTAGCCCACTACTAAAGCCATTTCTTTTGTTTATGCATTGGTTTCATAGGTAAAGCTGAAAGTAACCAAGCCAGCATATTTTCACATGTAAATAGGTGAAATAAGGATTCATTTCCACCAAACCAGAGTGGTGATTGTTGGATAAGTGGAAAGACACAATAATGATAAAATTACTGTTTATTCAAATGGAGTCAGGTGGGTTTGGCGATGGCGATATCGAGGCAGTTTCATGTTAAACAAAAAGGATCTTACTATCTAACAAAAAGTTCTATCTCTGTAGGGATCCAGATTGTCGTCAGACACTTAGAATAATAATAATCTGAGCATGTCAGTGGCAAAACATCATTTTTTTTAGTGGACGTAAATTTAAAAAAAAGGTACGCAATCGGCCATAAACGTTACATTGCAGCTTGTTTCGACTGCAGCTTACTTAATACTGGATCAATTTCAAAGATTGTTGTTCCCATTAGTCACAAAAAAACAAAAAACAAAAATGGGAAAATAGGATCCAGGTTGAAAAATACCGAAGTTATCCTTTAATTAGAGCTTGAGAGCATAGAGAGGTTTATGGTATTGTGGAGCAGATATCCTGTGACTCGAGTGAGAAAAAAAAAAAAAAGCAGCGGCAAGTCCTGATCCTTGTTTTTACCGTAGTGAAAGTAGAACCTTTGTTAAAATTATTAGTATTAACTATATAATCTATTATTACAATATGGAAGTTTTCTGACAGACTTCAATTCATGCACAAAAGACTTAAAGGACAAATCCGGCGCAAAATGAACCTAGGGGTTAATAACACGTGTCCCGAGTCGACCGTTCTCTGGGATTCGTTTTCATGCTAATCGAATGTGTCCACTTTTAGCGCAAACCGCTAATTAGCTTATAACGCTAGTCGTCGGGGAACGGGTAAAGTAAAAAGAAATCGCTATTACTATACCACTAACAAGGCTCAAAATAGCACCACACTTCCACGGTAGCATAATGAGGGTCCCTACATGTAAACCGAAGCATTGAGAACATTGTAAGTGTACAAACAGTTTATTAAAAAGATAGTTTATAAAGACAGTACCGTTCACGTATATAGGCGGGCACCATCTTGGGAAAACAGTCACGACCAGTCGAACGCCGAGCTTGAGCTATGTTACTGGTTACACGGCGTTCGTTGTTGGACTGGTCACGACTGTTTTCCCAAGATGGCGCCCGCCTGTATAGTGCGCCGGATTTGTCCTTTAAATGAGTATTACTTTACATCTATGTGCATATTTTTGGGATTGTGTGCATTTGTGTGTTGGTTGTAATGTACCTTGTGGAGGGGGAATGTGTGGGGCCCGTGTTGGAAAGTCTTCCAGGTGTCTCAGCTTCATTTGCTCCATACGTGCGCTGAAACAGAGGACAAACACAACTCATGTTTAATCGCACTTTAATAGATGTCTAGAAATATCAAAATGTCTTTATACGCAGAGGAAGAACCGTAGACACACCTCTGACTTCAGAAATGAAATGACAGTGTTGACAATGTTTTAAAAAATTTTTTTTTAAAAAAATAAAAAAGGGGAAGAAAAAAAAGGAGAAAAAAAAGAAAAAGAGAAGAAAAAAGAAAGAAAAGAAAGAAACGAAAACCAAAAACAAATAAAAGCTGTGGGCTGGTCTGCTGGCCGAAATATATTAGTAAGTATGTCACTCAGGGATATTTGGAAAATGCACGTCTGTATTGAAAGAAGGGGTCCCATATTTTATAGAATTTTCTCAGTGAGCCCCTCAGTATACATCTAATTCTGTCCAATTTGACAAACCCAAGAACTTCCCTTATCCAACGGGTATGCAGAGGTGGTGCCGGAGATTTCCACTGGAATAAGATCAAGCGCCTGGCGAGTAGAGTGACAAAAGCTACAAAGCCTTTTTCTGAGGAAGCGAGTGATAGCATGGGTGGAGTTACGCCAAACAATGCTACCATATCATTTGGATCAATTGCTTGCCTTTGATGACAGCTGCAGCAAAGCTGTAAACTAAGTGCACAGTTACCTTCGAGATGCTGATGCAGCATCTGATTAGAGGGCAGAGTTCAGCACACAAGGACTATGCAACCCTGGATCAGAATCGACATGAACAGAGATTTGAAGTTCCCTCCAAACAGCCTATCAGAGCTCACAGCCAGATAAACTGAGCTATCAACTCTGTGTCCACATGATCACATTCAGGACACAAATAATTATCAGAATGAAAATGGGTATGCGTTGTGCTTTACCCCCCTTTCAGATATAACTTTTTTTATTATTATTTTACCGAGATGTGGCTTCCTGTTTGAGCCTGTCAATCTCAGTCAGGGCCTGAGTAAGCTGGTCCTGCAGCTCCTCCTTCTTCTGGTTCAGCTTCTCTCGCGCTTCTCGCTCTGCTAGGAAATCTGCCTTGTAGATCTCAGCCTGAGAAAACACAAAGACAGTGCGAGAGGGAGGGAGACATAACGTTATTCAACAACAGCTATTTTGTTCCATTTACATGTACCTGGATTATACAAACATGTTCAAATGTGGGTGTGGCTGATACAGGCTGATTTGTGCATAGCTGACAAGTGACTCATAGGATAGCCTAAATTAACTGCCATGATGTTCAGAATTAGATTTTTATTCAAGTGTTTCAGTAGCTTAAAAGACAATTTATATTGATTATGTCACTTTTATTTGGGGGCCATTTTAAATTCTGAATGGAACATGTTGCCGTTATTTTGTCACTTATTTGGAGCAGTAGGCTAGTTGGAGCCGGTTACCTCCAGGATCTGTGCTAGGCTAAGCTACCGGTGGAGCCGTCAGACAGAGTTACGACACGCACGGAGATGAGAAAGGTATGTATCGACTTGTCTAACTCTGGGGGGATATGGTGAATAAGCTAATGTCCCAATAAGTCGGCGTGTTCCTTTAAGTTATTACCTTTCTAAACAGTGCTTATATTAGGCCCGAACTGAATACAGCAGTTAAAACCAGCAAAACATGCAGTGCCCTAACTGCACAGAGTTATGAACAGTGATGTGATTGATTACGGGTGTGTGAACAGTGATGCAATACTTAGCTTGAAAAAAAAAAAATGAACAAACTACAAAGTCAGGGACTACATATCTTTAACTGAACTGAGCATAACCAAGTGATTTGTGTGCAGCTGTGTGCCTGTACCTGTGCAGTGAGGACCGGAACAGTCTCCAGGGAGCCTTTTTGTTGCTCCACCTCCTCCTTCAGTTTATCAATCAGATCCTGCTTCAGGGCCAGCGCTCTCTCTGCGTCCTCTAGTCGGCTGCACAGATCTCCTCCCTGGAGGACAAACACACACAGATCAACGTTAGGCCTGAATCCATACGTAAGAGAGCAAAACTTATGGGGGTAAATAGATGTTTTTAATGTGCGTTTACCTCACTCTTCAGTTTCGAATCATAGTCTCTAAATAGACACGTGTAGGCATGCTGCAATTGTGTCAGTTTTTTCCTGAGAGGAAAAAAAGGAAACAACATTTTCCCATACAGTATTGTATCGAATCTCAGATGTCGTGCTGGTCACAGTATTGAAGAATTTTGACCAAAACCCAGTAGCATTGATTACCACAGTGGAGCAGTTAACGTCACAAACCTAAGAAGGAAACTGTATTGCATTGTTACAGACACACTGAAGTCCCAAAAACAGAATTATGTTAATCTTGTGAGCAGAAGATGAGATGATAATTAAATTTCAATTCAAATGTGGGTTTTTTTGGGAACAAGTTTATGTTTTGTTTGCACAAGATTAATGATGATGATGAACGTTTAATACAATGTGACAGGGTTCCCTCGCTTTTGTAATGCATGTGAAAGAAACATTTTCCTCTCTCGAATAAATCTTTCTAAATATCAGAATATGTTGAACCCACTTCTCCTCTGTGACGACGTGTCTCTCTGTCTTCAGGGCCTGCTCCAGGCTCTGGGTCTGCAGCAGCAGCTTGTCCATGGCCACATGATGCTGCTTCCTCTGCTGCTCCAGCTCCCGCTCCGCCACCTGCAGGGCCTTCATCTTATTGCACAGCCTACACGCACACACACACACACACACACACACGCAGAGTAGGGATGAACACATCAGCACACATGCACACCTACAGATGAAACGTCTCTACATACTGTATGTTAGAGGTGTCCCATCAGATGTCCAATCACATCCCTACTATACATATTCATGCTGACGTGACAGCTTACTTTTCTTCCAACATTTTGCGCTCATGCTCGCTTTTATCCAGGCAGCTCTGTCTCTCGTTCAGTTCTCCTAAAAGGGAAGTTGCTTGAGCTTTCAGAGCCTCGCAGTCCTTGGCCAGCTGTAAAAATACAAAAAAAAGGTATTGGCCGTTACAGTTGATATATTAGGGCTGCTTGCTTCAGTGCCACCATCTGTCACTTCAGTAGTTAGAAGGTTTGAACATTTGGGACTGTGGAGTAGAAATCAAAAGCTGTTGATACCTGCGCACAGTCCTTGTCCTTCTGTTTGAGCAGAGCTTCAGTTCTGTCCCGCTGAGCTGAACTCTTCTGCAAGTAATCAAGCTTCTCCTCCAACTCACGATACCTAATTTCCAATATAAACACATACGTATTATTACCATATAGGAAGTAGGGCTAATCCTTCTTCTATCGAAATTGCAATTTTAAAAGAGTTTAAAGCGAGAGTCACACCTTTCTTAAATTATAACTTACATAAAAACAATGTCTTTACAAGCTGTAGCAAGTGACAGTTTAAGCCGCCGTTTCATTGATATGAATAACTCTCGCTCAGCTGTTACTAATCACTGTTAATTCTGTGCAGTGGTGGAAGAAGTATTCAGATCATTTAATAAAGTCAAATAAGCAATATCACACTATGATAATAGTAAAAAGTCACACATATATATAAAAAGGACAGCGGTATTGCAAGTCTCGCTCTGTGATGCTAACCTTAACGTTAGCTTAAGCAGCTACACAATGCAGAACTTTTTAATATCAGATCATATTTAAATAAGGTTTAGTAACGCCAAGTAAAGTACTAATATAAATATCTTAATGTGGGCTAAAATTATCAGTTTTTCTACATAAAACTAGGCAAGTTGACTTTTCTATAAAAACAGAAACCCTTTTTAGGATTATGCTTGGTACAGTCATGCCTTGTTTAATACAATGTAGACCGCACGCACATACAAGCCCTCGGTTACATTTATAGAAAATTATAATCTAATTCGGAATTGCAATATTGGTCTTAAATCATTCCACTCTACACTACATTTAAAAAATACTCTGTCCAGTTGGGTTTGCTAAAGGATAAGCTAACTAAAGACAACTTTCAACACTTTAGTGTAAAGACAGGAACTGCTAGAGTAAAATTAAAATCTCTCACCATTCTTGTAATGGTTTATATAATACAACATATGACAGAAAAAGAAAATCTAAAAATGATGCCTTATTTGCACATAAACAATGGATTAAAAAAAAAACAAAAAAAACAATCCGAGCACAAAAATACAGAGACAGGCAGGTGGCACCAGTAACAGGAAGACAGAACTGTAGAAAGAAGCCATGCACACGGTGAGAAAGAGAAAGCCACACAGAGCTGTGGGCTCACCTGCCCTGTGTGGCCTGAAGCTGCTCTGTGAGTTTAGCCAGGCTAGAGCTGGAAAAAGGGAACAGAAAGAGAGGAAGGAGGGGGAAGACATCTCAGAAATTGAGCCTTTCTTATTAAGCGGAAATTAAAAAGAGCATGCTGGTGTCCTTATGACAAAGAGAGCAGAATTGTCTGCGGATAAACAGTGTAGTTAAGATTAATTCAACAGCACTCAATCCAAAAGCTGCCAATGACAACTAGTTAAAACACAGAAAGCCAGTTCAGTGCCATTAGTTTCAAACAGTGCATTGAAGTATTTTGTACTAGGAGGGAAAATGTCCTACCAGTCAGAAGAGTGCTGTGCCTCAGAGCGATGTTGAACGACCTCCTCAGTAACATTGCTTGCCTGTAAAAACATTTATACAAGTCCTTAAGATCACAGAGAAGGCATCGGATTCTTAACATCTCGACATGTAACAGGCTACTCTCAGGGCAAGCTGATTTTATCGGATTTAATTGTGTCGTGCATTACCACTGTATTTATCTTATATTATCATTGGGTTCATACTATAATTGTCTCATTTGTAATTGTCTGATTTTATATGCATCATTCTAGTCCTGAAATGTTTTAAGCCTGGTTCAACCATGTAAAGTACTTTGTAATTTTGTCTTGAAAAGTGCTGTATACACAAATAATAATAGTAGGGCCTCATGCAAGAACCACTTAGACAAACACATTTGATTTTAAAAGGATTTTTGTTTTGTTTTTCTTCCTATCGACAGTACTCGTAGCCATCTAGCGATCATGATTCAGGTAAAAATCAGCCGGAGTTCTCCTTTAAGTTGCACTTGCATGTGTGAATTAAGAAACCTTGTCATATTCATTTTCTTGCATTTAGAAATGTTCTGTCCAACGCTCACAAAATTCACAAACGGTCCAGACTGTCTCATCCTCTGCTGCTTTGATGCTACTAACTGGTGAATATACACTACATTAACTGAAGTTCCACTTTAAATCGAAACAGACAGCTAGCTTGGTTAGCCAGAACGCTGCCTGAGAAGTGGATCCCCACGCAGTGAGCAACAACAGCTAATCCAGGCGGAAACTGACTTGTGTTTACTTCGTTTTGGACTCAAAGACAAGCGTTAAAAGTGGTTTACAGTGCTTGCCCCGATTTTCACCGCTTGAGTCGTGTTTCCTGAATTCCTACAATATAGGTGACAAGACCCAGGTTGAAAAATACCAGAATTTTCCTTTTGAAAGGGTTTGTTGAATCTGGCTTGAAACACTCTTAAGAGTAAAGCTCACATAAAAAGTAAGAGAACATGTTCTTGCATGAGCCACCTCACGCTTTTTCTTGACCTAAAATTCAGATATCCACCTTTATTAACCACAGGTTTGTCTGTTGTAATGTCTATCCTGCTCATCTGCAGTACTACACCAGTGCACCGGTTCCTACGCGGTGTTACCTGTGCCTGGGCCAGTTTGGCTCGTAGCTGGTCAACGGAGCGCCGCATTCGCTCTCGGTCTTTCTCTCCCTCTTCCCTCTCCCTCTCCAGCTCTTCATTCTTCATCCTCAGCTCTCTCATCCCTTCCTCCAGTTTCTCTTTGTGGCTCTTCAGCAACTGGAGGAACTCGTTGGCACCTTCCACCGGCTGCAGAGAGAGACACAAAAGTGAAAGAACCAGGGGTGAATGGATGCAGGGAGGGAGGGAGGGAGGGATGTGAAGACAGGAGGGAAGTGGATAGAGACAGACCCTGTTCACCCTGGGCTAGAAGACTAACACCAAGCAAAAAGTAGAAATACACAAAGATGTGAGAGAACGCAAACGGAGGTTTACAAAAGGAGAGAGAGTGATCTAAAAAAAAAACATTTGCATTGGTGGATTAGAGCTGTGTGTTAATGCTGTGCTCCATTCAAAGGAAGACTGTGTCCAACTACCACTCAATCCATGCTCCTGTTCGGAAATATGAGAGAAAAAAACATGGATGACCTCAAGATTTATATTGCCTAATGTAAAGCACAGTTGCCCATAACATAGCTTGTGCTGGTTTATTATTAAAACATTATTATTGTAATGCTGCATGGTGATTAGTGCCAGGTTTGTGTATTTGCAGTTCTGACGTCGCAGGCCATCCCATGTTATTTTTCCGAGTAGAAAGTCAGGATTTCTAACCTCTGCCTGAATGCAATTAAAGTTAAGGTGGGGGGGGGGAAGCATTTAACTAGAGGTGGGACGGCCACAGGGTAAGTGTAAAGGCGGCTACAGACCAAAAAGATGGCCGACCGTCAGCAGAGAAAGGCAGTCGGGCTGATCAGTCGGCTCCCCGAGGTCAAAAAAACTGTCTCGGAACACACTGAAGAGACGCCAACTTGAGCGTGTAACACGTCTCCATAACAGCAGGTGCTGCTAATCTGTATCGTTGCCCAAAAGAAATTTAAACTGGCAGCTGACTGGACGAACGCGTCACGTGGGTCTGGCTTCTCCAGAAATTCACAGGCAGAGTGTCATGGCGGAATACGGTCTCATATTTTACTAAAATAGTTCACCGAAACGTGTTTCTGAAAACATTTTAAGCGAGAAATAGGCCATGAAGCTGCTGAATCTGTCTTCATTTCAGATCGACAAAGGTCAGTTTAAAAGATTTTCGTCAAATTTTGAGAGACTCTAGTCACGCTCATCCCGCTCGTCATTTCCGGGTTATTGTTCATGGAGTCTGACTGCTGGCCCTCCGACGAAACATGGTCAACGGCACCGAGCACACCGAGCAGACTCGAGTCACTGACCTCGCCAGACTGTCCGACGGCCGAAAATGGGCTCGGTCTGTAGCCGCCTTTAAGGGTAGGGATCTGATTGGGGGTAAGCGGGATGCAGTGAGCAGGCTCACCTGGCCATTTTCCCTGCCCATTATCTCCCCCCATACCTCTGAAAGTGAGGTGGAGGGAGAGGGGAGGGCGCTACTCAAGGAGCTACGCACACTTGGATCATCCTAGACACACAGACATACCAGTTAAATAACAAAAATAAACAAATACATCAGAACTAAAACAAAAACAAAAAAACAACAACAAAAAACACCCGGGATCCACAGTGTCATACATCTTACCAGGCTGCGAGGTGGCATGGTCTGCGTGTGTTGATCCGACTCTTCAACTATCTTCTTCTCCCGCTGATCTAGTGTCTGAAACAAGTGGTTCCAATATCCACAGGAAACATTTAAAAAGCAGAACATCAATTCTTCAGCAGACGCAATTCTAATGTGGTTTCGAGTCGTTTTGCCCACGTGTTTGTGTGTTTTACAAGCATTCTAAATAGACGTTTAGATGTAATGCTTTGTGGCTGAAACCTTAATGGCAACCTTCTGTCACCAACCCTCTCTGTGACGGCTCATTTTAAATGTCAATATAGCCGATGCCACTGCTCCTCTGCTGTCATTTACCTGTATTCATGGTTATTTTTTTAGAAATCATGATTTGATCACCACTGCTGCAGCTTTGGGAATGACTGCTGGTTAATATGCTGTGTTTATGAGCCTCGATCAAATCACTAGTCCATACTTCAAAAAAACGGGTGATCACAGAGAGCAGGAGGGGACAGAACAAACAAGGAACCGATCTATATTTGGTTGTCTGCCAACTGAAAAGAAAATGAAAAAGAAAATTCTGTGTGAACAGACAATAAAGTTTTATCTTATCTTAACTCATGTTATATTAACACTGTACTTATTTACGTTTGTACTGTATTTATGTTGACACTGCACTACAATAGAATGTGTACAATCCATTGTTTTAGAATTATTATTTTTTTACGTAATTTTACTTTTAAACCTAATCTCACTTCTACTTAAGGTTTTATTTCTTACTGTAGCTATGTTACTTTATACACGTGAACTTTTTTACCTTGAATTTGACTGTGAGCAACTGCAACTTAATTTCCCTGAGGGGGGTCAAAAAAGTATTTAGATTCTGATGTGTTAAAACGTAGCAACCCTGACAGTGTGTGAATACGAGGAAGCAGATGTGTGACTCTCAGCTAGCTAACCTGTGGTCCGTCCAGCGGTCTGTTCTTCGCTGGTCGCCCCTGCAGGTCTTCAGTCTGGCTGGAACTGCAGCAGTGGTTCGAGGAGGAGGCTGGTCCGTTTACCAAGCCCTGTAAGGAGTGGTTTTCCTGCGCCAGCCTCTCCACCAGGGCCCTGGCCTCCTGGAAACGACAGCTGAGAAATTCTCGTTCGCCTCTCGTCTTCTGCTGCCATCCCTCCATCTCCTCACAGCGCTGACGTAAGGCTAGGTTGCTCCGCCGCAAGGCCTCTGGAGGACAGACAGAAGGTAAAAGGAGAGGTAGGAGATTGATAGGTCATACAGAGTGGCACAGAGAAACTATTTCAACAATAACCTTTGAGAAGTCATTTGAAAGGTGTCACTGATTCTGTCGCTTTGCATTGTATCTCCACAGCGCTGCGGTACTGATTCTCCAACCCTCAGATCTTAAAAGGTAATCAGTAAAATTATGAAATAAAATCTAAAACCTATTGGTAACCAATGAAGAGAGACTAAAACAGGGCTGATATGACCTTGTCTTTTAGTATTTGTTCAAATCCGAGCAGCTGCATTTTGTACTAGCTGAAGACGCAAGATAGTTTTTTGGCTCAACCCTGAATACAAAGAATTAGCATAATCTTACCGAGATGAAATAAAAAACATTATGTATGATCCTCCTGAAATCAGGCAGAGAGAAAAGATTTTTTTTTTTAAATGCTCTTCAATTGCTAAAAAAGAAGAAGATTGAAAGTAAAGCTGCAAAGATGAATCCATTACTTGTCAATTATTAAATTAATCGCCAACTATTTTGATAATCAATTAATCTGTTTTTGTCATTTTTCTGATTTTTGTTTTTTAAATTCTCTGATTCCAGCTTTTTTTTTTAAATGTGAACATGTTCTAGTTTCTTCTCTCCTCTGTGACAGTAAACTGAATATCTTTGAGTTGTGGACAAAACAAGAAATTTGAGACAAACAACTAATCGATTAATCGACAAATTAAATCAACAGATTAATCAACACTGAAAATAATGGTTCGTTGAAGCCCTAATTGAAAGACGTTTGTAACATGTTTTTCACTGTCAAATATTACACCCAGGTTTCTGGCTGCAGGTTTGACATTTAAAGACAGTGAGCAGACTCAGCAAAAGCTAGCAGGTTGGTATTGTGTCAGCATATCGAAGCGCCATTGAGAAAGGCACTGAACCCCAAATGCTGCCAATGGGCAGCCTTACATGGTAGCTCGCTGTAATGGATGTGAGTGTATGTGTGAATGAGTAAATTGTATAGCGTTTTGGATAAAAACACTATACAAATGCAGTCTATTTACCATTTAAAGGCTGCTTTACTGTAATGAATACCTCTACTTTTGTATTGACTGTATTACTAAAAATCCCTTCAAATGTCCTTAGAAATCACCAATCACCAACATTTCTACCATATTCTGTTCCAGCTTTCTGTTCAAATGTTCTACTTCATTCAATCAACAATGCCCAGCTCGAGCATCAAATGCAGAGATATGCCATACTTTGAGTGCAGTAAATATTTCTTTATTTCTTTTAAATTATCATTTAATTATGGGAATACATCCTACCTCTAAGTTGCTGGTTGTCACCCAGCAACCTGGTCACCACTTCATTTGCAGCCAGCTCTGGTGGGACCCTGAGGGTCCCGCCACTCTCTTCTCCTGACATGTCCCACTGCATTGGGCCATCAGGCTGGGGCTGCACCATCCCTATAGAAAAAAAAAGCATGCAGATTAATATTATTATTATTAGATTAATATCTACACATACACACCTCATTAGGCGATAATTAATGCGGAACATCAATGCACAGACAACAATAACCGTATTGTGTTGAAATCTGTTTCCCGTTGATGCATTTACCTTCACTTGAACCCAACATCCTAAACCAAACAGTCGTTTTCTGCGATGCTCAACCGGTCCTGATCCCAAGCTTACTTACCATAAACCTAATCAGTTGTCTCCGCTGCGTCTGACCATGGCCTTACATAAGCCCTAACAGGCATAAATCTAACGGGATGGAAACAGTCTCCGGTACAAGACCCGCATTCATCATCATCACCACCTATTCAGACACATGGCATACCACGCCTCATCCCGTTAGGCGGCCTGCTAACTTTCTCTTTCAGTTTAATTCTTCGCCACCCTGGCCGTCTGGCCTGCTGATGAGCTTTTGTTAAAAGACTCAATGGTGAAGTGCCAGTGCTGTTATCTGTGCCGTATAACCTACATACAGGTATCTGTGAACAGGACGAAAACATTACGTCATTCCCAATACCATTTGAGACAGAGAGCTCGACTAAAACACATAACGCTAGCTTATTTTACATATTTGTTTGACATAGCTACAGAATAAGCAGAAATAAAACTACCTGTCGTCAATTTGAACTGCTGATACGACGAAAAACACGTTACGTTACCTGTAGTTAATCAACTCATATTTATTACAGCTACGTTACAACGATGTTGCTTTCTTCTTCCCCGCACTGAGACAGGGTAATATCATATGTTCAGTAACGTTACAGTGCTAACGTATGAAGCTAATAACGTTAACGTTACAGGTGAGAAAGTCCTCTTACCCTCTCTCTCTTTTTCAGTGTTGGTGTCCGGAATAACAGGCGACCGAGCTGTCGGTCACATACGTTAGCCACCGTTAGAAAGCTAGCTGATGCTAGATAGCTAGCGCTGTAGCTTTTGAGCTAGCTAGGATCATTTAGCAACCAGTAGCTGGGTTTTCTGAGGCACTTGTTGACTGACATAAACAACGACCTACAGCAACTGTATTGTCTTCCGAACGGCAGTTTGCGCAGTTTTGTAACGTTATATTAATAAAATATACGTTTTTAGGTGGGTTGAGGTTATCTGTCAAAACCGAGGCGAGTGTTGTTGGTTAAGGAAATATAGCTGGGCTTTTGTTACCCTGAGCTCAGCTTCTCAGGCAGCACTTCCTCTCAGGCTGCAAACAAGCTTTTTTTCTTATTGAAGTAGAAATTGTAAAACAATATATTTGGCTAGTGATACATCACAATGTAAACATAATTATAACGTAATAAAAGACGAACAAACAAAGTAGCAAAGGGGTCTCTTCAATCATGTTCTGTAGTTGTGTTAGTACTATCAGAAAAAAGCATATCTTAATACATATCCATATCCATATATTTATGGATAATTAATGGCTTTCTGCATCGTACACTTTCCTAATAATAGCCTAAAACTGTGACATTGTCTTAAAACTATGCATGCTGCCATTCACATACATTTTTCTCTTGTGTAGTGTTTGTACAGTTTGGAAGTGAGTGCTGCCTGAGAGGCTAAACTCAGGGAGAAACAGTCCCGCGTCTCAGGAAATCCCCTTCCTTCTTCCGCAGTGGGAGATGACGTCATCTGGCTGCAGCATCGGAGCTTTGCTGATGTGAGCAAAGTGAAATAAGCTACATGATGCTCTCTATTCCTGCTGCTGGAGTTGTTTTAATACTAGCTTGGATTAATCCAAGTTACGCGCTCTATTTCCACATAGGAGAGACGGAGAAAAAATGCTTCATTGAAGAAATTCCAGACGAGACCATGGTTATTGGTAAGTCATTGTTGTGGGGTCGTTAGCTTGACGTAGCTAGCTAGCTAGCAAAAGCGAACAGCTGGCTCCACCAGTAAAGATGCTGCAATGAATATGACAGTAGTAACGCGGCAAACAATGCTTGGCGGTTTGAAGAAACGTCTAATTAATTTGTATTTAAGCGCAAACATTGACGTTTTGTTGTAGGCGTTTGTGGCTGCTGGTTAGCTTCAAAGTTAATATTCGTATTGTTGGCTAACAATTAACGTTAACTGTGTCTGTCTGAGGGGCGGGGCGATAACGTTACAAAAGAGCCCCCGTCTGTAGAAAGTCAGGATACATTTTGGGTAAAACAGTTCCAAACTTAATGTGTAAAAGAAAGAAATGGTGCTATGTATTAAGAAAATTACTTCATCAAGAAACAATATTGAAACTTTAATATTGTGGTGCCTATTTAATGTTTTCAATCAATTTATTTCTAATCTTTGTTTATTTTATTTTTTTCTATTCGTTTGTTTTTATGCATATTCTTCATATTTCTGTGTATTTTTTTATATCTACTTTAAAAAAGTGATGTTTTACCGTTTTGTCACATATTTGTAATGCATTCTAAGTTTAAATAAAATGTAAAAAAAAATGTATTCTAAACCCTGGTTAAGATAGTTGTATCATGTGACTCCGATTCAAAGTATAACTACTACACCTATGTAATAAAGACATACAGGGAACTATTAACTACTTAACCATTGAAAGGCAAACTCATCCACTGGAAGAGCAGAGACTCTTAATTGTTTTTCAGCCTAGATAGAGAATATAGGGACCGCCTCATGGATGACCCTTGGAATAATTTGATGTAGCCTATTTTCTTCACACTTCTATCGTCTTACTTCTGTGAAAGAACAACCCAACAGACATGTATTAGCAAGATATTAGACATGTATTAAAACATATATGCAGATTCTCAGAGTTATAGTTTGTTAGATAAGAATGTAATCTATGAACTACTGTAGATTTCAAAATTAAAATATTAGTTGAGCTACTGTGTGAAGCCTTTTGTAAAACAAACGAGTTATATCATGATCATTTAAATTCTATGTTATATATATATATATATATATATATATATATATATATATATATATATATATCATTGTTTATTTAGTGATTTGAAAATGATGAATTATGGTACTTAGAACGTTGAACTGCATTTAATATTCTCACAGTTGTTCTTTTCAGCCATTGTTTTTTGTCTATTTATCTTTACTTGCCTTTGTTTTACTTTTCATATTTTATGTATTTTTATTTTTCTGGCACGCTAGGTTAAATTTTATTAAATCCCCCCATTTGCTATATTAATATTTCTACTGACTATATTGTCATTCTAATTTAAATTCCCTTTTCTTATGTATGGTACCAGTCAAAAGTCTGGACAAAATTTTGACTGGTACTGTAGCTGGTGCAACCGTCTTGCAGAATGACTCCTTTGAATGATTACTGGAGTTCCTTATGGCATACGTGTATGTTGCTTCTCCTGTCTAACAGGAAAATACAGGACTCAGCTGTGGGACAAGCACTCAAATTCATTCCTCGCAGCCACTCCTGGCCTTGGGATGCATGTGGAGATCAAGGATCCAGATACGAAGGTAAGGACAGAGGAGGTGGTATTATAAAACACACCCACATACATATAAATACAATCTAAAGATTTTGTCTTGTGTCTCCCAGATTATCCTCTCTCGTCAATATGGGTCAGACGGCCGGTTCACCTTCACCTCCCACACGCCTGGAGAACATCAGATCTGTTTGCACTCTAACTCCACCAAGATGGCGCTGTTTTCAGGAGGAAAACTGGTATGAACGTAGTCCCTGCTTTGATTGTTTACCGACTGACCGGTTATTTTCCATCAAAGTGTTCAATGTATTCACACCAGGGTTATTATAGTAAACTAAAACTAAAATAAGCAGTACCAAATGTTTTTAGTGAACTGAAACAAAATAAAAAGAAAGAAAAACTAAACTGAAACTATATTCCCAGGTTAAAAAACTAATAAAAATGAGCGTAAATCATTTCAGTTTTAGTTTTTTAGCTTTAATGTGTCACTACTGAAAAAAAAAAAAGGAGACAGCATAATTTCCGTCAACTCTCGTGACATTGATCCACAGAAACTAAACAGACTTGGCATGCTCATGCACACTAAAGTAGCGTAAACATTAAACATCATGGCCATTCTCCAACTGTGTATAACAACAAACTACTGTAAAAAAAAAAAACTAAACCTTTTCTGAAACTAACTAGCAAACACATTCTGAAAACTAAGATTGAACTAAAATGAAAAAAAACTAAAACTAATTTAAAATAAAAAATTATTACAACCTTGATGCACACTGGGACCTTGACAAAATGACTTTCATGTTTTTTTGTGTAAACTGACATCAACCTGGCATACATCAGTAGGGGAGGCTGATTTTCAGGAAACTCTGTTTGATAAAGGAGTTATCGTTGAATGAAGCTAACCTGATCCTAATCAGACTGACAGACTCTGCTGCTGCACTGCCAACATGACTCAATTTGATCACATTTTGACGCGGGGTGCAATGAACCATGAAGGTCTACAACTCGTTTGCTTTGTTCATGGCTCTGGTTTTTCCTTACTTTATGTTGCTCTGGTGGCAGTGAACATCACACTCTTTACATGTCTGTTTTCTTTATTATGAATCGATGTGATCTGATCTTAAGCCAGACTTGACTTGGTTTGATCGGTTTGACATAGTTTCTTTTGTCGAAGTCAAGACAGGTTATGCTTTTTTGAGCCTTTTTTAATGAGACACACACCCCTGTAAGACAATTATCATTTCTTTTTAAGGTCCAGTATTATAAAAAGTGAGATACCATGTCTTTTTTAATTATAAGGGCAGGTGGAGGTGCTATATTCATTCTGTGAAAGTATCAAAAACACTCAATCCACAGAGAAATGCACACAGCCTGTATTTGGAAACTGTGCCTTTGAATGAACTGTCAGGACTTCCGTACGGTTGTGATGTCACAACTATACCATAAATAGGTAGAAATCGGGCTACAGTGCTGTTACAGTCATTCCACGACTGCAATGACGGGGAAGAGACACAGAGAGCGCAGATGTGGAAGACCCCGGAAACACTGACCAATCAGAGCAGACTGGGCTTTTTCGGGAGGGGGGGGGGGGCTTAAAGAGACAGGCGCTAAAAACGGAGAGTTTCAGACAGAGGGTAAATACAGGTATATTTAGACAGTATGAGTGAAAATAATCTGTTTTCTGAACATTAAATCATGTAAACATGTTCTAGTAGAAACCCAAAATACAAGTATGAACCTGAAAATTAGCATGACATGGGACCTTAAATGCCCACAAATTACAAGCACGTAGATTTCAAATGATGTCTCCCTAATGTTGCAGAGAGTGCATCTGGATATTCAGGTGGGAGAACATACCAACAACTACCCCGAAATTGCAGCTAAGGACAAACTCACCGAGCTGCAGCTGCGAGTCCGACAGCTGCTGGACCAAGTCGAACAGATCCAGAAGGAGCAAAACTATCAGAGGGTCAGCAAAATAAAAAATAAAATGTACACCAAGTAATGTGTGAGATGACGTTGATTAGGTCCAGTTTCTGTTCATGCCATTAGACCGCTCTAGTGACTCCAATGTGCGTTGTGTCTCTTACAGTATCGCGAGGAGCGGTTTCGCATGACGAGTGAGAGCACCAACCAGCGCGTCCTCTGGTGGTCCATCGCTCAGACGCTCATCCTCATCGTCACCGGCGTTTGGCAGATGAAGCACCTCAAAAGCTTCTTCGAGGCCAAGAAACTGGTGTAACGTTTGTCTGAGCAACGGCGGCATTCGGAAAACAACATAAACACGAGTAGACGGACTTGACTGAGCGGAATGGAGAGAGAGAGAGAGAGGGAGAGAGAGACGCCCACCGTGGTCTTAATATCAGCCATAAATGGTACGAGCCAATTCAGAGGCCGTTATCAATCCTGGGCAATGGGTCTTTCCTCATAAATGTTCTAGGCTATTGTTATTTTACAACACAGTAGCACAGCATTCAAATTGCCTTTTTGTTGTTGTGTTAGTTGTGTTCTCTTGACAACACTGGACATGGTCATTTTTCTATCTTCCTTTTCAAGAAGAAGCAGAGACGACATTAGTGAACTGAGATTGTTTTTATGGTCAAATGTTAAAACTCTTACAAGTAATAACTGGGTAGTTTATTTATACATGATTTTATCTAGTCAATTTGTTTCTCAATGTTGCACATTTTTATTTTCAGGTTTTCTAACTTCTAGTCCTTACTCAGTAACGCTTTACTTTAACCCTCGCATTTAGCATGTGTAAGCAGTATACAAACCCTTAATACATGGTTTACTACAGAGTAATAAAGTTGTAAGCAGCGTTGAGGACATTTTAAGTGTCTATTAATGTATTTATGAATTAAAATTATAACCTCCCATTTAGCATAACTGGTATATAATATAATACATCTAATTATAATGCCTCTTTCATATTCATACATTATAAATGTTTATACACCAGGCGCAAATGCTTCACAGGAGAAGTCATAATTGTTGACTAATAGATGTAATTATATCCGCTTACAACTAAATGTTAGTGTTTATATAATTCTTATAAATGTGAAATGGAAGGGTCAAAATGGAGGGTCACCATGCATCCTTCGTTCTACCGACTGTATATAGTTTCTAGCTAGAGTTCAGTTTCCTGTACGTTTTACCAGAGCCAAGTCCGCAGATACAGTTTGTTCTACACATCTATTAATAACAGGGCTCTGCTGTATAGTGGATTGACTGCCCTGTTCATTTTCTAATGCCTTTTACACTGATTAAATGCCTTTTAAGTTTTTTCCAATTGTGTCACCAGGTGTTCTGTTTCTTTAGTGTCATACAACGTATTTATTGAGCAGTCGCAGCCTGTTTTATTGCTGAGCTTAAGCCAAATTTACGGTCATTTCAATTAGCTATTGTGGTTTCCATTTAGCAACGCCAGACAGCATTGTGATACTTTTTTTTTTTTTTTCTTAACATGCAAAGTGTAGGTACGAGTTCCATTTCCTGAGACGCAATTCAGGCATTCAATTCTTTTTCAAGTTGTTGAATTATCACTTTAAAAATGATTCTAATTTTCACTGTGATCCAGATGTCACCTTCATGTGCTTAATAAAGAAACTCTGGCCAAAACTGCATTGTCTCTGTTGTGATTTGTGCCACTTTTTGTGACACCCTAACTACAAGAAAAATACACGGCAAATGGCAGACATTTTCAACAAAAAAACATTTATTGCTTGGCTTTGTCTTCCCTCAGAGCAAGATTCCAAACCAAACTGAAATGCTGAAATGCCTCATTAAGACAGCAACGACAGCTTAATCACTGAAAATGAAAGCACTTTTTATGGACACAGGATAACACACTGACTTTTTGACATCTTTGAAAAAACCTCTGCGACAATGCCGTGATAGCTGCAGTGGAAAAAATTTGACTCAAACTAAACCAAATCACCACTTTGCATAGATCCCCCCCCCCCCCAATTTTATCTCCAATGCACCACAGCATAGCACAGACACGAGACTTTTACACACAAACTAAACTCTTTCTTCAGGTGTACTCTTGGATTTGTTGATATCAAGAATAGAGATCTGACACGCCATAAGAAACAACATCAAACAGACAATGCTATGTCATTATAAAGGGATAAGTGATTTATTAAATCAAGTCTTTGTTTCATTCTGTACAACAAAAACCATACATTGTACTGTGTGGGATTCCTGAATCTCTGGGACATTTCAGCATGGCCACGTGTCGTGTTGGAAAGGTAGAAAATATCACGTCGGCACAACGAACCCAAGCAAATCCTCACTATCTCGAAAACCCGTGTGAAATCATTTTCCATATGTCACCGCGTTTTCAATAGTTGTACATTTGTCTTGTAGCCAGTAATCTTGTAGGAGACGGTTCCGTGGGAAGGAAGTCAGAGCACTAATAGGTTAGTAACACACTACTTTAAGAAAAAAAAGAAGGTAGAACTACTTCTGTACTGAATGCCACTTTGTAATGCTTAAAAGAGCAAAAAGGGCACACGAAAAAGTGAAGAGTATTAGGCAATTACACTTTAAAAGTACGCAAGAATTCTGCAATCATAGCTCATCACATGGCTCTGTTGAATTCATCTGCTTCACTGCTCTATTCAGTTTGCATGTGAAGAGTGTTTTTTCTTTTCTTTCTTAAAAAGGTATTCATCAGAGGAGGAGACGCTCTTCTTAGTGTCCAGACACAGTGAGGTGCTGCATCTTCTTGGCGGCCTCTTCGGACACCGCCTTGGTTGTTTTCTCCGGGCTGGGGGATGGGCTGGGATTTGGGCTCGGGTTGGGGCTGGGATTTGGAGTGTTTGCTGCACTGTTGGGATAATCTCTGTTGCCGAATATGACACTACCCACTCGCACGTTGGTGGAGCCCACCTCGATCTGCAATACACGGGAGTACACACACACACACACACACACACATACATGTAAGCGCAGGAAGAAAAACCCCTTTAAGTCGGACTTAAAGTGAGTTTTAGCAATATGAATATATGTTTTTTTTCTTTTTAAATACTTGACACTTAAAGCTATAGTGCGTAGTTTCTGTCGCCCCCATGAGGAATTCTAAGTAGTGACAACAAATGTCTTGGCACATCCACATGATACGTTGAAGGCGTTGGCCACCCAAAAATTCAACATGCTTTTCAATGCTTATTATATAAATTATTCAAACAGTGATGTAGGCATAACATTTTGTGAAAATACTCTCTTAAGAATGTTTTTTGTTTTGGAAAAGTGCTTGTCCCTCAAAAATTCAAGATGGCAACCATTTTTCAAGATGATGATGCTATCATCAAAAAAAATGGTTGCCATCCTGAATTTTTGAGTGGCACATACCTTTTTCCAAAAGAATGTTCCTTGAAGAGTATTTCTGCCTAATTGTATGCTTGCATCACCATTTGAACAATTGAAATAATTAATATTTGACAGGAGCAGTGGCCATCTTTAAAAATGGTGGCCATATTACATTTTTGAGGGACAAGCATCTTTTTCCATTAACATGTCCTTTAGAGAGTATTTCTATCAAATGTTATGCTTGTATCATTGTTTGAATAATTTATATAATAACCATTGAATTGCAATGGCGTCTTGAAAAATGGCCGCCATATTGAATTTTTGAGTGGCCAACGCCTTTTTCCAAAATAGTGGCCCTTAGGGAGTATCTGTGCCAAATTTCATGCTTCTATACCAATTTGAACGATTTCTTTTACTAATCTGCTGCACAAATGAAAAGCTTAGCCTAGCGGACATTTCAAAGAGTGGCATTCATTCCAGCTATGACTTGCTTCCATGTTGGTGCCTAAATAGAGTTTATCAATGCTGATAAGGAGTGGTACTCACCGCGTGTTCAAAATCTGTGGACATACCCATGCTGAGTTCGACGTCCTCCGGAGGCAGCTTCAGAGCGTCACACACCTCCTTCCTCCGACTCAGCAGCATCTACAGGAGGGACACGTTGTTGACATTAGGAGGGAGAATAAAGAGGAGATGCCGCAGCGTGATGATAAATTACACCAAGTAGCCTACTGATAAAAGAACTGGTAACATTCTCGCTGCGTCTATGTGTTTCATAGGGGCAAACCAACCAACCAACCAACCAACCAACCACCTATTAGTAAAACAATTGATTTCAATGTGGCATTTTTATGATTGGTTGAATCGACTAAAGGACAAAATAAAAATAGCTGTTATTTTTTTGCCTAGTGTATGGTTTTAGTAACCTGTAGACATACAGCAGACATCTTCTTTACACCAGTCCTAATTTGGCATTAATTATGCTCAAACTGGGGATATCTAGGTTTTTATTGTCGTTTTAAATACACACCAATATTGTTGTTTTAGTTCACTATAGTATTGATCTAATGGGTGGCTCGGTGGTTAGCACTGCTGCCTCACAGCAAGTAGTTCGATCCCCGGACCAGGCAGGGCCTTTCTGGGGTGGAGTTTGCATGTTCTCCCCGTGTTTGTTGGGTTTCCTCCGGGTGCTCCGGTTTCCTCCCACCGTAAAGACATGCATGCTACGTATCTACGACTACAGTTGAAAACTAGCCGGCTGGCTAACACTGGCACATTTGCAGAAATGTTGATGAATGTGTATTGTCCTTATAAATACATGTTAAAATAGTTTACCACTGTACGATTTGGTGCACACAGAATAAAAGTTAAAAACACAAAATGTTGTTTTCATTAGTCTTCTGTACCTGAAAGTCCGGATTGGGCCCCAGGGTGAGGTCGTAGCCGTAGCGTCCAATGGTCATGAGTCCTAAGAAGTGCAGGGCGGAGCACTGGGACACAATGTGTTTCACCGTGTTCACCGTCTCCTCTGGCGGCAGCCCATGTTTACCTACAACAAACGTTCAATGTACTGTTAGCGAACAAGTAGTCTCGCATTGCCAGACCTTCCTCCACAGCGCTGCGGAGGAGGGTCTGACTAGTCCACACAGCATTCCTGGACAGGATACAAATGTCCTCTGGTTTATTGGCATTTCTTCAAACCAATCACAATCGTCTTGGGCGGCGCTAAGCGCCAGACGGAGCCACGGTGGCGCTGCAAATTAGCCTCGGGAAGGAACTTGTTTTGGTGGAACGTGTACGTTCAAAAGTTGTTTTAGTCGAGCAACAGAAAACTCAGATTGGACAGATAGTCTAGCTAGCTGTCTGGATTTACCCTGCAGAGATCTGAGGAGCAGTTAACAATAGCCCTCAAAGAAAGATGAAGGTAACGGACATCCGGCGTAATTTCCAGCGGCACCTGAACAATCCTGGAAATGAAACATCGTTGATATAGACTAGTGAACAAGCGACAGCACGTGTTCGACATCAGCTCCCAAAACAAGAGTGATGAAATCAACATAAAACTTTTTTTGTCTCGTCTCGAGTTGTTGCGTTTTACATATTTGTTTATACCGATATGAACCTGTGTGTCTGTAAGAAAGTTGAATTGAACACTAACTCTGTTCTCCGCTGGTGTTGAGCTGCACCATGATCTTTAACCTCTGTGTGCTGGCTCCTCTGACGCGCTGCCATGAGCTGTTGACCCTGTCAGCCAGTTTCGCCGAGTCGACCGTCTCCACAAGGAACAGGTTTGGCACGCCTGGGATACAGAAAGACAAGGCTCAAGTCAGCGCAAGGTTGCTTAACATGCAGCTGGAGCAGGAGAGTTGACAACCACTCACCCAAAAGTTTGTTGACATTATTCTTCTGTAGATGGCCGATAAAGTGCCACTTGATTTCTGGACACGAGTCTAAAATCTTGATGAAGAAAAAAAAAACGAAACACTGCATTAGGGCTGCAACTAACGATTATTTTCATTGGCGAATAATCTTCTTTTTTTTCTCGATTAATGGATTAGTTGTTAGGTCTATAAAATTTCAGAAAATTGTGAAAACTTTCAATCAGTGTTTCCTGAAGCCCAACAAGACGTCCTCAAATGTCTTTTTTTTGTCAACAACTCAAATATATATGTAAGACAGAGGACGGCCAATTACTTCATGTCCTGTGGATCTGTGATAAGGTCCAGGAATTTTGGACCGGGATACATGAATGAATGAATGAATGAATGAATGAATGAATGAATGAATGAATGAATGAATGAATGTAGGTTTATTCGGTTACTAAATGTAGAACAAAATGTACGTACAACAAATTCATTACAGACAAAAGGGGTAACCGAAAAGGTGTAGGCTGAAGCCATGGCTTATTACGCCTACCCTGTTTACAAAACAACATCTACCCATCGAAATTTAAACATAAACAATATACACATATGTATACATACACATCATACATGATAACCTATGACCCAGGTTCCATTCAGCCCAAGATGATTTGTTCTGGGAGATGGGTTAATCCTGGATAAGAACATAAGAAGCTGGGTCCAGACTAGTTCGATGATAGCCAGACAGATTATTTTAAGAGGATGGAAGAATGAAGGGGTGCCGTCAATCCAGGAGTGTGTTTCTGAGATGGCTAGAGTGGCGGCATTTGAAAAAAAATGTCACATTAACGGTTTGCCAGATTGGATGTCTATACTAGAAAATGGGGAAAGTACCTGAATTTTCTGGAGGCTCCTAAGCTTTGTGCTGGGGGAGAGACGTGTATGATGGGCTTATGGTGTTGTCATTTATACATTATGTTTATTTGGTTTATTGTCTATTTTGTTACTATTCTGTTGAATGGTTTTGAATATTGTAGTTACTGTGTCATCTGTGTTAGATGTTTTGTATTTTGTTTAAAAAAAATGTTAAAATCACAAAAACAACAACCTCAAAGATATATTTAGTTTACTGTCAGAGGGGTATAAAGAAAGAAAGAAAATATTCACATGTAAGAAGCTGGAATCAGAGAATTTTTTTTTACCTTTTTTCATAAAGAAATCTAACCGATTATCAAAATAGTTGGCGATTAATAGTTGACAACTAATAGATTAATCTTTGCAGCTCTACACTGTAAACATTTTGACACAGGAAAAGAAAGCCAATTCTACCTTATAAAGTGCGTAAACCTACCAGAGGGTCTGAAGCTTTGTCCACAAGTTCGTTAACCTGGAGTGGAGATAAGATGAGGTCAGTCTCTACATATCCCACTTTTATTCCCCCAAGAGTTTCACGTTTATGCAATGAAACTTGGGACAGTTTTGCAAACCAGCAGCATTTCATACTCACATAATTTTCTCCAAAGTTACGCTGCCCTTGTCTGTAGGCCTCCACAACCATCTCTGGGGGTTTTGTCTTGCTGACAGCTACGAGGCGGGGCGGCAGGGCGGGTAGTGTCTGAGAAAGGACAACACATTCTTACATTTTTTTCATCTGTATCAGTAGAGAGGGTCAGTGTGTGATGCAGCACGTTGGCTGAGGTCTTTTGGCTCTAGCAGAACAGATCAGCCCCGTCAGGATCCTGCAAAACAACGTGGAAACTAACTGTTTCTGGCTGCTACTACGTTCTAAGGGTGGAAATCACCGGTTTTATTACGATGCGATATCATCGATTCTTTGGACAACGGTACGATATTTGCTGATATCTTAAAGTCTGTCGCGGTACCATTTTGATTCAATTCAGGGGCCTGCAATCGATGTGAGACGATATCGTACGCCCATTTAACACAGTTACATTTATAGCAACTCAAAAAAAAGCAACGAATATGAGTTGACAATTTTATCACTGAGCTTTTCAAGACATTTAAATGAAAAACAAACTATTGTTTTGGAGAAAAAGAACAAATATAAAGTGGAAATCTAAAATAAAGGGGCATCTTCTAGATATATGTACAGATATTTTCACTTTGCAGCGATAATATTGGATCGTGACTCATTCAATGATGTACAGATCCAGATCGATGTATCCTTACACCCCTACTATGTTCACATGCTGCTACACGTCATATCAGCTCCGCTAATAATTTAGGTTATTGGTAACAAGCCACAGAGACATCTGGATGATATTGGAGAAATGCTGTGCATTCCCACATGCTTGACCTAGATACCTACCTTGATGATATTTTAATAGGGGAGCACTTTATAAAAATGACATCTTCACTAGCGAGCATCTTTCACAGAGATGTGGTGAGGAGATGCTGGTCAAAAGCGTGGTCGTGTAAATGCTTAGCCTACAAATATGGCAAATGCCAATCATAAAACCATGATTGCAGGCATTGTTTCTATGCAAAAACGAGCATGCAGCTTGAGTATGTAAGCTCAATCATCCTGCCCTCGCGGATGTTGTGCTGCCACAAATAACCATGCATAACCATGCATGGTATTATGAAAGTGCTGCCACAAGCCCGACTAACTCCCATCCAAAGGTTGAGGTGTTTGGCAGCCTTACATAACGAGTCGTGCTACCGCAGCACGACTTTTTTTGGACCCCGAGAGTGGAGCGACGGCAGCGGTACTCCGGAGCTGAGCCTCACGGGCTGTAGTTACCTTGGGACGCCGTGCCGCCGCCTGGTTCACCCGTTCCACTACCGACTGTAGCGCCTTCCTAACCTCCTCCGACATTGCTACTTTCCACATACAGTCAAACGGCTACGACATAGAACGTAAACGAACGTGTCCTCGATGACGACAATTAGCTTTCAAAATAAAAGTCCTCTAAGGAGGAAGTGCGTCCCAATATCATAGACAGTTAAAGAAATGGACCAACAGATACAATATGGAGCGTCCTTCAGATAGCGCCCCCTATTGTTCCGGCTTCAGCATTTCAGTCTCCGACTCTCCAAGTACCCCTTTGGTACCCCTGTATCTCCACAGCGCTAAGGTCTGGCTACACCTAGTCTCGCTTTGGCAGACCACCACACATTTCCTAGGATAGGTTTGGTATGTTTTATGCAAAACAAAGTTGACATTTTATAAGTACAGTTTTTGTTCACAAATGTCTTTAAAGGTTACCCCTAAAGTTGTTGCTTTAAGAAGAAAAAAAAGGCATTGAAAAGGACATCCCTCCTCAGTTAATATATTGATAATAAAAATCCACTCTGTGGAAAATAATCCCAGTAAAATCCAAAATTACCAGTGACAGAGGGACCCAGCCTGTACTATCTGTACTAAAGTGCTATCAGATAAAGAACAGCTGTTTGAGCTGACCCTGACTTTGAAAGTAGAGATTTTGGTGGATAGGAGCTTCATGGGACTTTTTTTTTTTTGGAGCTTGTAAATTGCCATACGTAACACACAAAACCAAACTAAAGTCTCATATTTAGCATATGGTTCATATTGTCAATAACCTACCTGTTGTTCCCATAACAAAGCCATGGGCTACAGTACCATATGAATAGAACTTAACTTCCGGGAATGATATGGTGTACATAAACTGAATGCACATACAAAATACAAAGAAAAACAGATTTATTCACAAGATAACAATTCAAAAAAATGTCCAAACAAAACATTCCTTTCAATGGATATCAGATAATGTTACAATTTAAAGACACAATTGCTTTTCAGCAATAACAGAATGTAAAAAAGGTGTGAATCATTCTCTTCTCCATCTGCAGCCGTCTCCTCTCATACTCTCTCCAACGCCTCCAACATGATGATGCTGTTTCCCCTGATGACCTATGAGTGATCAGACCACACAGTCAACACACTGGATTTACTGCAACATACTTCCCAGAGGACTAACTGTACAATTAAATTTAACTCTCAACTTTGTCAAAATAGAGCTCCCTGAAATGTCACCAGCACATTGATAACGTGCATTAACGTGCATCCTGAGAGATTTGTTTTTGTGATTAATAATTGTTAGTAATTTTTTTAACAGTATACAAAACATACAAAGAATACTATATATTTCCTTGAGGGAGGAAATTGATAAGTTGCAGTTGCTCACAGTCAGATTTAAGGTTAAAAATAAAAGTAAGAAACTAGGCGATAAGTGTATAAAGGAAAAAAGCTAAAGTGCATAAATAGAAATTTACGGTCAAGTAAAGCAAGATTGGGTTAAAAGATTATGTTGCTACAACAATATACTGTACAAATGCTATTGGAGTACAGTGTGAACATACTGTATATACAGTTTAAATTACAATGTGCCGAAAGCTTGTTAGGCGCAACAACGCCAAAAATAAAGAACCTGCCCCTGCTTTAACATAAACAAAATAGCTTACTCTATAGTGAGCATTAAATTGAGAATTCTAACACTTAAAAAGTCATTGTGGTGGTCAATGTAAAATTTGATGTGATTTCAAACACAGTCCTGTTCTTTTCATGGTCTTTGCTGACTATAGGAAAACTACAGAGTAAGACTAGCTAAGGTACTGACCACCATGCCGATGTTGTTCTGCTGTCCCCCTGGGCCCATCTCCAGAGAGTCATCCAGCACCATGTTCATAAAGGGGTCGAACCCGCGCAGGATGCCCTGCACGTGTCTGCCTCCATTCAGCTTCACTAAAAAGGACAAAAGAAATCACAGATGAATCTTCCATGTTAGGTTTAATTGAAGCTGTAATAATTCCAAAATTCGCCGTACAATTAATTGACCTAGAAATAATTGCGATTAACAAAATAATTGTCTTTTTCAGTCAAATTTAAAAATATGTATGCATTTATTTATTTTTAACAATTTTGAATGACTCCAAGGATACATCTTTTGGTTATATATTTCTGTCATTTGACCCAGATAATGTAGTAACACAGGTACACAGCCTATGAAGTAAGCCACTCCTCTTTTTTTTAAATCATAAAACATTTTTTTCTTAAATGAACATAAAATAACAGTAATACCTCTTAGGGCCTTAGCTAATGTTAGCAGTGAATTGCTGTTAAAGAAACAACAATTACTTGAAAAAAATATTGCGATTGGAAACCTTTCTTTAAATAACTGTTACAGGCACAGGTTTAATCACTGTTCCTCCTCAGTTTAAATGTCCACCTTGCTTTCATAATATGTTCAGCTGACATTCCAACAGTGCTGGCCCTAGCCTAGACTAACCTTTTCCCCATTGTGAAGTTTGAAGAAGAGCTTTGCTAAAGCAGCCTGTTAACTCCAGCTTGTTATAGGCTGCATTACTGTGCACTTGGCACTGAAACAGGAACCTGTTCCTATTTAAACATGCACACATTCTGATGCCAAGCTTCCAGTTTCTTTTACCAATGACTGATTTCTTCCATTTTTTTTTTTTTTTTTTTTTTTTAATTCAACTGTTGCTCGGAGGGATCTTTGTCTCTTTCTGCCCTTTCAATGTCTGGGTGAACAATTGTACAGCGTTTTGTTCTCAAAGTACAAAAACCCTTCATATTAAAATAACATGTTTGAAAGAAGGACTTTCTAGAATCTGAAAGCATCAATGACCAATCTAACACGTGTTTCAGTAGTCCTCTCTGTCTCCAAACATTTTAACAGTATGTAATTGTATATATATAAAACATACGTAACCAATGTACACATGTAGGTGTGGCAAAGGCATTACATTAAAAAAACGCCTCCAACTCTGATGTTTTCATCTTTGTTGTTGACATATGTTGTTGCGAAAGCGACTTCATACTCATGTGAAACAAGTTTCACGAGTGGGTTTGAATATCAGCTTTTTGCTACCGTTATACTCACATGAAAGCTTCTTGTCCATGAACCTAAGAGAAAGAAAAATAAAGATGACTAACGTTACAGAGGCTCACATGATAGCTACATAGCTAGCACACAGCTAGCTGTTAGCTAGTTCCCGTTGCAAACAATGTAGCTAGTAGGGTTGCTGTGCGGGCACGACTTTAATCTTTATAGAATACACAAGTTCAAATGACACAGTATAGGCTTACTTAAACAATACCGATAACTTACTTCTTCAACTCTGGTGGATGTGCTTTGCTCATTTTGTCTTAATTTTCTAAAAGCCGACACGGTTGCTCGTATGCTCGTCGTTTGACAAAACCGCGGAAGGGAAACGTGCGCTGAGGGACCGGAAGTTCACCGGAAAACGACTTCTTGCCTGTCCGCACACCGCCGCCTTGAGGCCAGGAGAGTTTTTGAGTTCTTGGGGGGCTGAGGGGAAGGGGCGGGATAGAGGGGAGGGTGTTGAGCTTCCTCACAGGAATGTATTATTTTTCTTGTATGTTCTTGCAGGCCCCCAGGAACCGCAAGTACTTCTCTCAAATTCCCTTTCCACCTCAGCAGCAACAGTAAATCACCATGGCCAGAAATGCTAAGAACCTACACAAACAATACTCATCATGCTTCCTGCCTGATTAGTTTTCCTTAGATGCTCCTTCACTGTGGCTTATCCTTCTCCTGGACTTCATCTTCACGCCTTCCATCTCTTTCTTTATCTTTGGACAGTCTGCTTGCCATGCTTTTGGATCCCCCCCCCCCCCCCCTACTGATTTCCCTCGAGTTCTTCTCAGTTTCTGTCACCGCACATATCATCTCCACATTCACCACATATCCCCATATCATATCTACAGTACACACAAGTGAGCTGTGTCTAAATTTCCAATGCCTGCACTGAATGGGTTTGGGAACAAACGCCCTGGTACAGTAACTGATATGGTCTAAGAATAATGCTTTTTTTTCTTTTCTTGTTAAATACATAAATTACATTTTCAGCAGACATATTTCAAGTATTTTCTGAGAATTGAAGATGTGCGACTTGCTTTATTTTTGTACGTAGATAGTCCAGGCAGGCAGGGACGAGACCTTGCACTTTAATACAAATTATTTAAGCACCACAGTTGGACTACATTCAATGATTCATAACATTTTGTGTGCTTCCCTAGAATCTAGATAATAAATTACTACCACGTTTAGTGCAAGGTCTCGTCCCTGAGTTTTAAACAAGTTAGTAAATGGCAAGCAAACAATGATAAACAGTGGAGTGAACTGTGTGGATGGTGTACTATAACCACCCAGTTTACCAGTATGAAAATATGTGACTGTACTCACAAAATCAGTATACAGAACCCAGACAAAACATCTCATGAGAATTGTTTTAATTGTGTTATCTAAAGAGCCATAAACTAATTTACAAAAAGACCTTCAAACCCTATTAAATCACTTTATACACTTTCACAGTAGAACTTTGAAAACAGTAGCTGAAAATCTTTAAGAAAAACAACAGCAACAACCTCATGTGGATCCTTGTTCATTCACCAAAGCGCACTTATTAAGCATCGCAGACATACCGAAGGGCTGCCATCAGTCTATCGTTTTGCATAGCTAGGTAACATCCCCAAATACACGCCAGCTAAAAAAGACAGGCCGTAATGAAGGGCTATGTATTTGGTAGAACTACCCATGACAGCCATTCAAAGTTTGTTCACCCTGTAGTAGGGCTGGGTATCACCAATGATTTCCTCAATTTGATTTGATCTAATTCAATATCGCTTGGATGTGAAAAAAAGATTCTCAAAGAACTAATAATGTAAATTGTACAAGGAACTCTCTTACTTGGTGCATTATTAAAAATATGAACGTTGTCGTTAAGAACTGACAACAAAGCAAAAAAAAAAGTGCTTTTCTTTTTTCCCCTTTCCCTAAATTTATTGAATTACATTATTAGATCATCTAGAATGATAAGACACCAATATCTTCTGTCTAGCTTTAAAACAGAGCCTCTTGAAAAATCAATCTCAGGATTTCATGAATTGATATCGGATCATTCAAATGAAAATATTTTTTTAAACCCAGCCCTACTGTACAGTAGATCACATCAATAACTAGCACGTCAGAACCTAGAAACAGCATATAAGAAAGCTCAAAACATGTTAACATTTCATAATTTGTGATTTCTTTCATGCCTTGGGACAGCACTTGCAAATAGGTGACCAGTCTTGATCAAATCACTACGTTTCCATATAGTGCCCTAAGCAGTGCTACACACAACAGTGACAATCCAGCAAGTGACACACCAGAGTTTCCACCAATCTATGACTAATTATTGCCAAAATTGTAAGAAGAATAACTAAAATGAAGTAAAAGACATTTCTGACCTTACTTGGCTAAAGCACTCCAGATGTCTGGTGTAAAAATAGACTCTAGTAAACAAGATATCTGTGGCAGTGCTTTGGCTAGAACGTACCGTGCTTGTGCAGAGGGTCTTGTTTCCCACCCAAAAAAAGCACCTTAAAGCCAAGATGACCTCAGTCCCATTGTAAGTGCATGGGGCCAAGTGCATTTTAGCTTCAAAATGTTTTAGGGAAACAAGGTCCTGATCTGTACCAAACCGTGGCGTCAGTGATGGTAAAATAGAGTGGACATGACTGACTCTATAGACCTTTTTCACGGCGGCAGACATGTTGACATGTCACAGTAGGAAAAGCACAGGTGTGTTCAAAACCATTAATGCTGGCTGCATTCCATTTAGGAGAGGCCCTGATATTGTGCATGCTGACTCACTGAAATATCTTACTGGGACACTTGATGGAATTGAGCCATCGTTAAAGGTTATCAATTTCAGCTGTGCTTTTCCTACTATGACAAGTCAACATGTCTGCTGTGAAAAAGGTCCGTTACATGACTAACTCTATTAAAGAAGCATGCTTCCAGGCTGCTACAGGTTTCAATGTATTTCATTAAACTATCAAAATCAACCTGCAGACTGGCTGGTCACAGGTAATCCATCACTGTGAACCTGTTGGCTTTACGTTTAGTCAAAGTTCTGTTATCTTTATGTAGTAACAAAGCTGAAATTGATTACGAATTTGAAAAGTTCATTATTGGTGCACATGAGTGCTTATGGGGGAAAACTCACATGGTCCTCGTTGCAATGCCCACGTTTGTGTTTTGAGTTTTGTTTGATTTCACAACAACACGGCTTGTCCATGCAGCGCTGCTCTGTAAGCGACTCAAATCTGAAGTGGTGGATCGTCCCATGAAAACACGACATGATCAGTTTTCAAAAGTATAACGTGCAGTGACAACGTTAAGAGTTAACTAATCACTGTAATGGATCTAACACAAATTGATCTGCATGCTGTACTGAGAAAGAAAAAAGAAAGAAAGAAAAGTGGTTGCCTGGAACATTTAACAATAAATGTTTGGCAGTAAAGTATATGTGATTTATAGCAAAAACTAGGGCTGTGCATTTAATCAAATTTTAATTGCAATTATGATTTTGGCTCCTAACGATCACAAAAATAATGTAGTAGAGGAAAAAAAAATGGTTTTGCACATTACGTTCATTATAAACTCTTATTTTGTGTCAAAAGATGATTCAAAGAGGAAAAGTATTAGGAGAAATGTCACAGTTCAAGGTGCTCTCACTGTTGATTCAACTGTTCTTTTAAGTTCAATAAATGCAAAATCTTACCAAAGGCGATGAGTAATCGTGTTAAATAATCACGATTTCAATATTGACCAAACTAATCTGGATAATGATTTGTTTTTCTCCATAATCGAGCAGTCCTAGTAAAACCATGCAACAATCCTGCTATGGTACTTTAACAATTTATTCCTTAATATGTTGGTTATAAAAACAAGGTGTTCTGAATGCTCAATCGATGAACTGGTTGATCAACAAGAAATTTCATTCATAATCCACTCTCCGCTCTCTAACCCTTGAAGGCAAAAAGGCAAATTGCTGATGACATTCAAACTGGACCTCAGGCTTTGCTGGCCTGATGTGTGTAGCCCTCAGAGACGCTGTCCTCCTCCACACGGACTCGCAGATGCTTCTGACAGTGTTCTAGGAAAGTGTCCAGTACTGAGAAACCCTGCTGGCAAGGCACGCAGTGGTACAGCCTCTGCCTCTTTGAGCCGGGCCATTTACAGGTGTCCATCTCGTCTACGCACACACTGCACTGTCTCCTCTTCACGGACGACTGGTGGAGCTCCACGTGCTCCCTTAGCTGCGACTGCAGAGAGAAAACCTCTGCACAGGAGGGGCATGGGAACTCCCGCTCCTGTTCGTCGTCGTCGTCGTCGTCCTCTTCCTCCTCCTCCTTCTCCTCCTTCACTTCAGGCACTTCTCTGCATCTCTCTGGATCAGTAACCTTGTTCTTTAATCTGTCCGTTTTCCTGGGCCTCCCTGGACCAGCCTTTACGGTCTTGTTTCCTGCTGTGCTGGGTTTTCCTTCATTTGGTCTATTTTCTGATAACTCAGAGTCTTTGGTGGTACATCCTTCAGGCTGGCTTTTGTTTTTGATTGCGTTGAAGCTTGAGGCTGTGTGCCGTTTGTAATGCGCCCGAAGTGACAAATGATGGACGAAGACTATGCCGCAGACCTGACATGGATACGCGCCTCCTTTTCTGCGCTTGATGATGACTGGCCGTGGCCGTGGTTCTCTCCTGGTATTTTTCTCTCTGCTGTGCTTCTCTTTTCTGTGCACGTACAGCAACGAGGTGCTCCCGAAAACCATGTCGCAGGAGCGACAGTTCAGAAGCTTTTTTTTGGATTTTGCCATTTTAATTAGATCTCCATTCACCTTGGTACTCCCTCCTTTGCTCGCGTCTCCACCCGCACCTTCTCCTTTGGTCTTTTGTCCCTGTGTAGCCATCAGCCACTCCTCTGAGTGGTTTGTTTGTCTATGGCGTTGCAGTCCAGCCTCCGTGCGGAACGTTTTCGAACAGAATTGGCACACATTTACAGCTCTGCTGCTGGGCCCTGGGGTGTCTGAAGAATCAGAACAGGTCGAGTCTCCCTCAGAAACTGGTGGCGAGTCATCTGGAAGGCTACTTGCATCAACTGTATCAGATGAGAACGGCGGTTCGCTACAACCAGCTTGCTGATGGTGTAGCAGAGCCTGCTTTAGGCTGAAGCCTCTCCCACACGGGGCACATGCGTAAGGGCTACTGAGGTGAGGTTGGCGGTGAGGTGACTTGTCCTGCAGCCTGCCAGGATCTGAGGTTAGATTACACGCAGGGCACGGCGAACCCGGCTGTGTCTCTCCATGACAAAGCTCACACGGGGATGAATCGTGATTGCACTTATGTAGCTGTAAGGACGAGCGCAGGGAGAACTCCTGCCCACAAGAGCGACACTGGTGAGGTTTGGGTAGTGCGTGTTTTAGTTCCTGGTGCCCCAACAGATCTGTCGCATATGGGAAGCTCTTACCACATTCTTGGCAAGGGTAGGGCAAGTGGGCTGGCTGCTGCCTCTTGTTTGGTGTGTGCGGTTTTGTGTCAGCCCGTGCTATGAAGCTGGCGAGCCTGGACAGTGTGTCTCCTGTTGTCCTCGAGCGGCTGAACGACTCCTGGGCCCGTGTGGTGCTCCAGCTGACGCCATCCATCCTCTTTCACCAAGCCTCTCTCCCACTTTGGAGGACACAGAAGAAGTTTGGGTCATTAGCTTCGGAAATCACACAAATACAAGAACCAAAATAAAAGACTAAGGCATTTAGCAGTGTTTAAAAAAGAAAGGTATGCCTGCCAGTGAAGTGCAGTCACCAGCTAACGTCAGTCAAGTTTTTTGGTAACGTGAGGGAAAGGGGAAGCGTGCCTTCTTGTTAGCTTGTTTCTCTATCTTGCTAACGTTATCGGTAATAGGTAGCTACGTTTCATTTCACAGCAATACAAAATGACTCAGTTAAATATTAACTGCACAGCCAGAGGTCCATTTAATCAGAAGTCAACGCTGACATGACAGTAAAGGTTACTAACGTTACAGCACGACCAGAGGCTAGCTTCGTGTTTGCTAACGTTAGCTCGTTGCTAGCTGCACTAAATATGTTATAAACGCCGTTTCCATTAGCCAAAACAACTGACCTTGGCACTCAGACAGATGCGGTGCGACGGGTGTATATCCCACTGGTTAAATTCAGACGGTTTGTCGAGTTAACATTTGGTTGCGTTACAACAAACAACACTGACATGGCTGCAAAAGTGAAACCGAAGTTTATGCGAGTACCAACACGTAACCACAGGTCTGTGCACGTAACGTTACTTCTCGGAGCGGTCAGCATCACTTCCGGCTGCACGTTCACTTCAAAACACCTTTTGAGCTTTTTGTGTTACCAATTTGTTGCTATCAAAAGTATAGTTAATTTGTATGGACAGGCCTTACATAACCTTTAATAAATGAAAACTACAATTAACAATAATAAAAACGACTATAAAAACGATCATGTCTGATCCAAACAAATAACTAGAGCTGCAAAGATAAATGATTAGTTGTCAACTATTAAATTAATTGCCAACTATTTTGATAATTGATTAATCGGTTTGAGTAATTTGTTGTGGAAAAAAAAGGTCAAAATTCCAGCTTCTTAAATTTGAATATTTTCGAGTTTATTTAGTCCCCTGTGACAGTAAACTGAATATCTTTGAGTTGTGGACAAAGCAAGACATTTGGACGTCATCTTGAGCTTTGGAAAACACTGATTGACATTTTTCACCATTTTCTGACATTTTATAGACCAAACAACTAATCGATTCATTGAGTTCATAATCAACAGATTAATCGACAATGAAAATAATCATAGTTGCAGCCCTATAAATAACCCCCACCACACACACACAAATGCCAACATGAAGAACAACCTAAACAAAAAGTGAATATACAGCAGGTATACTGTAATTATTTAATATTTCTTCCTTTCAGGCTGAAACCAGCCCTGACTACAGCAGCACTTTAAAACATATTATATTATCCCAATAAATACTTGCCATATTATTTTTCTAAACAGCATAAACACCTTTGAAACAAATCAATACGTTTTTTTTATTTTGTCTGCCTTTAGTTATCAACATCATATTTTGAGGACATAATAACCTTTAGATAAAAACAGCATGACGTGAACAATCAGTTGATGCACCTGAATGAAAAAATTTAAACTAATTTAAGGCTAAAAGGCATACATTCAACAACAACAACGCTCACAAAAAACATTTGAAATGTTTTAGATGGGTAAAACAAGGTTGATGAAGACAAGATTATAGCTGGCTTAACGAAGCAAAAACTGTCAATGAATAAACTATAAATAAGTATGTGAAGTGATTTTTCCAAAAAATAAAAATGATCTATTTCACAGACTTTTCACAGGTATCTATCTTCAGAAGCACGTCACTGAATGCAATGTCATAAAGTAACTTAGACCTCAGGCTATGGTTGAATCGCCTCATTTCAGTTGCGCTGAATAATTCCTGAATACGAATTAGGACTTATGCTAACCATGAAATATGTTTCTCTATTACATGTTTTCTAATCTACAATCACCAGATTAACAGACAGGAATCGAGTGCACGGTAACTCCTGATTTTAAACTTTGCTACAGCTTTGCAAAGCATTTGCAGAATTATTCAAAATGACCAAAACAAAAAAAAAATAAAAACACTTCTTATAGGAGGGAAATCAAAGTATCAAAGGCTAATGATTGTCATATCTTTCAAACGTACATTGTGATATACTTATCACTGGTAATGAAGGTAGATGAGTAACACACATATTCACCCTCCCCACCCTCCAAATAGTCACAGATACAAGAGCAGCCTAACCTGAACCTTAGAGAAATATAAAATACAAGCATTAATGATAACAAAGCATGTATCCATGTTACACTTTAAAAGACAGGAGAACATTACAAATGCTCATAACAAAGGCATCGTCATACATTGTGAGCTGCACTGTGTCCACAGGACTGTCTCAAGTAGGATGGTGTGAATAAATGTCCTTCATTACAAGGCATTTCCTCCATTTAAAAAAATATCTTCAACCCCGTAATTACTTAAATGACCCTGAACTGAGGAAATCGAACATTAACTACTTGTATGCATATGCAGTTTTTTTTTTACAGTAACCACAGGTGAATCGAATTAGACACTTCATAGATTATTATACGATCATTTACTCTCATCGTTATGCATAAAGAAATGTGTTTAAAACGTTTAAAATCAACAGTCTCAGGCCAAAGCAGACCAGTTGTTGCAGATCTTTTTGTCATTTTGTGCCAGTGTTACTATGTGCCACTATCTCTAACTAAAATTGTATTCTAACTTAAAAAATATAATAAAATGTAGATTTAGCTAAGTGAGTTCCAAAATAAAATAAAGCCTATTTCAGCTGACATATGATCAAGGACTTTTAAAGCTACATTAACCAGTGTTCCTGGTCTGTTCGGGCACAGTACAGTTCAAATTTGACCACTGTTGATATATATATATATATATATATATATATATATATATATATATATATATATATATATATATATATCATACCCAAGAACAGCATAGTGAATCAAAATGCTGATTTCTAATGACCAAGGCTAACTGATACCAACTCAGTTGGTTTCTCCACTTTTAACCCAAAACACAACCTGAAATAAAACACTGTACGTAATATTTGCTACTCTTAGGTCTAATACCCAATACAGTCCGAAATACCAGTACTGGCAACCAATTAAACTGACTCATTTAAGTCTGAAATAAGTACCTATAAGTTGATTGTACAGTGCAAATTTGGTAGCCCTGAACCAGAACATAATTCTACTCATTATGGGGGGGAGGGGCATATTATTTATAACAGCTTGACTGACAGTGTTGGACTAAATAAGTTTAAAAGGAGAAAATAAAGTATTGTAGTTGCCTGGTTTACACTTAAGATTGTTCCCTTGTTAAACTACCGAACCATATCTTCAAAAAAATAGAATCTGTAGATGCCACCTTTTCACCAAAAGGATTATCACAAACATCATCCCTTTTATATTACAGCGTGCTCTTCTGAGTGTACATTTCAGTTGAGAGACAATTAATGTTGCATGACCAAAAACTGTATAAGTAAACCAAGGTGGCATAGCTATAGTTCATACTGTAACAGTCCATCGATATAGTGCAGTACATCGACTGCTAATGGTCTCGAATTCACTGAGCCCAAATCCAATGTGACATTCACTGGACTTCATTTTCACAGGACAAGTTTTCGTCTGTCTCTTCCAGGTTACCTCAAAGACAACAATTGACGTCTGGAGTATCTCAGACACTGTGGGTCCTTCCAGTCACAGTCTGGTTGGATTTCAGAGTGGAGTGTGTGCTGTGCTTGCGGCGAGGCAGCCTCGGACCTATCTCTTGTAGTGGCTGGGTGCGTCTGCGAACATGTACTTCAGTCTATAAGCTTCAGCCAGGAGGAGACCCACTTCCTCGTTACCCCAATGGATTGTAGGGAGGTTCTGCAGTAGCATAAGAAGGCCCTGAAGAGCAACAGAAATTTACTTCTAGACACTGACACTCTTTTGGAAGGCAGAGGTTAATAACAGAGTACATATAGCATTTCACAAATATATACAGTGTGTGGGTTAGTATGTAAAACCTACCGCATGTCTGAGACAGTGGAATCACGTGTGCACTCATACACATACACGACACTTAACTACTAACTTATACTACAACCTGCATGGAAGCAAATGCAAGGCTGTAATCACTACTGAATACTTCATCTTGCAATTTAAATACCTCAGAATTTATAAAATAATTTACTTTGATAACCATCTACATTTAGGGCTGCACCTAATGATAATTTGCATCATCAGTTAATCGGTCAATTATTGTCTCAATTAATCATGTATGTCAGAAAACTGACAAAAATGGCCATCAAAATGTTCTAAAGCATTAGGGGATGTCTTCAAATTGTTTTATTTTGTCCAACCAACAGTCTCAAACTCAAGAATAATCATTACTACCACACAAGACAATGCTAACATGCTGATGTTTAGCAGGTTAAATGTTTACCATATTCACCATCTTAGTATGTTGGCATGCTAGCATAATTAGCACTACAGTACTGTAAGTATAGCTGAGGCTGATGGGAATGTCATAACTTTTGCAGGTATTTGCATAAAGCAAAGTGTAGGACTAATAACATTTTTGACCTGATGATAAAGGTTAAGGGATCACCAAAAGTTATTGCGATTCAACGGGACTGACATTGCCATGACATACTCAGTTGCTTTTAATATTAAAATGATCACATCCTTTCTCTTTGCTTTCATAAACCTTGTCTTGTTACCACCTGTTGGCACTTCAATCCATATTTAGTGGTTGTTTTCTTGGTTAAATGTGGTCGACTACAAAGACGAGAGGTAGATTGGTACCTGAAAGTCAACCATGGAGAGGATTTCTTTGCGCCACTCGATGAGGAAAGCAGAACAGACGTACAGGTGGAAGTGGGAGAAACCCTCCGCTTCAGCCTGTAGAAATGAAGCAATTAGGACAATCGACACTCGGGCCCAGTCAACCGAACAAATACTTTTTAATGGACCATACTTGCAGCAGTGTGAATTCTAAAGGCTATTAGGCTACAGTTTCTGCTGCTGATGTACTAGGTTACTTTCTATTGTGAGGCTTTGGCTGCATGTAGTGTGTTCTCTCTCTCTCTCTCTGTCTCTCCCCCCCCCCCCCTTTCCTGTCAATCTAAAGCTGTACTATCAAATAAAAAGGCCACAAAATAATCACGTATAAATGTGGTTCTATTTGTAACCCTTAACCTATTTAAAATGTTGTGCTCTACTTAGTATTGACATCATATTGTAACAGCAAAATAATAATTCAGTCAAATGAATAATGAAACGTGTCTTTTTGAAGCTGTGATAAAGCTGAAAGGTCAATAATCTAAAGCCGTTAACGCAACATGCTCTACCTGGTAGGTGTCCCAGAGACGAATAGTGCAACGAAGCGGCAGCTCCCTCATCAGCAGATTGTTCATCCATCGGAAAGCAAACTGCAGATACTCCACCTCATACCTCTTAAAATGATTGTGAATGTCCTCTGAAGACAGACACACACACACACACACACACACACACACACACACACACACACACACACACACACACACACACACACACACACACACACACACACACACACACACAGGAAACGCACACAAACACAGATGTTCAAATTGTGGGTTTCCTGCTAATATTTCAGAATCAGATGTGTAGCCTTCTATCGCTTTTCTACATCCGTGAGCTCAAACAAGCCTAAAAGAGGAATGAGCAAAGTACATGCAACCTCAAGCCTAATGTGACACACAGAACTCCTTCAGCTGACAGGAGTCCACTCACCATCTATCCTGCTGACCAGCTCCTCTAAAGCTTTCACTTTATTCTGGATTCCAGGCTGAGCAAAAGTGTAGTTGTCCTGAAAATTATAACGTTTTCAGTAAATTGGCACATTTACACCTTTAAAAAAAAAAAAAAAGGAGCGTTTATGGAGATGTATGTGTGTGAGCAGACCTGTATTCCATCCAGCAGCTTGCTCATGCACCAGAAGCTGTCAGCTTCGATGTTTCTCCGGGTGTCCAGGGGCAGCGCTGCCACCTCAAAGTTCTCCACATCTTCTGCTGGAACAAATAACACTGAATGGGACAGAAATGGGCTGACTCACACAGATAACTCTAATTAACGGCTCCTGGGCTGCTTCCCAAGTATCTTATTTGATATCTCCTCGCTTGAACCAGAAGTCGTTCTGGCTCTCCTTCGTTGAAGGCCGTCTTAAAGCTCTTATTCCGGCCGTGCAGCTTAAAAGCCGTTGCTAACTTCGCCCGTACAGCTGTCAAATTCACGTGAGGCTTCAGAGGAAAGGACGTCTCATCCCTCTGAAAACACATTTCCTCGTTTTCCGCTCTCCTCGCATGATTCGCCCTTGCGTCTCTCCCCATGCTTCCTTGGTGGGAGGGAATGAGAAGCGAGGAAGGGAAGCAAGTGGAGGAACCGTGGATGCAATTTAAGGACCTGGGACGTACCCCTAGACTCCTGAATGCTGCCCTCTACTGAGGTTGACCGAAACATTTTTAATGACCTTGGATGTGGTAACAACTAGGGCTGCCCCTAAAAGTCCATTAAGTTGAATCATCAGTGGAGAGAGACCTAGAGTCGACTCGCATTTTGTCAGCTGAAGCGCTACACTTTGTGTACAATGAACACTAAAAAAAAACAGAGCCATGCAGGAGCAACAGTGTGACTTTAACCAGTCAGACACGTGGAGTTTAGTGTGGGACGGCTGCTCCGCAGGTGAGCTGAACTGACACTAACTGGGCAGGGGAGTGAATCTTGTATTTGTAAGTAAGGCGTATTGAAGAAAATACATCAGTAATTATGTCGAGTGTGAAAATTCTGATTCGGGGACAGCTCTAATTACAACGTTGTAGAGCAGGGAGAAAATCAGATATCATGATATCCTTGACCAAATACCTCGATGGCGATATTGCGACGATATCGTAGGAAATAGTTTCACAAGACATTTTAGATAAACAGTCATCAATAATGTGGACTACTAAGTGGTTAAAGACCAATAATAGAGCAGCTAGAACAGTCTGGTACGTTCAAAAATTGACATCATTTTACTGTAACGCAGCCTTTAAAACCAGGACAAGACAACAGTATATCTATCCAAAATCTAAGATGATATTTAGTCTCATATCACGATATCGATATAATATCAATATACTTCCCAGTCCTACAACATTGTAAAATATAGGTACATAAAACGGACAAAAAAAAAAGTGTGTAAATCAGAAACAAAGGCATGAGTCATTCTGGTCCAGTGGGAATATAACGGGGCTCTACGCAGGACACCAGTAACTTACTGACAAACTCAGAGAGGAAGACGACAAAGAAGGGTGTGACCAGATCATTGATTCCCTGGACGTAACCGCTGGCTGGGTGACGGATGGCCCAGATGAAGAGAATACGCTCAAACACCTGAGGAAAAGAAAGAAAACAACAACATGTGCAGTGTGATAACATGTGTGGTACAGTATGTGCTATGCTTAGGGGCTGGGCATAGTGGGCAATACGGTGGAAATCAACGTCTCCTCATTAACGTTTACTGTGTGCGCTAATAAATAAAACTCATATTCAATGCAATAAGGTGGGTTCTGCTGTTACATCACACAAAACATCATATATATATATATAGGCGGCCATATATAGAGGTTTACTCCTCGACGCAGCGGCCGCGGATTTGACTCCGACCTGCGGGCCTTTGCTGCATGTCATCCCCCCCCCCCCCCCTCTCTCCTATTTCAAGTCTAAGCTGTCCTATACAAATAAAGGCCTAAAATGCCCCAAAACATTATCTTAAAAAAAAAAAAAACTACTTAATTCTGAATTCTGAATATGTAAAGTCATAATATGACAACATCGCTATAATGAATTCACTGGAAGTTGATAATGCTGAACATTAATAAAGAATTGTTGTCCTGCTCTAATTTGGCTGTGATTTAACCCAATCACAGGTTTCTGGTAAATCTATACACAATTCTTCATGTTTTGAAAATGCACGATATCACCACATTTGAGGAACAAGCCATGCTGAGTGAACTTCCTTTTTTTCAGCAAAGATCCTCTGTTATGTAGTAATCTGATGCAGGTTCTTCCTCAGTGGCTGGCAAATACTCTGTCACAGTTACAGCACAATATCAATATCATTCACAGGGTCATGAGTTATCTACGGTAGTGTAGATGCCAGTAAGTGTATCTAAAGGGTCTCCAATCTCATTTGTCTCTACTTAACATGAGGTAAAGCAAGGTCACGAGTCCCGAGGCCTGTATCCCGCTTCGTTTTCAATTAAGTAGTCTGGCTCTCTTTAGGTTACCGGGCTTTATTCAGCCTAACATCTGTGATACTAGATAACAGATATCAGAAAGCTAGTCATACAGTTCAGATCTTACCTCTTGTACTACGGGCTGCTGGAACAAGGGAATCAGAGGGTTGGTTCTTGGAATATCGATGTGGATCTGATAGGAAGAAACGTGATGGAGATGTTACTCAGGATCATCACAGCAGATTCCATGTTTGTGTTTACTGATTAGTTTGACTGGTGAGCAGTAAGAATGTTGGGCCTCTGTAAATTGCCCTGCTCTATCTGTAAAGTGTCCTGAGATAACTTCTGTTATGATTTGACACAATACATTAAATGGAATAGTTGAACAGTCTAATTGCTTTTCTCCTGTAATATTACCTGTCTGTATGTGTCTTTATAGTGCTCGTCTGTCCTGGAGTGGTAATACTGCTCTATGAAGCCAAAGTATTCGTCTCGCTTCCTTTTTAGCACCAGCTCTCTGCGCTCCTTGTTGGCCGGCAGGTAGCCCTGTCACAGAGCAAGGAGAGGAGAGAAAAATACAGAAGAGAACGTGCCAGTTTCAGAAGAACAGAACTGGCCAGCCATTTGAGATAAGAGAAAAGAAAGTAGATAAGGTTGCCAGGAAGGATAAGGCGTTTTTTTTCTTCCTTTAACTTGGACCCTCTAGCAGGTCCTTTGAGACCGAATGTTGTGCAACAAGCCAAGATACAGGTCAAAACATGTGATACTGCAAAACTGACGAGACAAGTCATGAGACTTACAGAGAGAAGTCTCCATGTGATTGGCCGGACTTCTCTTGGTATGCCCGACCAGCTGTGCTTCCGGAGTTCCTCTGTAACAGCACAGAGTGAGATATAAACCCATATAATCAACATAGAAAACCACAGTAGAGATCAGCAAACAGAAACAGGCAGCTAATGCAGTAGCTTCAGTGAAGTGTAAGCTGCATTCAGACCAAAAAAAAGCAATCTGCCGATTTTCCGCAGGGTTGTGCGGTGGTGGGAGAGTCACTTAAACGACTTACTTGTCTGACATACTGTTGTGTTTTTTAACCCCCCCCCCAATGTTGCACAGTGGACTTTATATTTCCCAATTACTGTTTTTCATCAGATCGTTTATAGATCTTGACGTGCCCAACTGCACTTGAAGGCAGCTTCATTTCATGGAGATAGAGAAAAAAGAAAAGAGACAACAAGCGAGACAGATCGACTGTGCCTTGTTGTTCGGCAAACATTCAGCTGTTACACAGCTGGGCAGTTCAGCGCTTGTGTTTCACCTTTTAAAACTTTCTTGTGGCAGCGATAGAGGCAGTGATGTTTCCACGTTTCCTGTTCGGGATTCTTACACCGCCTCAAAACACAACTGACAAGTCCCATCTCCGGCTACATGATTGGCTAGTGCAGCGTGACATGGGGTTTGTGTTTCTCCAAAAGTGGAGTTGGCCTCAACTTTTCAGCTCCCCCCCTCAGCAACCCCCGCCGCAGCCTAAACGCACTACCACCATTCAAAATGAATGGAGAGACCTGCGTTTTTGCTGCACCATCTGACGGCCAACACAGGCTGTGCGAATCCTAGAACTCCATCTCTACGCGCTGAAAGTGCGTGTTGCTCTCCTACCTAGGTCAGTGTTGGGACTAGCCAGCAGCTGCTTGAATTTATCCAGTCGGCTCTTCTCCCGCACCGTCATGGGCGGTGCCCCTGACGCGTTCTGGTCTGACATCCGTGCCACCAGTGGGATGATGGGACGAACTGGGAGAGACTGCTGCTTCTGCAGTGTGGAGCGAACTGTAGAGGGCCACACAAGAAAAATGAGAAAATATAATAAAAGGTCATAAAAACTTTGAGCAGACTTCAAACTGTTTTAAGGAATCAATAAAGAGCCCACAACAGTAAAACCCCTGCAAATGAGACATAATGTACACCCCAAGAAGGTGTGTATTGTATCATCTTTTTCATTCCTCCTCTCAATCTAGACATTTCATTTCCCGTTTTGTTGCCACCTTTATTACCACTTGGAGGTGGTTTAGGCCACATGTGACCACATTCTTTTAAAGGTCCCATGGCATGATAAGCTTCTCTCCTCCTCATTAGCATTTAAAGCTACAGACACAGAAATGGCACGTCCTAAGGAAAGCTCATTGTGGGACTGGCTCGCAGTGACTAATTCTGCAACAAGGCTGAATTTCGGGAAAGAGACTTCAGATACAGTATTAGGGGACCACTAAGTCTACATAAAAAGCATCCAAAAAGCAGCATGTCATAGGACCTTTAACAGTGTGTAAGGGTATGTGTCCTGGGCCACATTAAGGACCGCCTTCTCAACTGTGAGCGGAACTACGTTTGATTTGGATGTTTTTATTATACTGTCGGTGATGTGTCGCTGTTTTTGTTCCGGTGCTGCCTGCTCTTCTATCCCTGGCTCTCTGGAGCTCCGTTGCATTTAGAGAAACATTTTCAGGAAATGTTGTGCCAGGCCCATTCCAAAGGCCTGATATAATCTGCCTAGCCCAATCTGCAGTGTTAGGTTTCCCCTAGTCTGGATCAACTGAAGTACATTTCCAGGATAACTGCCTGGCATCACGCACCAGACGTCCCTCACCTTCGGCTCTCTGTGTGTCGCCGTTCTCAATCTCTGATCGCTTCGGGAAACAACGACAAACTTCGAGCTAGCGAGCTACACGCTGAAAATTGCAAGATTTTAAGAAAATCCAGATTGTGCAACACGGCAGGCCTGTTTGGTTCTTTCGGGGAATGATTGTAAAGATTTACAAAGAATGTGTTTGGGACGTTTTGGGACAGATTGGTGGGATTGCTGTGGACGAAGTACACACGGCGATTCACTGGTAAGAGAAAATTATGTTTAACATGTATCCGTCTCATTTAAATAGCTCATGTTACTGTATTGTGTAAACAGTTAACTTCATTTAATATTGTATCTGGCGTTCCTTCCCGAGACTATTTTGCAGCGCCACCGTCGCTGCGTCCGGAGCTCAGCTCCGCCGAAGACGATTGTGATTGGTTTGAAGAAATGCAAACAACCCAGGGCGGTTTTTTTTCTCCTATCCTAGAATGTATGTGTGGTGTAGCCAGACCTTACTCCACGGTGCTGTGGAGATAGGGCTGGCAATGCGACAAAGTCTGTAATTAGCTTCACTATAAATCACCTGATAAGCTGCTCAGTAGCTTTTAATGCCAAATGAACTTCTGCAGCGTATTACTCACATACCTGAGGACGTGTTGAGATAGGCGTCACTACTAGACTTGACAACCTTGCCATTGACATGCTCGCACTCTGCGTCCTCTTCCTGCCCATCCTGGAGGTTTTCAGCTTCTGTGCTGCGAGGTGCCAGTCTGTTTGACACCCCGGTTTCTGTGTCAACAGCCTGATTCTGCTGCTGCTGAGTGCAAACACATCAGAATATCTTCTCTCATTTCACACCAATGCCCAGTCGCTCAGGGATGAATGATGATGTCTTGTAGTTACCTGGTTCTGTGTGGACGTAGAGTGGAGGCCTGATGAAGTTTGGGCGGGGGTCCCGAGGAAATCCTCGTCCTCCTCTTCGTCGATGTCCCAGGCATCGTTGGTGCTGCGGGCGAACTCATGGAAGCTAGAGGCCTTTTTAGACTTGAGATTGTTGAACTGAGGCTTTGTGTCTTTGGGATACCTGCGGATGGACAGATCGAGGGATCGAACAGACAGAAAAAGAGAAAAAAAAGACGGAAAAGTAAAGAATTTAATGGTCTCACTCATGTACGATACAGGTACGTAATATACACAGAAAGGATATGGGATGTGTTATCGCCAAAAGGAACAAACAAAAAAAACTAAACTGCAAATCCAACAAAAAAGGGCAATAGCACACTGAAAGTCAGTCAAATACGTTGAACAATGTAAATGAGAACTTTGGTTCACACTGGTACAGTACTGGTGCATGCAATCCATACATGTTCAAGTACTTGAAGCGTGGAACAATTCGCTGCAAAACAAGGTTGAAAATGGGAGACACAAATAACACACACACACACACACACACACACACACACACAAACACACACACACAATTAAAACGCATCCATGTGGGTAACATGACGCCATGCAGCCCAGTTGTGTTTAGCACTTACGTGCGTCGCAATCGTGGGTCGAGAGGTGGATGCTGTGCTCCATAAACTGGTTGTACACTGTAGAAGATGACATGTGAAATGCTGTCACCTCTGTGCAGAAAAACGCACGGAACTTCCCAGGCTTTGACCGAGCTAATGCTAATAGTCAGCAAATCTACTCATCAATTAAGATATAGAGGAAAGTTGTCAGACACAAGTGCTGTCCTTGTATGTGTAGCTCTTTGTAAAACACATGTTCCTTGTTTCCTAGTTGCAGTAAGTTGCTCAATCCCTTTAAGATCAGTTCACTTATTACACAATGAACAATGAGGGATCAGAGAGGAGCACCATAATGCACCATAGCTGAAAATGTCACTTTGGCCCATGCTCTGGGTTGAATATGACTGTCATACACACTGTGCCCAGTATTATTATAAGCAAACAAGGTTCACATTAGGGCTGGGTATCGTTTAAAAAAAATTAACATCTCTGCACGCTGAACTGCCAATTCCATCAAATACACCGCACCGACTTCACTACACCACAGACTGCATGGGGTGTAGCTGCTGCGGTAGTGGGCCAATCGCACGTCGCATTAAATTGAAGAACGCTTACGGTGATTGGCGGCAAAACCGTACAAATAGTCATTTTCTTTCAAAATCCCGGTACAAAAAGGATCGAAAGCAGGAATGCTTTTACTGGAGAAGTTTTCATACTACTTGGTCATTTAACCCAGGTTTGCACTTTGGGAAGTATAAGTCATCCATGAACTCTGTCCAGCTGGTTCAGTGATCTTCACGGCTTCCTTCCGGGATGATGTTGTTTCCTTGAGTTCTGCCTCCAGAGATCTTCTCCTACTACTCCAATACTACTTGGTACTGGGTAATTTCAGTCGATACCTTAAAAAGGTATGGAGAACTCAAGATTTCTCATTTAATAAGATACCAAAATGTGTGAAGACATTTTTTACTTTCTCAATAACACGACACCTTAAGGCTGATTTATGCTTCTGCGTCGAATCGACAGCGTACCCCCGCAGACCCCTCTGCGTCGCTGCGAACCCCCCTCTGAGCCCTCCACCGTAGCTCCACGTGCACCTCCAAAACTTTGTAACTTTGCGTCCAGGCGACGCAGACCGCAAGGACTGTGATTGGTCAACCCTGTCCTGTGTGTTGATAGTCGGTGTTTCAAGCAGCCTACTGTGGGGAGTAGCAACATGCTAGTTCACTGACATAAGCTTTGCAAATAAACTCAGACATATTTTGGTTACAATGACGGGGTTATCGGTTTGTAAAGTGTCTATATGTCAGTAACGTTTTGAAATTAGCACTTTGCCAGCAAGCAGTACTTTGTGGGCAGTTGTGCTAAAGTTTGCTTGCTAACATAACATAACATGAACTGGCTGGCAGACACCTCGCAAATAACCTCATACTTATCACCCCCTAGCGTTATGGCGGTGAAATGCACCGCGATGCAAAGCCACCCCGACGCAGAACTCCGAAAGGGTCACGACGCCGTAGGAGCGATGGTGTAGCTATGGCGTGGAGTTGACGCAGAAGCATAAAACAGCCTTCAGGCAGCTGATGGCATGGCCCGCCTGCTTGAAATGAAAGGCTGCACTCATCATCTGTTCAGATGTTAGTGCAATGCTTGCTAATGCAAGAGTGCTACTGCCTGGATGTTTTGCAGACAAAAGCGGACCACATGAGCAGAGGATAAGGTAAATGGCATGAGTGGTTCTGTAGGTGATCACACTATGCGTAGGTATACTTTAGCCTGTGTGATGGTGGCTAAAAGACTTGCACTTATGGGGGAAGGCACTCTGGGTGTAGCTACCACGTCTGTGGTTTCCTGGTGGGGAAATGATGATATCTTAAGAACGGACAAGGCCATAACATAAAATATTGACCCTAACCCTGTCTTGTTAAGATTGTGCTGTTTGTAGTTTGTACTGAACAGAATGAGGGGACAGCTTGCACAGCCCCTGCGTTCTTCACCACCCTGTGGTGGGCATTATGTTCACCGGATGTGAGGATTTTATTTCTCAGCTCAGCTTCTTTCCTCTCCGGCAACCCAAAGCAGACAAAGTCAACATTAAAAAAAATGAAATTAAAATAAAAACTGACACTGTAAAACAAGTGACATGAAGAAAAAAATCTGAAGATTGTCATTGAAAAAAAAACCATCAGAATGCTATAAAAATAAAATGTTTGTTTTTATAACTATCTAAATCTAATATGACGGTTTATCTGAAATGCCATCTCTGTGTGGCAGAAACGTCACTTATAAGAGCTTCATTCAAAGTAGCTCAGAGGCCTTTGTGTGCATAGCACAAAGCAACAAATAGCGTAAGCTTATTAATACTAGTTGTATGAGGACTCTGACAAACTGTGGCGTCTCACGCCTGAGGTTAAACAATGTCAACCTATTCATGTCATTTGCATGAATAAACTGACAGTAAAAGCCTGGTGGCTGAGAACTGAGCCTGCTGATTATCTGGCAGTGCCAGAGTCTCTTGTTTATCAGCTTACAACTTGTTTTTATCAGTAGTGGCTCAAGGACAGGCACACTAGCTGCTTGCTTTCCTGTTCAAACATGTGTTTGTGTTTTCAGCCTTCCTTCCACCCACCACAGTTTCAGAAAGATCAGTGTGTGTGACAAAGACAGCAACGCCCTCTCCTTAGAGATCCTCTCTTCTCCGATTTCCCAAACACACTGCGCTCCACCCTCTCTGCCTGGCTGTGGCATGAAGCCAGGACAGGACTCAGAGTCTTCAGTCATAAAGCTACACAGGCCAATACAGATTAGTATGTATATGTCAGGCCTTATCAATGAAGTCTGATAGGCTAAGTTTTCATTTTCCATAAGTGTGCAGGGTGAGGAAAATAGAATAAAGGAATACTCAGAGGTCCTCGGTGCCCATTATAACCCATTACCATGCTGCCTATTAAGCAAGCTATACAGGCTAGGACTAAAAACAATGGTCAACATGATTCCTCCCATTTCAGGAACATAATACAATTTTTTTTTTCAATAACACATCATATAGTCTCTACTTGGTAGGCTAATAAGAGTTCAAACTATGACCTGGCAAATCGGTTTTTGTGGGTGAGCTATTGGTTTGGTCATCTTAGTCATGAATAAAACTGCCACAAAAAGAGGATGTATTTCATTTAACTTCTTCCCTTATGACTCGTCTAAAAAAGCACTAAGAGATCACAAAATAAGAGATCTGAGATTACAGCAGTGAACCCATAGACAGTATATAAAAGGGTGAACCTCCTCAAGGCAGACAGTGCAGTCTCCTATCTCTCTCAAGTGAGAGAGAGTCACCACCTCCTCCTCCTCCTCCTCCTCCTCCTCCAGACTGAGAGAAACATATGGCGGGCGATGCACGGTCAGCGCCAGCTGAGCTGACAGCTCCACTCTGAACGTTAGAAACCGCAGAGAAGAACGAGATGGAGGTCTGTCTGTCTCAGCTGGAGGCTATTATAGAGATACACGCTCAAACCAGACAAAGGGCTGAAAAGTCCTCAAGTGAATGAATTGAAACCTACTATATTACAATATGGTCAACTAATGACTATTCATGAGGTACTTACAGTGACATCTAATACGTTTGGGTCAGCTGAAGAGCTCAGTTTTAAGCTAGTATTCCTATATTTACTTTATTATAAGTTGATTCAAGCTACAATATGGATATTACATCATATAACCTAGCTATATGTTTATGTACTGACTGTTAATGGTATTTTCAACAATATATAACAGTATCCGTCTGAGATGCACTAAAGGAGTCCTGTAGTCCAGCTTCGTTTAGTAACGTTAAAAGAGAGTGACAATAACAATAACCCACCTTCCGGGAACCTTTGCGTTTCTCCTCCAAAAATTGATCCTGTTCTCGGTGGCCATACTCGGATAACACAACCCCCGTCAGACCGAGACCGGTTCCCCGCGCGAACAAACCATATGGAAACAGTTTCCGCGTTTTACTGGCGACAACTCAGCCCCACTCGGCTTCTTCTGGTCTGCCTCTTCATACGTTTAAACGAGCGGCAAATAGTAATATTTAGCTTTCATATGCGATGATGTCTGATACGGAGCACTGGAAGCCGCCATCTTGGAGTACACAGACTGAAGCGTGTGATTGGCGGGTGAGTCGAACAGGTGCAGGGTAAGTGTCCAATGGGATGAGATGGTGGAGTGACGGTTATGGGATGCTCGCTGATAGACACAAAGACATGAGGGAGACGTTTGGCACTTCATGCTGGTAGGGAAAAGTGTATTGTTGTTCTGAAAGAGCCCATTGTTGAAAGTCAAAGTCGTCGTTGGGACATGTTGACACCTGCATGTTGTTATGTAAAGAGAGAGAGAAAGAGAGAGATGATACACCAAAACTATTAGTTTCTGAAAATAATTGTTAGCTGGCGACCTCCCTTTTTGTTGTTGTAAATAGAGCACTTTTCAAGCCATAAGCCCAAAGTGCTTTCAAAAGGTGAGGACATTCACAACACATGCAATAATTAGGACAATTGAGGTAACATTAGGCATTTCTATGGTTAGGCCTACATAATGAAGAAAGGTTAGGCCTAACGCCTGCACACTTACTCCAAAATATATGACATTCTTTGTGGAACATGATAATGTTGACAACATAATGTTCTTATTGGGTCACAAACTGTAAAGAACAAAAATCTGACCAGATAGATACAATAGTCTATTTGATAAATATTATCCTTATAGAATCGGACAGGTCATAGATTTCTTTAACACCTAACCTGTACTCTTGTCTAGCTGACCTCTGAACTTACTGGAGGGGGCAAGTGGAAAAACACCAAAACGCTTTCCTAAAGAGAAAAAAAAGTCACAATCATCTATCACATCAACTGGAGAAATCCAGATGTCCACCAGGCTAATTAGTTTTTTAAGCCAAAACCACTAACATTTTCTGTCATGCCGTTCCTGAGCAGTGATTGACACGCAGTTAGACACCCCCCCTGGCCCTGATTGGTGAATCTGAACAGGGAGCGGTGGATTTTTGCAAATCCCACTACAGATTCCAGGTTCCAGAGGAGCCAGATTTTTTTTTTTAAATTAACTGCTTTATGTAGTTTTATTGGAACATAGGGTCACTTTCAGCAAATATAACAGAAAGTTAGTTTTATAAGTCTTACCTACTGCACCTTTAAGCTTAAGGAGTCACTGTGCCTACCGGATGTATGTTTAACATTAAAACATGATGCATAAATAATATCCATTTCTTTAAATCCATTCTGCCCAGTTTATGCCCAATATGCAACTCAATTGTATACAATACATGCGGTAGGTGGTCCCTACTCCGTCTCTCTTTCAGCTAAGGGGTCCCTGGCCTAAAAGACGTTGAAGACCCCTGCCCCCCCCCTAGAGGTCCCGACCAGACGCCCTGTTGAAGATCTTTGAGTTAAATTAAGTTGACAGAAAAATGGGGAAATTAAGAAGTCTGAAATAGTAACCCAGTGCAGTACTGATTGGAGCTCTCTAGTAGCTGTTCTACAGCTATTACAAAATATGCAAACCACAAACCGGCACACAAATCAAAATACTTCCTCTGCATTTTGGCCCTTGTATCTTATATGATGCTGAATAATACTTCTCATTTTTTTTTCTTCCAGATGCTGCATCTAGATCCTCTGTCCACACGAGGGCAGACATGGGCAGGCTTTTTCCTCTACAATGACATAGCTTTGGTCAAAGTGAAACCAGTTGAACCACCTCCTATTTACTGTAAATGTTTGAAAAGTGAGTTCAACAACGGACAGCTGACACAACAGAATCCGCCACAGCCACGTTTTGCCTGAACGACGTGCAGCCAGTGAAATGAAATCAACTGAATTTTCATTTGTTGATGAACTTGGTCATTCCCCTCCCCCACCATTGTTTATAACACTCAAGGACCCCAGTGAGAACATGTTTAAAGTCCCTTTGTCCTATTCAAATGCAGGCAAATGGAAGATTTGGAGACATGACAGAGTTTCGGTTTACATCCCAACATGTATTTGAATTGCAGGTGCTCTCCTGTGTCTTGTTTGTTTAGGGAAATCAATGTAGTTCCCCAGCTGTCTTCACCTCCTCCAGCGTCCAACGAACTTCAACTGACAAAATCCAGGTGAGAGTTTATGTCTGGGTTACTTGCTTTAGGCATATTACTGCAGTGTTTTTTTTTTACAGGCTGGGAACAAATGTATGTTGTGGATCTCATGCCGTTATGAGTCGAGAATAGCTCCATTCACACATTTTCTGGGATTATATTATTTTTTTTTTGGGAGAGAGTTTGAACTGGGTCTTGTGACTTTTTGCCACTGCATTGCTTTTGGTGTGGCCAGCTCGTTGTGGCGAACAGTGGTGTGAAAGTAGTAGGCTAAGAGGAGATACACTAATAGAGTCACAAGGCAGGACAATGAGGAACTGTGTGTGGGGCTGTTGGAGTCGCCGGGGGCACAACAGTTTGCTACATTTACTTTGAACTTTTTCTTGCCAGACCACTACGGGTACTTATTTCATTTCTGTTAGATGTGTTTGTAATTTTTAACTTGAAACCCTAAAATGTTCATTTACATGCTATGTCTGTTCCAGCAGAATATGTTAAGGATAACGTGCTTTCTCTTGGCACATGCTCAGTGGAGTTTAAGCCCCCAGGAATATTTAGCTTTGTGTGACCCCCTTGCATTGCTCTCCTTCCCACACTTGAAAGGAAAGCATTGTGACTTTTTTCTTTTTCTTTTCCTGAATGCTTAAGTCTCAACAGAACCACTCCGTCAGCATTCTTTAAGAAAAGAGGAACCTTTTTTTTTTTTTTTTTTTTAATCTCCGTTGTCTTGTCATCGTGGCGGGTGTTCAGCTCTGCAGTTCTGTTCAAGTTTAGAGAACGTTTGGAGAGTGATAGCTGAACGTATTTGAAAAATAGTTGACAACATTTTCAGAAGTCAGATTTTAACTCTGAAGTGGGAGTTTATTCAGAGCTTTTGTCAGAAGAGGTAAGTGTTTCTTATGCAAACTTTGGTAACACTTTAAGTCCTTCTTTAGGATTTACAGCGCTATATACATATTTAATAAATGGTTTTTAACACACTATACTGCAATCATACGCTTACAAGGACATTTTGAAGTGTGTATTAAGGTACAGCATGTGTCAAGACTTTTCCTACGAAAACTTTTACTATATTATCATTCAAATTTTTTTATTATTATTACATTTGTTGACAAATTTACACTTAATCACTTAAACCTGCTTAGAAGTTCATTACAGTGTCTTATAAACCATTTCTTTAATGTTAGCTGCTTATAAATGCTAAATAGGTAGACTCAAAATAAAGCGTTGTCAATAACTCTTTCTAAGTCATGCACAGTTTTACACTTTTTGCATTCAGAGTTTGTTCATCTACATTAGTCACATGAGAACGTTGTTTCAATCGTATGATTAATAGAAAAAGAAAACCATGTTTTCTCTACCACGCTGAGGGCCTAGTGTATTGTACACAACTAGTAAAATGTCATTTAATTTGTCAAGAAAATGGCTACACTGTGACGGACGATACAATATTTTTTCAGGTCTCCTCTTCAGGCACATGGTGATGTATAGCCGGATTCTTCATCTCAAGCTCAATGGGTCATCACTAGCTGTGCTCCCACGCTCTGACCGTCACCAGGCTATGAGGGATGGTGAATTCTCTGAAAAAGGTAAGACACAGCTCTGTGTGTGTTGTCGTGTGTTTACTCTTCCCTCCTCTTCCCTTTTGACCTTCATACTCTACATCGCCGTATTACTGTAGAACTACAGTGGATGGATTAGTTTACATCAATGATTCCTACATGTTTCATCTAGCACCTGTATTTATATTTCCCCACTAAATAGTTCTGCGGTGTAATGAGCTGTCTGGTAACAGAACACTGCCTGCAAATGTACTTCTTTGCCAGAAAAAAAAGACTAATTCTGGAGAGTGCAGCAGTAATAATGTAGTCTTAATGCATACTGGACTAAAACAGTAACAGTGTTAAAAGCCAGAGTAAACTCATGGTGGGTCAGGCTCATCCTGTAAAGTGATTCAATCATTAGGAGTGCCAAAAGCATGTTTTATGATTCACAAAAAAAACCAATGGCACATAAGAGAGTTTTTTGGAAATGTTCCAATCTTCATGCCAAATGACCTCTTTCACATCCATTGGCAGGACGGTATTTACAGTTAGTTCGGTTGACTTGTCATTCTGCGAAGACCCGCCCTACTCTGCCTCTGATTGGCTATTACTCGTTGCCTTCTTCACAGAATATGGCGCGAAGGAAAAAAATAACACTGCCTGAGTGGGCTTGGTAGATGATGGCAGGCGTAATGCTGATATGGCACACTGATTAACAAGAACATTTTTAAATGGCACTTCGTATCAAAAAGGATGCCGACCCCTGTACTAGAAGCTTGCCGACATACTTGCAAGCTAGTTGGTGAGCTAACTGCTAACACAGTAGCCGCTGGGAACATTCTAGTGCTAGTCAGACGCATAAGCTCCCCAAACTTCTTTAGATTTCTCCGCACTGGGCTAAATAAAAGTAGACGGTGCAACTGCAAGTATTGACCTACAATAGCTTCCTCCAATTTGGACTCTGCAGCTCTCCGTTCCCCCAAAAGTTGGCACTGTCAAAAGGACGGCTTGCTACTGCTCGACGACGCGCATTCTTTTGTCAAATTTCAGCAAAGTTGAACTCAGTGTCAAAACATTGTGTGGATTTACCTTGCCCCTGCGAGTGAATCTAATAATTAAGGCAACTCCATTGAAATGAATTGATTTCACAGCGGATTTCACTGATTCAGATGCTGGTGTGACTGAGCCTTTACAAATATGGATGATCATTTGTGAATAAATGATGGTGTTTACAGACTTTACAGAATGTTTTTCTTATCCACAAACAACCCAACTTGAATAAATGTCATTATTCTATATGTGATAGATGCTGATGAGCTACTGTGTGTTTCCGAGAAAAAGACTAACTAACTCAAGATACACACCTACAATCAATCAGAGCAACGTGATGATGATGTAGCGTTGAAGCAGGAAAAATAGGGCGGCCGGCTCACAAACTTTCTCAAACTACAGCTAAACTGTAGACTAAAATGTGTTTCTGAAAACATTTGAGGCAAGAAATAGGCAACGCAGGACCAGAATCTTGATTCCTTTTTGATCAGCACCACCTAGTTTTACTAGTTTAATCGGAGTTTTGTAAAATTGCGAGATATGTCCAGTAACTGCATTCGGTAACTACTTTCTAGCATGACGCTCCCCCGTCAGTCATCGTCTTAAACCCGCCCCACGTGAGATAAACGGTTGTGATCAGCCCGTCCACGTTCTTTTCGGCTGGAAATCTGTCTGAATGAGGGAGCCAGATTCGTCTGATTCCCAGTATCAGGAGGATGTGAAAAGAGTCTCAAAATATAACCCAATTCACATGTGTCACGTCATCTGTGCACACTGATTCGACAATCTGTACATAAATGCATGCAGTATTTTCAGACATGTACAGTATATGCACAGGTAGTATTACAAAAGCAAATGTTATTCGATTAATGCAACTCAAGTTGGGAATTACTGTATATATGTAGAATACTAACATTTAATCAGGTTGGGTTTGTTAGTGGATAGGAAGACACATTTGTGAATACTAAAATGTATTCCCATATAGACATTTTTAAATTCTGTTTTTAATTTGCGGCTTATGAAACACGCGATTGTCACAACTACGGACACAAATGTCCCATCCTCAGCCCAGGTGTTGCAGCAGGCTCACACATGGCTGATTTTACACCCCAGTGCCTGCCTATGGCACATTAATCCTCAGATAGCCCTTTTTAACGCGGTGTATAACTCTGTGAAGGGGAAGGCTGACCCATCCTCTCCTTCAACACCAGGTGCTACTCCGTGTCCTCAGTGTCAATGTGATGGAAAAAAACAAAAGACTGTGCTGGTCTTCAAGAGGGTTCTTTTATGTCGCCTTTTGTAGAAGTTTGAAAGTTAAGGAAAAAAAGTGTCACACACTCTGGTCCCATATGCATTTCTCTATTTTGTTTTGATGACGTTTTGGCCCTCAGGCCTTCTTCAGAAGGAGACCTAAGGGCCGAAACATCATCAAAGTTTAAAAAAAAAAGGGAACCAGAGTTTCATACTTTCAAGTCTACTTACATTGGTGTGAGTTACTTTTTTTTTTTTATTATAGCCTTTGTAGAAGCTATCACATATCAAGTAATTCATTTATTCTATATCCATCAATGGTATAAATATATATTTTGTATTATATCTATATTTTATTTTGATTCTTCGATTAAATTATACATTTCTAATATATTGTACAACACTATGATGTTTTTAATTGATGAAGTCTGTGCAAGGCCATTACATAGAGGAGAGAGGTTGTTGGCATTGGCAGGAGAAATCATAGCATGGCTGTGAAGAAATGTAGCAGAGGGGTGTGTGTGAAAGGAAAAATCAGCGGTTTATGTGTATTTATTTTATCCATGCTGTAGATTTGCATGAATCTACATATATTTTGTGTATTTGTGCTCTACTGAGAGAGAAAGAAGAAGTAGAAGAAGAAGAAGAAGAAGAAGAAGAAGAAGAAGAAAAAGAAGAAGAAAAGATATAGTATGTGTTTTGTGGTGTGCACTTATCGTAAAACAACCCTTGGACAAAGTGTGGTAGTGTTTACTGCTGCTGTGCTTTTAGCAAATATCCATCTTTACCTCAGTGTCGTTATCACCCTACTTATTATGGATTCCCAAACAACACGCACACACACACACACACACACACACACACACACACACATAGGAAACCGCCCCCCTATAGTCATTCCAATTGACACACTCGGTTTAGCTTTGCGAGAGATTGGGTGTTTGTATGTGCATCTGTGAGTGTGTATGTGCATGTGCCTTCGTGTGTGTTAGCGCGTGTGTGCCCAGTAGAGTTATGAGCGTGAATGGAGTGAATGGTATTTGACCATGTGCATTGTGTTTTATGAGATGAGCAGGCTTTAATGATTCTGTCACCAGTAAATGGGCTCTGATTTGTAGCACAGCTGTCGCTCCTCACTCTGATCAACTCGGGCCTTCTGGAGACACACAAACACACACACACACACACACACACACACACACACACACACACACACACACACACACACACACACACACACACACACACACACACACACACACACACACACACACACACACACACACTCAAATATTGAATATATACCCCACACCTAAACATCCGTATTAAACCATATATAATGCTCACAGCGCAGTTTGTGTAGATTGGGATTCTGGCACAAACGGTCTCATTAACATGTGTTGTCGATACAGAAAGTAATTGCAATCTGAAGTTTAATCAGAGAGAAATTGCAGCTGTTCAGATGCAGGCAGCAGTCAGACATTAGATCTCATATCCAATCAATGCACCTATTCCTCAGAGATACCGCTGATCTATAATGTGGAATTGGTAGTGTGGAGTTGATCCCATTTCTGTGGATACAGTGCAGATGGAGTTATGTTATTCATTAACACACTGTGCAGATGTAGCAGGGAGGCTCTCGTTGGGGCAGCAGGGTGGTGTTGTTAGTTCCTCGTCAACCAAAGAACCAATGTTACAAGTTTCCCTACATACACCCTGCAGTGCTGAGGTATCCTCCAAGGGGTCTGTTCTGTAGCTGAGCTGTTTAGGGGTGGGGGGGGGGGTGGAAAAACAATTTGACTACAGGGATCAATAACGTACGACAACAGACCATTGCAATCTCTGTAATTTCATCTCAGCCTGGGTAAAGGTTTAGTTTCACATGTAAGACAGGGCATGTTTACTTAAAAATAAAAAAAAAGAAGAGAAGTATTTCTTAGTTTAGCTGAAAAAGTATATTGAGCTGACAGTGGTGATATGTGTCATAACATGAGGAAATTCTAAGATACATTATTTAACCTGGACTGCCAGTCCAGCCTGGAAGAATAGAAGAAGATTACATGCGACCATGATGCACGGGCGTTTTGTTTTCTGGTTGTCTTGCATGTGTTTTTATCTTTAGTTCTGTCCCCAGATTCAGAACTAAACAGGGAGAAGTAGCATTTAGTTTCTATGCTCCACATATTTGGAACCAACTTCCAGAAAAATTGCAGATCCGCTGCAACTCTCAGTTCTTTTAAATCACGGCTGAAGACCTTTCTTTTTGATGTTGCCTTTCGTTAAATAATTGTCCATTTCTTATACTTTCGTTGCTTATTTTATCTGCTTTTATATTTTTAACTGTTTTTAACTGCTCTTTAATGTTTAATTTCTTATACTGCACTGTAACGTTTATTCTTGTATTTTAATTGTCTTCATGTAGAGCACTTTGAATTGCCCAGTTGCTGAAAAGTGCTATACAAATAAAGCTGCCTTGCCTTGCCTTTGGTGATAGAGCTATTTTTCTGTCTGATGAGATCGAGCTAGCCAAATTTAAATAGATTTTAAACACACTTTTAAACTGTTTTAGCTTTCTGATTTGTACTTTGTACTACTAAAAAACGCTTTGTGTTGTTTGCATTTCTTTAAACCACAGTCACAATCGTTTTGGGCGCCACTAAGCTCTAGACGCAGCGACAGTGGCTCTGCAAAATAGTCTTGGAAAGGAACTTGTTGAACCACAAAAGAAAAAAACCACATACAATAATAAATGAAGTTTACTGTTCACACAATTTAGTAACGTAAGCTATTTAAATTAGCTGTAAACATGGTTAAGCGTAGTTTTCTCTTACGCCGAATGAATCGCCGTGTGTACTTTGTCCACAGCAATCCCACCAATCGGTCCCAAAACGTCCCAGTTAGATAGTAAAAGCCGTAAACATATTTCTCGTAAATCTTTACAATTATTCCCCGAAAGAACCAAGCAGGCCTGCCTTTTTTGCACTATCCGGATTTTCATCAAAACTTGCCATTTTCAGCGTGGAGCTCGCTTGCTCGAAGGTTGTTGTTTCCAGAAGCGAACAGTTTGAATTTGGGAGAACAGCAACACACAGGGAGCAGAAGGCGAGGGACATTGTGATATATCAGGCAATTATCCCGAAAATCTACTTCTGTTGATCCAGAGATAGATACTACTCAACTTCATGTGTAAGTCAGTGAATAGCCACTTTATTAAAACAATGCTGAGAACTTTATGACTTCATAGGGGAATCTTCAAACCTACTTTACATCAGCTAAATTATGATTATTTGTAAATGTTTGGTAGGATATTCAGTTTGGTTCTGTAGTTTGGTCCATGCTCAAGGCTGTGATTGAGTGTTGTTGTAACTTCTCTCCAGCAGATGTCACTGTTGCAAAGTATTTACCGAGTTTTACAGGTTTGGAGTCCACAGTTTGCTTTAAAGCAGTAGGCCCTCTCCTCCTTACTTGACTGCATCAACTTACAGACATTCAAACGCTGGCATTGATCTAGCCATCTGTCTTGTTTACTCTGCAGACTCAGAGCTTACTGACAGTGTAACAGGTGTGCCCTTTTCATTCCAGGGAAATGTCAGTGCAATCTTATGACGACGTGTATGAAGAGTGTGTGCGTATGTGTGAACTCATGACCGGCATGTACTTTATCAACTTTGATAATGATTACCCATGTTATGCTCTCTCTCTCAGTATCATGTCCTCTGTTTCTTTTACTCTATTGTGTACTTCTCTCTGTTCATTTAGCGGTGAGCTGCAGCAGCCATTCCACTCGTGTATGCTGCACCTTGTTGACTTTAGCCTCATTAGAAGGCCAAATGAATATGACGAGTTGTGACATTAGGCTACAGCTGGAACAAATGTGCCAGCCGCTCACGCTCCAGCCTGGCCAATTTCTCTCTTTCTCTCTCCGTTTCTCACACACATACACTAATGTGTGCTTCACTTATTTTTCAGGGAAGGGCTTGGTGGGGTTGATGGGTTTGCAACAATATTGGAAATGTAGATGGGCCTGTGTTTTGAATTGGATTGCACGCTTTGATGCAGAGACAGATTGTAAACTGTGATTTTATTAAATCCTTCATTAGGATTCATCAGTGAGATTGGATCAGAAAAAGGTCACTGTGCAGATGCGCGCCCCCCCCACCCCTCTCTTTGCTCCTTCCCCCCTTATATATACCCTCCTCCTTTTTCTCTCTTGTTTAACCCCCCTCTCCATTCACTCAGCAAAGCAAAGGGGACTTGCTCACCCACCATCTCTCCATCATGCTCTCTCTCTTCCCTCGCTAGCCCTTGCCCGAAACAAATTTGCGATGAAAATGGGAAAAAATTATCATCATGGGCCTGCTAGAGAAACACAAGGTGAAAGTGACATTATCCCCCCACCCTGGACCCCCCTCCTCCTCCTCACAGCCATCTAGGCTGGCGCCAGTGGGGACGCCTGTGCCACAAATCATTTGTATACTCTCATTTCTGCAAGCGGCCCGCGATGTTGCTTACTGCTTAGCGAGCAGATGACTTTCCGAAAGAGGAGTGAATTGGGAGGGAGGGATGAAGAGATGGGGAGATGAGGAAAAGAGGAGCAGAAGGGGGAGGAGGAGGGGTAGGGGGGCAATTTGCCAGTGTGCAAGTACGTCTGTGGGAGTTGGATCTGAAATTGAGAGGGAAATAGTGTGCGCCATATGTCAAGTTCTGCAAAGGAGGTTTTCATTGTGCACCTATATTGTGTGTGTATGTGTGTTCTGTTTCAGAATGAAGCATCTGGGTTGTTTATTGAATCACCTTCGCCATTGTCTGCATTCCCTGCTATTATCACTGAAAGACCTGCTGCCCCCCTTAACAACAAGGAAATGGAAAATGTGGCGCACATATTGTCTGTAGCTATAGTGTTTGGTCATCTTTGTCTCTCTCACATGTACGCACACACACACACACACACACACACACACACCCTTCCCCCACCCCTGCCCAGTGTGAGACATCATGATTCTTCTGGTACACTGAATACATTCTCCATGCGGTCTGAGCATTTGTCCGTGCAGGCAAACATGTGACATCACCAGGAAAAGAGTATTATTTCACCTACAACACACACACACACACACACACACACACACACACACACACACACACACACACACACACACACACACACACACACACACACTCACTCACTCACTCACTCACTCACTCACTCACTCACTCACACACACACACACACACACACACACACACACACACACCCTTAAATCACAAAACATAAAACAACCATAAACACACCTATAATTGCATGCATGGATACGTTCACCTTCATGTGCACACAAAATCAAACTCTGTGCTTGTGTGCCTCCATTCCCTCCACCCACACGCACACACCCAGATTCTCACATGAACACATAAATATGCGCATACACACATAAATCACCTTCCTGCATACAAACATAACCCCCCCGCACGCACGCACGCACGCACGCACGCACGCACGCACGCACGCATGCACGCACGCACAGTCAGGTTCATGTAGAGTAAATATAGACCGGAGACACAGTGGCACAGTGACCTGCAGAAGAACCCACACACTTTGCCTGCTCGTTCCACAGGGCCCTGTGCTTTCAGGAAAGCCATGCAGTATTCATGGCTCAGTCACAGGGATCCACGAGGCAGGATGGTAGAAGCAGCAAACACGGTGGAAGTGCGCTGCAAGCAGCTCAGCAGGGAAGTGTTGACGTTACGCAATATGCATCGTAGATCCGCTGTGTGTTTTTGTATTTGCTGCGTGATCTGTGAAGTGGAACTGCTTCCTTTCCCAAAGTATATATCATTTGGATATTTGAGAATTCAGATTCTTTTTTTCTCTTTTTTTGTATGGATGTGTTTTTATACACAGACACGTGTGCACGTCTGTTTGTGTGACTGCCTGTTTCATGCGCATATGTCGTGTTTCATGTGTGTGTTTGTGTCCTCTTTACGCTTGATTGCCTGCTTTAAGAAATAGGTCCATTCCTCATTATTACCCCAAAGGCTGTCTGAGTGTGGACTGTCTGAAACACACACACACACACACACACACACATACAGGGTGCTCCCTGTGACCCACATTCATCAGATCCAACCCTGTGGGGCCTCCAGGGAGCTTCAGGGGAGTCGTGCCCCCAGCATGGTGCTCTGTGCCAGGGACTCTGAGATATGCAGCCCCTAAACCCTGGAGCATCCGTTCAGAGGAGCATGCTCAGTTTGAGCTCTGAACTCACTCTTGAAGGATAGGTTCACTTTTTTTTCAAGTCCATTGTATTACAAAACACACATACCCAAATGTACAGGGAAACATTTTTTGGCTGTTGTAATTGTTCCTCATGCCCACGTTGCTTATGATAAAGAGATCTCTTCCTATCGTGATTTCAGTATAAGAGATGGAGGACAAAATCAACAGTCCTCGTTCTGTGGAAAGACTAATTCCAAGTTTGCCTAATATGGGGCTTCAGCATTATTAGTTGGACAAATGATGTGAGTGTCCTCCAAAGTTGACTCATGAAATATCATGGTCTTGTAAAGTAACTCAGTAACAGTATATGCAACTCTGAATAATAATACAAAGAGTTCACAGCCATGCTAGCAGCTCTGTGAGGTTGTACTTTAATTCTAATTAATGCTAATGTTAGCATGCTAACATGCTCGCAGTGACAGTGCTAACATGCTGATATTTAGCAGGTAGGCCTACGCATCTTTACCATGTTCACCATCTTATGCGTTCTGGCCTTTCGTCCACATTCAAACAGCGTTTTAGGTCACTGAAAATAACGATTTTGGAAAATTATTGCGAGTGGGAAGAGTTTTTTTGGGGTGGAAGGGTGTTCATGATATGATTTGTTTTTTTGTTACATGAACTTAGTATGAGATAAATAAATAAAAAGAGCCTGCCCTGCTGACTGCACTGAGGCCTGTAGAGTTTTAAGGCCCAGTCAGTAAACACAGAAACCTTTCTTCAACAAACAAAATCACTAAAGCATAATGAGAGCAGTAACAAGTCATTTAAATGCAGTTTGAAGACTTGTTGTTTTTCAAAGATGAGAGATAATGGGTGCTTTTGTATGGGCACTGTCTTCTCTTTAAGAAATGCTCTTTCTGGGGAAAAGTATTGTTTCCAAACTTTGCCAAAGTCACTGAGTCAAAAGACTTGAGACAAAATTTGTTTCTCTCCTCATTACGGATGTGAAACGTATCTCCCACCAGCACACTGTGTCTTTAACTGCCGCTTTGTATGAGCTCAGGTGTCACACAAAGTTGTCTTGTTTTGCAACAGAGCTCCACTTGTGACGAACTGCAAACTTTTCAACCAAGTTAGAGAATAGGCACTTTCATACTTGAATCTTTAGTTTGCTGCCTTCCTTTCTCAGACCAGGTGGGCGCCATTGAGAGGGAAATCTCCTCTTGGAGGGTGTAAGTTTGGGGCTGTAACTCATGAACGGGATGACTTTGAAAACACACAGGCTGCCGAATGAGTGAGTGAGTGAGGTTTGTAGACACTGAGCTCCTTTGCGGTTGCGTTTCTCAGCCCTCATGAATAATTCGGCAGCGCCGCTTGTCACTGTCGTTGTTGTTGTTGTTGTTGTCGGCGGCTGTGGTGTCACTTCTGTCTGAGGGAGACGGAGGAGACAGAGGACTCTTTACACTTCAGTCTCCTCTGCACTTCCTCTTTCATTCACAGGGAGAGGAAGCAGCGGGGCTGTGTGTCTGTATGAGAGAGAGAGAGATAGAGGGAGAGAGATGCAGAGGAATCATGTCTGCCTGTCTGGCATAATGGCCTGTTTGTGCCAGTAATGGTTTGAAGGAAGGAGGAGAGGGAGGAGAACGTGGGTCAAATTCTGCAGACTTGTCAGCCAGTTTGTGAAGGTGTTTGTGAGGTCCTAAGTGAAGAAAAAACTGCTTACTTGTTTTTTGTATCTGCATGGGTTTTTAGCTATTTTGAAGGAATAGTTTGACACTTTGGGAAATTCACTTTCTTGTTGAGAGTTATATGAGAAGATTGATACCACACTGATACAGCAGACAGGTAGCTTTGCTTATCAGCAAGACTGGAGACGTGGAAGCCATAGACTGTATATAAAGATGGACAACACTTCTCCAATTCTTACAAAAATGAAGCCAAAAAAGTCCCGGATACTGGCGCTGCCTTCTCGTAATAGTAGTAGTGTAGGGATCGGGTAATGGAGCAGCAGTATCGCCCATACACCCACCTGACCAATTGTGACTAAATCACAGCTGTAAATCATGGATTTTTTTTTTTTATAGCATCATTAACTAATAAAAAACAAACTCATTACAAAGATAAACACTTCAACAAAGTTCAGCGTGATCAGAACTACCACAAATGACAGAAACCGTCTTAAGGAAAAATGTTTTTGAGGTGTACTTAGATTTTTTTGTTTGGTCTATGTCCTATCCGCTATCATGGAGGGGGCGGGGCTTATGAGCTATACTGTAGCCAGCCACAAGGGGGCTTGCATCAACCCCTGGTGGAAACGGCTATTGATGCAAGAATAAATATATTCTCGCATTGTCTGACTGACTGAGAAAAGACATAATAATAATACTGGCATCAGCAAATTTTACAATATGTTTGTGTTTTTGCCAGATGATAATCTACATCTCAACGAGAAGTGTTTCTATAGCAGCCATATCTGCTGGAATTATGGAGGCCTGGCAATAATTACCTTTAAGACACCCTCTTTATGCCACTGTGACATTACAAGTTCATCATGGTGAATTTACACACCCTGAAAGAATAAGCATCTTCAGTGCAGAGGATGTTAATGTAAAATGTAAAAGAAGGCCGCACACACTTAACTGCTGCGGCTCGTTGCTGAGACTGTATCTTTTATGAGGCCAAGGCTGGACTGTCTGCAGAGAAATGAACACCTGACTTGTGTGTTTGTGTGAATCATTTATGATTTCCACAAATGCAGATTTCTACTTTCCTCCTTTCTCTGGCTTGCTTGTACTTGAACTTGTACTTGTGATACCAACCAGCGTTGGACACAAGAGGTGCTCCAGTTCGACTTTTTCTCCACCTTCAGATTTTTTTTTTAGCATTTATAGACAGCATGTAACACTTAATTAATGGTTTCTTACACTCCATCCATCCATCCATCCATCCATCCATCCATCCATCCATCCATCCATCCATCCAGAGTCTGTTCGGGTTGACCACATTCTGGATCAAACCTAATTATCTTCTCTATTTGAATCGGGTCTCTCTTTTTTAAAATGAGTGTTCGTCAGGTTCTGGTAGGTCTTCCACCTGTCTGTTTTAGGTCAGGTCCAAGATTTTGGAACCGTGAAGACCTCTACTGCAAAGTACCCAATACATCTGATTACTCAGTTCTTGCTTTTTGAAAATTCTAACATGTTATTGCTTTGGCATTTTTGGTTATAGTCTGTAGCATGAATTGCCCAAAAAGTAAATGTAATCTATTTCAAATTAAATGTAGTGACTGTGGGTTGTTTCATCATTCAGTGCAATATAATGTGTGGCTGCAGTCAGGGGGATCCCCTTAATACTCTCCCCCCAACACACACACACACACACACACACACACACACACACACACACACACACACACACACACACACACACACACACACACACACACACACACACACACACACACACACACACACACACACTCCAATAAGTACATCTCTGAAATAAAGTGAACACAATGTGGGACAAAATGAATCAGAGTAGAATGGAAGGTGATGGAAGGTGTGTGTGTGTATGTGTGTGTGATGGAGGGGGGGAGGGTCTATTTGCATGCAAATAGCCAAACGCACCAGTCCTCTGCTGCAGGGATGACAAAGAGCATTCTGGGATTGCCTGGGCTTGTTTGTAATCCATCAGTGGAGAGGAGGAGGAGAGGATGATGATACGCATGGTCAACAGAAACAACAGAGAATGGACAGAGAGAGGAAGAAGAAATAGAGAGAGAGAGAGAGAGAGAGAGAGAGAGAGAGAGAGAGAGAGAGAGAGAGAGAGAGAGAGAGAGAGAGAAAGAGTTGTGGAAAATGGATTCTCCATCTTTAACAACAAAACAGATCGAGGACAAAGGATAGACACTGAGCTTAGTTTCACTTCCAGGCCACCTCTCTGACCTCTCTCTCTCTCTCTCTCTCTCTCTCTCTCTCTCTCTCTCTCTCTCTCTCTCTCCCTCTTTCACTCAATCACTCTCTCCCTCACTTGCTTGCCCACTCCATGTCTTCCCACCATCCCCTTCTCTATCTTCCCCATCTTTCTGTGTACTTTGCCTTCCATCCAATGCTTTTTCCAATAACTCTATTTTACACCCCCCCTCTTTTCTCTTTCTGTCTCTTCTTCGATTTCCCTGGTGGACTCTTACAGTAAACTGCTTGCGTAATTTAAATGCAATGCCTTCCTTTCAAATGGATGGCGTGCAGGACATGAGGAGGGAGAGAAGAAAAAATGGGAAAGGGGAGGGGAAGCAATGAATCCCATTATCACATATATCAAAAAGGCTTAGAGCACAGGCTTTGTGCGCAGAGGCCTCAATAAGCCAAATAAACCAACTTGGACCATGCTGTCAGACCTACAGAAACAGTGTGAGGGTCTTATCTGAATTTAAAAAGTTTATATTTGTTCATTCTTTTGTGTTGCATGTCATGCTAATTCCTGAAAGATCTGTCTATCCATTTAAATGTGTGTATATATATGCATCCAGGCCTGAGGCTCTCATCGTAATGCATTACATTGGCCTCCTCTCCAAACTGATCCCATGTCTTAAAGGCAGGGTTGGTAACTATTTCCAATATACACCTTTTTATATATTGTTTGAAATGCTCTTATCCCCCCCGACAGCAATAAATAACTTATGGGCTCTGACAAAGGAGCGAAAAAAATCCATCCTCTGTAGCTGATGTAATCCTGTAAAAACACCCACCAATCACTGCCTCGCAGTCCGCTTGGAAAGAACCAATGAACTGCCTCCCTGCCCCGTGTACGAGCCTGAGCTCAAAGCCGCGATATACAGTACTTTACTTCGTTGTAAAAAGTCAAGTCAAGTCAATTTTATTGTCAATTCTGCAATATCTGCCAGACATACGGAGCAATCGAAAATACGTTTTTCTCCGTCCAACAGTGCAATAAATACAGAAGATAAAGATAAGTAATATATACAGTACAATTAATAAATTATATGTAGTGCAAAAGTGTTAAAGCATATTAAAAGACAACAAAAAGCCACAGAAATCATCAATCAATCAATCAATCATGATGTGATAATTCTGTTGCAAATAGTAGACTGCTGAGCTGAAAACCTTACAGTTTAAACAGTGCTTGTATACAGTAGGTCTTTTGTACAGAACTGAGTGTAACAGCTTGAGCCAGCGACAGATTGAACGTACATGTACTACTGAACTGAAGACAGTCAAAATGTTACAGTTGGTATGAACGGGTGATATGTTCACTTACTGTTGTGCATACTAAACTGCAGTTTGAACAATGATGTGTTTACTTACAATGTGTCTACACAGGAGGCGTGAGCAGCACGCAGCAGCAGCTTCAGTGCTCCGTCTGTGTCTACACAGTATGTGTTCAGGCACAGAGTTGAGTTGAACGTCACCCGTGTTTTGGCAGAGCTCAGAGCCCAATACACAATCACTGTAGTTACATATACATACTAAAAACTTAATACCATGCCTCAGGCTGTGTTTACAAGTGTATAGTACAAGTGAAGTGAGAGCTGTTATGCGGGCCTGTGTAGACTGCTAGATTGATTAAAATAGGTTGACAAACGTAACACGCGGGACACGATCCCCGCTCTCCTGGGTGAAAGTCCTGCACGGACTTCCGCCCTTTCATACTATTCGCTACGGCGTAAATTCACACGCAATAGCAAGGTAATGTAAGTCAGTGGAGGCCAAACGGCGTGGAAAAACACGCTAGTATGCGTCTTGATAACACGCCAATAATGCCATACGAATTGGCGTGTCCTACATATGCCACTTCATGAGATCAGTCTGAAAATAGAAGCATATCTGTTCAATGAGACGGACGACTAAAAAAAAAACGTAGCTGAAACCGTGCCTTTGTGCTGCTTTAACATACTACAGCACTTTACGCTAACTCTCTCTAAATGTTTGTTTTTATATATTTTAGTCTACGTATTTGTCTGTATGATTGTTGTTGTGTTTCCTGTCGCACTGCAAGTGGCTGGTGGAGAACAGTTTTTTTTTTCATTTTCCTTTTATGTATGTAAGTACACACAGAATTATGACAACTAAATTAATCTGAAACGTCTCCTCTGTAGACACGCTCTCTGTTGTGCATAGGCCTACTAAAGTGCATTTGAGCGGGGATGCAATCACTTAGGCAGTGTTGTAATGTAACGAAGTACAAATGCTTCACTACTGTAGGCTACTTAAGTAGAATTTTTCACGTCAGTGATGCGTTCACTCACTGTTGTGCGTAAGTGAACCTGAACAATGAAGGGATTACTTATCTTAGGAAAAAGTGAATGAACTACAGTACCTAGTTAGTGACTATGTATCTTTGAACCCAAATTAAACAAAACAATCTTGAATCGGCAAGGTCATTCGTTATTCACACCGATCAAAAGTAAATCGGTTTGCATAAGTGTGTGTAACAGTTAATGTGCCTGCTTGTGTTTAAAGAGTCTTGCTATCACCAGTTGTCCACACAGCATGATTTACTGTTTCTTCTCCTGGCCTTAAAGACATTATTAATGGGACTCTTTGTGCGACCCCTCTCCCGTTATTGATCTGGATTTCCTATCTTGTCTCTCTGCATCTGTTTCTCGTTGCGTCTGTTTTCTTTTTGACGTAAATAATGCCAGTCAATAGCGCACATCTAGCAAATGAAAGGACCTTGCCATTTACTGTAAATCACTGGATTTTGTTGTTTTTTTTCCCCAGAAGTGCTTTAGCTGCTGTTGCGTCAGTCTTTTGTTGTTTTGATCATTTCACTCTAGCTTTTTTTCCTCCCTCGGTTATCACCGCATTGTATTAGTGCAGGATAATTCATTTTCTTTTCAAATTGTGATTTTCTCCCTTAAGGACTAATTAGCCTCATTGCAACTGCAGAGCCATGCAGGCATAGCCGCGGTTTACTCGTTATTTATGCCACTAACTTTTCCTTCAAGAAAAGGTTTCTGCCTTGCCTTATCATTTTGCCAAAGGAGATAATTTATCAATTGGATTGTGGTTTCAAATGAGTAAACTCTTGTTCTGTACTAGTGCAGGTGTAAACACAATCAGCAACAACTTTGAACCTGCACGGAGAAAATCATCCACGGACATGGAATATGTAACATTGCTGGCTTCATCTATCTGTTATAACTATGGCGGAAGGTGTCCATCACATAAATATTCATTATGGGTTCATGGACATTTACATTTACGGAACAGACACAAGGCTTGCGTGACATTTGGCACCAGGTGCGCAAGAGGTTGATGGTCTTTGTATTCTTTTAAAGCATGGGTCTCAATTGAGGCCCGCGGGATGATATTTTGTGGCCCCCTACTTGACATCAAAGTTTAGTGTCAGTGCAGCCTGCGCGTCGTTCTGAAACGCACCTTTTTGCTGAGTCGTTGCGTGTTCCACACTTGCCACGCTTTTATTTTATTTTTTTTATCACTTATGGGCTACCATAGATAGTCTCATGACAGCTTCCGGTGGCATTTGTTGTTAACAGTTAGGGTTAGTCAAGCTAGCCAAGTAGTACCGCAAAGTATCAACGTTAGTCACTTGGTTGAAATATATGCCATCGCCCAGTTCCAGTCATGTCTCTCTCAAAACGTGCCGTGGAGGGAAAGGTTGGCGATGAGCACAGGCAATTTCAGGGAAAGTGTGAGATGGAATATTTTTTTGTCGAACACAGGGGCACCCCTACGTGACTCATGTGCACAGAGAAAGTTGCGGTGTACAAGGAATATAACATCAGACGTCATTACTCAACTAGACATGGTGAGGAGTATACAAAATACCTGGGAGATGAGAGAAAGAACCGGGTAGCCAATCTTAAAAAACGTCTATTGAGGCAACAAAATTTATTCAAGAAAGCAAACAAAGAATACTTTTGTGGAATACTTGATGCGGCCCAGTCTGACCCACACTCTACCTCCAGCGGCCCCCAGGTAAATTGAGTTTGAGACCCCTGCTTTAAAGACAAATGATTTAAATATGGGTAACAACAGATTTCCTCACACGACCTCTCTTCAAAACAAGCCTCCATTTTGTTATCTTCTTCCTTCCACTCCTTGTTCCTCTCCTTCTTTTTCTCCCTGGTAAACCAGCTAGAGGTCCATACTGCACCAACTGGACCAGAGTGCGGAACAACTGGAGCAACCGCAGTAGGCGCTCTTGCTATGCGAACAGTCGGCACAGGCACTTTTTTTGGGGGGGTTGCACACGGACGGTCTGCCCGGACCCTCGCGTACATGGGCGGATGACGTCATTTACTTCACGTGGACCAAACCGAACTTGGTGAGCTCGACCCTCAGGCCTCACAGATATGCATTTATTGCAAGAAAACGTAGAACTCTGGTTGCTTATCGCTAAAGAAGGAGACGAGGAATAAATCAATTTTACCTAGTTAGCAGATTTTAGTTTTTTAAGAAAACCTTATTGATAGCTTGATATATTAAGGAACAAAATGGAAAATGTAACTGTAAATAATGTCAGTTAGTTGAGTTAATATTTAGTTAGATTGTTTTACTGTTCAGCGATTTCTTCAATCCCATCATTATCTGTGTATCTATCTATTTAAGATATCAGGAACCCAGATCAATAATGATAATCACGATACAGATCACAATCAGAAATTTCTAAATCAGAAACTCATGCAGCTAATTCCCAAGCCTCGAAAGAAATGAGTCTGTGGGTATTTCTTTTTTTGTGATTATCATTTATTTTTTATTTTTTAACCACATACAAAACATACAACTCACAACATGAACAAATCCCCCCACGCCCCCGCCGCTCCCCATTCGTCAACACCACCCACCCAGACATCAATCAAGAAAAGATGACACAGTAACTACATTATTCCAGACCATTCAACAAAATAGTAACAAAATAGACAATAAACCATAAACCAAATAAACATATGTGACTGACAACACCATAAGCCCATCATACACGTCTCTCTCCAGCACAAAAGCTTCTTAGGAGCCTCCAGAAACATCAGGTAGTGATTTCCCTATTTTCTAGTATAGACATCCAATCTGGCAAACCGTTTATGTGACATTTTTTTTCAAATGCCGCCACTCTAGCCATCTCATGAACACACTCCTGGATTGATGGCACCCCTTCATTCTTCCATCCTCTTAAAATAATCTGTCTGGCTATCATCAAACTAGTCTGGACCCAGCTTCTTATGTACTTATCTATCCCGTTTAGGATTGACCAATCTCCCAGAACAAATAATCTTGGGCTGAATGGAACCTGGGCCCCCTGCAATCCCAAAGCAGTAATAATAATACACTTGGTTTCATACAAGAAATGCAGCACAAACGTAATGATTAGGAATTTGCATGAACAGGGATAGAATGCCATAATTGATGTAAAATAAAACAAAACATACTTAAAGCAGTATATCGCTAAGCCTACAACTGGTGGTCAATCATGATAGTTTGAGCTGAGAGGAGACAAGGGCAGGTGCGTTCCATTTTAATCTCCTGCCCACTTTCCCTCTGCTCTCCAAGTGGCCTCCGTGCGACTTGCGCTGTTTTGTAATGCCGAGGGGAAGTGGAACTACTATTAAAGGGTAACTCCGATTTTTTTTTTCAACCTGGACCCTATTTTCCTATGTTTTTGTGTCTAAGTGACTGATGGGAACAACAATCTTTGAAATTGGTCCAGTGTTAAGCGAGATCGCTGCAGTCGGCAGCAGCGAAACAAGCTACAATGTAAGTTAATAGAGCAATTGCCCAGCTTGTATTTACCTTCACAGAAGTGCTCGTTTTGCCACTGACAGGCTCAGATTAATATTCTAAGTGTCTGACAACATTATGAAAGGACTTCTAAGGAGGTCGAGCTTTCTGTTGAAGAGTAAGATCCTTTTTTTAAACATAAAAACATTCGCGAATTTCTTTCCGCTAAACCAACCAGACTCCATGTAAAGAAACAGTCATTTTAGCATTGTAAAATATGCTTCATTCAAAGTCGACAGAAACAAAATAAAACTATGAAAAGTTGTTTTGGGTCATCTTTACACTTTTCCAACCATCACAATTCTAGTTTTGGTCGAAATAAACACATAGTTTAATGATTTACATGTGAAAATATGTTGTCTATATACACGCTAAAAGTATTGCTTTTTTAAACGGAGTCTGGTAGGTTTAGCGCTAGCAACTTCAGAGCAGTAACATAATGAATAATTGAATGATCAGGCTGCATTTGTGTGACACCCACAGTGCTCTGTGAGCACCACAGTTTCCTCAACACGCCATATGGTCCAGTCCTAATCTGAGCCTCATGCTTCTGATAGCACAGAGTTTTACTTCTGTAATTAGATCTTGGGCTACTGGTCACATTGACAAAAAATGAAATAAAAAATTGGGCTGGAGATGAATTTGAAACTCATTTTAGTCCAAGAAGAATTTGGGGATTTTCAAAGCTAAAGCAAGTGTGTCCCAAAAATGTTTCAATTTAGCATGTGTCGTTGCAGGTGAAATTTGAAGACACTGTCAAATTAGATTTTTCTTTCAGCAGTGTGTTTTAAGGCTTGACACAGAATATTGATGGATGAGGCCCATTGTTGAGCCTCCACAGCTCTCGCTCAGATCTAATATTCTAATGCCTAACTGCTCCGTAGCAGTAAACCTTTTCCTCTCACATGTCATGACCGTGGAGTGATCCCTTCCTGCCCTCCAGTCATCTTTTCATTGTCTCTCCGCCTCGATTGCTCCTCCATTTTTACAACTTCTGCACTGAATGGATCGGGTTATAGCTGTACTCTTGGGGACTCTTCTCTCTCTTTCTTGCTTTCTCTTTCTCTTCTTCGGATTCTTTCTCTGTCTATCTACAGCTCAACTGTGCTGCCACTCTCTTTGTCGCTCTTTCTACATCTCTTCCACCCATCTCTTTCCCTCTGTCTTGTACTCGCTGCTCACCCCCCCTCCTTTCCTCTCTTCCCATTATTTCTTCCAGAAGGGGAGTGCCTTTCTAATTACTCCAACCCCTTTATTGTAAACTTTAGCTGCGGCCGCTCTGAGGGGGGTCTGTTGTCCCTGGATGGAGTAGCTTTTAGGGGCCATAATGGCTTTTACCTCTCTCTCTCTGTGTGTGTGTGTGTCACAGATTGATCAGATAGCACACAGACACTCTACTTGGCAGAGGCTCTCTACATAGGGCAGGCATACAGGGAACATGTGGACATGGAGGGGTGGGGGTTGAATTGAATGAAGAGGAGAAAGGTGGGGGGGGGGCAGGGCTGTCAGTGCTTATCTCCCCTGCCTGCCTCTCTTTCTCCGTCCCCCAGGGGGTGGGTGAGGATGGTGATTGCGACGCTCGGTGTGTGTGTGTGTGTGTGTGTTCAGGGGTATGATATGTTGCTGTCCATGTCAAAAGTCACCTCACCCCCCCCCCCCCCCCCCCCCAGGGGGCTTCCTCACAGCAATCCCCTGCGTGCGTCTGGAAGTTTTCGGAGTGCTGTAGTGCGTGCATATGTGGTATTGTTTGAAGTCGACTCTTGGTTTCTTCCTGTGTTTGAGAGATAACGACCCCTGGGCCATAAAACCACAGCAAGAATTAAAAAAAGAAAAAAAAAAAGACAACGCCCCCAACAACAACAACACAAAAACTTTTGTTGGCTGGCTCTAACAAGAGAAGACCAACAGTGAGTTGTGGCTTTTGCCACTTGTCTTTATTGTGTTTTAGGGCTCTGTGAGCGACCCTCTCTCAATCTCTGGGGTTTCGTCCAGAAAGACATCACTGATTCTCTAATACAATCAGCAGAACCACAGCTGCACCACCGTGATGGCTAATTGCATCATGGAGTCAGTGATAAAGTCTGGCGTGGCCTGCTGTTCCTTTCTGGGAAGATGAGGCACTTTTTGTGGCTTTTTAACTTTTTTTTTTTCATCTTAAAGTTTGGTGGGAAAGCCCTTAATGGGTTTACAGTCAATACGTAGGTCTGTCGGGTTGGTAAACAGGAATGGATGATTTGTCTTTGGAATATAGATTGTCAAATGATCTGTTAATCTTGTAATCTTGACTATTATATGTGATAATAATAGTGTACATTTATCATGTTAAAGTGAAGGTACAGCGTTAGGGGAATACAACTACACATTACAAGCAAATGTGTCACAAACTGTTCAGCTGTAATGGAAAAATTGATTCTACGAGTTTTTCTCAATTGCTTAAGCCAGTGGTTGTCTTATCTTTTTGGCTTTAAACAATACTTGAGTTATGGATTTGAGAATTTCACATTGTGTCTTTCATTTGATGACTGTGTCACAGCAGTTGAGGACAACTGTAAAAACACTAGTCAGTGATAGGGGAAGTATTCAGATTGTTTACTTAAGTAAAAGTAGAAATACCACACTGTACAAATGATAGTACAAATGAAAGTACTTTTGTGCAGATAAGGGCCCCTGTGAGTGTTGCTGGATTATTATTACTGATGCAATATAGTGTAAGCAGCACTTTACTGTTGTAGCTAGTTGAGGTGGAGCTAATTTGTAACCACTTTATATACTGTTGGGCACTATAATCTTGTAAACTCATACCTTTATGTAAAATATTCATTTGTAAAGTAACTACTAACAATAAGTTTCAGATAAATGTTGTGGAATGTCTGTAGCAGAGCAGAAGTATAACCTGTACCACAAATTTGTACTGAGGTACAGTACATGTGTAAATACTTGGCTGTAGGGCTGTTTTGATTATGGAAAAAAAATAATCATAATCACAATTATTTTGGTCAAAATTGATATCGCGACTATTTACCACGGTTACTCATTGACTTTTGGAAAGATGTTGCACTTAAAAAACAGTTAAACAAATCAACAGTGAAAACACCTTAAACTGTGAAATGTCCTCTTAATACTTTTCCCGTTTGAACTTCTTGAGTTTCCTTTGAGAACACAAGACAAAATAAGAGTTTACTTTCAAAATGTAACGTGTAAAATAATCGTTTTTTTTCGATTACGTTGTTTGTTTTTTTGTGATCGTTAGGAGCCGAAATCACAATCAAAGTGCGATTAATTGCCGCGCCCTACTCGGTTACTTTCCACCACTGGGTGAAGCCACATTCAAACTATACTGGACTACTAGTAAACACAAGGTCAGGACATTTGATAGCTGGGTTTCTGACTTAGATGAGAGTGTGTGGGGGGGGGGGGGGGTTGTTTTGTCCTCTTTTCTGAAACCGAAAAAAATGAAATTACAGAAAGTTATAACGGTGTAGTTGTAGTTGTGACGTGGAGGGGGAAGAGCCTCTCACTGACCCTCACAAGTGAATGGTGGGGTTGAGTGTCGTCGGAGACAGTGACATTCTATCCTGAGCCGGTTTTCCTCCGAGCAACTGGAGGCTAACGGGCAGGATCCTGTCAGCAGATGTATTGATTGGGTCAGGAGGGACAGCATCCCTCGAAGCACTGAAAAAAAGGAGAAGCTCTCTGGGCTAATAGCACTTGCCCAAAGAGCTTGGGTGGGAGGGGGAGGGTGGAGAAGGACCAAATCGAACAGGGTCTAATCGTCTGACCCGTGTTACATGTTTTATGTGCTGTCTCTCTCTCTCTCTCTCTCTTTCTCTTTCTCTCCAACCCTAACCCTCTCTCTCTCTCTCTCTCTCTCTCTCTCTCTTTCTCTTTCTCTCCAACCCTAACCCTCTCCCTCTCTCTCTCTCTCTCTCTCTCTCTTCAGAAATCATTTTTCAAGCATTCATTTGCTCTCCATTTCTCTCCCTATGCGTATGGAATCAATACAAACAAGGTGTGGACAGTATAATATAGAAACATATATGGGGGCGCCAGGGTAGCTCACCTGGTAGAGCGCGCGTGCCCATATATAGAGGTTTACTCCTCGACACAGCGGCCGCGGGTCGCGGGCCCTTTGCTGCGTGTCATTCCCCCTTTCTCTCCCCTTTCATGTCTTCAGCTGTCCTATCAAAATTAAGGCCAAAAAAAGAATCTTAAAATAGAAAGAAAAAAAAGAATGTGTTTGTCACATGTATGACTGATATATAGGCCTTTAGGACTACATTTATAAATAAATATGTACTGTGTATGAAATATGCTTAAATGATGTATGGAGGTTGTTATATATACAGAGTGTGTACACATATAACCCTGTTGAATCATGCAATTCGGCAGGGGGAACTAAAGTCCTTCTACCTCTGGGCAGTATTTATGTCAGTGCGTAAAGGTGCTTTAAATTTCAAACAGGATTCTAGAGTCGGGCTGAAAAGGAGAAGAAGCAAATCTGCTTCACTCCACACCCCCCCCCCCCCCCCCCTCCTCTCTCCATCTCTTCTCTCACTCTCTCTTTCTCTCTTGTCAACCTTTTCAAAAAGCATCTATATTCTCACACCGGGCTGTAGGGGCATGTTGTCATGTTGCTATGCTACCTGAATGTCAAGCAGAATGTCAGAGTAATGGCAGAGTGTGAATGTACAATAAACATGGAGCTTCTTCTGACCGGAGAGCCTGCCAGAGAAAATAAAAAAGTAAATGGAAGCAACTGAATACCTAATTGGGAAATCTAACTAGCACTGAATTTATAGCATTGGAATATTACTTACTTTGTTTATACTTACTTTGTTTATACTTGACTTATCATCTAACCATCTTAATTTATGTGGGTTTTCAAGTTGTTTTTTCAAGTGGTGTATTAAAAAATAATGTTCACAAATACACGGAATTCCAGTGACGTAGGTTTCCATTCACTCATTTGATCTTTTCTTTCTTTGATATTGTGACCGACAGGATGTAACCTGGTAGGAGAGATAGGTTGGTTCATTATTCTTGGTAGCCCAGATGTTCAAGTTTGAATTTTTTTAACTTTAAATTTAGTGTCTGAATGTAAAAAATCTAGTTTAATGCAACCAGATTTACTTTTTTGCCTGATCAGAACTTCTATTTATGGGAATTTGAGCAACTTGAATAAAGTTCTTAAATATTGGACACTTACATATAACTTGGGATTTGTTGTACAACTTCAAATTTCAAAGACAGGCATTCAAACCACATAAACAGATTTCAATGTGAAAATAAACTCACTATTAGGAGCACCTGTACAGTCTAATGCAATTCTGTACAACTGTTGTGCCATAAAGTTTACTTTAACGATGCCTATAATGTTCCGTTTTTTCCTAACACTGTCATAGAGGTCTTAATTCAGTTATGTGTTTTAGCACTGGTGTCAGAGTTAGGGACTGCATTATATTCAGAGGTCTTTCTAATATTCTGCCCCCCCTCATGTGTGTAGATAGGGAGGACAACAAATGAGAAACATCTCTAAAAGATGATGTATTCCAGTACAGCACTACCCTTTACTATGACCTCAGTAATAAAATTGAATTTACACAATTCACACAATTTACTATTTATTATACTATACAATTTACAATTAACTTTAACCTCGTTGCAACTGACCTTTTCAGGCACAACCAATTCCAGAAGCAATGATGACGTATACCTGCGCTGCCCTTTGCCTCTCTGCGCCCTACGTTAGGCCTTTATTTGATAGGACAGCTTAGACATGAAAGGGGAGAGAGAGAGAGAGAGGGGGGAATGAATGAATGAATGAATGAATGAATGAATGCAGCAAAGGGCCACAGGTCAGAATTGAACCTACAGCTGCTGCGGCAAGGACTGAGCCTCTGTACATGGGGGCGCACAATCTACCAGGTGAGCTACCCAGGCGCTCCCTAGCGTGCATCATGTGTAGGTGGCATTTAAGGTAGAATTTATGACAGCTGTTATGTATTGGAACACAATAGATGTTTAAGATATTTTTGGGGGGGAGGGGAGGGGAGGGGAGGGGGCATATTTATTTGATCCAATAGTGATAGTAGATAGACAGGAAAGGGGAGGGGGTAGAGAGGGGGATGAGGACTCAGCCTACATGAGGCGCACACTCTACCAGGTGTAGGGGTGCAGGATATGAGGAAAATATGCGGTATGCGATAACGTTGTTGAATATCGCAATAGCGATATTACTTGCATTAAATAAACAGAAAGTGTACTCAGTTCTGCATTTTTGCCGCTTTCAGTATTCTGCTAAAATACAACAAAAAATGCTTGTTGAATTTAAAACAAAAAAAAGGAAATCACTTCCGACATTCTTGTATTGAACAAATTGAACATTGAATTGAATATAAAAGGCACCCCCCCAAAAAAGTGACAGTTTAATTTTAAAGTGCAGTTTTCTGCTAATATTTTCTTCTAACAAAAAAGAGCGTCTTTCACGATATGTATATTGAGGCAGTTGATATTGCGATGACGATAAAAAAAACAATATATATATATATATATATATATATATATATATATATATATATATTATGCAGCCCTACTACAGTAGAGGTCGCCCCGGAGTTTCACAGGTGTAGCTTATAAAGCGACCACTGTACGGTGTCCATTTTAGGACATCCTCAGATCTCAGACTCAGGTGTCATCCTCAGGAAAACATCCGTCATCCTCAGGAAAACCTCCGTCATCCTCAGGAAAACATCCGTCATCCTCAGGAAAACCTCCGTCATCCTCAGGAAAACCTCTGTCATCCTCAGAAAAACCTCTGTCATCCTCAGGAAAACATCCGTCATCCTCAGGAAAACATCCGTCATCCTCAGGAAAACCTCCGTCATCCTCAGGAAAACCTCCGTCATCCTCAGGAAAACCTCTGTCATCCTCAGGAAAACCTCTGTCATCCTCAGGAAAACATCCGTCATCCTCAGAAAAACCTCCGTCATCCTCAGGAAAACCTCCGTCATCCTCAGGAAAACCTCCGTCATCCTCAGGAAAACCTCCGTCATCCTCAGGAAAACCTCCGTCATCCTCAGGAAAACCTCCGTCATCCTCAGGAAAACATCCGTCATCCTCAGGAAAACCTCTGTCATCCTCAGGAAAACATCCGTCATCCTCAGGAAAACATTCGTCATCCTCAGGAAAACCTCTGTCATCCTCAGGAAAACATCCGTCATCCTCAGGAAAACCTCTGTCATCCTCAGGAAAACATCCGTCATCCTCAGGAAAACCTCCGTCATCCTCAGGAAAACCTCTGTCATCCTCAGAAAAACCTCTGTCATCCTCAGGAAAACATCCGTCATCCTCAGGAAAACATCCGTCATCCTCAGGAAAACCTCCGTCATCCTCAGGAAAACCTCCGTCATCCTCAGGAAAACCTCTGTCATCCTCAGGAAAACCTCTGTCATCCTCAGAAAAAACGGCCTCATCCTCAGATGGTCAGTACCGATCCGTTCCGCCTGCCCGATCCGTTCTGCGCATGTGCATAAGATCTGCGCATGCGCAGAAACTCGTACTCTTACGACCCTACCCGATCGGTTCTACGCATGCGCGATTGCCGGTCCGTTCTGCGCATGTGCATAATTGCGTAGCAAAAAAACACTTGACGGCAATTTTTCTTTTTTATAAAGATATTTAAATTAAGACTTGTTGTCACCGATACAAAACCGCTAGCGACGTCATTGTTGTGTTCATGTTGATAGTTTTACTGGTAATACTTCGTCTTGACCATAGACCATTAATTAATTATTAATATACCTGTCTATGGTCTTGACTAATAAAGTAAGTGTCCTTTCAAAGACGAGACGACAGCTCTTCCAGACACCACTGCTGTATACCACTATAGTAGCTACATGCTAACGGCAGTAAACGTGTCATCTTGTCGGCCATTGTTGTTAAATTCACCCCAATTCTGGGTCTCATTCCTACTGAAACATGTCCGATTGGGTCGTGTTTGGTTCAGAAGCCTTTATCTGAGATTTCTGACGTTAGAAAGTGCTGCTTCGTTCCACTACAATTTAACGTTAGCATACTCCTAGCGGCTAACTATTATGTAGCATGCTAACGCGACATAGCTGTAATCTTGGCCAATGCTGGTAATTTCTCCCAAAATTCCGGTCACTTTGCTGGGACATGGGACATTGTGTAGTATTTGGTTTAGAAGCCTTTATTGGTGATTGTGATCCGTGAAAAATCACCACCGTTAGCCAAGATTACAGCTGTGTTGCGTCAGCATGCAGCTACATAATAGTTAGTTAGGAGCATGCTGGACTCTCACAGAGATCTCATTTGTAGCCCTGTTTTACCTTATATTCTTATAAAAGTACAAACACATGAAGTGAGGTGTATACACATGATTACGCTTTATTTAAAGCATGATTAACCTGAAGCATGACGGAGCAAGGCTCCTAGCTCAGGCTAGCTAGCGTTAGCAAATTACCTTCAAAGTTGCAAAGAAATTAAGCAACGTAGCTAAGTCTTTGTTTAATTTGCTACGTGTCGTACTGGATGCCCGGACAACCCTCCGTATATCATTAACAGATACTTTAGGCAACTCCAACAAACAACTTGTACTGCCAATGTCTAATGTTTTCTTCCAGCAACCGGCGGAATGTTTCGTAAAGATTTAATAAAGTTTAAAGGTAGTGTCGTAAAAGCATGGGCTTCTAAGCATGCGCAGATTTATGCACATGCGCAGAACGGACCGGCAATCGCGCATGCGTAGAACCGATCGGGTAGGGTCGTAACAGTATGAGTTTCTGCGCATGCGCATATTTTATGCACATGCGCAGAACGGATCGGGTACTGACCTGACACCTGAGAACATGAGGCCGTTTTTTCTGAGGATGACAGCGGTTTTTCTGAGGATGAGGCCGTTTTTTCTGAGGATGAGGCCGTCACGGCCTCATCCTCAGGAAAACCTCCGTCATCCTCAGGAAAACCTATGTCATCCTCAGAAAAACCTCCGTCATCCTCAGAAAAAACGGCCTCAGGTGTCAGGTCAGTACCCGATCCGTTCTGCGCATGTGCACAAATCTGCGCATGCTTAGAAGCCCATGCTTTTACGACACTACCTTTAAACTTTATTAAATCTTTACGAAACATTCCGCCGGTTGCTGGAAGAAAACATTAGACATTGGCAGTACAAGTTGTTTGCTGGAGTTGCCTAAAGTATCTGTTAATGATATACGGAGGGTTGTCCGGGCATCCAGTACGACACGTAGCAAATTAAACAAAGACTTAGCTACGTTGCTTAATTTCTTTGCAACTTTGAAGGTAATTTGCAAACGCTAGCTAGCCTGAGCTAGGAGCCTTGCTCCGTCATGCTTCAGGTTAATCATGCTTTAAATAAAGCGTAATCATGTGTATACACCTCACTTCATGTGTTTGTACTTTTATAAGAATATAAGGTAAAACAGGGCTACAAATGAGATCTCTGTGAGAGCCCAGCTTGCTCCTAACTAACTATTATGTAGCTGCATGCTAACGCAACACAGCTGTAATCTTGGCTAACGGTGGTGATCTTTCACGGATCACAATCACCAATAAAGGCTTCTAAACCAAATACTACACAATGTCCCATGTCCCAGCAAAGTGACCGGAATTTTGGGAGAAATTACCAGCATTGGCCAAGATTACAGCTATGTCGCGTTAGCATGCTACATAATAGTTAGCCGCTAGGAGTATGCTAACGTTAAATTGTAGTGGAACGAAGCAGCACTTTCTAACGTCAGAAATCTCAGATAAAGGCTTCTGAACCAAACACGACCCAATCGGACATGTTTCAGTAGGAATGAGACCCAGAATTGGGGTGAATTTAACAACAATGGCCGACAAGATGACACGTTTACTGCCGTTAGCATGTAGCTACTATAGTGGTATACAGCAGTGGTGTCTGGAAGAGCTGTCGTCTCGTCTTTGAAAGGACACTTACTTTATTAGTCAAGACCACAGACAGGTATATTAATAATTAATTAATGGTCTATGGTCAAGACGAAGTATTACCAGTAAAACTATCAACATGAACACAACAATGACGTCGCTAGCGGTTTTGTATCGGTGACAACAAGTCTTAATTTAAATATCTTTATAAAAAAGAAAAATTGCCGTCAAGTGTTTTTTTGCTACGCAATTATGCACATGCGCAGAACGGACCGGCAATCGCGCATGCGTAGAACCGATCGGGTAGGGTCGTAAGAGTACGAGTTTCTGCGCATGCGCAGATCTTATGCACATGCGCAGAACGGATCGGGCAGGCGGAACGGATCGGTACTGACCATCTGAGGATGAGGCCGTTTTTTCTGAGGATGACAGAGGTTTTCCTGAGGATGACGGAGGTTTTCCTGAGGATGACGGAGGTTTTCCTGAGGATGATGGATGTTTTCCTGAGGATGACGGAGGTTTTCCTGAGGATGACGGAGGTTTTCCTGAGGATGACGGATGTTTTCCTGAGGATGACAGAGGTTTTCCTGAGGATGACAGAGGTTTTCCTGAGGATGACAGAGGTTTTCCTGAGGATGACGGAGGTTTTCCTGAGGATGACGGAGGTTTTTCTGAGGATGACGGAGGTTTTCCTGAGGATGACAGAGGTTTTCCTGAGGATGACAGAGGTTTTCCTGAGGATGACGGAGGTTTTTCTGAGGATGACGGATGTTTTCCTGAGGATGACAGAGGTTTTCCTGAGGATGACAGAGGTTTTCCTGAGGATGACAGAGGTTTTCCTGAGGATGACGGAGGTTTTCCTGAGGATGACGGATGTTTTCCTGAGGATGACTGAGGTTTTCCTGAGGATGACTGAGGTTTTCCTGAGGATGACGGAGGTTTTTCTGAGGATGACGGAGGTTTTCCTGAGGATGACGGAGGTTTTCCTGAGGATGACGGAGGTTTTTCTGAGGATGACAGAGGTTTTCCTGAGGATGACGGATGTTTTCCTGAGGATGACAGAGGTTTTCCTGAGGATGACGGAGGTTTTCCTGAGGATGACGGATGTTTTCCTGAGGATGACAGAGGTTTTCCTGAGGATGACGGAGGTTTTTCTGAGGATGACGGAGGTTTTCCTGAGGATGACGGAGGTTTTCCTGAGGATGACGGAGGTTTTCCTGAGGATGACGGATGTTTTCCTGAGGATGACGGAGGTTTTCCTGAGGATGACGGAGGTTTTCCTGAGGATGACGGAGGTTTTCCTGAGGATGACGGAGGTTTTTCTGAGGATGACGGAGGTTTTTCTGAGGATGACGGAGGTTTTCCTGAGGATGACGGAGGTTTTCCTGAGGATGACGGAGGTTTTCCTGAGGATGACGGAGGTTTTTCTGAGGATGACACCTGAGTCTGAGATCTGAGGATGTCCTAAAATGGACACCGTACCACTGAGTGTATTTCAATTTCAAGTATTCCATAGTGGTTGACTTTCAAAATGAGGTATTCAGTTGCTCATAAAATTCAAATTATTATAGCATGTCTTTGCTTCCATTAAAGTTGAGGCTTGGAGAACTGGACGTTCTGCTGCTGCTCTGTTTATTTATAATTATAATTTATAATTTATAGATCCCCATTGGGAAAATTACAATTTACAAGTTAGAAATCACTGAACACAGGCCTGAAATACACACACACACACACACACACACACACACACACACACACACACACACATATGCTCAGGACCTTTACATGCACAAATGGAGAGATGTCAGAGTGAGTGGGCTGCCAGTGCTGGACCAGTGCTCTGAGCTGTTGAGGGGGGGGGGGGGGGGGGTTACGGTGCCTTGCTCAAGAGCACCTTGGCAGTGCCCAGGAGGTGGCAGAACTGGCATCTCTCCAGCTATCAATCCACACTCCGTACTTTGGTCCGTATGGGGACTTGAACCAGAAACCCTCTCAGTTCCTAACCCAACTCCCTTCGGACTGAGCTACCGCCCTCCAAATTTGTATGCATTCTTAATATCGAACAATCAACAGTATGTAAACACAAACATAAACAAATCAATCCGATTTCACCAAAGAACAAAAAAAAGCATGAGTTCAAGAAGGAGCAGGCAGAAGCATAATGCTTATATAGTCCTGCCCCCTACTTCACAATATTGTATTATTACAGAGAAAAAAACAAATGGATATGCATGTACAGCATTCAAAATGTGTGCAGTGCCAATGGATAGTGATTAAATGTAAAAATGACATCTACAGCTTTCCATCAAAATACCATAGAGATAATTTGATGGTGATGATGCTCATTAGGCTGACATTAATGCTGACGACTATTACCAGAGCTGTTATTTATGTCTTTGATTCAATTCTCTTCCAGTCCAGTGTGCTCCTTGCCATACAAGCCTACACAGCTACTTTAAAATTACCCACATTTCATTTGAATTAATTGAAAAATGACCATAACCCGCAGCCATTACTGTTATTGCAGTTTGGTGAAATGGCCCTCAGAGAGATTTGGGGATTGAAACCTCTCCTAAACCCACCATCGCACCACCCCTCTTCCTCTTTGCTCCCTCTACTCCCTAAAGGCTGATTAATGGTTGTACGTAGGCTCTACGCCGTAGCCTACGTAAGTGGTCTATGCCGTTTTGAGGATTTATACTTGTGCGCTGGTTTGTCTGCGTCGTTCTAGCTCAGGGGTTCCTAAACGTATCACTCAAAGGTCCGCATCTGAATTTTTAATCCGCTCAGAGACCGGAACGATTGGCAATTACAAAATAGTATTTAATCAACTCATTTTTAACTTTCAAGCAACATACATTCAGGTTGAGATCTCGGTTTTCCTGCACACCCTTTGGGCCCAAGGATTTATTCCTTGTATATTTAACATCATAAAAATTTATTGATTAATAGAAAATGTATTTCAAAATGTGTGTGGTAGAGCGAGTGAGCGAGTGACGGGGATTAGCTTCGGAGCGAGTACCGACTCCGGAGGCGGAGAAACAAACCCTGTGCTTTCTGACCATTGTCGGAATGCTATAGCAGTTAAAGTTAACCCATTCCTTGATTTCATGTTGTCCACGGAAAAGGAGAACCCGGAAATGAGTAGAGGGAATTGTGACATAACCAGCCACAGCCAAGCGGACAAATCACAGTTGTTGTGGTCTGCGTCGCCCCGACGTGTAGTACATTTTTGGAGAGGTGCATGTCAGGCTACGGGCGTAGGGTCCGTGTCTACACGTACCTACGTACGTACCTACAGCGTATATTCAATGCAGAACCATAAATCAGGCTTACCCCTCTCTCAACCTCCCCCACATCTTCCTTCAGCCTCCATCACTGAACAGAGCAGAAGTGTAGATAACAGACATGGGTTAGGAAGATGTAGAAATGTAGTACACGGACAGCCACATGACAAGATGGCTTGAAAGGGTTTACCAGTGGAGATACAGGCTGTTGGAGATAGGGAAAGGTTGGGTTGATGGAGAGAAGGATTGACAGTTAAAATGACATAGTAGATGGAGGAGTTATCGGTGTGGGGGGTGGGATGTGGAGTCAGTGATGGAGTGGTGAGATGAGATGGCTGTTGTTGATTTCTGCCAGCGTCAGGGACGCCGCTGGTGGCCGAAGACAGGGGGAGAAAAGCTATTAGAAACACATTTTATATGGCGAATATAGGCTTCCTCCCAAACACTCACAACATTTATAGAAAGACAGATTGATGACACCATTGTGGCGTTGATGGCCTATTTTGTCACAGGTACCTGGAGGAACCGGTATGACTTGGATCATCATGATCTACTACTCTTGAGGAGTGTCCTAAATCCCCAAAGCAAAGTGTAGAAACCTGCGAAATGGATTCATGACACTATTTTTCACACCCATGCTTCCTGGAGTTACATAAGCACATACAGTGTTACACGGCACTATAGACTCCTGCAGCTGTGTTAAATTGGATGGCTAGAGGAGTGGATTGAAAACTGATTCTGCTGTGTGTCTGTAACATCTCCCTCTTATCCCAGACTAATTATCAACTCCTATTTCACTTCATGGACAAAATTAGAAATTTGTTTTTCGATCTTGTCTCGGCCCATCACAGTGTTGTGTTCTTTTGGGTGGGGATGTGTTTTTCTGTAGCATCAAGGATCCCAATCTCATTTTCTGCTCTGAATTACTGTCTAATGAATGTAAGGTTTTGGATTTGGAGACAGGCAGACTAGCTAATGGGTTTGTTAGTTTGTTGAGTAGCATGCCACACTCATTATTGCTTTCAGTGCTGTGATTAACTTGATTTGCAGGGCAAATCCATCAGAGAGAAGATGATGTGCTCACATATAGAAATCCACGCATGCCCTTAATGTAATAATCCGATTTAATAAGTTATTAATACAGTTTGGTGCTCAGTTGGAAGTAGAAAAGTGGATGGCTGAAAACACTATGGCAACTGATGATCATGTTGTGATTGATTTAATTTCATTTAGTAAGGGAACATGATGTTACAACAGTGACTAACAGGATGAGAAAGTCACTCAGGGGCACCTCTGGTAAAAAAAAAAATAGTTGCATTATTGCCTCACTCCTCCTTTTTAAAAGCCTCCATACGATTTCCCATTATTTTTTAAAAGATTATTTTTATGGCATTTCTGCTTTACTAGGCTGCTTATAAAAGAGGAAGACGTGATGAAGAAAGACAAAATAATTTTGCGCAGGATTCCAGTGTTGAAAGTGAGAGTGACGCATAACACAACTTCTTGAGTCCTTTACTGTAAAGCATGCATCCATAGTAGGTATATTCTGGGATGGTGCTTTTTATGGGTGAAGAGAAACATCTGAAATAAGTAAGATGTGAGTAAAAGAGAGGATAAAGTCACTGAAGAATGTTCTGCCGTGAAAGAGGTGCTATCTCTTTCATGTGACAGTCACAAGTGTTAGTCAGTGTCTTGTCGGGAAAAGACAGTGATGCTACTGTAACCGTTTCACTGTTGGTGACCACGATGGAGGCAAGCTTTACAGTGAAAGCTAGCTGCCGAGATGAAACGACGATGTGGGTTTTCACTCATCTCTTTCATCTTCAGATATATGTCTGAGGGAGGTCCCCAAACGTCTCCTTAATGGTGTCACCGTGGCGATTATCAAGCGTCCCTGCTTCTTCTTCAAGCTTGAGGCTGTCACTAGAAATGTCAGATGCGTCCCGTGTTACTAGTCATCAGGAGAGTTACGGCAGAGAGGACAGCTGTAGAGTGCTGTCTTTAAGGTTAGCCATCTGGACGCCAAGTCACCGTGCCTGCTCATGCATTAATTTGTGTATGAGACGTCTTACCAGCATAACCAGATGAGATCAACTGACAGATGAGTGTCATTCACATATCAAATACAGTACGTCTAAACTTCCAAAAGCATCTGGATTGTCCATTTGAAAATGTAACTTTACTGTATCTAAGTCTTGTTCATCTACACAAGGGATTCTTAAACATTTTCACCCTGGGCATTAAAGTTTCTTCCACTGAGTTCTCTTGCCTTGTTTAGACTGCCAGAAATGCACTGTGATGCATTTTGGGTCCAATCATTTTTAATTTTTCTTTTTTTAAAGATTTTTTTTGGCCTTTAATTGATAGGACAGTTGTAGACAGGAAACGGGGGAGAGAGAGAGGGGAATGACATGCAACAAAGGGCCGCAGGTTGGAATCGAACCCAGGGCCGCTGCGGTAAGGACTGAGCCTTGGTACATGGGGCGCACGCTCTACCAGGTGAGCTACCAGGGTTTTTTTTGTCCGATTTTTTTTAGGATGCCTTTTAACATGAGATGAAAAATCAAGGCACCATCACTGAATGTGGTCTTCCAAGATAGCGGCTCGTTCATTTCAGTTAAAGTTGCTTGCTAGGTGCATATGCCGAAAATGATCTACAAGCTTCTGCGTTTTATTGGAGCATAGCACATTGGGGTCCTTCTTTGGCTGAGCCAACCAACTGCCTGCACACATAAATGGCACGAAAATATATTATTAGGCAACAAATGTACTTGCTGATGTTTAGGAAAAGATCATGGTTTGGGTTGAAATAAGTATGTCATGCAACTTCAGTTACGTATGTAAGTATATTCAATTCAATTTCCATTAAATTTTATTTATAGTATCAAATCATAACAAAAGTTATCTCAAGACACTTTACAGATAGATAGGTCTAGACCACACTCTATAATTTACAAAGACCCAACAATTCCAACAATTCCCCCACATGATTAAGTGCTTTTCACACGGGAAGCGATTGTCGCGCCTCGTAATTAATTTACAATGAGAGGCGAGCGGGCAGTCTGAAAGACGATGCGACAAGCGGGCGAAATCTCATAAAACTGCCGCGTTCGTTGAATTGTGTTGAACTTTTTCTTACGCGAGCGACGAGCCGTGCAAATCAATGAACAAGAGATTGATTCTTGCTGTTTGTGAGTTCCCTAAAATATAAAACCGTTTTCTAAACAGTTATTAGGACATAGACAGCGGGGCTTTTGCTTGTCAGAGCATCGTCACAAGAATGGATTTATCGGGTAACGTCCGTAATTTATGACTATGCTAATTAAGCTAACTTTAGCTATCAATAACAGTCTGTGGCAAGGAAAGACTAGCATTACCACTCTTTGTTATAAATCGACCTGTGATTAGGGATATATGATACCACAGTCAGCTAATCTCATTCAGTTATACGGTAGGGATGCAAAGGTGCACAGTATCCCCATGGTTACCACGCATTAATCGCCTGGCATTTAATCGCAGAGCGTAGTGAGACCCCGCGGATCCACGCGACTATGCAGGCGAAGTGTTGCTCCCCGTGTGAAAAGCCCTTTAGGGTTGGGAATCGTTTTCGATTCTGGTTCTTATTGATTTCTGATTTTGATTCTTTGAGGGTTGAGTTGAAACGGGTCACATGCTTATTTCCCAGATAAGAGGAACATTTTATTCGATTCAGTGGTGATTTACAGTTTACCCGGGCTTTTTCAACGTAACATGAAGCCACTCAACACAACAAGCGCCTGGAAGTACGGTGGCCGCCACGGAAACCAAAACTTACGCATGTTAAATTTGGAACTGATGATTAGATTCAAAACCAAATTCTCAAAACGATTCCAAACGATTCCGATAAAAAAATGTATTCCATTGGAATCATCATTTTTTAAACAATTTCAAGTTGGAACCGGTTCTTGATGCCCAATCCTACACATGATGCACGACGTAGCATAAAGTAGCATAACGTAGCATAACGTAGCGCAACATAACATAGTTACATACGTAACTTAACCTACGTAGGCCTACATAAGTTAAAATAAGTCAACCTTGACTTTTGCATTCACACAGGATACGAACAGCAGTCTCCTGTGTTTGTGTCGGCTCGCTGTCAGTCAAACAGGCGGCGACGCGCCCCTCCTGAGCTAGAAAGCAGGAAAGGAACATTTCTGATATTTCATATTTTATTATGAAAGACTAGTGATACATATAGAGGATATATTGTATAAAATATGAAGCTATAGAGACTACTCTGGCAGTTTTTTTTTTACCTCAAAAAGAGATGACTACATGTAAACTCGGTTGGGCTTCGTTGAATTGGTGAACAAAACACATGGCACATACTACCACTATGTACTAGAAACACAGCCAACGCGGCAACAGTGTGTGTGTGCTGAGTTACCTGCAGCGAACAGTCATTTATGATGCCTAGACATGCTGATAAATAACACAGCATCATCTCCTTTTGGCCACTCAACTCAGCCCCTACAGCCTTAACACCTGCCTGCCAGGAAGTACATGAAGGTCACAGGGAGGGTGTGTGCGTACTGTGCTTACAGTATCTTCCGTGTAAGGATTTGATTATGATTCAGAATTGCAAACACACACACACACACACACACACACACACACACACACACACACACACACACACACACACACACACACACACACACACACACACACACACACACACACACACACAAACACTAACACTCCCTAAAAATGCAAGTTTAATGGATAATGTCTGGAGCGTATCTTCTCACCTGTCACCTCTCATTAGACTGCGGCATGGCGACTGACCTTGTTCGTCTTTCCTTGGGCCGCTGTGCTGAGCGATGTGTGTGTGTGTGTTCATTCAGGGGCCAGGGCCGCCTCACCCTAATGATGTGGCTGTGAAATCGGGCCAGAGCCCAGCGCCGTCTCTCATTACGCCCCTCCAAATTCATTTGCTACGTCGGTTCTGCCTGCTCATGCATGCGCCGCACGCCACTCTGCCCATGTGGCTTTACTTGTACCTGCTGTTAGTCTACATCTAATACGTAAGCCAAAATGGTTAGTCTGACACGGGAAGAACAGGAAATACTCATGTTAAATCACAATTGGATCTAATAACGTTGAGCGTTTTTTAAATCTGAAAGATTTTTTGTGACCTGTTTGTACAGGTCATGTATATTACTTGCACATAGATATTTGGACACCAAAGGCGTAGCTTTGGGTATGGACGCTAGGGATATACAAATGTAAAGGCCCTAGTGAATTGACCCACTACATACTGTACTGTAGGGTTAACACAGAGTTTCCAGGTCTATTCTATTCTATCTTTTATAAAGACTAACTCTTTGCACCAGACTATTGACCGGTGTGTTAATTAGTGAGCTTTAGAGGTGCTGGTAGATGGATTTTGTGGTGGACCCAGTGGTGGAAGAAGTATTCAGATCCTTTACTTAAGTAAGAGTACTAACACTGTAAAAAAAATACTCTGTTACAAGTAAACGTCCTGCATTGACAATGCTACTAAAGTAAAAGTGTGTAAGTATCATCAGGAAAATGTACTTAAAGTATTGAAAGTAAAAGTACTCAATGCAGAAAATTCCGCACATTTTAGAAACTGAAAACGATCCAAACAGTTCTGTCAATCAACTAAGTGTTTAATCGTCTAATTATTTTATCATTTTCATATTTTATAAATGTGTTTTGTGTGCAAACATCTTAATTTGTGAAAGTTGTAAAGTAACTAGTAGTCTATATCCTTGACGTTCCACTTCTGGGTTTGCTCCAATGCTGCCGGAAAATCCGCCTGATTTCACTCATTTAGGCCGGATGTCCGTTTCCTTCTTCTTACTTTGTGTTGGCGTTCTAAACTCCGGTGGATTTATGAGGACTATGGTTAACTGCTCCTCAGATCTCTGCAGGGTAAATCCAGACAGCTAGCTAGACTATCTGTCCAATCTGAGTTTTCTCTCGCACAACTATATTACAGCGTCTCTGTGCGGAACTTAGCGCCGCCTATGACGATTGTGATTGGTTTAAAGAAATGCTAATAAACCAGAGGACGTTGTTCTCCCGTCTCGGAATGCTGTGTGGACTAGCCAGACCCTCCTCCGCTCCGCAGCGTGTGGATGGTCTGGCAAAGCGAGACTATGGCCATGTCAACGAATCTTAGGCCACATCTACACTACTAAATTTTTTCTTAAAAACTAATATCTTTTGTTTCGCGTCCACACTCATCCGGTGTTTCCGAGCCCCTAAAATGTAGACATTTGGAAACACTGCTACCCCCGTTTTGGTTTGAAAACTCCAGGGTGTCTTTGTAGTCTAGACGGGCATTATCGGTTAGGTAGTCTTACAGTAGCCTACATACCTTTCAGTAACTGTTCCACTTTGTCGTTGGTCCAAGCAAATAAATCCCTGCTCTTACTTTTCACCGTTGTTCTTTCTTCAAATTATTGTCTGTATTTTCAACTTCTACATCCATGATTTTTCAACCGCAGAGTAACGTCAGACAATCTGCTTCCTGTTTACACTGGTTGTAGCCTTCATTCTTCTCTGTCTTATATACAAGCTGGCCTCAACAGTAAATGACAAAGGTGTAAAAAATTGTAGCTGGTTGGGTGGGTGGGGGGGGGGGGGGCATAGGCAGTGTCCTTGTCTAGATGGGGGATGGGATTGACAGACATCCGCATCAAGCATCTCCCCTCATGACCTTGACAGGCGTGGCGTTTTAGTACGGTATACAGCATGGAGTCTCTGGACAGCAAAGGAAACTGCTCTGTCCTCTCTGCACAGACAGAGACGGCAGGAATTCTCCACTTGGATCTGATATTCCAAAGCTGCCTGTAGTGTGCCAGCAGTCACCTTTACTCTTTACAATAAGCCTGTATTAAACATGCAGCAGAAATCTGATCGGTGTATGGCTTATATACAGTGTACCGTGCAAATGTCATAGGTTCTCTCCCTCCACGTTGTATCTGATCCACGGCTATCTTGTGTGTGTGTGTGTGTGTGTGTGTGTGTGTGTGTGTGTGTGTGTGTGTGTGTGTGTACATTACGTCTGCCATTGCAGCAAACAGATGGTATCATAATGACATCATTGCACACTGGGGTTATGTTCTCCAAAGCTCAGAGCAGGAGGAAGAAATTAGGAGGAGGCATCAGATGAGTGTTTGTCAATTAATCTAAAAGAGACACACGCACACACACAAAAAAAAACCCAGAGAGCTCTTTAGCTCATAACATTTAGCTTCAGTTTGCCCTGCTCAACGCCACCCTGCTTTCCACCTCGCCTGTTCAGCTGTTACGAATGTCAGTGCTCCCAGTTAACTGGACTTGAAATGATCTGCGCCCCCCCCCCCCCTTCTCTTCCTCTCTCTCTCTCTGTCATGTTCTCCTTCATTTGTTAAGGGTGCCCTGAGCACCTGAGTTTCTTTTTAAGTGCATCTCTTTTCCCCTCCTTTTTCCTCTCCTTCCTCTGTTCTCAAGCTCTCTCATCTTACTGAGCAGGGAAAAACCTGTCACCACACAGCATTAGTATGCTCTTTTCATATCTGTGCCTCTTGCCTCTTTTTTTTCCCTCCCTCTTTTTCCTCTCCTTTCCTCCCCCTCCTTCTCTTTCCCTACACACATAAAAATAGTTTATGCCTCTGACAAGAAAATGCCTCTAATCCTGAGGTTTGTTGGAGAGCAAACAGAAGCAATTGGCCACTTATTATTCTGTGTAGAATTTTCTATGTGGGGTGTTTGTGGTATCCATGGCAACAAAGTAGGGTGCACATATCCCCCTGTCACCGAGCAGAATGGGAGGGGAGAGGATGGAAAGAGGCGATGCAATAACACACTTACTGAAATGCACGGGGCAAGCTATAACCTGCTAGTTCAGTAGTGTGTGTGTGTGTGTGTGTGTGTGTGTGTGTGTGTGTGCGTGTGTGCGCGATAGGTGACACTTGTGAGAGCTGGAAATAATTACAGAAAGTGCAAGAAAAAGAGACACAGGTGTACATTTAGTGTCTTAATGCATGTGTATGCACATATGGATCCAGGTGCCGTTCTAGTAGAGGCTTCTCTTCAGCTGGGTTTCAAGACGTGTGTCCCAGGGGGATAATCTGCGGCATAACGAGTCTTTCACATGTGCACCTTCTTTTCATTGGCCCACACAGGCCCTGCCACTCCATCTAACACCATGGAAATCAATGAGAGCCAGTCGGAGTGGTGTGAATATTGAGCTGCTGTCAAAGTACTTTGCATGCTGAAAACTAAAGTGAGCGGGAGGAGGTGCGCGGGACAGGGAAATTGTTATGTTGCTGGGGAGGATTTGCATCGTGATTTCATATATGTGAATATAGTGTGCCACTTTTCTTTCTGTGTGTGTGTGTGTGTGTGTGTGTGTGTGTGTGTGTGTGTGTGTGTGTGTGTGTGTGTGTGTGTGTGTGTGTGTGTGTGTGTGTGTGTGTGTGTGTGTGATTAGGCACGATTCGGGGAAAAATATGAATCACGATTTTTTTAGCTTAGAATTGGATATCACGATTCTCTGCCACTTGTTTCTCACGAAGTCTAACTTCTTTTCATTTCTCTTCACTTTCTTCTTTTCTCTTCTCTTAACTTCTCTTCCCTTCTTCTCTTCTTTTCGCCTCTTCCCTTCTCCTCTTCTCTTCGCTTTGTGGTTGATTTGTTAATTTCCATTTGAACTCAACCGACCCTTTGTTTTTTAATCACAGAGATTTGCTGTCAAGGGGAATAAAACAAGATCTGCAAACTGCAACAAACAAATACAATTCGTTCTACCGTCTATTGTCTTCTCTTCCTGTTAATCTGTCTTTTCGGCACGTGCTGGATCAATAACCTGGTGACTGTTGAAGGGTTGGACCCTGGGGTGAGAGGTCCCAGGGTTCAGAGGTCACGGGGTGTGTGTGAGTGCTGAGTGTCCGGGCCATGACCCCGTCCTGCTGGACGCTTAGCCTTGACGCACTACCTTCACTTAAAGCGTCCTCACAGACACAGAGTCAGTGTCAAGGGTTGGACGGTGTGTGGGGTCACCTAATCTGAGAATATACTACTAAGTAGGAACGATTCTCAATTTCTGTTGGAATCATTTGTTCTCGGTCCAAACAAATAATTCTATAGCAGTGCTGCTTCATTGTATGTGGAATACCATTAGATATTTTTTTTTGAGTTGTCACACTTCCATCAAAGCACTTTTTTGTTTTAGTAGAATTTGTGTTTCCCCCCGTGTTTTTTGGCTGAATATAAAAATGAAAAGAAAAAGAGACATAATCCTAACCATTTCAACTCATTAAAAAACATGATATTGCACATCCTAAGGAGCAATGAACAAATGTAATTTGTATTTAAAATGCATGTCAAATAAAGTGCATCAAGTTTCAGATTTTCAATAATAAGTGGCACTAAGGGTAAAACATTCCTTGTTCCGGTTTGTTTTCCAAACACCTCATGTCAGATGGGAATAGACTGAAGTCAGTTCAGGAGAGGCTTGTTCTTCTTTTGATGGATGCTACTGTAATAACCTAATCTGTTCATTTTAGCGGCAAACTAGCGGCACGCACACTCAGAAAACCTATGGGTAAAGGTGGATCAAATATGAGCCCCATATCAGAGAGCTGAGAGCTTTGGCTCCTTTCTGATCTCAGTGCTGCGATTAGAGAACACATCACATAGCCTTTGAATCTGGAGTGCGACATCGGGACAAAATCAGAAGACAGTGTCGTGTCGATGTTCCCAGGTGATTTCCCCAGCTGTGACTTTTATCCAGTAGCAGCATGTTCCTTTCTGTTTTCTGCTCTTCTCTTTTATCTGCCATCCTCTCAGCATTGTAATTGAAGATAAAATACAACTACGATGTCTGCATTGAGTGAATAGTACTGTAAATATCTTGTGATATTCAACGCTGACTTTTTGAGTCGAGCGCTTTAGTTCACTGTCCGTGTCAGCAGACTGTAACCTGAGGTGAATGCAAAAACCTTAAAGGATACATCTTGTGATATTCTATATTTTTTATTAACACTGATATATTTTATTCCTCTGTGTCATAGAGCTCAATTATTTTCCACAAACTACATCTACTGTAAAAGAAAAACACATCAATTCAATTCAATTTTATAGTATCAAATCATAACAAGAGTTATCTCAAGACACTTTACAGATAGAGTAGGTCTAGACCACACTATATAGTTTACAAAGACCCAACAATTCCAACAATTCATCCAAGAACAAGCATTTAGTGCAACAGTGGCGAGGAAAAACTTCCTTTTAGGCAGAAACCTCAGACAGACCCAGGCTCTTGGTGGGCGGTGTCTGACGGTGCCGGTTGGGGGTACGATGAACAGTGGCAATTATAGTCACAAAGATAAATCATAAAGATAATGGAACTATGACTAGAAATAGTAGTTGTAGTAGTTCATGGCGTAGCAGGGCACTGCAGGACATTGCAGGGCACTGCAGCACGTAGCAGGGCACTGCAGGGTGTAGCAGGGCACTGCAGCACGTAGCAGGGCACTGCAGAGCGTAGCAGGGCACTGCAGGGCGTAGCAGGGCACTGCAGGGCACGGCAGGGCACTGCAGAGCGTAGCAGGGCACTGCAGGACATTGCAGGGCATTGCATGGCGTAGCAGGGCACTGCAGGGCACGGCAGGGTGCCGAGCAGGACCACGGCGACAGCTGCAACCATGATTTAGGTGCCACCCTAATCCAAGGAAAACTGTGGGGCGAGCAATCAATGATCAATCAATGAGCCACACTGATGTGAGCATGCTCCTTATTTACCATGAACACACACACTGATTCAATTCCAAATAGTAATTTTGCCCCAAATACTCACTATTGTGTATTAGTCTGCGGTCCAAAATAGTACCCAGCTTTTGTCCTGTTTGAGAAACATTTGTTGTAAACTACAGTGCCCAGCGGTTTTAGCAAATTACTAAGCCTTTAACAAAGAAAAAGAAATGATGTACAGTATTTGTGACTTTTAAAGATATTTTCCTTTATCAGAGCAGCTGAAGAGAGACTGGACATGGGGGAGAAAGAGAGGGGATGCAGCAAAGGGCTTGGGTCGGATTCAAAACCTGGCCGCTGTGAAGGATCCAAGAAACATCTTGCCTTACCTTACCTTACCTTTGCCAAAAGAAATGGTGCAAAACAACGTTATAGACCTTTGTTACTCAGTAACGGATGTGATTTAAAATGTAGTAAAGCACAATACCTCAAACAAAACATCATTAATACATTTTTTTTGTTGTTGCAGATTTTAAAAACTACTTAAAAAAGTACACGTATACAAAAAACTACTCATTTACAGCAACGTGAGTAATTGTAATTCGTTACTTTCCACCTCTGCCTCTGCCCTTACAATGCACAACCAGCAGTGTTCACTGCAGCATTTAAAAAACATAAACAGAAGTGGGAGTAAATATAACACAGGGCTCAAAGCCAACAATGCAAACTCGTTTTGACCCACCTGCAAACACTGCATCTGGTGACCTCGTGCCCTTATTTTTACCCCCCCCCTCCTCAGCCCAAAGCCACCCACTGATTAAAGCTGTGAAGTTTCCTGCAACACAGGACAGGAATCAATAAGTGAATTAGACTCCACTTTCAGCTTCCTCTCCAGCCAGCCGGTCCCCAAAACAGCTGCCCGGGATAATGGGCCTGGACATGGGGGAGCGTGGGCGTAAGTGGAGGAGGCTCGGGGACAAAAGAGGCTTTAAGGTAGTGTGATATACTGCTGTGACACACTAGTACATCCCACAGTATGTGACACCACAGCACTGTAGTTCACACAGGGAAAGATACTATGGAGACACGCTTACAAGACTCTTCACGCCAGGTGCTGAAAACCACTTTGCGTTGATGTGGTCATTATTTTTTTTATCTCTTTACTTTTGTTTATTGTGGTGACACATTTGTCGCAAAGCACTTAATACTTAAGATCTTCCTCCAAGGAATTGTTCGTCAAGCAGCGTCATGTTCACTGTAGTCTATATACAACGTTCCACTTTCGGGATTCATCAGGTGCCGTTGGAAATTCCGCCGGATGTCCCTCATTTTTGCGCGGATGTCCGTCACCTTCCGCTTTCTTTGTGCTGCCGTTCTAAACTCCGGTGGATTTCTGAGGACTAATGGTTAACTGCTCCTCAGATCTCTGCAGGGTAAATCCAGACAGCTGGCTAGACTATCTGTTCAATCTGAGTTTTCTATTGCACGTCTAAAACAACCTTTGAACACATATTCCACCAAAACAAGTTCCTTCCCGAGGCTATTTTGCAGAGGCACCGTCATTGTGTCCGGCAGCTTAGCGCCGCCCCAAGACAATTGTGATTAGTTTAAAGAAATGCCAATAAACCAGAGCACACTTTTCTCCCATCCCGGAATGCTGTGTAGACTAGCCAGACCTTCCTTGGCAGCGCTGTGGAGGAAGGTCTGGCAATGCAAGACTGTGACATCACTTTTCTTTTTTCTCTCGGTTCACCCATGGAGGTAGCACCGCTCATGCTAACTGTCTCTTTCTGGCCTTTTTTCACAGCAGATGTTTTGGCTTGTCACAGTAGGAACAGCGCAGGTGTTTCTGTACTAATAACATCAACAATGCCTCTGTTTTTAATTCATGTGTCCCAGTAAGCCATGACAGTGAGCCAGCACACATAATACCAGGATCCTGAAACTAAAGCAGCTAATTGGAATTCAGCTGTCATTTATTTTAATATTTACACCTGTGCTTCTCCTACTGTGACAAGGGCGCGGGAAGGGGGGTGCTGAGGGTGCTGCAGCCCCCCCCTGCTGGCAGGAGCTGGAATTTATATTTTTTATTTTTTAAATGATTACTAATTCGCTGTCTGACATTATATTTTTGTATATCAAATAATGAGTCAAATAGCAAAAAAGGGTTATGGATAGGTTCTAAAATATAGCCTACTAAAAATTAACCGTTATAGCTGATAGAGGTGACAGTGAAAGTGAGTAAAGTGACGTGACTCGCTGAGAAGCGAGCAGGCTGAGACTAGTTGACTGGAACGTTAGTTGTAGAGAAGAGCATGTCGCAGAAAAGGATACAAGAGTTTTTCTTCCGTAATAGTAATGCGGCTAAATTTAGCAAGATTATATCTGTAGATGTTACAGTTGATGTTTCCTCGTCCACCGCCGAGGCAAACTGTTGATTAGCTGGTTAGCAAGCAGCAGCCGAGAGGGCATGAGGATAAAACATACAATGACGAGTCCATAGCAACCAGTTCACGTGTTGAATTTGTTATTACCCAGTGTGCTTTGTTGAATGGTCTCAATGTTTTATTGTTTTATTTCATGTGAATACTAGTTTACTAGAGGAGTAACTTAGTATTTGAAGTAATGTAGTAGTAATGCAGGAAGTGTGCATTTAGTTTCCATACTTATTATATTTCCACAACAATGTTAGTGAATAAATCTACTGAAATGGCCTCCACACCATAACAGAGGAGTGTGATGCGTAAGATGACAATGCAGAGGTTAACACAGTTTTATTATGGCTGTAAAAGAACAAATATTATTTTTGTGACTTTGCCAAGCGCAAGTCAATATAGAAGTCAACATTAACTTTTTGGGGAGGTTTATGTGTTTACATTTATTTTAATTATAGAAAAAGTATTGCTGGTAAAGGGATAACTCCCATAACTCCTCCACTATCCCCTTATACTAATAATGAATAGTTCCTGAATTGTTGAAATCTACCTCAGGGAGAAATGATCAGGCATTCACTATTTTGTTATTCAGCCCCCCCTGGTCAAAAATAGGTTCCCGTGCGCCTGTACTGTGACGTGCCAAACAACTGGTAACACACTTATGGTGTTAGGAGTTCCTTAAAGTGTTCATCCAGGAGATTCTATACGATTCCCTGCTAAATTTCAATATCTATGTCATGTAAAGATTAAATAAGATGATACTTGTCTAAAAACGGCAACTACATTACAATGTCAGATGACTCATTCTGACATGTTAAAAAAACAAAACTAAATGCAAAAAAATCAGATGAATGCAAATGACACAAAACTAGGTTCTATTTCAAATTTGTATATTAGAGATCTAGTGGGCATCCAGCTAGTTCCTTTGTCTTTCTACTTAATCTCACACTTTTGCACACATTTAAATATCAGGAAATTAAACATTTGTTGAGACAATGACTCGTCTCGACAGAGAGCTCCTGAATCCTGCCTTTTCTCGGCCCCTCTCATATCGCCAGGAACACTCATTACTCATTACACTTGTGTTTGTGTTGGTGCCATGTTTCTCCCTCTGTTTGGCAGTGGACTGGTTGTGTTTGTGCCACACTCTTAGCGGGGGTGTGATGTCATATCACAGTGCCATGTTCTGCCGCCACAACGGTGCATCTGCTGTTGATCTTGGTTTAACTACAGAACGCCACGCCATGGCAGGCCTGAATTAACGGGATCATCACCATCAGTAGTCATGGGAATAGTACATTTGCATGTCACTGTCTCATATCTCATATGTGTCATATTTGAGCTCAACAGTGTGGTTCCGGAAGTAAAAATCCCATTCATTTTCTCCATAAGGATTTTTATTATTAGATATATATAATGTCTAATGAAAGTTTCTTCTACTGTAGAAGCTAGAAGTCTATATGAAATCAAGCTTTTTTTTTTTTTTTTTTTAAAGGAAAAGCATGTTTTATTTGCAATCTAATTGAGTAATACATTACCCACAATCCTAAGCCTAACAGCGACGTATCTGATTGGTGGAACTTGCTTTTACTAGGGGTGGGAATCACCAGAGGCCTCACGATACAATATCGTCACGATATGTTTGTCACGATATGATATTATAGCGAGTTTAAACATATTGCAATATTCTGTGATATATTGCAATTTATTACCTTTTTTCCAACTTCAAATTTTTCCCAATTTCAAATTATGTCCCCAAAAGGAAACTTTGTCAACATCTGCTTTATCTTAAAAGATACATTTCTCTGTTTGATCATCTCACTTCACTTTTTATTGCAAGCAGACAAACTGAGCACCACATATATAATAATAGATCGATACTTGACGTCTGTGTATCGATACAGTATTGCCACGGAAAATATCGCCACTCCTAGCTGTTACCATGGAAATGTTTACAGAACCCGCGAACAGCTAGAGCGAGCTTCTGCCATTGAAGTCTATGATGGCTTCTATACACAGTGTTGTACCTTTGCCTTTTTTTGCCGTTTTCCAAATTTTCTTTTGTGCCGAATCAAAAGTGTTATGGTCACGACTTATCTCAGAGCTCATTTGCTTGTTTCCAGACTTATAACTCTTTATATAAGCATTTCATGAAATGTCAATGGCGATATTGAACTGAAAAAAAAACGCTTCCTAAACCAAGGCCGTTAAAAAGTTGGCGGTCACTGTTGAGCTCTATTTAAGCCTTGTTTTGCACTTGACCTTGTTTTGCATGTGTAATCCTTGTAAAAATTTAAAAGAATATTTTTGGGTGGGTATGGGTAAAGCGCTGACTTTATTTGAGAGTTTTCCACTGTGTGTGTGTATGACAACCTTAACCCACATTTGTTCTGTTGCTCAGGACCGAGCAGAGCTCCAACACAGCCCTTTTGTTTTACTGTACACTTTGAATTTCAGAGTGCAGCAGGCTGTGGAGAATGCATAACACACTTTCACTTCTGTTGTCTTTCATCCTGTCAGTTCATTCAGTCAATTCCTCATTCAGTTTCGACTTGACAGTGATGAGATATAAAAGCTTCAGCGGGGCTGACATTTTGCAACATGCAAACGGCTGATGATATTCTTGTGATCTCTCTACCAACAAATGCAAAACGCAAAGAGGAGGCTGCGAAGAATGTCGATCAGCCTGCAGCTAGTAAACAGGTTACTCTGCAGTATACTGAGTGTTGTATGTATGCAATTATGTATGAAGCCTTCCATGATCGCACACACGCCCCCACCCCTCCTCCACACAGTTGCTAGTAGCCAAGGAGGATACGGAGGAGTAACATGATGGACTCTTTAGAAGAGGTAATAATCCTCACTCGAGTTTCTGCGCGAAGTCACCGAATGACACAATCTTCTGAACATAGCCATACTGAGAAATACAGAGAGAGTTGTGTGGAGCTGATAGTCTTAATTAGCTTTGTCTCAACTCATTTGGCAATGGCTTGAATGTAACGGACGTTCATTAATAGCAAAAAGTTCCGCTCTAAAGCTTTAGCAAGAACTTCAGCCGCCTTTGGCTGTAATATATACAAAAAATAATACACCATTCAAACAGCTAGATTGTCACATGTTAAACAACCCTACACCAGTGAACCAGCTTGACACTACAAATATGCCTACCAATTAAATTATGCTGGCTTTTTGGGTGTGTTTGGCTCATTGGTTGCCCCACACAATATCTGCTGAGAGAACAAATCATCACTGCTGATGGTAAACTCTGTAGCATTATGCAAACTTATAAATGACCCTTTGCTAAACCCTGCCCTCCCCCATATTCAGTTTGCAATGTGTAAGCTGGAAGATTAACTATCACATTTTTGAGGTGATTATTAAACAAACGGGTGCTCGATTTCAGAAATAAACCAAAGCACCAGCTCGTTTTTAGCAGATTTAATTTGCTGTATGTAGGTAGCTAGTTAACTAACTAGCTCTAACTAACTCTGTGAGTTGTTTTTGTAAAGATGTTATGTGGGCATTTTCCCCTTTATTAGACAGTTTAACTGTGAAGAGGTAGACAGTTGGAGAGAGAGGGTATGACATGCAATAAAGGCCCTTAAAGCTAGAATCAAACGCGCAATGCTGCGGTTAGGTGGCATGCACTGTAACCACTTGGCTTCCATGCAAAAAGAGTCTTAAAGAGATATCTATTTAAGACGTCTTTTTTGCTGATTTAAATGCAGCTCTGTGTCATGGCAGTGTGGGCAGTGTGTTTAAATGAACGGATGACACAAAACTACGGCTTTTGCATCATTCCACCGAGCACTGTTCATTTAAACACAGAGCTGCTTTAAAAAAGGCAAAATATCCCTTTACTTGCGCTAAAGCTTACAGCAAATTAGCATCCTCATCGGTTGTTCAAACATGTAGTAGACATCAAGCTAGTTAGCCCTTGTATTATAGTACAGAATTATAAGGGGAAATTAATATCGGGCTGTTCTGTAGCTTCTTACAAAACGCTGAACTTCAGATGTTTACTATAGAATACATACTTTGTTGCAGGTGGTACAGTGAATGTGTTCAATCGTAATATAGTTTGCTAATAACTCTTGGCCCTAAAGGCTACACCTTAACGGAGGGCAGGGCCTTTAAAAACACATTGATGAGCCACACTGTGACAACTGGAAGACATGTTCCTTCATTACCATGAACACACACACACTGTAGTTATTTTGTCTCAATCCCACACACGCCGTCCTGCTGCCCCAAATACTCAGGCGAGCACTAAATGTCTATCGTTGCGCCGCGAACAAAAGTCCTGAACAAATTAACTATTTCCTTCTATTTGAGCAACGTTTATAGCTACAGTGACCAGCTGTTTGAGGAAATTACTGAGCCTTTAAAAGTGAAAATATGGGGGCCGGGTTGGCTCAGTGGTAGAGCAGGCGCACATATACTGAGAGGGTTATGCCTCGACGCAGAGGTCCAGGGTTCGAATATGACCTGTGACAATTTCCTGCATGTCTTCCTCCTCTCTCTCCCCTTTCTCATCTAGTTGTACAAAAATTAAAGGCGGAAAAACCCAATTTTTTTATTTTTAAGATTTACTGTAAGTCTTCAGTAAGAACCGATGTGCTCGGGCATGGTAGGTAAGTCAGAAAGTATATAGAGAGGAACTCATTTATTGTTGTTCATTGTGAAAAATATACAATATTGACAGTGTAGTTCTATTATGACAGTAGTAGGATCACTAAAAGTAATGTGACGGGTGTTTGAGAAAACCAGACTGATGTTTATTGTGTTCTCTTCTGCTTCTAAATGACTCATTACAGGGAGGCCACAGATTGATTCACAGAGGCACCTATAGTTTGTAATGTACACACACACACACACACACACACACACACACACACACACACACACACACACACACACACACACACACACACACACACACACACACACACACACACATCATTTTCTTGTTAAACTGATTTCTTTCACAAAGCCCTGCTGTGCCCTGTGTGGTTGTATAAATGTTGGCAAGCATGCTTGGTCTTTATGTGTTTGCTTTGGATGCGTGCACACACAAGATTGTGAAAACATGTCAATTTAGTGTGCTCTTAGTACGTAATTATTTCATGTGTCATTCTCTCACATATCTGTATTTGTGCTTGCTAGTACTGTATGTACATCTGTGTATGCTTTGTATGTGAAAGCTGTTTCCAGTAACAAGTGCTCCGGGTGTGATATTATTTATTTGGAACTCCCAGGGGTGTGTCAGTTTGTGTGTGTGTGTTTGTTTGTGTGCACATTATGTATAAGTGACAGTCTGCATCTGTTATTTGTATCTGTCCATGCAATTGAAATGCATGTCTCCCCCCCCCCCTGTGTGTTCTTGTGATGTGTGTGTGTGTGTTTGCATGAATGTGTATGACCTGTATATGTTTGTGTGTTTATATAAGCACCGAACTCTTCATACACTCGTGTTTTGTGAGCTGTGTGTACGTGCCTAGACCCATATCTGTATTCTGTGTGGTTGTTGATCTTGCCAGTCTTGTTGATGGTTCAGAAGAGGATCCAGTGCAGCTGGCTGTTTCTCTGTCAGTTCTTCCACATGCAGCCACCATCTTTATTAACACTTCCATTAATACTAGATCACAGATGGAAACCATCCTCTCACCCCGCAGATGCTTTTAGATTTTGATGAGCGTTTTTATTCAGCTCCCAGGGAGCGGAGAGCAGCAGAACAACTCGTTTTATTGATGGCAGAGAGAAGATCTGCTGCTGCTTTCTTTCCAGTATTCCTATTCTCACTTTTTCCTCAGCGCATATGTTCAGTTTGCAGCGACGCTTCACTTTAAAACCTGCTCAGGAGTAGAATAGGTTTGAAGAGAAAAAAAGAGGGCTGAAGAAAAGGAATATGATGATTGGGGTGACAATGAAGAAAAGCTGGGGGGGGGGGTTAAGAAGGCGAAAACAAGTATATTTGACTCGTTTGCATGCAGGCCTTTCAGCTCCTCAAACTTTCAATATTTCCAGTTGCGATCCCTATGCGAGTACTTGACAGACAAGAGACAAGCCGCATGGAATACCAAGTGGCTCTGCATGTTCATTTTAGCACACAACGTATAACTGCGTATACGCACACACACACACACACACACACACACACACACACACACACACACACACACACACACACACACACACACACACACACACACACACACATACACACACACACTGTGCGCACATGCAAATCACCCACAACACTTACGTGCAATCCCACACTTACACACGCACATACATCCTGATTCCATTACCCAACTGCTTGTCACTCACAAACACACATATTAACATTTATGCTCACACATACCTTCCCTCTCAGATAATCACTTGAATGCACAAACATACATACATTCACACATAAACAGATGCAAATTCCCATTAAATCTCCCAAAGGCATACAGATATCACAAACAGCAAAAAAAAAGCATTCTTATAGATACACAGAAATGCACGTATTTAAGCCCTCGCAATGAGGGACACACACACAGAGCTGCTGACGTGTTACTGTACTGGATGTTCAAACACATCCACACAAATAGAGACACACATTGTGCTAAATGATTTGTTTCCTCCTCCTCTCGGATGCTTATGAATAATACAAGAATCTCAGGGGAACTTTTTGCTTCACATAAATAAGAATTTAGATAGAAATTGCATTATTAATCTGTGGCTTCTGGCTTGGCTTTTCCTGTAAAGAATTCATACAGTTTGCATCCTCGCATTAATGGAGACCTAAAGGGTTATGAGGCAGTGGATCTCCGTGTTTGAGAGAGGAGCCAGAGGTGGGTTGCATTCACTCATTTTAGGGAAACTGGCCATTCCAGCTACAAAAAAATGGTATGGTGTTAACTTCTTGCTTTGACACAAGCTGAGGGGTTACTGGGTTACACTCGGTAGACTCGGGCTAAAATGCACCACAATCCACCCGTCAAGGCGTAAAACTGTCACTGTCTCCCATTTGAAATGAGAACCCATCGATAATTTAAACTGTAAAATATCAGTTCATATCTTGGTCACAATATGTATATACTGTAGTATAGTTAACAGTATAGAGGCAGATAGGAAATGTGGGGAGAAAGAGAAGCATGCAACAAAGGTCCATAGCCAGAAGCAAACCAAAGACATTACGGTTATATTATAAAGCTGGTAGCTCAAATCAAGCAATCTGATTGGTCCATATAGCCATGATCTAATAACCATATACAACGGCTATGACGTCTAATTCCTTTGTACAATAAGTATCACTTCACGTCTGAGAAAAAAGAGACTAACGAACTGCCCAGGAGGGCCTATTTTATTGGAAATCTATTTTATTTGGAATGTACAGTAACTAACTCTCATATATTGCCATACTTGATGACCGTTTTATAAAAGCAATAGCTCACTTCAGTCAGCGATACGTTGTGACTTGGCGTTGGGCCGAACAACGCCCTTTAGCTGTGATCTCTCTCTATGGCTCTGGCTGTGATATAATCACAACAATCCAGGGCCTGTCAAGAGCTATTGCTTAAAGCTATAGTGCGTAGTTTCTGTCGCCCCAATGAGGAATTCTAAGTAATGACAACAAAACTGTTGGTGCGTCCACATGGTACGAGCCTTCCGTGATCGCGCAGTAAGTAATCTGCATTCAAAATGTTTGTTACCGGTATGTGTTTTGTAAAAATCTATATATTGTATAGTATATATATATATATATATATATATATATATATATAAAATCAAATACTGATCCAGTGTCAGCTTTGCTAAAAAAAAATCACGTTTAGACCACACAGAGAGACTAGAAACAATTAGTAGCTTAATAGGTTAATAGGTTTACCGGTATGTTTAATTACAGGCAGCTTATTTTAGATTATTTGGATTTTTGACATACGATATGTAGTGCTCCCATTTGGTTTATTTTGTCATTTCAACACTAGTGGCTGGTACAAAGTGTATCATTTAGTGAAGTCAGTGGCTCAGTTTTGTTCCACTTCAGTGTGTTCAGTTCTGTTTTATCCATCTCTTTTATGGGCCCAGTTTAGTTAATTTTCTTTCTTTCTTTTGTTCTTTCTTATTTCCCCACGTGCTTTCCTTTACTGTGAATCCCATCTTTTGTTTCCCTCTGAATGAGATGAGATGAAAAGAGCCTTTCCTCGTTTCCTCGTCTTGCTCCTCTCCAGGTACAGCACACGTCTGCATGGCCTTGGCCCTCAGGGGCCACTATAAAGAACTTGTCAGAGAAGGAGACCATCTCCATTTATATGTCTCACGTGTGTGCTGCCACACTTTTTTACGACTGACTGTCCCATTCAACCATAAAACTATACTGCCTTCATATCTGCACACATACTCAAACACACTGAAAGAGACGCATGCTGGCTACACATATCAACGTGGGACTTCCTATAGCTGCATCTGCCATACAATGAATGTAATAAAGTTCACAACACCATGAAGAATGAAAAGGATCAGCGGAAAAGCATTTTTGTTTCTTTGCTGCATGTTTTGAGCACTTTATACACGTTTGAGTTTGTCAGATTTTGAGGATACGTGACAAACAAAAGAGTGGCATATATCTTTCACCATGCCATTTGGTACAAAAGCTGGCATTTAACACTAAAACCACTGGGAGATAAAACTTCATCTGTCTAACTTAGATGGCTGAAGTCTCTTATAAACTTTGGCTGAACTCGAGAATGCATTTTTAGCAGAGGAAGAGGACTGTGGATTTTGTAACCGTCACTTTCATTGAATTAGCTTTACAGCATCGACAATAAAAAAAAGCTTAATGTATTGATAAACACGCTACAAAGCAGGTATGCGTCTTTATAACACGGCAATAATGGCATATGAGTTGGCGTGTCATACATACGCCATTTCATGAGAACAGTCTGTTTTATTAAACCTTTATTTAACAAGGAATATATTCTTACAAGAGCGTCCTGGCCAAGACATGCAGCAGCACTGTTAACAGAGTTTCAGACATAAAACATAAAAAAATCACAATGGAAATACATAATTAATTACAGGATCATAAAATATCAAAATATTTGTTATATGTTCATCAGAGGTTATCTACAGTACATCAGGGATCAAACAGAGAGGACTTTAGGGATGGATAACAGGAATAATAGTGCGTTCCATTTACCTCGGAAATATATTGTAGATATTTAAACACGTGTGTGTGTGTGTGTGTGGGGGGGGGGGGGGTTTGTCTGTGCGCTCAGACAGTAGTGTGCCTTATTAAGAGACACAAAGCCCTCGGCAGGTGCTCCCTCCCTGGCTTTGTCGCTCGTGCACTCTGCTGTTTATTTGTTCAACTCATAGAGAAGTCCCCTCTCTTTTAACCCTCGGGGGAAACAAAGAGCAGACGCACAAAGACAAGACTGCCCCTGCATCCTGGCAGCAACAAAGCCACGCTACACATAGCAGGGATGGCATGGCATGGAATGGCAGGTGTTCCATGGACGGGAAAACTGGAAGCCAACTTTTCTGTCCTTTTTGTCTTCCCCTCTAAGTCGTAGGACCGAGGCAGTCAGCGCAGAGGTGTAACCATTAACTAGAACACAGAAAAGGCAACAAAAAAAAGTGTGCAAATGTGCAGATGCCTGCGTACAGCTATGGCTTTTGGCATTTGCCAAGGTGGGAGGAGAAACTTTTTTTATGAACTGGTCCTGCGCTTTAATTGTTAAATTGCTAAAAGTGAAATTTTAGAGTTAAGTGAAAGATAAAAAAAGTGGGTGTACTCAACATCAGAACATTAATATAGCAGCAAACAAGTTTTTGAGATATAGTGGAGTAATGGCGTCCTGAGCAGAGAATGAAGTCACACTCCCTCTGAGTGTGATCTGAGTTTCTTTGTTCTTTGTTTTCCATCCGTGCATGTTAGTGCATGTTAGTGCATGTTAGTGCCTGTTAGTGCATGTTAGTGCATGTTAGTGCATGTTAGTGCCTGTTAGTGCATGTTAGTGCCTGTTAGTGACTCTTAGTGGATGTTAGTGCATGTAAGTGCATGTGGCCGTAGGCATTTTACATACTGGGGACCAGTCTGTGAGAGCCGTATGGTGGCAATCGTAGCCTGCTGTTTTTTTCAGTATTTTGAGTACAGTCCCTTTACGAATAAAAATCTGTTTATCAAACTTCTTATAATAAAAAATTAGTGCTGGGCAAGTTATCACGTCAACTCATTAATTAATTAACGCCGACAATTATTTTATCGCGCATTAAAACAGTTTTTATTATTTCTTTTATTATTGTAAAAGTCTGTTGCTCACAGGCTTTTATTTTGTAAAAGTCTGTCGCTGACTGCTGCCGCGCAGTGAACTTTTTTTGTGCTTCACCTCACTCTAACAGGAACAATTGGTACTGAACATAGACTGGTTACTCCCTGATAAAAGAAAAAAAATGGAGCTGTTACCTCAGAGATTGCCTGCTTCAATGTTATGATTGTGGCTCAGGATTTTGTGGGCAGTTTTTTTTATATAACAAACAGGATAACATGAATGCAGTGGCAGTGGCAATACGCTTTTGTATTTGCTTTGATTACATTGTTTAAGTTGAGATTTACACTAAATATTTTATTTAACTGCTACTGTATAAACAAAATGCTGATGTTAAGTGTTTGCAGAACAAGTGTTATGGCACTTTAGTTCATATGTCTGAACATTTTAAATAAAATTGCGCTATACACTACTTTTGAATTCATTATTGGATTTTGCGTATAACAATGCGATTAATCGCGATTAATCAGGGAAATCATGCGATTAATCGCGATTGCAACTTTTAATCGTTGCCCAGCCCTAATATATATACTTTTAAATTTAAAAGAGCTCCAGAGATGTGTTACGTTGGTGAAGAGTATGGCTGCAGTACAGAGACAGCAGTTAGTGGTTGTACAAAATATCATTGGTCATGATCAATAAGTTAGTAGTTCTAGCACCTTTCTTTCTTTCTTTCTTTCTTTCTTTCAAGAATAAACCTGGAATAGATTTTTCTTGCAATCACTTTTTATTTATTTGTATTGTCTGCACAGATCCGTGTGTTACTAAATTTTCCTTTTTATATGATTTTCTTTTTCTGCCTCAGTTTGGTTTACTTTTGCTTTCAATTTCATCCGAATTCCCCCATCGAGTCCCTTGTTTGAGTATGTTTGTGCAGAATAATATGTACAGTATTTACAGAGTTTTGACACTAGATACTTTCCCCCCATTCCTCTACTGAAGAGGAAAAGCTCCTCTATAGTTGGACGTACCAGCTGGATTTTGTGACTTCACAACATTTTTGAAATGGACAATATTTGCATATTCATAAATTGTTGATTTTTCATTGAAGGAGAGTAACCAGCTGTAATTTTAGGACTTCTTATTAAGGTAATTGAACTTTTTTGTGGAAAAAACAGACACAAATGCTGTCAGATATAGAGTAGTTTTATATACCGTACATATGTCTGGAGGGGATATTTAATCTCTAGTCATTCATTATTAATAATTATAATAAGTATATACAATGTTATAGCTGTACTGTATTAGATAATGCCACATGTGAATTGCTACTGGAGTTGTTAAGAATTTCACACAAATAGCATGGAGTTTGTTAAAAATTAAAACTATGTTTTAACTAACTACAGCAAAACAAATTAGGTGTTTTTTTTGTTGTTAAAGAATGAAAAATGGGGTACATCTTTGTCTCTGATTGGCTGTTGCTGCTCTGAGCAGACATGTGATTAACAATGTGATCATTTGAGATGACTCCTACACTTGTACATCTACATGAGTTGCTTATTGTTCACTTTGACCAAATTACTTTTACAACTACTGCAGATTGCATATCTATTTAATCTTGTAACCATAACATAGCCATAAAATATCAGTTTTACTAGGTGACCGGCGCTTCAGTGACCTCGTTTAAACTGTAGAATTTGTTTTGTCACGAATACAACTCAGCTAATTAGAGAGTTTGACTGCTCGTGATTTGACATGTGGACCAGAATGATGTTCCTGGCATTAGTGCCTTGGCAATATGGACCAATACACCCAGGATCAATACTTTGTCAATATTTGTTTTTCTGGCTCTGCATTTGTGTGTGTCTGTGTGTGTGTGGGTGTGTGTGTGTGTGTGTGTGTGTGTGTGTGTGTGTGTGTGTGTGTGTGTGTGTGTGTGTGTGTGTGTGTGTGCGTGCGTCTGTTTGTATGTGGAGAGAGGGCTGCTTGCCAGCTGTGCAATCTGTTCAGTAATCTCAGGTCTGGTCTGTACACACACTCTACAATCTGCTCCGGTAAAACTGGCCACACACACACACACACACACACACACACACACACACACACACACACACACACACACACACACACACACACACACACACACACACACACACACACACACACACACACACACACACACACACATTTATTTGTATGAGAACCATTGATTGAATACATTCATCACTGAAGGGTTTCAACCTTTACCTTAAATTCGAGTCTAAGCCTCAAAATTAACTTCTTAAAAAAATGAAGATTGGACCAATTGACCTTCACTTTCCAAAATGCCAGCCCTAGGTTTTGAAAGTATACTCTTTGTTTTAGATTAGAGGTGAAAGAACATAAAAACACACGTTTTAAATTTAAGTTCTCTGCAACTATGCAGCCTCTTCCCCAAAAACTTGAAATCCATCAAACATTATTTCTTCGCAGCCTCTCGTTGTGAGTGCTGTCTCTCTCTAAGTATACCTCAAGAATATTAAAATCACTGCTTGCCACGCACTGCTACTTCCCAACAGCTAACCCACTCTCTTTCTGATTCACAATAACCCTTATCAGCCCAATTTCCCTTCTCTCTTCCTTTGCCCATTTTAACACGGCACCCTGTTTGTTGTTTAAATGGAAGGGAGAGAAAATTGGCCACTTTTGCCGTTTAGAAACTCCCGCAGCTGTCGGTAATCGCTGTGTGTGTGGATGTGTGTGCGTGTTTCGTGGTAATGTGCAGTTACCACAGTAGGGGTGTGTGGGGCGGGGGCTTGGAGAGAGGGGTCATGGCGTGCGGCGTAGAAAGCGCTATTAAGAGAAAATGATAGGCCTGTCCCTGAAACTCCATTATACACCAAACACTTGAAAGACTGGACCGGCTTCATTACAGGGCAACATGAATCATGCAGCACTCTCTCTCCCACTCTCTCTCTCTCTCTCTCTCTCTCGCTCTCTGTCTGTATCCCACTCTCTTTCCCAGCAGAGCCTTCTGTTTAAACTGGATGATCGCCAGGAAACAGGGATGGAGATGGAGAGGGATGGAGCGAGGGAGGGAGCAGAGTAAAGAGGAGCATAAGAGGCTTCGACGTTGCCTAGGGCCAAGCCTGTTTGCCTAAGGTCTGACAAACAGGTGGAGAGGAGAGGAAGAGGAGGGAGGAGAGGAGTAGAGAAGAGAGGAAAAGACAGGAGAGGAGTAGAGAAGAGAGGATAAGAGAGGACAAGAGAAGAGAAGAGCGGGGGAGACAAGATGAGAGGAGAGGGCAATGAGGAGAGAAAAGAGGAGTAGAATGAAGGAACTAGGAGAGGAGGAGGAGGAGGTAAAGAGAGGGGAGAAGAGAGAAATCAGAAGAGGAGGGGAGTGACTTGCTGGGGCATGCTGTACTCTGTGAAAGTGTGACTTCAAGTGATCTTGTGCGTGTGTGTGTGTGTGTGTGTGTGTGTGTGTGTGTGTGTGTGTGTGTGTGTGTGTGTGTGTGTGTGTGTGTGTGTGTGTGTGTGTGCCCCTACCTACCTACCCTTACGCCTGCTTTTCTGTCTTTGTCTATCTGTGTGACTGTACACGCTGTACACTGTAAAGACAGCCTGTTAGCATTTGTGTACGTTGGTAATGAGCATTTGTGAAGTGCAAGTGTATGTGTCTGTGAAGTGTGCATGTGTCCCTACAGGAGCATGTGTTTTGTGTGTGTGTGTGTGTGTGTGTGTGTGTGTGTGTGTGTGTGCGTGCGCTCCAGAGCGTGTCGCAGCATGCTGCCAGAGGGCCGGGGCAGCAAACCAGACCCAGGGCACAGCATGACACGGCAGCCCCGATCTGTGTTGTGTGCCTCAATTACCCATCAGCCTGACAAAGAGAGGGAGAGAGAGTGTGTGTGTGTGTGTGTGTGTGTGTGTGTGGACTGATGATTCCTTATTTCTTGTGTTTTTTCTCATATATTTCCCAAATCTTCACTCATTTTTGAGTGTGTACTGTGTGTTCTTATCTGCTATTTCACAGTCTCTTGAATCCAAACTACCTATTACTGTCCTCCGTAAACCTTCTATCTCCATTTCTCTTTTCATATTTTCTGTCACACTGACACAAAACAACAGACTTTTACACTTTGTCTCAAACTCAAAATAGACCAACCTGCTGTCAGGAAAACCTTTCCTTGGAATTTACCAGGAGGGATTGAATGTTAATAAAAAATACTTTATTTGGAAGAAGCAGGGGAAGAACTGGGTAGTTTGCATGTGCAGAGGTCTCCTGTGGCCTAACAGGCAGAAAAAACAGCTACAAAGAACTGCACAGGCGGCAAAGGATAGAAAGTTCATCGCCACAATGTCAACAACTGGTCACATACAGACGTTTGGTCAGGACCCTTTGGCGTCACATTTCGGAATGCAGGGTAGGGTTAGGTTCAGGAATAAAGATCGTGGGTTGGGTTCAAAAAATAAGTACGTTTGTAACGTAACTTATTTACTAATTTAACTTAAGTACGTTACTTAAGTAAGTTCACTGGTAACACAAGTAGCATTAGCATTAAAGGTTCTCTGGCCTCTAGTAGCGCTATGGAACAGTGTTTTTATGAGTGGATTCTCGTTTTGTTTTTCCCGTGCACGGGCACGCACGCACGCACGCACGCACGCACGCACGCACGCACGCACGGGTGATTAGATACACATTCCTACCAATGGTGTCACACTATTCCACTGGTCAACGGGTGGCAGTAATGCACCAAGAAACGCAGCAATGTGCCGGCAAAAGAAGGGAAGAAGAAGACTGCAAACTAGTAAACATGGATGTAAACAATGCTGGATTTAAAGTACTTACAAAATCGACTTTGCAAATGTTTTATATAAAAAAAAGGTAATGTCCTGTATTTGAGCGCACCAGATTTTTGCAGCATTCGAAAGAAAAATATTTTGACAATCGATTAATTGTTTCAGTTGTTTTCAAGCTAAATTTGCAAAAATCCTCTGGTTCTCTGGCAATTGTTTTATGAGGGAGGACATTTTCAACACTTTCATTAGACCTCAAGGATACACACACAATGTGTTTTGGTGAGTAACACAACATAACATCTGGTTCCTGCTTCTCAAATGTAAGAATTACCTGCTTAAATAATAGTCATTTTTCACAATTGTATGAGATTTTATAGACAAAGCAATTTATCGATAATGAAAATAATCGTTAGTTGCAGCCCTAGCTGTGGGGTGGTCAATCAAATCTGATCAAATACCACAGTCCTGACAGAGCAGATTCACTTTTTGAGTCTTCGATTAGTCAAATGTTTAATACATTAGAGAATAATTAGGCGTGAAGTTAGCCTAATTAAAAACTACCTTTCTTACTGTTGAAATAGTGGCAAGATTAAACTTGCCTCTAACACTATTTGTTTAATTTTTAACATTTCCTCATAGATCTCAGTGGCACTTTGCCACATGTTCCAGTTATTGCTCCAGTTAGCGTGGCTCCTCACAAATCCAAGACATGAGGCTGGAAAACTGTGACATGTGAAGTTATCGTTGGCTTAATTCTGTCTTACATGTTCCATGGCAAGTCTTCAAACTCTTATCCAAACAGTGCTGAGCTTCTCTCAGTCTAATGGCAAATGTTGTACCATAGTATAGTGAACTATTATATGCTACTAACTCTATTTACTTTGAGAGAAGTTTAATTTTACTGCACATGCACAGTAATTTACAAATGAACTTTGAAGCTGTGGGAGTAACCAAACATTATACAGTTATTTCAAAAAAGATAAATTTATTTAGTATTTTCCTATGAATTTGTCATTTTCTGGGTGTGTGTGTGTGTGTCTGTTTTTTTTGTTTGCTTTTTGTCGCCATCACTTTATATTCCCTTTTGCCTCTTTTCCTCCCGTCACCATGGACATACGAGGTGCTGCCATTAGGACAAGATGGTTTGAGACTGAAGTGCTACATACGTACATGCCTACATACCACACAGTCACTTACAACCCAAATCAGAAAAAGTTGGGACAGTATGGAAAACACAAATAAAAAAAGAAAGTAGTGATTTCTAAATGTACTTTGACTTGTATTTCATTGCAGACTATACAACAGCACATCATTTAATGTGTTCCTCATGATTTGTATTGTTTTTTTTTCAAAAATTTGATTCTTGCAACACATTTCAAAAAAAGTTGGAACAGTAAAGCATTTACCACTTTGTAATGTTGCCATTCCTTTTCACAACACTTAAAAGATGTATAGGGACTGAAGACACCAAGTGATGAAGTGTTTCAGGTGTAATTTTGTCCCATTCTTGCTGCAAACAAGTCTTAAGGTGGGCAACAGTACGGGGTCTTCGTTGTCGCATATTGCGCTTCAAAATGGGCCACACATTCTCTATTGGAGACAGGTCGGGACGGCAGGCAGGCCAGTCAAGTACCTGTATCCTCTTCCTCCGCAGCCAGGACTTTGTAATGTGTGCAGAATGTGGTTTTGCATTATTTTGTTGAAATATGCATGGACGTCCCTGGAAAAGATGTCTTCTTGAAGGCAGCATATTGTGCTCCAAAATCTCTATGTACTTTTCAGCATTAATGGTGCCATCACAGAAGTGCAAGTTACCTTTGCCAAGGGCACTGACACAACCCCATACCATGACACACCCTGGCTTTTGGACTTGTTGCTGGTAACAGTCTGGATGATCCTTTTCTTCTTTGGTCCGGAGCACACAGCGTCCATTTCTCCCCAAAAATACCTGAAATATTGATTCATCTGACCACAGTACACGTTTCCACTGTGTGATGGTCCATCCCAGATTCCTCCGAGCCCAGAGAAGTCGATGGCGCTTCTGGACACTGTTAACATAGGGCTTCCTTTTGGAACAGTACAGTTTTAACTGCCATTTGTGGATGTAACGTATTGTGGTACTTGACAAAGGTTTGCCAAAGTAGTCCTGAGCCCATGTGGTGATATCGCTTATAGATGAATGACGATTCTTGATGCAGTGCCGCCTGAGGGATCGGAGATCACGGTTGTTCAGCTTAGGCTTGCGCCCTTGTCCTTAACGCACTGAAAATCCTCCTCATTCCTTGAATCTTTTAATTATGTTATGTACAGTTGAAGGTGAAATAAGCAAATGTCTTCCTATCTTTCTTTGAGGAACATTGTTTTTAAACATTTCAATAATTTTCTCACGTATTTGTTGGCAAACTGGCAATCCTCGGCCCATCTTTGCTCCTAAAGGACTAGACCTTTCTTGGATGCTGCTTTTGTACCAAATCATAATTACAATCACCTGTTGACACATCATTATTTAACCAATTTACCTGATTACTAGCCCTAAATTGCTCCTGTCCCAACCTTTTTTGGAATGTGTTGCAGGTCTGAATGACAGGAAAGGATGTATATTTACAAATGAAATTATTTGACCAGACAAAACATGAAATATTTTGTGTTCACATTGTCTGCAATGAAATACAAGTCAAAGTACATTTAGAAATCACTACTTTCTTTTTTTATTTGTGTTTTCCATACTGTCCCAACTTTTTCTGATTTGGGGTTGTAGAAACAACTGAGGAGACGGCCACGCAATCATTCACAAGAGTGGAATGACACTTGAGAGGGAATGGACACAGCTCGCTGTGCAACACCTGGAAATGTTTCACCTTTTTTCTTTTTCTTTTTTTCTTCTTTTTTTAATCTCACCGTGGAACTGAAGTATCTCAATGAAGGATGTGATGTTTTATCACTCTTAAAACAGTCGTGTGTGTGTGAGCGAGTAAAACACGTGCAATGCATGAGGCTGGAGAAAAAGATGAAAGATGACAGCATTGGTGAGCCATCTTTAAGTTGGATTAGTTGGTTTCTATGGATACCATCAACGTGATAACATACAGCTCTTGACACACACACTCCTTTAGATTCCGACCCTCTTCAGTCCCTCCTTCACTACCATAACATCACTCACCCCCGGCTCACTGTGAGCCTCCTCCCCAACAGCATAATGACATTTGCATACAGATGTCTCACTTGTGCTGATGATGCATGCGACGTGTGTGTGTGTGTGTGTGTGTGTGTGTGTGCATGCGTGCATGCGTGCGTGCGTGCGTGCGTGCTTGTGTGTGTGTGTGTAGGCTGTGACTGTAATCAGCTGACATCTGAGTACAGGTTAGGGCTTGAAGGCAAACCAGCACGTGCAACCTTGTCAAAAAGAAAATCCTCATTATGATCATTATCACTACCGTGATCACAATTACAACAACTTCTTTGGCCTGGAAAAATAACACACACAGGCAGTAATGTGATCACTGAGGTCGGAGGAGGAAGAAAGGATGGAATTGAGAAGAGAAAAAAAAGAAGACTCCTTCTAGTTTGCTGGAACAACTGTGCCTGGCAGACAGAAGTAAACAGGGGATTGGGTTGAACTCGTCAGGGCCCCGTTCCAAATCTGTGGCCCTGCCCCCACCCTTCCTCTTTTACTTCTTCTTCTTCTTCTTCTTGTAGCGTTTTCTTCTCTTGCCTCACGAAACAAGCCACCTACACTTTAGGACATCTGCTAAGCTGATTTTCTGGAGCTTAGCAGCACCACAGTGGTATCAAAGAGATTAGGTGAAACAACATCCAACTCTGGCTTTGTGCTGTGTTTCAATAATGCAGCGCTGTGCGGCTGTGTGCATGTGTTTGTGCCTCCAGTGCGTGCTTGCCTGGGCACAGGCTTGCTGTGTATGTGCGTGGGTGCGTGTATTATGCTCAGTGTTACAGTGCCATAAGTCATAGAGCTGGTGTAATACAGTTGGATCTGGAGTGTGAGCGCTTCTTTGCTTGCAAGGATTCAGAAAGCGTAACCAAAGAGCTGCTTCAGAGGATCTTTCAGTCTTTGTTTTCTGGCCAAGCCCCGTTATCACTGGAGAAAAATAATTTCCAGAGTCGTTTGGCGCTGCTGGAAATCCACTTAATGTTGGAGTTATTTTTGCCATGTGAGGCCTAACAGTCATACATATATTTGCACTTAATGTGCATTTATTCTGTTTACTTCTCTCACTTACTGTATGTGCATTTTTCTCCACAGAGCACACATTTGTCTTTATTCTGCCATACATTTGGTAATGAAAGGGTGCTTTATGAAGCGCAGTGCCTATATCTGACTGCATTATGCATGCATGATGGCTAACGCTTAGTAACTATCCACACACTTAATTAAGTAGTGAAATGTAATAATGTCATTTATCCCTCTGGGTTTAGGGTTTGAATAATTGCTGCAGAGTCAGCCTACTGCGCATTATGTGTGTGTGTGTGTGTGTGTGTGTGTGTATGACTGTGAATGCATGCTTGCTTTTTTTCTGTGTGAGTGTGAGAAAGAGAGAGATCAAGAGAGGGAGTTCTCATTTAGTTTTTGTCTTTCTTTCCAACAGCTTTCACTTTTTTGTGCTCACTAACTAGAGAAAAAGGAGTGAAGAGAGAAGAGGGAGGGAGGGATGGGGGGGATTGAAAAAAGAAAAGAGAGCAAGCCGAAGAGCGTTGGGTGCTGTGTCAGTCTGATATTTTCCATAGTGACAGCTGGGCCCAGAAGCTCAGAACCTTTTCTTCTGGCACACAAAGCCCATTAAGTATGCCACTCGCTCAATGGCCCCCGCAGCCTCCAAATTGCTCCAAGCTCCTCCCTAAAGTGTGGCAGCCTTTGTCATTGTAATCAGGCCTTGTATGTGAAGTGCTGCCTGTATTTACCGCTGCTCAGGGTGCATATTTGCCCAGCCTGCTGCTGTCGGGTGAGCACAGGAGGGAGAGAGGGGAGAGAGACCTACAGAGAGAGGGCTGAAAGACGGGAAAAGATAGAGTTGGAGAACTGAAAAAAGGAGGGGAGAGAGGAGATGGGAATAGTTGCCGGCATGAGCAGGGAGAGACGATGAAAGGATGGGTCAAGTGTGAAGAGAAGGTGCAGCGACTCAGGATGGAGAAAGGGAAGTGAAGAAATCAGCAGGAAAGGGGGGCTCAAAGAATTTGACTCAGTGACTTTAGGGGGTGACGGAGGGTCAGCCAGTCGACCTCAGCAGGGGAGCAGAGTGTGGGACACGGGGAGGAGTGTGTGGGCGCTGTGATGCTAGTCTGGACCACGGGGGTAGACAAGGAGGGGTGTGACAGGACGGCTAATTTACAACTCCTTCAGATGCTGCATGGCTCGAGGCGTTGCCGAGCACATTTAGAGATTCATGCTTGACGATAAGTTGGGAGAAAGAACAAAAAAAAAAAACTCCCACAGTAAGTGTAGATTAGTGTAACTGACAGGCGAAGTGACAGAGAGGTACAGTGGACAGACAGAGGAGCAGACGACACAGAGGAGTGGAGCGATGTGATGCCTTTTGGCAGAGCTGACCCCATTTCACCCCCCCCCCCCCCCCCCCCCCTCCCCCCTCCCCCGTCTTTGGGGGGCCCAAGCTGTGTATCGGGCTGGCTAGAGAGGGGGGAGGGGGGGTGTCTCTGAGAGATGACAGTCATCCAAAGTGGCATCCAGACCAAACTTTGTCTGTCTCTTGGCCTTTTCCTTTTACTAAGAGAGAGAGTGTGTATGTGTGTGTATATGTGTGTGTGTGTGTGTGTGTGTGTGTGTGTGTGTGTGTGTGTGTGCGTGCGTGCGTGTGTGCTTACGTGTGTTTGTGTGTGTTGATTATGTTAAAGGATAGGTTCACAATTTTTCAAGTGAAACAATATCAGTGCAAAAACACATTCACAAGTTTACCCGTAATACGAGGCCTCATCAGTCTGAGTTTGCCAGATTAAGTAGGAATCTTCCAGTCCTTTCCCTCTTTGTGTTGCTATCCCTCCGCTGCAGCTCAGCAAGGAAAATAATCAGAAATTGTCGGGAAAACAGAAATATGGGATTTTGGACAAAGAAATCTATAACTCTGAAACGATTAGTCGATTTGTCAATCAGAAGAAAAATAATCGCCAACTATTTTGGTATTTAATTCACTGTTTAAGGCATTTTTTCAAGCACAACTTATGAAATAAATGCCAAACATTCACTGCTTCCACCTTATCACATGCCTTCGTAAACTACATATCTTTAGGTGTTGGACTTTTGCATGAACAAAACATTTGAAAATGTCACCTTGGAATCAAGCGTTATGGGCATTTTTCATGATTTCTTGATAGTATGGACTAAAACAGTGTTATTGTACATTAGAATGTGAACCGATCCTTTAACAAACATATGTTCGATGGATGTTCAAATGAACTACAAAGATTGATCTTTAAAAGCTCCCTTCCCTAAAGAGTAGGTGGCGTGCTTACTGTAGCTGTGTCTAATATGAGCTGACAGATATGGGTATGATCATGCTGCATGGATGTTAGAGAGAAAGAGAGAGCGAGGTTGGGGGTGCGAAAGTGGGAGAGGGAGGGAGGGAGGGCAATAAAGCCATGGTGTTATGAACCTGATTGTTATCATGAGACTGGGAGCAGGACTCTGATGTCAAATGTCCGTCTGTGTTTCAGCATAGTAAGTGCGTGTCCAATACCGAGCGAAGTTGCGAAAAATAAAAATAAAGTTCTTCTCTTTTTCTTCACACACACACACACATATCCCCATATCCCCAGATCAAGAGTTTCTCCCCAAATTATACACATCCTCCTACTTTTTTGTGTTACTTCGAACACAAATCGGCACATTTATCAAAGGGAAAAACTGTTTCCCTTCCAGCGAGGCGGTGACCCTTTTGTCTCTCTACCAGCTCGGTTGGAAGTTGTTCCTATCCGAGATGCTGAATAATGATAATGAAAGCGTAGGAGTGAACATTTAAGAGGACTTTAGAATAATGATGATGATGAAGACGGAGCGAAATTTCCATTAATTAGCTCACATGGGTCATTTTCTCAACAAGGTTCTGTTCTGTACTGCTCTTCAGTGTGTGTGTGTGTGTGTGTGTGTGTGTGTGTGTGTGTGTGTGTGCGTGTGTGTGTATTTGTTTAAACTTTATTGTCACCATCGTCTCCAGGACAGCTGGAGGCTATGTCAGAGTTCAGCTGCTTGTTATACACAGCAGAGAATAAGAGGAAAGGGGGGGGGTTGTGTGTGTATTTGTGCGCACACATTAATTTCTGTGCGTTTGCATATGCCTGTGAACGGTCAGGGTGTGTGTGTGTGTGTGTGTGTGTGTGTGTGTGTGTGTGTGTGTGTGTGTGGGGGGGGGGTGCTTGGTCCTATCAGGGTAGTGGAACAGAAGGGAGTGGGGTGAATAGTGAAGTTAATAGGCTAATGAGAGCACCGTGCTCAGTAGGAATACAAGAGGCTGTCTGGCACCCTCAGATAAAATACTCCGCTGTGGCATTAGTGGAGACCCAGCAGTCCTCCTTAACAGTAACACCTTCTTTGTCCACTAAATTTGGCCGATTTAATAAGCAGTAGATTTATTGTGTGTGCATGTGTGTGTGTGTGTGAGATTCTCTTTCGCATTTTTTGTGGGGACGGGTTGTGAAGGGACGTGGAGAGAATTGTTTACTTGGAAAACTTGGATATTCATATTCTTAAGAGCACTGTTTTAACAGCTTAATGTTCAGAATAAGGTCACCAGTGTTCACTAGATAGCGCTTATGTTTCAAATTAAAAGGTTTGTGTCAGTTGGATTTAGTTTAGTACACTAACGCAGATTCAATCTAGTTCAGTTACAGTCTAATCTAGATGCATACAACAGAGAGTCTGCTGGTTCAGTTTAGTTTAATTTACAGCACACCATGTTTCAGCCATTCAGCTTGAGGAAGAAAGTTGTTCCAGGAAGTTTATTTTATAGCAACAATTTTATTGTTTATTTAGATTAATTGTAACAATCAGGCCTAAATAAGTGGGTTAAGTTGATTTTGTTTATTTCTTTCCATTCAGTTTAGTTTAGTGACAACAATTTGGGCTCATAGTTACATATCATTCAGTGTAGTTTATTAGCACACAGCTATTGGAGCTTATGACGAAGGATCAAGGATGCTGTGTCGAGACAACTTACATTGAGTTTAGAGAAGTAAAGTGAGTTTAGTTTTGATTGTGACAATTCCGGCTTGAATAAGTGGGTTAAGTTACTTTTGATTAGTTTCTTTCAGTTTATTTAATTTCAGTTAAAATAATGTGTGGTTTTTGGTCAACTTTTTAGTTGATTTCAGATCAGTTGTATGTCTAGTGATGACAATTTGAGCTTATGAAAGTGGTTTACTTTGTTCTGATCTGTTCTGTTTCTTTCCTTAGTTTAGTCAAATATGCATTCAAGCTTGCAATGAGGAACGAAGTGAGTTTAGTTTGGTTGGACCCAATTATTCCACTATTCATTCATACAGAGGGTCAAGGAGGTTGAGTTGTGTTTAGCCTAGTTTAGTTTAGCTACAATTATGTCTCATAATACAGAGTTTAGTTTAGTTCTCTTTATTGTAGTTTATAGTTTGGTTTAGTTTACTGTGACAATTCAGGCTTGAAAAGGTGGTTTTAAAAAAAAGGTGTTTCTTTAATTTAGTTTAGTTGTGTTTTAGTCATGTTGTAATTTATTCTAGTAGCACACTAATTCATCTTTTCAAACATAAAATAAAGGATGGGAAAGTTGTATTTTGCGTAGTTTAGTTCAGTTTAATAACTCAGAATTATTCTTATATAGGGAAGTTTAGTTTAATTTAGTAGCACCCATTCATTCAGCTATGTAGGCCTATAATTACGGATCAGTGAAGTTTAGTTTAGTTAGTTAAGTTTAATAGCAATAGTTTGGGCTTATAATATGTCAGTGTGGGTTAAGTGAATTTTGTTTTGTTTATTTCAGCTTAGTTTAGTAGCAAACATTACTTATAGTGAGGGTTAAGTGGCTTTAGTTGAGATTAGTTTGAATTGGTTTGAGTTGAGTTGAGTTAGTTTAAGTTTAATACCAAATTTATAAATATACATGTTATAAATAAACCTTCTTTGGTAATATGCAACTCCCTTGAACAGACAGAAATTAAATGAAGAAAAGCAGTAGATTGTGTTGAGGTTGCTTTACCCCCTATTAGATGTTGGAGAGATTGGGGGGGGGGGGGGGGGCAAGCAATGGGAGAGCTCATTATGTGGCAGACCATCTGCTATTGGGAGGGAGGAACTGTCTATCTGACACAGACATTGTGAATAGGCCCGGAGTTAGAGTTTCTCTAACTTCCTTAAATTAGCTGGAGGCCTACATCTGCTATATTTGCTCACCTGTGTTTAAAACCTACAGCGTAGAGACATGAATCACATGAGAACATTTGGAAAAAATTGTATAAATGAGTGTCGGGTGAAGATTAGGTTAGACTGGAAGAATTAAACACCTAATAACAAAAAGTATTAAAGAAGTATTACTGTGCAGCGTATATATATATATATATATATATATATATATATATATATATATATATATATATATATATATATTATATCATGTTCAGGTTTGAGATGAATTTGTCCAGATCTAAAAAATAGTGCACATATGAATAAGCTGTAGGCCTTTGACGGAGTTGGGTGTTTGTATAGTTTAAATCAGACTGCCGGGGGAGCTTAGTGTGAGAAGTTGCCTGGTGCAGCAGATGCTCTTTGTTGCTGTTCAGGCTATTGTTGTTGAAAACTGAGACTGGGAGGCTGGGATTGGGTCCAGCTCCCGGCAGCAGGAGGACACCGCGCCTTCCTATTGGCTCTCCCGGAGTGTCAGTCAGCTGCTCTACCCGCCCAGCAGCCCTCCCCTCACCAACCGGGGAAGTTGAACTAAAGTTTGAGCAACTTTGTTCGGCAGAAGTAAACTTGTCAGCAGTACTTGGCGGTCGCTGCGGGACTGAAGAAAGACACACACACAGAGAGAGAGAGAGAGGAGGACCGCAAACATGAAGCTGTGTCGCACTTTTCTAGGTTCGTATCACTCACTTGTTATGACTTTACAGCAGCAACTTAAAGAATGAGATCTCTGTTTTGGCATCCGCGTCTCTGTTCAGACTGACATAGTAACACAGTGTGTCTAATCGCGCATTAGTCTTACCCTGCCTCTACTATCGAAGTATTTGTGTAATTGCACATGCTATAGCCTAGATAAATGCTACACAGAACTAAGTTATAGGCTACAAAGTGCCGTTTGCGGGAGTCGATATTCAAAATAAAAGCCTTTTAATGACATTGTAGCCGTCGCTGTGTTGGATTAAAAGAGGCTTATAGTTCTGTCTGATCACACCAGCTGTAACTTTTTAAACGTCTGTGCGATAGACTCCCAACCACAAGCTGCAGGCTTAATTTATCACACACAAAAATATCTAAATAAACTTGTGAACTTCTCCCCAGCTTATAACTGCAACTAAACTTCGACCCCCGTGGTAAAAAAAAAAGGAAAAAAAAAAAAAAAAAAGTGTCCAGACAAAGGACAGTTGGTCCCCTAGGGGACCGTGTGGCCCCGGTACCGTGGGGACAATGCCAAGCTGCGGGCTTATTAAAAACTTTTTTTGTTGTGTTAGTCTGTCGGCTTGTTCCATCTGTCGAGGGACTAGAGGGGCCTCCCCCGGTCCCAACCTCAGCGCCCAGTCAGCTGCTGCCCCATGTAATATTTATACCGGCTGCCTGCACGGCGACACAATATAGCCACCATACAATATAGTCTGGAGTGACGTGAGCATTTAAAGTGCTGGAGGCCTCTGTGCCATCTGCATCTGCAGACACACTTTGTTACCACAGAGGAAAAAGTTTTCCCAGCTGATGTACCGGCTGCTGCAACTACTGCGTTTGAGTAGTCAGGAAAAAAAGTATTCAGAAAGTGTTTTTTTTTTTTTCTTTTTTTTTTTTTTACAATTGAGATTAGTTATAAGTTACTTAGTCCTACTTACTACAGCTCAAATTTAAAAGGGATTTTTTTTTTTACAGTTTAGTGTAGTAACACACATGTATGCAAGTATATCATGAGGTTTAGTTTAGATTATTTTAGTTGGGTTTCAATGAGTTTAGTGAAATGCGTGGCAAATGGGTTTAGTGTAATTATCTTAACTCACTCAGTTGTTCAGACTTAGAACAAAGAGGGTTAAGGGAGCAGAGTGGGTTTGATTGGACTTGAGTTTAGTGCCACACGAAACACACTTTGTAACAACTCCCAGCTGATGTACCAGCTGCTGGGTAACTACAGAGTTTCAATCTTATCCTTCAAAATAAACGCTAAAAACATGATTCGACGAAGTATTTAGTTTAATTCACTTTAGTTTCATTTAGTTTAGTTGTGGCGATTCAGGGCTATACAAGTAAATGTTGTTTTCTTTATTTCAATTTAGTTTAGTAACAATAATTTAGTCAAGGAGGATAAAGTGAGTTTACTTTAAATTATGTCTTATTCTTAAAAACGTGAGAGTCTTGAAATAAAGTAATGCATTATTCAGATAAGTGGAGAATATAGAGGAATGACAGGAAATAAAATAAAGTTCCGACAAAAGCCTTTGTTTCCTCAACAATAGCTTCTGTGAGGTGCATGGTGTGCAGGCCTGAAAGCCTAGGCCTCTGGAGCTGTCCAGAGTCCTGAACACACACACACACACACACACACACACACACACACACACACACACACACACACACACACACACACACACACACACACACACACACACACACACACACAAACACGCTCTGCACGTAGGAGCTGTCCGTAGTCCTGAAATCTCACCTCACAAATAGAAACAATAGCTTGTTAGAGTATATTACGGTTTTGCGTCCAAATTGTTACTTTCTATCTTCTATCTTCTATCTTTTGGGGCTCACACCCGCACCGACATGTAGGCCCCGCTCCCTGCATGGTCCCCTCTGATGGATCAGGGCCCGGGATTTTTCATATTTTCTCTCTTTTGTTTATTCGATTGTTGACGCTGTTATTGAGTGAATCCTCCTCTCCGCACCCACAGTCTGAAATCATACTGATGCGGCGTGCACGGCCGGTGATTGATTTCAGCTCCAATGCATAACAATGGGATTGCACAAAAAGAGCCTGCTGCAAAGAGATAAGAATTTAATAGAATTTCTGAAAGCTGAAGGTTGGGCTTTTTGAATATTCCCTGCGTGCGCGGCGTGGAGACGGCAGATAAAGGATGGCATTTGTGGCGACTATTCTCAAATGGCTTGTAATGAATGGTTGTCATTTCCACTAATGGTTTCAAAACAGCAAAGCAGAACCACGGTGTGAGCAACATTTGGGAGTGACTCCAAGTTGCACTATTAAGACTGACTGTTTGTTGTTTAGAGCGCGGCACTGGCAGTTGGCATTACTCTCAATGAGCCTAAAAAACTATCAAAAAATCTGTAGCTGACAGTGATCACTCTTAAAACTTCTGCAGGCGTCGAAACAATTTCTCTGTAGCATATTATTATTATTATTATTTTTTTTTAGCGATTATCCAAATTGATATCGCACTTCCATCCCCTTACCTCCCCAGAGCATGAATCATTTTCCCCTAAAGCTCCCTTGGAGACTTTCCTCTCTGCCTATATGTCGTTAAGACCCGAAGGAGTTATCAGATGCTGTCAGTGCATCGCGCATATATAACTCTGCGTACAACTACTACATCAATTCCCGGTACGAGGAAAGAAAAAAAGAAAAAAAAGAGCCCTTGAATGAATTATTGGACGGTACCATTTTCCAGGATATGTGGGGTGTGTGTGTGTGTGTGTTAATGCATTAGTGAAACATGAAGAACTTAAAGAACGGGTGAAATGTATAAAACATGAGCTCGTTCTGGTGTGTAATATCGTGTTGGCTGCGTCCTGTGTAACCCAAGATGTGCAAACGATGCTTTCTTCTTACACTGACCATCAGACTGTTCATGGTGTAAGGAATGTTTGGAGAGTGAAGCAGAATGTGGGAACTTTATTGATCATATTTAGAAAATCAAGTAAGTGCGCTGCATGCAGAGACGATGCTGAAATGTATATAGTTTCTAGTTTGAAGTTGTCGGGCTGAGTGGTTCAGAAGATCTATGCGTTTGAGAGAGAGGGGGGGGAGGAAGGGAGAAAGTCAGAGAAAGTGTGTGTGTGTGTTGTGTGTATATACATATGCCCGTCGAGTTAGTGTGTAGTGAGGGGGACCTCAAGCCCTGCCCATCTGATGCTGGAGGTTTTACTACAGCTTCCGTGATGTCATGGCAAAGGGCGGAGGGAGGAGACGGGGGTGTGGAGAAGGGGATGGAGGGGGGTGTGGGTTGGGAGAGGGGAGGGGGGGGGGTGCAATGGCTCATGAGGGAAAGGTAAGTCAATATTACGTTTTTTTTTTTTCTCGCTGACAAAGGCAAATGAAGCCATGTTTTTGCTTACAAACAAGTAACATCTCAACGCCTCGATCCGGAGCCGTGCGCCGGTGCGCTGAGTAGAGGAGAGGAGAGGGCCGCCCCGGAAGAAAAAAAAAAACAACCTTCGCTCGCTCTTATTTATTTATCACATCTGGACATTTGTAACGGGATAGACGATCGTTTTTTTAAACCTTTACTCGGGATATCTTTTTAAGCAAACTTGACAGCGACCGACAACTCTCAAAAACACAGCAAGGACGCAGCGCCGAAGCCCCCCCAAAAGGAAATATTGTTGAATACAGGTAATCAGAAATCATGTTTATGTTTTGATGATAAGCTACACATAGGTATACAGGCTATATCATTATTAATCTCGACATCCAAAGCCTTGTTCTTTTCTTTTGCATAACTTTGATATTTCTCATCACCCTTGTGATATTTGATAGCATGGTAGTGATTTCGTGGCGATTAGTGTGGTTTTCATATTTTACGATTCCTCGAGTATGAATTAAAACTTGCTCAAAGCTGCGGTCTAAAAACAGTTTAACCTGTTTTTTTTTTCTTTTCTTCATAAAAGTGTATATTTGTGTATACTCGATTTATGGACATTTTCAAAACGCATCGTTGACGAGTAGTACTCTGAGACATAGAAGATGTTGTTGTTTTTTTGCCCTCTCAAATGTTAGCCATTTTATTGATGCCTCATAATAAGTGGGATTAAACCAAGCATGGCGCTTTCTCAGAACCTTAGTGATGCGTGTTTACCCACTTCTCTCTCACTCCGCGGCTCTGTTGGATAGTTCATCGGTGTGTGGGGCTGAGAGAAGAAAAAAAAAGCACACACTCTGTCTATACATGGACTGTATTATGTTCCTGTGAATATCTGCCCTCTCAGCGAACTGATTCACGCCTGAAGTGTATTCTCCACTCTGTCCTCTAGTTTCACCTTCTATATCTCCAGGAATATATGAGCCCGTTTACTGTACTCGCCACACCGCTGATTATAGGCACAGTATACGAGCCGTTTCTCTGTTTCTGGGTTGTAATCTGTAGTCTGGTAATATCTATCTTGAGTTGAGCACCAAATTGTGTTATTACGATATGACAGTGGGCGTTGAGCAGGACTCCCGTGTGTGTGTGTGTGTGTGTGCGCGCGCGCGCTCGCGCGTGTGTGTGTGTGGATGCATGGACAGATGGATGGATGGAAAAATGGAGTGAGTGTGTGTTGGAGAGAGAGAGAGAGAGAGGGAGAGAGAGAGAGAGGGAGGGGTTTGCCATTTGATCCTCTGCAGCAAAAAACAGAGATGCTCTCTTCAAATGTCAGCAGCCTTTAGTGTGCGCAGATTTAAAAAAGAAAAAGAAAAAGAAAAGTCCTCAGAAGCCGCTAGAAATAAAAACCGGGCGTCTAGCGGGGAGGCAGGCTCGAAGCTGCACATTTCGCCGGATTTTGAAGTGCTCATCTTGTTGGATTCACCCCGAGACTGTGCCGCGGTGCAGAATGTGAGCCTGTGCGTTGTTTTTTTTTCATTTCCTACCCCCCCCCCCCCCCCCCCTCTGCTTTGCTTAGATGGCCACGTAATGTGCTGTGTGTGTGTGTGTGTGTGTGCGTGTGTGCGTGCGTGCGTGCGTGCGTGCGTGCGTGCGCCTCACGGTGTGTCAAAGCACCTGCGTCCTAAGATGGAGGAAAGAGATGAGGGATGATGATACAGAGAGTGTTATGTCACCCGCTCTGTAAGTTGCTCTCCATCCCCGTTGTAGTGGCCTATAAGTCTGCTCCATGCCTGCAGCGCTGCTCTCATGACAAACTTCAGCTGTTACTTTAGATGTTAGAACATCTTTCAGGGTTGGAAGCAGAGAGGAGTGTAAGGTGGAAAAAAAGAAGAAAAAAAAAGAAAAAACAGCTGAACTTACTTTACTTTCCCTTGTTGCTATTTGAAAAGCACCCAAACCCTCTCACATTATGTAATTTTGTCTTTTTTTTAAGGGAAATGTCTTTTCATTGATAAATTAACCCTAGCCCTGGCTTTTGTTAATGGTAGAATATGTGATGATGTTTCACTGACTTTTAAAATGTAAAGGACATAGTTCTGTTAGTGTTAGGCTGCGTGCAGCTTCGAAATAGAGGATCTTCTTTAAAGCCTGTGGTTGTAGCTGTGTTTAAAGCTTATAGGCTATTTAGTAAATGAAGCCCATAAAAAGCACAGAATGAGCCTTTACTCGGAGTAAAGCTGCAAGTCTATTGTTAGGCTTAATGTAGAGTGTACACTGAGCTCAAGATTGAATGCATCATAGGCGGAAATGATAAAACACCTATTGTTTTTCTTCTGTTTACTTTTCCTGTGAAATGTAGCCTAGTTTCAGGGGATTACAGAATTAGGTTATTGGTGCCTTACGTATGTTGTGAGTGGAGGCTATAACAGCACAGGCCCAGATATGAAGTTGCTTCTGTGTTTTTTTTTTTTTTGTGTGTTTTTTTTTGTTAGTTACCGTGATAGGAGGAAACCTCTCTATTTATGAAGGGCTGAATAGCCCATGGTGAGGACAGCAGGTGCCGGAGGAGGGAGCGCAATAAACATGTTGGAGGAGCAGCTGGGACCAAATTGCACCCTCGTCATTCAAAGCCTATCAGAAATCTAAGCAATACAAGCAAAGGTCAGGGTTGGCCAGGCTTTCAATGGAGAGAAGGCATTTAAAATGAAAGTCTGGAAATAATGAATTTCATGCCCTGCGTTTAAAAGGGAAATAAAAAAAAAGAAAAGAAAAGGAGAATGAATTGAAAAGTGAGCCAAATGTGCGTGAATTCTCTGATGGGCAGAGAGAAATACGTGACATGCTAAAGTGCTGAGAACATCACAGACTGTACAGTTAGCGTGATGTTTTCTAAGCAGCAGCGATACGTTTGTGTTGTTTCTCAGACGCTGAGGTCAGGGTGGCCCCCGAGGGGAGCTCCTCCAAAAGCTGGTTACCATGGCGACGCCTTCCCTTCCACACCCCCGCCCCTAAACTCCCATCCCATAACTGATAAAAAAAAAAAAAAAAAAAAGCACTTCACAGACGCTCTGCTTTGCTTTGGGGGCCTTTTGTAGTTAACTCTGCGATGTTAAAAATTGAAATGAGTTTTTTTGGACAGAATGATTTAACTGAATTGTGTTTTGTTTTGCATTATCTATGCATAAAAAAACTATTTCCACATCCGCCGTGATAATCTGGTTACTCAGTTTTTTTTTTTTTTGTTTCATTTTTAGTCCTGTGACTCAAAGAAAGCAGCGAGTAATATGAAACCCGTCCCGCTCCACAACTTTTGATTTCTCTGTCTCTTCTGCCCGGCTCACTGTAATCACACTAAGTTGTCTCTAAATCCTGCTTAACAGGACCAGGGGTGTACAGCTGGCCCCGGCCCTGTATGTACTCTAATACTGTTACAGACAGTTCACCCTGGTATTTAATCTAACTATGGATTTAGGCCTCTCTGGGCCATTGTCCCAGTACAGTAAGCCGCCTGCCTATAATGGTATTACTCAAGCCTAAACTTTGTTTTCTGGTAAAAAAGGTTTTTTTTTTGTATCAATTTAAAGACTATGTGTGTTGATTCATTGTGGGCCTTTTTCTTCAGAAAGTAGGAAAGAATTTTCTAAACTTTGCCTCGCAGAAAAGCTTGGATAAAAACACCCCTGGCGCGCACACACACGCACACGCACACACACACACACACACACACACACACACACACACACACACACACACACACACACACACACACACACACACACACACACACACACACACACACACACACACACACACACTCTTCTGATGAACCAAACCTCCTCGGTGAACGGCTAATTGTCTCGTACTCCTCCAGTTTTCACTGGAAAATAACGAGCTGCGGGTCTTTTAGGTGGGAATGAGCAGAATCTGATCAAAGCATAAGAGAGTACATTTCCTGAGCAGACAAGGCTCAAATTAGTTGTTTTTTTTCATCTGCAAAGGATTCCAGATGTTCACATGAAACAACCGATGAAAGTAGAAAAATCTATTTAGCCACCTTTGTCTGTGATTAATGACCGGATTTTATAAACCTGAGCGATCAAATATCTCACGCAGGTTCAACATGTCCAGATGTATTGCCTGTGTCTGTAGCAGCAACAGCGGCTCAGGTTTGAACAAAAGTGAGCAGGGATGCTGACACATGGCCTGAGGCAATGTGTCCTAATAGAGCGCTGTCATATATTTGGCATTTAGGAAGGGCTCTCAGCTCTTTGGCCCCCAAACGAACAATACAGGACGGATGCTCACTTCCCTTCACTTTAAAAGAAGGAGAGAAAAAAAGAAGTAGGAAAAAAGAGAGACAGAGAAAAGAAGCAAAGTGAGTTTTGGTGCTCGTGTGCGTGGAGACAGAGATAGCCGAGACAGAGAGATAGAGAGATGCAGACGGACAGTATTGCTGTTGTAATCACTTTTTCTCCTGAGGGCGGAGTGAAAGTTGATAAACAAGCATTTTGCAAAGAGTGCTGGCTGGGGCTTTGCCGAGGTTTGCACGTAATGGGCAAAGTAGGGATGGGCGTGGAGAGGGGTGAGCGGGGAGTTCGATGGGGGGGGGGGGGACCTCTCAAATACGGACATGCAGCCTTTTGTTGTCCCACCCGCTGTTTGGTTTTAGTGTGCACTTTGCATGCACTGTGGGTTCACGTACAGGACGGTATGTGTAGAGAAAAGGACCTGCTTAAAAGCAGCAGGAAGACAGATGAAAAGCTAGAGATAATAGGAGAAATGAGATGGACATATCTCATCTTGCACTCTATAAAGGCCAGGGATTTATACCCAAATTCAAATGTAAAGAGGTTTATGTTTTGTTGCCTCCCAAGAACGCTGCAGGTTATTTCAAAGAGCTATAGCGCTGCAAGCATTTTACATTTGAAACTTCATTCAGTTTTAAAATTCTAATTAGAGTAGAATATTTTGCCTTGAATTTCCACTGTTAATTGTGAGTTGTGTATGAGTACTCTTTCAAAAATATTGCGGCTTCAATTTACATTTTCAATAGAGTGGATTCAGAATGCGCTGACCCATAACCTTGGTCTTTTTGAGTGTTATTTCCTCTGTTGTTGAGGACAGACAAATATGAGGCTCATACAGAAGAGGAAGTCACTATAAACTCAAGGGCAGTTTCTCTTTCACAATGTTCTGCTGCCCGCTGCAAAGACACACAATCTATATTAAGGTGAAAGCTAAAGGGTATACAGTAGATGTGTATATACAGTATATGCGGAAAAGAGTCAGATTTCACTGTACCAGCTCGGCGGGAGCGAGAGACAGGGAGACATCCGCCTGCTTTGGAGTCTCGTAGCTGAAGTGTCTTACAGCTACAGTAGTTGAAAAGTTCAGCCTTGGGCATTCACAGAAAAATACTCTGCACTCTCCCTGAACTTGAAATGAGAGGGGGAAAAACAGGATCGTTAGAACAACTCTGTGTTAACACCTCCACCATCAGCAGCTTCTCTGAGAGTAGGAAGAATGGCATATGGATAGATTTAGTATGTTTCTCCTGGCTGCTCAGGAAGATGAAGGGATGAGCTATTACCTTGATGAAAAAAAGGGGAGAGAGGGGGAGAAAAAAAGGGGGCTTGATTTATGTATGATTTATTATTTACTGACCATTCTTCGCCCCTCTCCCCACACATCGCCCATCCCCCTATTTGCTTATATATGCACCCTGAAAAGCTCGATAAAAATGCGCAAATTTGATTGATTCTAATAGCAGACTGACAGGGACCCCAGCTGGGGCACTTAACCATGCCTATGTGTGTGTGTGTGTGTGTGTGTGTGTGTGTGTGTGTGTGTGTGTGTGTGTGTGCGTGCGTGTGTAAATCACACGGTTCCTTCAGTTAATAAAGGAGTGTCTGCAGCATGCTCGAGTGCCCCGACCTTCCCTCAAAGTAGCACCCCTATGCCCCCCTCCCTTCCTTTATTCAAACTGCTGCCCCATCCATTGGTGCTGATGCTGTTGATTTCTTATGAGAACTCTCCCCCCCCCCCCCCTTTTCTTCCTTTCTTTTCCCCCAAAATCTTCCACTCCCTTCGTCTTCTCCCTTCCCTTCCACCTTCTTGTCTGTTCTCTGTCTAGAAAATGAGTTCCGGGGCGAGCTGGTGAACCAGCGGTGGACACGAGGCGAGAGGACCAGCAGCCGCTGCCAGGCCTCCCAGAGACTGCAGAGCCGTCGACCAATCATGGTGAGTGACAGGGCCCTGCAGCCCCTCCCTCTCACCATCCCTCTTCACCACTCACCACACCCCGACACCCCTTCCAACCTGATTCTGCTTCCTGGGCATTTCCCCAATCCCTAACTCAGCGGGGAAAGTGAAAAAGGGTAGGGGGAGGATGGAGAAAAAAAGGCAGCCTGTGTGTGTGTGTGTGTGTGTGTGTTGGCGGGTTGGGCAAACTGGGCAGAAAAAAAACATGAATCAAACAGCACATCAAACCTCCCGCTTGGCCCTGCCCATCCTTTGCCTCAGCTTAGCTCAGTTTAGTTAAGCTCAGCATGGCACAGCTCAGCGTTTTCCCGCTGCTGAGTTCACTTCACAGGATTTTTCTTTTTATGTATTGAGACACAATAAAAAAAACGAAACTCAAAAGGATGTCCTTGAGCTGATCATACTTGTTTTGTCCATTATATTCCTCCTTATCAGCAGAGTAGAAAAAAGCACACTCTCTCTTTAACCCTCTCTGCTATCCTAAACCTGTCTCCCCTCTTTCTTTTACTTCCATCTAAAACTTGCCACCATTTCAAGGTTATTCCTCCATTCTGAAAACATCTGGTCCTTCCCCCCCCTCTGTGCATCACAACTGAGAGTGTGACACTCAACAAAGAGATGGAAGGATTGAGGGGATATTGAAAGAGAGAGGAGTGGGGGTTGGGGTTGTTTTCCCCTGGGCCCAGTAAAAGTAGTTTTGCTTCCCCGTGATGGCTCGGGTTCATCTGAAGAGATGACTTGTATTGATTAGGTTTGATTTCTGCTGCTGAGGGAGCCAGGCAGAGACAGGCGTTGCTTTCAAACACTACATCCCGTGAAGCGGCCCCCGTCTGTTTGGCCTGGCACTTATGATACCTGTCCCACAACCTTCTTATTATCTTCTTAGACTTGCAGCAAACTGAGATGAGTGAAAGATGTTTAGTCTTGAACACTGAAATCCCATCAGGATGACTCAAACCTCTGACAGCACACATCCTCACATCTGACCCATTATGCAGTCACACATTCTCAGTTGTTGTTTTTTCCCGCATATGAAGTGAGAAACCATGCGGTCTCCCCTCCTCCCTCCTCACCACTCCGTCCTGCCTTGTGTGAATTATTAAAGTGAAACTGTGGAAGGGGCTCGGCGCGCGGTGATCCAACATGGAGGCTGCGCCGCGTGGTCCGCCTGTCTAATTGGCAGCTGCTGTCCGCTGGTAATTTTTTGAGATGTCAGTCTCCGTGGCCAGCGGTGAACGCTCCTCTCCAACTCCTCTCTCTCCACCCTGACCCCCTCCTTTTCCTCATCTACTCTTGTAAACCTGAAAATGAATAAAAGAGTCATTTATGTGCACCAGGGGACGAAGGGTGACCTTCTCTCTGAAGTCATTGCCCCCAGCTAGCCATTTACATAGGGCTGTCAGAATGCAGAGCAGAGCTGGGGCCCTCCCTGCACACAAAAGAAGTACATAATTGATAATGTACAACACAGCCTGTAGGGATGAGCCGCGTCTTCCTCTTCCTCTTCCTCCTCCCCCCTTCTTTTTTCTCCTTCTTCCGCTGCTGCTCCACACCACATTTCACACTAGTTAAACCCCAAGTTACACGCGCACACACACACACACACACACACACACACACACACACACACACACACACACACACACACACACACACACATGCACACGCTGCTGTGCACACACCCGGACACACAACCTCTTTCTCTTTTATTTTTTCTCTCTTTTCCTTCTCCGTTCTGCATAAGACATTGCTGCCACCGTGTAGGCCCACCGACATACACCGTTCAAGGAGTCTAATTAAAAGACAACAAGGTAAAGGACAAGTTTTGAACATACATTAAAGAAAGGCCCTTTGAAGGAGATTATGAAAATCAGGTGAACGTCTGCCTGGCTGCATCTAGATTCACTCGCTGTGACTTTGTGTTCATACAGATTTAATGAGCTGGAATTGAAAAAAGGGACAGGAAAGAGAGGGAGAACTCAGATGTGCTTACCTATTTAAATGTGCGTAGCTATGGTTACGCAAACATGAAAGCAATAGGGGCCCCTTTTCAGTCCAGATTTTGATTCATCTGATGACTATCAATACAAGGAGCAGGCGAAGGAAGGAGGGTGGAAAAGTACAGGAGTATAGTAGAGAATGGTATATCATCTTTTCATGAAGGAGGAATGTGTGCTTTCGTCCCATTCTCTCTCTCTCTCTCACACACACACACACACACACACACACACACACACACACACACACACACACACACACACACACACACACACACAAACTTACCGGTAATATATATATATATATATATATATATATATTAATAACTATCTCCTTTGCTCTCCTTTCCCTAACTAGTTACATTTAGTTATGCAGAGTGGTTCACCAACATATTTTGTATTTTGTGTCACAATATTGCTGAGGTCCCCCCCCCCCTCCACACTCCTTACCAGTGGTCAGAGAAGTAAGCAGATATTTAATTGTTTTTTTAATAATAAATTGATTAATCAATGAGTTGATTGACAGAATATTTATCGGGCAGCTATTTTGATAATCTATTCCATCATTTCAGTCAATTTCTGAGCAAAAACTCCAAACATTCCCTGGTACCAGCTTCTCAAAAGGGAGTATTTGCTTTTTTTTTTGTCAAACGTGAAAATTACTAAACTGTAGTAGTAAACTGGGGGCTGAACTGTTGGTCAGATTAAAAAAAAACAACCAAATAAACAATTTGAATATGTAAACTTTGGAAACAGCTTTGGGAAATTGTGACGGGCATTTTGCACCACTTTATGACATTTCACAGACAAAATAATTAATCCAGCAAATAATCGGCAGATTCGTCCGTAATGAAAATAATTGTTAGTTGCAGCTCTAGTAGCAATACCACAGCCCTTTCATCAACACCGCCATTTATTTCAACCATTTGTCTATGACTTTTAGCTTCAACTGCTTGTTTTCGCACATTCTCATCACATTGTGTTCAGATGTTACAGCTGACTCAATATGTGGGCTTTTGTTTATTCAAATCGTAATGTCTGCTTTAGCAGTCTTTCCACATACCCCCAGCTACCCCTCGGTTACTTGAGTACTTGTTATGCAGAAACACTGTCCTTTTGACTGTTGTGTTATATTATTTAATTATTATTGCGCTAACCATAATGTCTGAGCAGCATTTAAATTGAGGTGAAGCTCATTTGTTACTATACTTCATATGTTGGGCAGTTTAATCTTGCATGCAAAAAATGCGTTATTCTAGAAAACCAATTATACATTTTGCGTGTTGAATTATAATCTGCAATGTAACTAGAAAGTTTAGCTATCAAATAAATTTAGTTGAGTAAAATGTAGAACATTTCCCACTGAAATGTAGTAGAGTAGAAGAATAAAGTAGCATAAAGGTGGAAACATGTACACAAGTTATGTACAGGCACCAAACGTGTACTTCATCACAAGTACAAGTACAGACAGTGGAGTGTAAGGAAATGGACTTTGAACTATACACAGGCACTTGTGTAAAGGGGAGGAAACACACAGACACACACGCGCACACACGCACACGCACGCACACACACACACACACACACACACACACACACACACACACACACACACACACACTGACAGAAAACCCTTCACTGCACACTCATCTGGTCCTCTTCCCGCATAGCACTGTGAGTGGAGCACGGAAGGAGTCAACTACTCCCTTCAGGCAGGGCACAACGCTGTGGCTTGTTGCACGACTTCCACATTAACAGCGCTTGATTAAAAGAGTTGAGGCAGGAGTGGCAAGAGAGAGAGAGAGATGGGGGGGGGGCTTGTGCCTGCACCTGTACCTCCGGCCAAACACTAGACACTAATGAATGAAGCGCACCCTCCTCAGGGGAGAAAAAAAGCCCTTAACAACAACAACAACAGCGTGCTTCATCTTCCTCTCATCCCTCTTTCCCTCCTTCTTTTCATAAGTAGTCTATTAGCAGGAAAGGGGCATTGCCAAATAGAGAGAGGGAGAGGAAAAAAAGAAAAGAAGGAGAAGAGAAACAGGGCCCTTGTGTTTGAATCCCACTGTGGCGGTGCCAACTTGACTATGAAGAAGCAACAAAGCAGCTAAGTGCCTGGGCAAAGAGAGGGGAGGTGTCGGCAACTGGGAGGATGGAGGGCGGTGGGGGGGGGGGGGGGGGGAGGGGGGGTGTACAGGAGGGAGAGGAAGTGTGAGGCAGAAAGAGAGAAAGAGGGGCGACCTACGATATAAAAAAGCAGTCCAGTAATCAAAGCTAATGGCTCCATTGTGTCTAAAAAGCATCTGATAGCTTTAGAGTGCAGCGCCGAGCGCGGAGAGGTAGTGCTGAGGAGGTGTGGCCGATGGTCAAAATGTGTGTGTGTTTGTGTTTGTGGGTATGTGTGTGTGTGTGTGTGTGTGTGTGTGTGTGTGTGTGTGTGTGTGTGTGTGTGTGTGTGTGTGTGTGTGTGTGTCGAGGTAGCGGGGTTAGCACCTGCTCCTTTGTGGCTTAAAAGCTGTGCCAGTAGTAAGAAGAGGGTACGACACACACACACACACACACACACACACACACCGCTCCTCTTCTTAAAAGGGTTATTACAGTGGCTTTTTAGCAGCCCGCATGTTTTTGCTGTATTATTATATTCAGCATAGTTAGGATTGTCAGGGCTGTGGCCCCTGTAAACGGAGGCACTGCTTCTTAGCTCTAAATGGTACACATGATTGTACACTGTGCAGAGCTAACAAGTGCAGGAAATTACAGGGAGAGTGACGGGAGGTGTGTGTGGAGTAAGGGTAGGGACGGGATTTGAAAAGTAGCTGGAACAGCTTGGGTTTGTCATCCTTTCCATATCGCAAAGCCTTTATTTCTGTCAATATCCTGATGAAGTGAGCCTCAGTGTGTTCCGTTTTTTGGTGGTGAGAGATAACTATGGGTAAGGAGGGCTGAGGGAGCGAAGTTTTGCGAGAATTAAAGATGTGATCGTGTCTTTGTGTCCGTGTTACCTTTGGTGTGTGTTTCAATGGGACCTGTCTGAGTGAGGCTTATTATAGCGGTTCTTTTGAAACAGAGGGAGGACAATTACCTGTGGCTGTGTGCTGGAATATTGTGAGAAATTACCACTGATGGTCTCTTTTCTCTCTTCCCTTCTTTTCTTCTCTACACTTTGTCTTTCTCTGTTTCCTCCTTTGGTCACGTCACTCTCTCTTCCTGTCTCGCTTCCTCTGTTTCCTCTTCTCTCCGTCCCAGATGAGTGTAGAGGGTGACGACAAGCGAACTCGCACTCGGTCCAAGGGAATCAGAGGTGAGTGTTTCTGTTTTCTCTCGGTCATGTCAGGCCACACACACACACACACACACACACACACACACACACACACACACACACACACACACACACACACACACACACACACACACACACACGTGAATGTGAACATACTGGGGATATACAGTAAACAAATACGTTGTTTGAATATGAACAGCTAATGTCGCCTCCACAGATGCTGTCACAGAAAATTATTGATAAGGAGAAAAAAAAAACACTCTAGATCTTAGCTCGTATTCATCACATTCAGGCTTTTTCTTCCGTATCAAAGTTATCCAGGTGATTGTTGTGTTTACAGTGTGAACAGAAAACTGCTAGCAGCCACAGCAGCATGACTTTCCATGATCAATCGTTAACAAACAGGCTTCAAACTAGAAACATGGAGTTTTTAATATGCAGACAATTCTGCAAAGTTCATCCTGGATCATGTTTTTCTTCTTTTTTTTTTTAATCAGATTTGTTGGGCAGAGCAAAATAAAGCTTCACTAATGCTACCCCTGTTAGCCTGGCAAGTTAGGGACCGTCTTGAAAGTGCACGCTCAATGGCCGAGAGAGCTTTGCATAGTTTTGTCAATAATCAACTTTATTTATATCTGGACCTTTGATGATTATACAATGCGGCACAGTGAGTTATTATTAAGAGTTTTTAATCATAGAGTAGACACTTCAACCCGACTTTATTTACTTCTGGACCCCCTACAGATATTTCTTTTGTGAAATAAACGTAGTATGTCTGTTTGTGTCTGTGAGCATGCTCGTGTTGTGTACATATGGACATGCAGGTGCGTGTGTACATTTAAGAAAGTGTCTATCAGTGTGTGTTTATATGGACGTACACGTGTGAATGAATGAAGGAATTGCAGTGTGTTGTCTTCATAACATGTGCTTGTGTATATGTACACGTTGAGTGTGTCTTTCTCCATGTGTTTGTGTGTGTACAAGAGTGTGTTTGTGTGTTTGGTGTTTTCGAAGTGAGACAGCAGTGAAACAGTTCAGAGCGCAGGAAGACGTCCAGTCATTCCAACTGCATGATGAAAGACGGAGAAACTGAGATGCCACACACACACACACACACACACACACACACACACACACACACACACACACACACACACACACACACACACACACACACACACACACACACACACACACACACACCAACATTGTGTGTGTGTTAGTGTGTGCGTTTTCTATGCTTTTAGTGTATCTTGATACCCGCGGCCATTCTGACATGTGATTAATGCATGTGATATCGGAGCCCAAACAGAATTCTCCAGGATCATATTGTTTTCTCGTTTGCTCCAAATGAAAATAGGATATTTCTCCAAACTCATTCTATCGCTCAACTCCCAATCGATGCCTATAGCCAGGCTGAGAGCGATGTGTGTGTTGTTTGTGAGCAGAGCTTGATTTATGTTTTGAAGGCAATTACTATAAGTTGCTCCTGAAAGAAGTGCTGTTTTCTACTGATGAAGGCAGTTTCCTTTTTAATATCGTTTTGCCAATTATGATAACCAAAGTGCAACAATTAATCATGTTTTATTGCTGAAGTATGCATATAATTGTCACTTTTTTTTTTCCTGAACAGCACGATGCAATTCGGCTGATTTAGGTTTTTTTTTTCTCCCTCTGTGTGTATGCTTTTGTGTTGGCCTTTGTGTGTTATTCATACAGTATGTTTGTGCAGGCCAGTGCTTACACTCCTGTTTGTTTTCTGCTCACCTTTGTGTAACATGTGTTTGTAAGTGTATATGCTTGCGTGTGTGTGCGTGTGCGTGCGTGTGTGTGTTTGGATGTGAGCTCAAGAGTGTGTAGGTGTTTTTTTCCTCTCGTGATCATGCAGTCAGCAGTGTGTAAGCCTCTATGAGGAAGCCTCATAGGATTCGTATGCATTTGTGATTTATTGATCTGAGTTTCTTTTAGCAGCGCAGCTTTCTGAGCAGTCGTTCACCTTTGTTCTCTCCCTCTGTGTCTTTCTTCTCCTCCCCCCTCTTTTTCTCCTCCTCTCCCTCAGTTCCTATTGAGCTCGTAGGACAAGAACTGAGGTAAGAAAACACCTTCATCTTTTTGCAAATCCCTTTCATAAAGTTCTTTTATGTGCACCGTAGAGCACCTGCCGGCACTTGTAGACTCACTATCAGTGCTTCTTTAGATGATCTATTTATTTTTTATTTCTTATCATCAGCACTTTTCAGCTCGTGGTCATTGCCTCCAACAGGCTGCTATTGATTTCTCAAAGCCGTTTGCTATTTCCTGCTATGAACACACACAGTAGATGCAATGAAAGGGGGCGTATGATCTTTTTGCAGTCCGATCGAAGGATACAGCATGAGGAGAGAGGATGGTGAAAGGCGAATATTACATTTTTCTGTTGCTCTACCTTCCTAGTTCTTCTTTCCCCCTTTCCTATCCAGGTGGCAGCTTTCAGGGCCTCACCGGTCATGAAACCCATTGTCCTCCTTCCTCTCTCCCCCTTCTAAATTATTTTTTCATCCTCTCTCTCATTTTGTCGCACTTCACCTTCGAGCATCGAACTGAGCTCAGCACTCAAAAAAAAAAGCTTTCTGGATTGAAAAAAAAAAAAAAAAACAGTAGGGAGGCCAGAGAGCACCTCATTTAAAATGCAAATGCAGCATTTTTTAATAAGTGAAATTAATAATAAGGATAATTGGAGTAATAAAGGGCAATTGCTGGGGGAAGTTAATGAGAATTGAAATGAGCTGTCCTGAGGGGTCATAGCAACCTGAGAGAGAGAGAGAGAGAGAGAGAGAGAGAGAGAGACCTGATGATGACTGGTGAGGAGAGCAGAGCAGGGGAAATTACAGCAGGTCTGATCCTTATCGCTCATAGTAACAGGATATAGGCCAGGGTTGATGTATGACATACAATATTATGTTCTCCCCGGCTTGATGCCACCGGCATTCATGCATTATGTGTGTCTGCTGGACGGTTTGGGGGGGAGATACATATCTTTGTGCATGTGCATTTGTGTGACATGTGTGCTCAGTTTGCATGCCTTTGCTTTGCTTGATTTACTACGTGTATTGCCTGTGGGTATCATTGCTTCTGCATAGGGACTAAAATGCGCCGAGTCTTAAACATATCTCTAACCTCCATCCATCCCATCCAGCTGCCCCACCCCTGGATGCAATGGCTCTGGCCATATCAGTGGGAGATACTCACGACACAGAAGGTAGGGCAGATTAAAACCCCACCCTCTGTCTGTCCTTCTGCTCTGTCTGTCTGTCCTCCTCGTCCTCTCTGCCCCACAGCATCTGATTGTGGAAAATACCACGTGATTCCTTGATATTTTTAACGGAATACTTTGACATTATATGAAACACACTTACTTTCTTCCCTGTCGAGCGTTAGATGATAAGATCAACACCACTCTCATGTCTGTACGCTAATTTATGAAGCTACAGCCGGCAACCGGTTAGCATAGCTTAGCATAAAGACTGCTTTAGGCATGATATCTTTACCTCCTTACTTTTAGCTTGATTAAATATGAAAATATAACCGCTGCCATGTAAAAGAACTTGAGTTAGTTAAATTCAAGTCAAGGCCGAGACCAAAGTAAAACTGATTTAATAAAAGAGTTATTTTTCCTTTGTTAAACTACCAAGTAACTTCCCAAATAAGAAAATTTACAAGAAATACAAGAAATAAAAAAGGGCAAAGATTGGCAGGAAATCTTGAAAAAAGATAAGCATAACTTTGTGTAGCTGAAATAGTTTTTTTCTTTGCTTCATTCTTCTTTTAATCATCTTAAAGTTTATCCTGTGCCCCGACCCCCAGCTTCGGGAATACTGATTTAAATGAGCATTACAATCTCTTTATTGACTTATAAAATCAACATTTCTAGAGCTTGAGATTAGACTGTTAGACAATAGCTGTTATTTGAGATGACACAAAAAACTCCCAGAGCCTCTAAATCTAAACCTAAGTAATACAGTTTTCAGTGGACAGGAGTGAAATGTGATTTCTTCAGGTAGTATTCTTGCCTAATTCTCCCTCCCTCCTTTTCTGTGTCGCTCGCCCTTGGGGACCTTGCGACACTCGGGGCAGCTCACTGGCTTGTGACTGCTCTTTATTGAAGGGGCAGATATTAGCTATCTGTTTACATGTGTATTCATTCAGTAGGCAATTTCAGATGCACTTTGTTTATAGATCGTCCCTCAATCTCCCTCGGCATCTCCCAGGTGAGAGTAAGAGGGAGTTTATTGGATTTTACCCTCCACTGCCTTGCCCGCCCGCCCGCCAGCTCCCGCCCGCCTCTCCATACAAGTTGTTCATTAAACGTTCCAGTCAATTGGTTGTGATTTCTGAGTGAGTTGGCATGGCGCCCCTCCCCCTCAGGCCACGCGCGTTGACTCATACTCTCTGCCTGTAAGAACCACTCCATCCTTCATGTCAAAACACATAAACACCCTCCATCATGCTGCTTAAAGTCACTCATGGTTATGAGGATGAGGTGCATGAAAGTGTATTAGATGTGTTAGAGTGTTTGTGATTCCCGATTACAACCCTGCTTGGTATTAATGGTCCTTTTTTCTCCCTCTCTGTCTTTTTTTCCCCTCCATTAGCATTCTGGGTTGCCCCATAGCCAGGAAGCGCCGTCTAGAGGAAGCAGAGGCCGAGCAGGAGCACGAGCAGGACGCAGAGCATCCTGCCTCCAAGAGGAGGTCCCACCCCCTGAAACTGGCCCTGGACGAGGGCTTCAGCGCGGAAAGCGACAGCGGCAGCGAGGCCGAGAAGGATGGAGAGAAAGCAGGAGAGACCCGGGAGGAGGAGGAGGAGGAGGAAGAGAGGGAGGCAGCTGTAGAGGAGGAGAGACAGGAGATGACAGAAGACCTGACTCAGGATGGACAGACAAATGGACAGGAGGAGGAGACACAGATGGAGGAGGAAGAGGAGAGGGGAGAAGAAGAGACATATCAGAAGGAGGAGAACACATTCACAGCTGATGAAGGTGAGCTTTTTCTGCTTTAAAACAAACCCACTAAAATTAACCACAGTCGTCTTTGCCTCTTCTTCACTGGTGAAGAAAGGTCTACTGCAACTTAGTCTCGTATTGCCAGACATATCTCCACAGCTCTGTGGAGGAAGGTCTGGCTAGTCCACACAACATTCCGGGATGGGAGAAAAAGATGCTCTGGTTTATTTGCATATCTTTAAACCAATCACAATCGTCTTAGGCGGCGCGGGACGGAGTATCGGTGCCTTTGCAAAATACCCTTGGGAAGTTTAAGAGCATGTGTACGTTCAAAAGTTGTTTTAGTCATGCAACAGAATTTTAAGACCAAGACCGGTCTTGAGTACTACAACACTGGCGCTAACCCCCGACAGCGGAGATAGCGAGAGGGAAGGGACGCGCGCCGGATGTCCGGTTTTGTTCCAGAAATGTACACCTGTTGAGCCAGACTAGTATTACAGGAGCTGAGTTTCCATTCCTTCTAATGACCACTAGGGGACTATGTGAGTGAGATTCTTTTTACTTCTTGTAGCTGCTTTACATCTAGACACTCTGTCCCAGCCGGTGTTTTTATATCACAGAGAATGACTTAGCAGGCAGGAAGATGATGCCAGTGGTGATAAAGATATTGCTAACAATAGCTTTTAGCTCACTGCATGACTCACCTTTTCGTCCGTGTCACAGCTCTGACTTCTTCATCTCTGTTTCCACAGAGGAGTGTGTGATCATCGAGCCTGAGCTCGGAGCAGCGCCGCCCGCAACCATGAAGTGTCAGTCTCGCTCCCAGTGCACCGAAGAGGTGGCCAACTCTCTCCTCCACCTCGGCCGAGTCTCCGACAACAGTGCTCCAACTGTGGCCGTTCAGCAGCCTGTTGCTGTGGAGACGGAGGAGGATGTCGCCGTGGCAGCGGAACGGGGTGAAGAGGTAAAGGACGAGCAGGAGGGGGACATGAATGAGGGGCAAGAGGAGGAGGAGGAGGTGGCACACAGAGTTCAAGTACTGGAAGAGTCATCTGTTCTGCAGAAGGAGGCAGCTGAAGTGGAGGAAGAGGAGTTGGAGGAGGTAGAAGATGAGAAAGAGTGCCCAGAAAGGAGCAACCATGTGAGCCAGGAGAACCACCAATATCTGCCCGAAGATGTCCGCCATGAACAGAACAAGGAAGAAGAAGAGGAGGAGGAGGAGGAAGAGGAGGAGGAAGAGGAGGAAGAGATGGCAGCGCCAGCACAGCAAAGGCGGGGTACTCCAGCAGAAGAAGAGGAAGATGAGGAGAGAGATGAAGAGGACCACAGGGAGGTGAACCACATTTTGCCCATTTCTGACGCGCCAACTGCCATCCGCACCATCACCAGCACCGCCGCAGCTCAGGGAACACACATCACGGCTGGAGACCACAGGGCCAGTCCTCTGGAGGACTACAACTCACACAGGGCGAGTCCCCTTGAGAACTACAACACCAACAGAGCCAGTCCACTCAACAAATATGACTCTCATAAACCTAGCCCGCTTCAAAACTACAAGGCCAGTCCTCCTTTAAGCTACAGCTCTCACAGGGCCAGTCCGCTGGAGGAATACATTACCAGCCTTCGAGGCGAGAACTATAAAATCCACAAAGCCGCGTCCTCCGCCTCTCCTGACATTATCGAGGTGCGATCAGACAGGTCCGAGGAGAGGGACTTTGACGACGTGGATGGGGACGACGTGGACGGGGACGACGAGCGCGACGACGAAGACAGCCTGTCGCAGCGCTCCACGGTGACGGACGAGTCAGAGATGTTTGACATAACCCGAGGGAACCTGGGCCTGCTGGAGCAAGCCATCGCCCTGAAGGCAGAGCAGGTGAAGCCAGCCGGGCCCAGAGAGCTGCTCCGCGCCCCAGATATCCACCACCAGCGATACTTCACCATGGATGACAGGCCCAAGCACCTGGACGTCATCCGCAAGAGCTACTTCAGCAAAGGTAGGGCACAGTGGAGCAACTAAGGGGGGGAGGGCAGAGCTACAACATGTACTGAGAGACAGAAGTTGCTTATGTAGGCAATACATCAGGAACATTTAGTCCATTTATTTATGTATTCAAGCTACGCCTGCATCATTTGATAGTGCTCTGCAAATTCAGGAGGACAAACCAGGAAGCAATACAAAAAAGAGTGAATTTTTTTTTTTTTTCATGCATCAACGGCAGAAACTCCTCTTTATTTTGGGAAATATGCTTATTTGCTTTTATTTTTATTTATTTTTGAACCGAGAATTAGATGAGAGGATTGATACCCGTCTCGTGTGCTAAATGTGAAGCTAGAGAATTAGCTTAGCTTAGCATAAAGACTGGAAGCAGAAGGAAACAGAGAAAGTTTCAATGTCATAGCAACGAGTGAGAGCATAGAGTATATTCACATCTTTCCCTGCTTCTTACTGCGTTGGCATGTGATGACGACGGTGCACTGACAATTTTAAAGTGTGATGGATTACCTATCTCAAGACGGTTTCACCTTTGTGAAAGTTTATTTTTGTTCCATAATGACATGGGGGGGGAACAATGGTTTCCTCAAAAGAAAATCCATGCAAAAGTGTATTGTAAACTTTTAACAAATGGCGAGTCGTAAACTCGCATTTGTAACCAATCGACCTAAACATATGAAATCACCTGTGTGGTTCGGAAAACTGATTGAGCCGTGCATTTGAGTGAACAGCAAATGATGTTCTGAACCGGCACAAGGTGACATGTGCTGAAATTAATTTTGGGAGCAGAGCGAACAAATAAACACAATGTACCAAATAAAGAGTGATGAGTCACAGAGCTTTGTTTCGATCCGCCCTTCTCCATTGTGATATGGATGAAGTGGTTCCAGCTGAATAGACTTCCATGAAGAGCAGAGAGGAAGTGCTCGAAGAGAGGGTGAAAAGGGACAAGCGCGCGCGCGCGCGAGAGAGAGAGAGAGAGAGAGAGAGAGAGAGAGAGAGAGAGAGAGAGAGAGAGAGAGAGAGAGAGAGAGAGAGAGAGAAAGGAGGAGTGCAGGTTGTTCCCCAGTCAGCGGTGGAGTGTTTGTTTACATGCTGCATGTGTTCGGGCCTTGCATTTCACAGTTGGCACGGTGCCCACAGTATTGCAGTAGTGTGATTACATGCCTGGTAGTGCTGCCCTCTCCTTGGCCTCCACTCCCTCCCGTGGTGACGTTCCTGTTCTGCTCAGCACTAATTAGGAGATGCATGTCGCGTTAACATTCAATTTGAAGGCCAATAGAGCATCGCACCGTCCTCTTGCTCCGTTTTTCTCCCTCCAGTGCCACCGATACTGGCTTGCCTATCTCTAGTAGCAGTAGGGAGGATTATCGAAATTATAATGGCCTGTAGGGCTGGGCAATATATCGATATTATATCGACATATGAGGCTAGGTGTCGTCTTCAATTTTGGATATCATACTATGGCACAGAGTTGTTGTTTTTTTTGTTTTAAAGGCTGCATTACAGTAAAGTGATGTCATTTTCTGAACTTACCAGACTGTTCTGGCTGTCTATTATTTGTCTTTAACCACTCATTGTGTAAATATTTTGTGAAAGCACCAATAGTCAACCTTACAATCAAAAATATTGTGATAAGTGATTGTCTTCAAATCGCCCAGCTCTAGTGGCGGGATTTCGTCCTATTTCCAGGTGTTGTTTAGTCCGAGATCATCCTTGGAAATGTCTGACAAATGTAGCCTTCTTTTATTGGATTTTAGCCTAGGAAGCATTTAGAAAAAACAAATAAATCACATTTAGACTAATGCACAAAACAGCTTTTGCATTTACAGAGGTGCATAAGACATTAGGAGCAGATACAGATGCTGTCGCTTTTGTACAGTTTTCTGAAATATGTCTAGATTTCATGCTCAGCCAAGCAGACTGTCTGATGGCATTAACCACTTGCTTTTGTCCTCCTTATTCATCCCATCTTTTCTCTCCTTCTCCTCTCCTCTCCTCTCCTCTCCTCTCCTCTCCTCTCCTCTCCTCTCCTCTCCTCTCCTCTCCTCTCCTCTCCTCTCCTCTCCTCTCCTCATCCTATCTTACTCTATCCAGAGAGCAGTAGGCCAGAGAAAAGGGAGATCAAGTGTCCCACCCCTGGGTGTGATGGGACGGGTCACGTCACTGGTCTTTACCCCCACCACCGCAGCCTGTCAGGCTGTCCGCACAAGGACAGGATCCCCCCGGAGAGTGAGTGTTCTTCAGCTGTTTAAAAGATGAAGAAAAAAAAAAGCACGGAGAGAAGAAAAGTGACAGCTAAGGGCAGTCTGACAGTGATAGAAAACACACCAGCTCTCCTTACTGTGGAGTTACACATCAAGTACCGTTATACCAGTTTAATTGTGATGAGTTCATGTTCTGATCAGAACTCAGTCACTGCTAAATATCTCACTTTGAGGCTTTTAGTATTACCGAGCCACTCACTCTTCACCATTTTACATACTGCTGCTAGAGAATACAAACAACCAAAATAGAAAATTGACAGTTAAAAACAGCCCCAAATGTTTTAGATTTTTAAAGTACCTTCTATGCTGCCGCTGCTGCTTCTACTACTACTACTGCTACTACTACTACTACTACTACTACTACTACTACTACTACTACTACTACTACTACTACTACTACTACTACTATGTTATTCCCTAAAGAAATCCAATATAATTGAGTAAATGTTTTTCTGTAGCTCTAATATTCAAATCAGAGTATTGTATTGTATATGGCATTGTTGGGGATCCTTCAATTGCAACATTTATTGTGCTTGCTGGTTTCAGAATGATGAAGACAGTTGGAGAACAATTAGATACAAACATAGGATGTAGGCTCTACAGGATCATGTCTTTCCCACATGATGTACAGATTATTAGGCATTCTATTATCAAATAGCTTGAAAAATAGTGCAAATATCTGCTGTACATGGTAAAACAATCTCCCCCGGAGCATGCCCCCGGACCACCTATAGGTTTGGGCTAAGCCCCGAATGTCTACAACATGTCGATCCACTTCTGGGTAAATCTATTTATCATCTATGTAGAATTTCGGTAGATTGTTAACCCTTAACAGGGTTAACAACCCTTAAATTCTACGTAGATGATTGGATTTGGTTCACTGACTTGGTTCTTTAAAACTTTGCAGATAGGGATCAAAGTAATAGTGTGTTTTCTGCTTGGCCCCATCTCTCCATGTGATTGTAAAGAGACTATCTGTAGCCATGACTACAGGTCCATTAAATGCCCAGGTCCCTGCTTTTCTCTGATTAAGGTTCACCTCATATTCCTGTATTTATGGTTTTGAAAGAGTCTTTTAACTAGTATGGATTAGATTGCGGATTTTTTTTTAAATGACCCTGTGATTGTGTGTGTGTACGTTGTCTTCTCCTCAGTTCTGGCCATGCATGAGAATGTGCTGAAGTGTCCAACCCCCGGCTGTACTGGTCAGGGCCATGTTAACAGCAACCGTAACACACATCGCAGGTATTCATGCACACATTACAGTATAGTATCTGTGTCAATCTGTATTTGTGTTTTGAGTGTGTTTGTATTTCTGCAGATGAGAGTGTTCTGCGGAGGTCATGCATTTCCCTTTGTGCATTTGCAAGCTCACATATTCATATATGCAGGACAGCGAATGTTTCAGTCCACATCAGTGTGATGCAGATTTACACGGTCAGCAGCATGCTCTCTTTTTGATATTCATCTTTTTGTCTTCTCCGCCATCCCTCCAGTCTTTCTGGATGCCCCATTGCTGCTGCAGAGAAGCTGTCCAAGGGCCACGATAAGCAGTTTCTCTCTCAGCCAGGCGGCGAGCACCTCAAAGGAAGTCCCAACGACAGAGTGTTAAGGTGGGTGATCACAGAACTATCCAATCATACACTTATGTCATTTCAAATAGGTCTATTTACATTTCTGCCTTGTTATTAGATAAGTATGGAGCCCAAATGCCAGCAAAATACAACAAACGCTTATCAGACGTATCAAAAATATAACAGAATACATGAATTAATAATACTGTTAATTAGATCATTAAAATGGAAAAAGAAATATAAAGCTTTATACTTGCCCTTTAACTTTCCCCCCTATCAGAAGATAAAAAAGAGAACATTTTTTTTCTTCTTCAAAATGTCCTGTACCTACTTCTGTGATAGTTATCTATTTGAAAACACCATATGTCTATCTCCATTAGATTATCTACCATTACTGTACCTGCAGTGTTAGCTGCTAGAATACCAACTGGACTGAGTATATTTATGGTAACGGACTCAGTGTCAGTTTATCAATTAACATGTACCAATTTCAGGGCTGCAACCGTTATGATAAAACATTGAGCGGGACAATTTGTACAATAGAAGGTAGAAGGTATTTCTCTTCAGCAAGAACCACAATGGAAATAAGTACTGAGCCCACGGGACTAGTATTACCTGGGGCCCTATAGTAATTATAGGAATAATTACGGAGGTCGTCTGTGATCTTAATCCTGTGCGAATCTGCCATGTCTGTAATTTGTCGAGTCAAAACGCCCGCCGCAAAATGACCTACCATATTTCGCCAAACACAGATATTGTGTGAAAATATTAGTGATTCGGGGTGGTACTGGCTGTGTTGGCAATTAGACTGACCCTTGATATCATATCAAGGGTTATGTCAGTAAATTTGAGTAAAATACATACTTCCCTTATCCTGTGCAAATGCAGCGCACGAAACACAAGTGTGTGTGTGTGTGTGTGTGGGGGGGGGATTTCTAAATCACATGGGGTCCCCTGGTAATACTCGTCCTGTGCAAATCAGCCTTTGGACTATATTGTGTTGACCCCCCCATCCTCTCCCATAATGTCAAATGAATGAAAAACTTTGAATTGGTCTATTGTTGGTTTTTCGACAGAGGTGGAAGAAGTATTCACATTATTTACTTAAGTTAAAGTACTAACACCACACTATAAAAATACTGTCAAATCTGTTAAAAGTAAAAGTCCTGGAATGGAAATGTTACTACAGTAAAAGTCTGTAAGTATCATCAGGAAAATGTACCTTAAGTATTAAAAGTAAAAGTACTCAATGCAGAAACATCCTCACATTTTAGAAACGGGAAACAATCCAAACAGTTCTGTGTTTAATCAGCTAATCATTTCAGCTGGACTTGCAGGCCTGTATATGGTTGGGTAGTTCAATTTAAAATAAAACATCGGATTTTATAAACTACATGTGTTTTGTGTGCAAAAATCCTAATCTGTAAAGTATCTAAAGCTGTCAGACTAATGTGGTGGAGTAAAAACTTTCTCTCTGAAATGTAGCGGAGTAGAAGTAGAAAGTGGCATGAAAAGAAAAGACTCAAGTAAAGTACAAGTACCTCAAATTTGTACTTAAGTACAGTACTTGAGTAAACGTACGTAGTTACATTCCACGACTGGTTTTCGAGGCTCCATAGATCAAAGATCATTATTGACAGGCTTACTGGCCTGTAGGAAAGGTAGTCACTAAGATAGCCATCCACAGATTCACTGTGCCACATGTATGTTTAACATTAAAACATGATTTATAAAATCATGCCAATAATTATCATTTTATAGCTTAGTTTTCTATGCAAAAAAGTATTGAATAAAGGCTTTAGGCCGCCCACACGTTATTGTAGGCCCAGTTTAATATGCAACTTAATTTTATACAATATATGTAGTAGGGGATTCCTGCTCCATCTCTCTTTCATTTAAGGGGTGCTTGGTTTAAAAAACCTTGAAGACCCCTGCCATAGATGACATGGTCAATGACAAGAACTATCGTATCTAAGCCCAGAGCGGGCATAGTGAACCTTTCACAAACTTAAAAGCTGTCTCCTCCAATCCAAGCTAAGTCCCTCTCTCAAGGTTAGCTACTTTACTACTGAGAGGCACAGAGAAAGACCTTGGTCGGTGTTAGTGCCCCTTGCGAGAGGTGAAGCTGGTTTGTGAATCAGTATAGCGAGAGGCATTCAGTGTGGTTCAGTCATTACTGTCACTTCAAACACTGAGCTCTCTCTATCTCCATTCATCTCCACGAAACCGGTCAGACACCGCGATCACAGCCAGAAGAATGATAATTAACACAAACCAGACACTGGTATTATGCTAAGTCCGCGCTCTTCGGCGTTGGTATTTTAATTAATAATGCAGCCGATAAGCTAATTATGCAAGTTACAGGGGCCATACGGGGGGATAGGAAGAAATAATTGCTTTCCTTGAGGAAAACCTCATCAGTGGTCGGACAAAGCATTGAGGATTAAAACATAATAAGGCTTGCTTTGTTTTTCCTCCTCCAGATTGTTATTAAAATGAGCTTGGTTGTCTGTTATGTATGGGGCTGAAGAATTTCCTCATGCAATCCATGTTCTAATGGAATCCATGTTGCATAAATAAAAAGGGGGGCGAAAAGTCCCCTGTGATCAGTGGTAGAAAGTTTTTTGTTTTTGCTGTCATGAAAATACTGCTTTGGATTGCCTCAGGTTTTTTTATTTATTTATTTTTCTGCACATTAAAATCAAGACAACAGAAACAGAAAAAGAAAATAAAAATACAAGAAAGATTTTATATAGCCCCCTCCCCCCCCTACCCGGGGCTTATAGAAGGAATCTCACCCAAGGAAGAGAAGAATAAAATATTCTGAGCAATTATAAATATCCGTAAATCTACAAATTAAACACAAGTAAGCATGGAATTAGTCTATATCGACGCAGTTTTATTTCCGGGCTTATTCAGGTGCCGCCGGATATTCTGCAGGATGTCCCTTATTTCCGGCCGTCACTTTCCCCTTTCTTTGTGTTGTCATTTTAAACTCTGGTGGATTTCTGAGGACTCTGGTTAACTGCTCCTCAGATCTCTGTAGGGTAAATGCAGACAGCTAGCTAGACTATCTGTCCAATCTGAGTTTTCTGTTGCACGACTAAAACAACCTTTGAACGTACACGTGTTCCACCAAAACAAGTTCCTTCCCGAGGCTATTTTGCAGAGGCACTGTTGCTCCGTCCGGCGCTTAGTGCCGCCCAAGACGATTGTGATTGGTTTAAAGAAATGCCAATAAACCAGAGCACTCCCATCCCAGAATACGGTGTTGACTAGCCAGACCCTCGTCCGCGGCGCTGTGGAGGAAGGTCTGGCAATGCGAGACTAGCACGGGATTAATTAAACACAAGTAAGCATGGAATTAAGATGCAAGCATGTATTATTGGTGTGCCACAGTGTGGAGGCCACCCCGACAGCAGTGTGACTACAGGCCAGGTCATGTACTGGAGCTTATTAATGGGCATATGGTTGGAGACCAGAGACTGTGATACATCAGTGATACAGAAGGCAGAAGTGCGGAAAAAAAAAATGCTGGGCCAAAGCGGGTGGAGGGCTTTGGAGCCTCCCTCTTTTACCACTTCTTTCCTCCTCCTCCTCCTCCTCTTCCTCCTCTCTTCTTTCTCTCGTACGCCGCCCTTCTGCCTTCTCCCCGGTCTATCAGTGGATTTACGCCAACAGGTCTGACAAAAGCCCAGGCTCTCCAGGAAAACGAGAGGGCTTAAAGCTCATAAATTCCATGCTGTACAACATGCAAATGTGCCCTCTGCTGATAAGAGAGCTTTTAATCCTGCTGCACTCCTGCTAAGTACACTGTTGCCCCTATCTTTACTCTCTCTATGTCACTCTACCTTCCTCTCTCATTCTCTTTTTTCCCCTCTCTTTATTTGTTTTTTGTGTGTCGATCGTGCAACTCTTCACTGCATCGATCCTCTTTTATATCCCATCTCTCCTTGTCTTATTCTATTCTACTTTCTCCTTTATTTTGTCTTAATCCCCATCCTGCCTCCCTCTTAACACCCCCAAACCCAGCCCTACTCTGACATCCTCTCACTCTCCCTTTCCTCCTCACAGGCCCATGTGCTTTGTGAAGCAGCTGGAGGTGCCCCAGTATGGCAGCTACCGGCCCAACATGGCGCCCGCCACGCCTCGCGCCAACCTGGCCAAGGAGCTGGAGAAGTACTCCAAGGTGTCCTTCGATTATGCAGCCTTCGACGCTCAAGTGTTCGGGAAGCGCATGCTTGCTCCAAAGATGCCCACCAGCGAAACGTCACCTAAAGCCTTCAAAAGTAAGAGAGGACCGCTGGCTGCTTTTTATACGAACGACAAAGGCAGGATAGATGTTGCCCGCTGTTTCTTTATGCTAAGCTAATCAGCTGCAGGCTCCAGCTTCATATTTAGCGTGCAGACGTGAGAGTATTCTCAATCTTCTCCCTCAGCAAGAAAGTCAAACTACTACTACTTCAAAGCCTCGCTAAGATTTGTGCAATACACATGCTCTCTCCCAACAAACATTACTTCTCTCAAACTTTTTTTCTGATTTTCTCCCCCTCTTCCTTTATTATTTCTTACTTTTTTGTCTTTTTCTTTTTTCTTATTTTATTAGTTTTAATTACCACACCACGGTGATCCACGCAAGAACACATATGTACAGTATACCTTTTTTTTTGTCTATGTATCCTACTTTTATGATCATCTGATCTAAAGTTGACTTTGTGTCCGCCTGCAGCTAAGCCCTCGTTCCCCAAGTCCCCGTCACCCAGCCTCAGTCTCCATGGTTACGGGAAGAGCTCCTCCTTGGCCTACGACTACTCCCATGATGCTGAGGCCGCTCACATGGCTGCCACTGCCATCCTGAACCTGTCTACACGCTGCTGGGAGAAACCTGAGAACCTCAGCACCAAACCCCCAAACAAGGTAAGCAGACCACAATTATCCACATGTATGTGTTTATTTCATGTTAATTAGCACTGATTACGGATTGCAATAAAAAATAGTATGGGTAAAAAGCCCTTCATCGCCTAATCAGATAGATAGATAGATAGATAGATAGATAGATAGATAGATAGATAGATAGATGGGATTTATTAATCCCCAATTGGGAAATTACAGCAGCCAGTTACAAGGACATGCACACATACTCACTCACACATATACAGAAAAAAACAAGAAATATACTAGAAATAATAAATAAGATAAACAATAAGATAAAATAAAATAAGATAGCAAAAGATAGATGAAGTAACTAGTGTGCAAGTAGCATAATAGTGCAGCATTGTAATGTGTGAGGTAATGAGAGAGTTATCTCACACACAGCTGTGAATTGTTGCACACTTTTGAATTGAACAGGTCTCAGGGGGATCCAAAAATAACTTACCAATATGCGATGAATCAGTTGTTTATGGGGTGATGTCATTGTTACAAAGTGTTACCCCGTTCTTCTCTTCTTAACACAGTAGTGGGTAGCAAATGGGTGTTCCTCTCCTCTCCTCTGCTGTCTTTTGCCCATTTTTTTTTGTTCCTCCCCTCCCCATCAACTCTGCATGAATATATATATCATCAGGAGGCACTGGCTTACAGGATGGTGTTGAGATGCAGTTGCATCACCTCTTCGTCCTCTTCTATGCTTTCATCCCTCCATCCCACACACTTTTCAAGTTGTTATTGAATTTGGCTGACTGCCATTTCGCTGGATTACTTTGCCACCAGGTAGCCGTTTTTCATTATCTGCCGGACGGATCTTCCACCCTTTCTTCACCCCCGCCACTCTTTCTGTTGATTTTCTTTTCACATCTCCTTTTTTTTACTCTCTTCTCTCTCCCTCTCTTCCTCCCTATGCGCCCTATCTCTTACTCACTCCCTCGTTCCCCACCCTGTGCACAGGAGGTGTAATTGGAGCACCACTTCCCCCATATTGTGATTTTTAAAAGGCTTTTTGCCTCACAGAGGAGAGAAAGTGACTGCTTCATGATTCTTTCGATTTCTTGACATGGTTTTAGAAAGATAAAAAGCGAAGATGAATGTCTCTGGCAGCACAGCAGAGGGAGGTGTTGTTCATGCGAGGCGCCGATCCAAGAGCAGGCCTCAGCCTGCGCAGTGTTACGGCGCAGATCAACCTGGGACTGATCTGGAATCAGAGTCAGAGCCAGTTGAAATCCAATATTGAACCATTGGAACACTGAGCTCATCAACCAGGGATATTTCTGGGAACTGTTCCCGTTTTTCTCTCTTCTCCTAACCCCTTTGATTTTTCTGGCCCTTGACCAGCCCATATGAGCGCCATTTTAGATGAATAGTGAAAACATGGCTCATCTCACCCCTCTGTTTCTGTTCACCTGCCAACACTATAATAGAGCACGGAGAGATGAACTGGGGTTTGGTACTGTTGGCAAAGTATTACCCAACTACATTAGATATCATTACTAAGATGCTTAAGCAATCAAGCACTCAAACATGTAGCGCTCTGAATAAGTGCATCACAATTAGGGCTGAACGATTTGGGGAAACAATGTCATTGTAATTTTTCCCGCCAGATATTGCGATTACGATTCGATTTGCGATTTTTTTTTTTTTTTTTAGTTCAATATTCACTGTGTAACAGATAAAACATGTCATGGAGCATTATAACATGAGACACCATCAAAAGCGCTCTATATTCTTATGCAAGGATGAGAACATAGATAGGAATTGCCAGCAATACGTGTTTTTTTTTTAATAAGCGTGGAACATTAAACAGTCAAACACGAAATATTTATCACAGAAGCTAAAGTTATGATAATACAAAAACAATTCCAATAAAAAAAATATCAGTACTTTCCTGTAAACTGAAATGTCTGATACGCCTCAGTTCAACAGCAGAATCTACATGTTGCACCTTCTACAATCATGTTAAATGAAGTAATTTAAAATGAAAATAGGACATTTCTGTAAACAATCTGTGATATGTAACATTATTCCAGCATTTATCTTATGAAAAAAAAACAGTAAATATAATAATAAAAAGAGGAATAGAAAATGTTAAACCAAATGTTACACCAAACATCCAACTAAACATTGCACATTCGATTAATCGCCGTCTTCACGATTAGCTAATTGCATTCTTTCAAATCGCAATTTTGATTTGAAAACGATTAGTCGTTCAGCCCTAATCCCACTGCTGTATGGCTGTATAAATGCTTGTTTGGTACAAGCTTGAGGGCAATTTTACAAGCAAATGAAGGTGAATGGGCGAAAAACAGGAACAAATCAATCATTTCACCACATGGAAGTTTAGTTTAAGCTGAATCTAAATCCCTCCCTGAATGCAAGTTTGGATTATATGAAGTTATGATTCAGAAAAATGTAGGTAACTGTATGTGTAGCGCTGCGACTGAATCCGCTCAAGAGGGTAATTCAATAATCACAGTCATCATTATGCAGGACTACCTCTCATATACACTGAAGTGCACCAGAAGAGACCGCATTACTCATTTATGTTTGAGAATACTTATGTATTAGTTAGCACATTTTCTCTATTCATTTTCTCCTAGTTACCGACTACGTTTGGAGCGCCATGGTTTTCAGTGTTAAATAAAAGAAAAGTAAATACAATGTACAGACCCAATGACTGCTTTTGTTTAGCTTAACGGCAGTGTTGTGTTTCTAAAGATGTTCTTTACAGAAAGACACACAACTCTGGGAAGAGAAGAAAGAGTCTTTATCTTTGGGTCCCCTAGCCAATAGGAGCGAGCTACCTACAGTAGCTAGCTGTTGCCATAATGAACCAAAAACTGATTTCCTCTCCACAATACAAATATATTCCTAAAATTAAGAAAAACAACATAATAATGAGTTTTTTTTATGAAATTATTTAAAATAAAGTATTGGTTCATTTATATATTACACTTTATGTGTTCATATGATTATTTATTTCATATTGTCTTATTTATTTGTAAAAGAAAAAAATGGCAGGAGTGCTTCGGGTATCCTTTTAACCACCGGTGCTCATGGAAGGGAATAAAGTACACGGAAAGGAGTATGAATTATGACTAAAAAAAGTCATATGTCCAGGCACTCAAGGTTGGTTACAAAAAGTGATAAAGGGCCTTTAATTAGCAGGGCGAGACACTCTTTGTGTCACCGCACCCTGAGGAAGGCTCAAGCCGATATGCGTTGGTGTATTTTTAATGTCTTGCCCTGTTAACTAAAGGCCTTTTATCACTTTTTTGTAACCAACCTTGAGTGTCTTATTTATTTGGGACTCTATAAAGCATGATTTATCCTTCTTTGTTAAATCTACGATGCGGCTACGTACGTAGGTACGTGGAGACATGGACCCTACACCGTAACCTGACGTGCACCTCTCGAAAAATGTAACTACACGTCGCGGTGGCGCACGTCGCTTAGCCGTGGCTTGGTAGCGTTGCATTTCCCCCGACTCATTTCCTGGTTCTCCTTCTCCATAAACAACATCAAATCAAGGAGAGGGTTAACTTTTGCTGCTACAGATTTCCCACGGTGGTCAGAAAGAACAGGGGAGACACTTTGTTTCTCTCACTATGACTCTAGAGTCGCTACTTGCTCCGAAGCTAATCACCATCACTCTCTCACTCGCTCTACCACACACTCCCCAAGCACACACACATGCCGGCCCTGTTATTCTCTTAAAGAGATCAATGCACACATCAACGCACAAGTGTAAACTATAGGCCACTTATGTAGGCGAAAGATCTGCGTAGAGCCTCCGCAGAACCATAAATTACGCTTAACTATGGAGTTATTTGATCATTAGTTGTATGAAAAGCTGCTGCTGATGTTGTGATGTGGCCTCAGTCCCGATTGTCTCCTGTGTTCTCCAGGAAATAAACATTGAGGTGGACGAGAACGGCACCCTGGACCTGAGTATGAAGAAGCCCATTAAACGAGAGGGCAGTCTCTCCGGCACCAGCCCCGGGGTTCGGTCCCCGGACCCTTCCTCCTCCTCTTCCTCACTCCATCACGGTGGAAGCAGCGGGATGACATCACCAAACCTAAACTACAAGCAGGAGGAGTGGGAGGGACCTCTGGATTACACCAAACCCAACCGCCAAAGGGAGGAGGAAATGGACGAGGTCAGTACAATTAGACTGAGCAAAGAAAGTACATACCTCCAAACACGCAGTGTTTCCTGTGATAATAGTCACAGAGGAAGCATTGCAACATAAATAACAACAGACAAAATTCCCCCCTAAGCTTTTTGAATGAGAAACTCTTACTTGTTTACATCACTTTGTCTCTTTTCCTGTCCCCTTTTCCGCTTTCTATTATTCATTCATTTCACTGAAATGCGAGAGTTACCGTACAGTTAAAACATTGCACTGTGTAACAGAGGTGGTGTGTCAGGTGCATTGCACCATCCTGACTTTGGCATATGCAAATTCTTTACTCCTTTGAACTTTTTCAAAAGAAATATAAAGGGCTTTGAGTGTGAATTTTTTATGAGGACACTGCATTTGGAAACATCATTTGTCGCGAAAAAAAAAAAACCCAGAAAAGGGATCAGAGTAGAGACTTGTGTGCACATGGTGGTTCGCGAAGTTTCGTTGCATGTAAACCACGTGTAAACTGTTACATGAAAGCCGTCACTCAAAAATGGTCTAAAAAAAAAAAAATACAATCCACACAACAACACAATTTAAAGAATAAAAAGAATCACAGAGGAATTACCAAGGCGTTTGTGCTCATCTGTTTTTATTGTCCTTTCAGATGGAGCACACAGGCCAGTCGTTTGTCTCGTCGGACGCAGAGGACTGTGACATGATGCAGGACTGTGTGGAAGACAGGAAGTACCCAGGAGAGGTTACGACTCCAACCTTCAAAGTCAAGTTCCAGCCCAAGGATAGCAAGAAAGAGCTGCTCTCGTAAGTCACAAAGAGACTCTGTGAGGCTGTTTGCGCTTTGAGCGAAATGCTAACATGCTGATGTTTGCAGGTATAATCTCTAACATGATCACCAACTTAGTTTAGTGTGTTTAGCATGCATACGTTTTCTAATCAGCACTAAACACAAAGTACTGAGGATGAGGCTACATCCACACTACTCCACACTACTACTACTACTACTACTACTACTACTACTACACTACATTTGCATGCCAGTGTAAAAAAAGAAGCAGATTGTCTGACGTTACTCTGCGGTTGAAAATCATGGATGTATAAGTTATAAATACGGAAAATACTTTGGAGAAAGAACAATGGCGAAAAAGTAAGACCAGCAATTGAACCGATGACAAGGTTGAACGGTTACTGAAAGGTATGTAAGCCTACCTAACCGATAGGATTGACTGACGTGCATCGTCGTTTCCAAAGGTCTCCGTTTCTACCCGTCCAGACTACAAAGCAACCCCGGAGTTTTCAAACCAAAACTGGGGCACCAGTGTTTCCAAATGTCTCCGTTTTAGGGGCTCGGAAACGCCGTAGTAGAGTGGATGAGAGGTGTAAACAGAGCAAGATATATACTGTATATATATATATATTTTTTTTTTTTAACCAAAACATAGTAGTGTAGATGTAGCCTGAGGCTGATGAGAGTGTCATTAGTTTTGCAGGTTTTTGGTCATCAGCCAAAGCGTTGCACCAATGAACATTTTGACCTGATGATGGCGCTAGATTAAAGTAAAGGGATCAGCAACAGTATTTCAATTGATCCTAAATGGGACGTCTGTATCAAATTTAATGGCAGGCCATCCAATAGCTGTTGAGATATTTGAATTTCTGATTTTACATAGATTTGCTTGTTTCTTTCCCAATTAATCATGATTTAAAGCCTATTTTGGTATAAATATCAACCTGTTAATAATACTGATAATAACAATAAGAAGTAAGAGTACGCATGTGGACAAAAATCAGAGGTGCCGGTACTCAGTGCTGGTGAGTACCTGGCCGTTTCAGGTGTTTCTAACATCTCTGTTTCTCATCCTCTCCAGCTGCCCTACACCTGGTTGTGATGGCAGTGGTCACATCACCGGAAACTATGCGTCCCATCGCAGGTATGCACCATTGTAGACTTATTTTGGGTGATATATATACAGTATTTAAAGTCGTATATGCAGTGGTGGAATGTAACTAAGTACATTTACTCAAGTACTGTACTTAAGTACGGATTTGAGGTACTTGCACTTTACTTGAGTCTTTTCTTTTCTTTTCATGCCACATTCTACTTCTACTCCGCTACATTAGTCTGACAGCTTTGGAGCTTTGTTACTTTGCAAGTTAAGATTGTTGCACAAACTTAATAGTTTATAAAATACAATGTTTTATTATAAATTAAACTACCCAACAATATAACGGCCTGCAAGTCCAGCTGAAATGATAAGACGATTAAACACACAACTGTTTGGATCGTTTCCAGTTTGTAAAATGTGAGGATTTTTCTACATTGAGGACTTTTACTTTCAATACTTTAAGTACATTTACCTGATGATGCTTACATACTTTTACTCAAAGTAACATTTTCAATGCAGGACTTTCACTTGTAACAGAGTTACTTTCGCTTAAGTAAAGGATGTGAACACTTCTTCCACCACTGCTTATATGAAATGTTAGCTCTGTTGAGACTCATCTGCCGCCCACTCTGCACCCCCAGTCCAAAGCGGGTTGCACCACGACTAATTCAAATATTTTATTTGATCCTGACATGCCAGAGGCAATAATGTAGCGTGTGCCTGGCAAAGCAAAGACGGTCATTGACTTTGATATGCATCAGTAATTTACTTCTTGCCGTCTGTCCTCTTCTTCCTAAATGACCTTGGTATGCCTTGCATTCTTGATTTCCCCTTCGCTCACGTCCTTCTCCTCTCTCCCTTTTCAATCCCCTCACACTCGCTTTCCCCCCTTTTTTTCCCGTCCTTCTCTTCTTCTGCCTGTCCTTCGCCCTTTCTCCTTTCTCTCTCAGTCTGTCTGGGTGTCCTCTCGCTGATAAGAGCCTTCGGTCCCTCATGGCGGCCCACACCCCTGAACTCAAGTATGTCTGCTCTACACCTTCACTGCCTTTTCACTGCCACTTCAATGCACTGCCTACTGACACCGTCCAACGCCACAATGCTTCATTCTGCTGACGTTAACTTATCTTTTGTTGCTGGCTGCTGCCTCCGCTGCCTCTGCTGCATCTGGCATGGCGTTTTTTTTTTTCCTTTTCTGGCTTGGACTATGCTCGCTTTCACTTCAATCAGTTCATGTAAATGTGAAATGAAATTGTCATTTTGTAGTGTACATAGCTCTTGACTAGAAAGTAGGCTTTTTCACAGCCCCGGTACAAGAAGTATTTAAATGGCAAAGAAGCCTCAAAAGAATGACTTTAAAACAGCCATCGCTCACAAGAGTGAATAAGAAATCGAGCAAAATGAATAAGCGAGAACCATTTCTCTCATCTGCATAATGCCGTTGTCTTGAAGACACTTCACTCTGAAACATCGACGCTGTTGGTTTTATATTCTCCTCTGCTGATCTTGAATTAAATGTGAAACATTGCTCTGCCCTTTCCCAGATGCCCCACTCTAGGATGTGACGGCTCGGGTCACATCACGGGAAACTACTCCTCCCACAGAAGGTAACAAACAAAAAACACAAATGCACACACAAAAACGCATACACACACATGGACACACACACACACAGACACACACACACACAGACACACACACACACACACACACACACACACACACACACACACACACACACACACACACACACACACACACACACACACACACACACACATACAGTCAGTCAGAGAGGCCTAGTGACAGTTCATGGTAGAATTAGACAGGGATCACATACTCACACATTTCCACACCTTTCAATGATCCTATTTTCGGCCATATTAGGCGCTTTGAGTTGATTTGGTTTGTAATTTGGTTGAACAACCTCTGTAAAATTATTCTTCCTGATAATGTGCTCTCCCTTTACTAAGCAATCACTTCACCAGACCTTTTTTCAACCCTATGTTATCAACTCCATACTTTCTGTTTTCAGTCTCTCTGGGTGCCCGCGTGCCAAGAAAAGTGGAATTAAAACTCCTACCAAGGACAACCAGGAGGACTCCGAGCTTTTAAAGTTCGTACCGCTCAGAAAGCCATAATGTCTTCTTTTAGCGAGACTGACGGTAAAAGTAAAATGCAATAAAAAAAAAAAGAAAGACAGAGAGAGAGAGGAAAGTCACTGTGAATCATATGCAGAGGTAGTGAACCGCCCCCAAAATTGAATCAAACAATCAGGCCCTCACTGATGGGAAAATACACTTACTGCAGATACTGATTCTGAATGTAGTTCATGGTAGAGTATCGTAGATAGTCAATAGATTGTCAATACATAAGAAATACATAAGGCTTCATATTGCATTTGCACACAAAACAGTTAATTTAACGGCATGTTGATAGCAACATGTGCTGAACATTAATAGCTCATGCATCAATAATATTATCCATTGCATAAAAAACAGATGTATGAAATAAAATTTTGCCCAGTAGAGAAAGTATATAACTTAAATATCTATTATAATATTCTCAACTTTCTCTACAGTTGATATGTTTGGATTCTCCTTGTCTAACCGTTGTGCCTTCTCACTCTCTTTATTCCCTGCTGCCTGGCTGCTTCTTCTTCTTCTTCTTCTTCTTCTTCTTCTTCTTCTTCTTCTTCTTCTTCTTCTTCTTCTTCTTCTCCTGCTGCACAACTCTCCTCGTTTTTCTACTTCTTGTTTTCCTCCTTTCCTCTGCTCCTTGCAGATGCCCAGTGCCGGGCTGCGACAGTTTGGGTCACATCAGTGGGAAGTACGCCACACACCGTAGCGCCTACGGGTGTCCACTGGCGGCGCGCAGACAGAAGGAGGGTGTCCTGAATGGCACACCCTTCAACTGGAAGGCCTTCAAGACAGAGGGCCCTACCTGTCCCACCCCAGGTTGTGACGGCTCTGGACATGCTAACGGAAGCTTCCTCACACACCGCAGGTAAGATGCACAAATCTTTTTTTTTTTATCTGTCTCTATTTCTATTTCAGCTAAGGGGTCCTTGGCCTAAAAAACGTGGAAGACCCCTGCTGTATGGTCTGGAATAGTCTTGAATATTGTGGTTACTGTGTCATCTTTTCTTGATTTTTGTTTGGGTGGGAGGTGATGAGGAGGGGGAGGGGGGGTTATGTTTTGTATGTTGGTTTTATGTTAATCACAAAAAAAAGAATAGTGCAGTGACGCCCCCCACCCCCCCTTCTCCTCTTTGTGTGCCTCCAGCCTCTCAGGATGCCCCAGAGCCTTGTTCCCAAAGAAGAAGGCCAAGTACCCCTCAGAGGACTACCTGAGCACCAAGTTCAGGGCCAGTGATGGTAAGATGTGGTGAAGCAAAAAATCTATACATTTGTGTGTGGGCCTGTGTCTATACATGTGTGTGAGAAAGCAACAAATCCTTTTGTTAAAGCAGAGGATGTTGAGTCGGTTATGGAACCAAGTCCAGGCACACATGAAGGGTTAGGAAAACTTAATACCAGTGGTGGGAGAAGTATTCAGATCCTTTACTGAAGCAAAAGTACTAATGCCACACTGTAAAAATACTCTGTTACAAGTAAAAGTCCTGCATTGAAAATGCTACTTAAGTAAAAGTATGTAAGTATCATCAGGAAAATGTACCTTAAGTATTAAAAGTAAAAGTACTCAATGAAGAAAAATCCTTACATTTTAGAAACAGGTAACTAACTAAGTGTTTAATCAGCCATTCATTTCAGCTGGACTTGTAGGCCTATATATTGTTGGGTAGTTTAATTTATAATAAAACATTGTATTTTATAAACTACATGTGTTTTGTGTGTAAAAATCTTAATTTGTAAAGTAACTAAAGCTGTCAGATGAATGTAGTGGAGTAAAAAGTAGAATATTTCTCTCTAAAATGTAGCGGAGTAGAAGTAGAAAGTGGCAATGAAAGAAAAGACTCAAGTAAAGTACAAGTACATCAAATTCATACTTAAGTACAGTACTTGAGTAAATGTACCTAGTTACATTCCACCACTGCATTATACAACATGATTTAGCCTAAACTGATATACTTTTTAAATAGAAATATTTAAAATATTGAATATATATTCAAATAGAAAAGATATCAAATGAAAAATGCATAGGGCAACTGAAACATAACCAGACCAGACACTGTTCTTTTCTTTTCTAATTCTATCTACGTCTCGTCCTTCAGTTTTGGACAACGATGAGGACATCAAGCAGCTCAACAAAGAGATTAACGACCTCAATGAATCCAACAATGAAATGGAGGCTGACATGGTCAACCTGCAGACTCAGGTGTGTGTTTCTACTTTTGTTTTATTTTAGGCTATAAATCACTGAACATGTAGTCTATAGCGACGACACTTCATTTACAGTGCAGTTCTGGTGCCGCCGGTTCTGGTTCCCTTCGGATGTCCTTCACTTTCAGCTGTCTCTGTGTTTACTTTAAACTTTGGTCGGGTTAACATTAACCGAAAACTCTTAGCAACGTTACACGCTGAAAATGGCAAGTTTTAAGGACAATTTGGATCGTGCAACAAGGCAGGCCTGCTTGGTTTCTTCAGGGAATGATTGTAAAGATTTACAAAGAATATGTTTACGGCATTTGGGACCGATTGGTGGGATTTGCTACGGAAAAAATACACACGGCGATATACAAATACAGTAACGTTTAACCATGTATCCAGCTAATTTTAAAGCTCACGTTACTGTACTGTGTGAACAGTTCATTTAATATTGTATGAGGCATTTTCTTTTACCGGGGTGAAAAACGTTCCTGTCTGAGACTATATTGCAGAGGCACCGTCGCTGTGTCCTGAGCTTATGCCCCTGTTGCCAGACCTTCCTCCGCAGCACTGTGGAGATAGGTCTGGCAATGCAAGACTTCTGAACATGTGACAGGACAGAAGTACTGAATCATATGTGAGACTTGAAGTACTTGATTCAGTCATTTGAGCCTGTTGAGGAACATTTGATATAGTATATTGTTGACATATTACAAAGCTGTAAAAACTTTAACATTTGTTTTTGTTCCTTAAAGATCACTGATGTTAAAGTCATTCAGACCAGTTATGAAGCTTTTAAAGGAAGAAATAACAACCTTTCTATTACCAATGACAAGTTTAATACATAAACAATAGAACCTCACCTTGTTTGATTTCACAAACTCAGGTTTTTTTGCTGATATGAACAGTAGTTTACAGTGGCTAATGTTGGTAAGCCTAAGGTAAATACTGTTTTTTAACTGACGTTATACAGTCAGTTAGCTGATAATTCATCTCTATTTATGCTACTGTTACTGCTACAATTTAACATTTACCATTATCCTGTTATAATAACCACTTGTGGCAACAATGGCCGCTGTTTAGCAAACATTAGATAAGCTCACTTCAAAGCATAAGGCAGGTGATATTCTATATTTTGTTATTGCCAACAGTGACTACATCCTCAATATGTTTTCATATACTTGTATTTATACCGCAGCTTTTCTGTGGATCTTAGCCTTCCCTAAAGATGTAAATCAATATAAAAAAAGGCTCACAAATATACTTCATTTTGAAGAAAAAAGGCAACATGATATCCCTAAACAGCTGTCCACTGTGGGTTTTACAAACATTACTCAAACAGGAGGAAATCGTTGTGCTTTTGCCAAGGACTATTTTCTGTGGCGGATTAATCCACATTTTGTGCTCTAGTTAGTGTTTCCACCAGCAGCATGTATATATATAATATCCAATAATGTCCAAATATGTATTCATGAGTTTGAATGTTAGCTGTTAAATATAAAATAATGTAATTTAATGTTGTCAGGTTGTTGTCTAACTAACAAGTATGCTATTCCGCGGCAGCAGTGCAAACTGTGAATCATGATTGGACGACTCAAAAAGCTCCCCGGCATGTGAAGGTCATGATTGGATAACTGGCTGTCAGTCAAACTCCTTGCTATGGCAACACGTGATTGATTGGATGACTTGACTTGACCTGCCCCCCAAAAAGATAACTCGAGACTTGCTTGATGACATGAGACTTACTTGGGACTTGAGCAAAGATGACTTAAGTTACAACACTGAGACATACACAAACGAACATATTAAACACAAATGAGAATAAGAATCCCACTTAGTTTAATCAATTGAGTGTTGGTTTGGGGATTTTCATGGAAGTAGTTGACAATAGAATTACTTTCAAATGTTATTTTCCAGTTGCAGATAAAAGACAACGTTGTGCCTAAAGTGGTGCCACTGTAGACATTGTGTTGCTGTGTGTTGCAGATCTCCTCCATGGAGATGAACCTGAAGAGCATTGAGCACGAGAACAAGATGATCGAGGAGCAGAACGAGGCTCTGTTCATGGAGCTGTCTGGTCTCAGCCGCGCTCTGATCCGCAGCCTGGCTAATGTACGCCTGCCACACATGGTGAGTTGTTGTTGTTGTCTGCATACACGCACGCACGCACACACACACACACACACGCACAGGTGTTCTTCTTAACTTTACCTTTTTAAGGTATTTGCATATAACCAAGCCCCATGTGTTTCATATCAAAATGTTCACAACAAACTCAGCTTTCCGTATAGTGATGCCCAATTTCTTTTTCTAGAGCAATGTATAAAGAGATAATTTGGCACTGAAGCGAAAACTTTGATTGGCTTTTTTGAAATTCCTCAAATCTCTTTTGAAAACAACCCTTAACTTATGATGTGTTGTACGAATTGTTTCAGTGCTTGAAATTGGTTTACCAAAGTATTAGGTTATATATGATGAATGAAATTTTGTAATATCTCTTTTTGGGTAGGAGTTTTGTCCACCACGTCAGAGGGTTAATGAAGGGCCACACTGGAAAATGAGAATGACATCAAGGGCCAGACATTAGAGTTTATTGACATGCTTTAATTTCATCGAGAAAGTCAAATATCTTTGACTGTATTATTGCTCGTATCATATAACCTTCTCACTTACTGTTTGGTCGACATAAAGCCCCAAAGAAGTCAGCAAAAAAAGTTCCTTAGCCATCATAGAGTTTACCAAATCAAGCTAAACTGTTTCACAGGCCTGAATATGCAAACTGACCGGTTGTGTGGGAATCTCAGATTGTCAAAGAGTCGGCAAATCTGCCAAGATTCTGCTTAGAGAAGGGTGTTACCGTCATTACAGTTTGAAAACACTGTTTCCCGTATTTTTGGTTTGGCGCACATCTAGGCAGGCTAAAATGTATTGTGAACCTAAATAGATATGCAGGCCGGATCAACATTTGCAAGGGGCTGGAGTTGGCCCACGGGCCTTGAGTTTGACACATGTGATTTAATGTATTTGTCTGGAGGTGTGTTGAATCTCGTGTGTTGACCGGCACACGGCCGTTGGTTTCCCTGCTTTTTCTCTCAGCTGAGATTGGTTGTCGTTTGTACCACAGCAGGGGCCAATCACGGAGCAGAACTTCGACAGCTACGTGAGCACCCTGACCGACATGTACACCAACAAGGACTGCTTCCAGAGCCCCGAGAACAAAGCTCTGCTGGAGAGCATCAACAAAGCTGTGAAAGGCATCAAAGTCTGAGGCTCGACACACACTAACACGCAGAATGCAAACCTGTCCTGAAGCGCTGGAGCGTGACGGAGGTGGATATGGAGGGGACGGGGAGATGAAGGCGAGAGATGCTGAAGTACTCTACGATATATTGAAGTATGATTCAAAAACAAAAAAGGGAATTCAGGTTATTTAAATAAACGGCGACTTTAAAAAAGAAAATAACAAAAAAAAGATCAACCCAGGGAGCACTCTGTTAGAAGAAAAGTGACGCGGACCAAAATCCACACCATGCTGCTGCTGGGATTAGGAGGAGGAAAACTGATCCGTCAGTCAGAATGGATGGAAAAGAAGAATAATGTTACTAGAAACAGTATCTGGTTTTTTTTTTTTTTTTTTAATATGCTGTATTGTTTACCTGGTGTCTCTCTTTTGTGTCCTTAACTGTTTTTGGAGAGGGGGTTTCACTGTTGAGCGGTCGATCCGTTTTTCACGCTTCATATCAACTGAAACACGGAAGGAACGCGAACGCGGGAATGCTTACGGGAGCTTGGCGACATGAAGAGGAGGACATGGATGAGTTGAAGACTCTCAGTGCTGTCCTGTAGCACACACAGGACAGTGTGTGTGTCCTGTGTGTGTGTGTGCGTGTGTGTGTGTGCGCACTGACTCCAGAAGCTCTCTGATTTACGGCCACACACACGCACCTCGGCATTATGACGCAAGCGCTACGCTGAATTTGTTTTTGGCTTTGTGGTATGGTGGCGACAAAAGATGACAACAGCGCAATGTTGACTCAGTTCAGCACGTGAACAGATCCAGGAACAGTGTAGGTGGTTTATTTTTCATGGGACAGCTGATATCATGATTTACAAAGAAGCAAATTAATCCTTTTATTCCTTTTTTTTTAACTGAAATGATGATAGTAATATAGTGTGCACACATTTCAAATTCAGTTAGTCATATCAATAGTATTTATCAACATAGGAATTGCACTTCATTTCAATGAATAGTTTTGTGGTACAATAATGATTGTTATATATGAATTATTTAAACTTGTGAACTTTTAAATTGTAACTTATTGCCATTTATGTTATTGAGGTTTATTTATTTGAAGCAATCTATTTATTAACTTTGTTTTGTAAGACACACACACACACACACACACACACACACACACACACACACACACACAAAAAAAGCATCCTTATTGATTATCGTGGTCAAAGCGATTTGCAGATGTCGTATGTCAATATTTTAAGAATCTATATAGATAACTGACGAGGCATATTTTGTTTTGAGTACTTTTTAAAAACCTTTTTAAGTGCAGATGTTTTATAAGTGACAAAATCTTTTGATAATTTTACAAAAAGAAATCTTATCTTTTGGGGTTGTTCTTGTTTTTCTCCTCTTTGTTTATGTTCTTTCTGTTAACTGCTACATTCAGAAACCCACTGCTGAGGGGGGGAAAAGAAAGTATGTATTTATTATTTATTTAATATGAAAGAAATTGACTGATATGGCTGTATATTTATTTTGTTATTTATTTGCGTGATGTGACGGTTGAGTCTGAGTAGTCTCAAAGATCCACTGCTAATATTTAAATAAAGAAACAAAATCCATACAAAATACTGTTTGATTACTTAGGCTTTTACCTAGACATACCAGCAGCTGATTGTAAAAGACAAACGGTAACCCAACAAAAGCAGTCACTGTTCTGTTGCTATCTGGTCTCTGTGCGTTTGCTTTTGTCAGGTAAAAGAAAACCAGGAACAGTTAAAAAGTTAAAAATGTTACCTCTCCCGAGCGCTTTGTAGCAGCCAGCACTGGCTCACCCAAAACCTCTGTAATGTACCATAGATGCTCAAGTCTTATTTATTATTTTCATCAGCACAATGGTACATATATAGAGCTCTATTGCAGCAGTGGTTCAGGCTGGATGTATGGGTCTAAAACACACACACACACACACACACACACACACACAGGATATAGGATGGCCTCCTTTGACAAACGTCTATCAGATAAACATACACACCCTTGTAGCCTTACTCTAGATTTTAATTTTTTGATGCACAAAGTGCCACTAAAAAAGAAAAAAGAAAAAAAAGAACTCACTTTCTTTCCTGATTCTTCGCATTTCTGCAATGTAACAATGTCTGGTCCCGGGAAGACCACGGCATCAAGAGAGTGGTGATTGTTTCAGATGCCTTTATTTCTCCGCCAAGATGGCCATTAGTACACTATATATACATTCTGTATAAATAGATTTTAAAGATGCTATATATATGAATATAAACATACATATATTTTTCCAGTGTAATTGTTGACTTGCTCTTCTTCTTCTCTTGTATTACCTTAACAAAGGATCACTAGCTGTCTAGAAGAGATGTGAAGGGTGTTATCAATAGGAGGCAGTTACACCTTATTTAATATCACTGAGACCTGCTCAACTGTGGCTTTAAACACACCACTCAAACTGAAGGCAAAGTAGGCATTATTGATGATACGGTACAATACTTTGGAAATGTTTTCATTGTAGGTTTCCTTTTTTTTTTAATCCCCATTTCCTGTATTTGTCTGTCCTTAATCCAGAAATGTCAAAAACATCTACTGTATGTTGTACTGCTGAATCTGAGAAATAACTGTCAATTTGAAACTAGATGGTTGGCTCTTTGTTCCTAAGTGTCATGTAAGTTCATGTATAGTAAAAAAAAAAAAAAAATAGAAGAAATGATGATGCCTCTGAATAATGTTCTGCACATAGTGTTTGGCAACATTGTGCAGTTATTGTATTGTTACTAGTAAAGCCTGCTTGCTATGAGCCCATTCTCTCTAATGTTGAGTCGAGCAAGTAGGAGACTTTAGTGTAACCTGCCTTTGAGTGATTTGTTGCAGCTACTGTGGTGTACAGTATGAAACCCTTGTGTAACTCTGATGTCAAAGGCATGTTGTAAATGTGCTCTTAGCCAATGTAGAATGAAACTCCTTTTGTGCACTTTCTGAATAACCGTTGAAAATGCCAGCATTTGAGTCTCGACTTGTAAGAACCCCAATAGATCACGAGCAATAGCAAGTACTCACCTCCACCGGAGGGCGCATTGCAAAGCATTGTCACACCTGTTTGTTGCTGTTCCCGTAGAAAACAACCTGTACATTATGTCACATAGAGACATATCTGTGATTCAGGGGGTTTGGCTCGGAAATGTAGAAAAGGGAAGCGGTACTTTCTTTTCCCAAACAAAACAAAAAAAAAAACCAAAAGAGATTGACAGGAAGTTTGGTTCTCAGGTGACCGGGGAGAGCTGCTTAAGCAGAACAGAGCGATGCCGTAGGTCGGCCAGTCAGCTGAGGCTAGAGGCGATGGCAGCGGCTGGATCAAGGCCTCCTGCGAAACGAGATGAGTGTGTGGGAGTGGGAAATTGATTTGCCAGGCTACACAATCACCCCTGGTTTTAGGAGGAGGCGTTTGTTGCATAAATATTTGTCCATTACTCAAAAGGAATGTCAAAGCTTTTTATGACTTTTAAACCCCAACCCCACCCCACCCCCCTTCCTCATGTCTTGCGTAACCTTTCCTCAGGAAAGATCATTTTGATGCATTTGGTTAATAACAAAGTAGTATATTCTTCCTCTCTTGAAAATGCACGAGAATACTACCCCGAGAGTGTTAAGACTGTGAATATTCTCCTAACTTATTTATTATGTCATGATCCCTTTTAAACTGCTTGATGAAATTGTCTACCGAGGTATGTAAATGAATATCACTGAGGCCATGAAAGTGTAGTATTTTCAACAAAAAAAATGTCAGCTGAGAAAGCAAATGCAGCCTACGGTTGGTTCTGCGCCCACACACTGTTCTCCTTTTTACAGTAAAGTACTGAGTGATGGTGCGAGGAGTTGTATTATTCTAAATAGCAAAGACATTGGAAAACAAACTGATCGGGGCCCAGGTTCCCTAGAGCGCCTGGAATGAAAACGAATTTCACATGATGACACTTTTCAGGAAAAAAAACCAGCCCAGACCAAATCCAGCTGTGTGTTTAAGGGGGGCGGGGGGCACACCTTTGCATCCTGGTTTCATGTTAGGTACAGATGTTTGCTTGCCAAGAGCAGAATGGTCAGACTTTGACTCATAAACGACTCATAATAAGATAGAACTGTCTAGTTGAGTGGCACTTTTCACCAAGCTGAGCAAAACCAAAAGCCCCCAAACCCTTTCTGCCCCCCCCATCCCCGATCCCCCCCCCCACGCCCCCTGCTGTAGTTACAAGCCGTGTGGTCTTATCATGTGTGCCTTTCTCACTTCGCCCATTTCAAGATATGGTATGTTTACACTTGGCAAACCTGGTTCAAATAGTGCTGACAACATTTGGTCTGCATCTCTAACTCAATACTGTTGGGAAACCTGGGGGGTGGGGGTGGGGGTGGGGGGATTACTATGTATAAGGAAATAAAATAAATGTGTCTTTTTACATGCAAGTAGAGGCCATTTTGTGACAGAGATACAAAACAACAAGCTTCTGTTAGGAAAATAAAGAAACTGTGATCTCATTCTGTCGATTCAGGTACCAAACTGCATGGCCAGTTTCTGTGAAGGAAATCTGAAGAGCATCATCATCATCATCATCATCATCATCATCATCATCATCCCTAGATAATGCATCAGTGTGCAGGGCGTTATTTTGAAACATGTGGAAGTCTCTGTACATATTTGTATTAAGAAGAAACGGTGTTATTGTTGTTGTATTGAAGACAAGTTTAAAATGGCAAAAAAAAGAGAAAAGTTTGTGACAAAGAAAAAAAAAATTCCACAGCCAAGGGTTGTCCTGCTAGCACATTTTTACAGAGATGAGCTATTTTTACTGGTGATTTTCTAGGCATTGATATTGATATCCTTTTAAAAAAGTACAAAACTTCCAAAATTACAAGCACTTCCACAAGGATAGATTGTATGGTCATTTTTTTTACTTTTGTAGATGTGGTCGTTCCTTTACTACTGCACCGTTTTTGTAAAGTGGGACAGGCCTTGGCTGTGTGTCCTCGGGGTCTCATGATGTTTTTGTTGTTTTTTTTTGTTTTTTTTTTGATTGGGAAGTAAAACACTGTATGGGCCGAATTTGTGACTGTGTGTTTGTGTACTTGTGTACATGTTCCCCTGTTCCTGTGTCAGTGTTATAAACCAGAGAAGTGATGTCAGTTATTGTGGGGGTATGAACCATTTTAAATGTTCTCTATGAAAAACACAAATAAAGAATCATAGACAAGTATGACTCCGTCCAATCTCTCTGTGTTTGTGTGCTCTTGTACGTCTTTCTTTGTAAGGACCTATTTGAGTTTTAGGCCTTGGGAGTGAGCACATTTTTGCAAAGTGAGCACATTTTGGCCAGGGCTTACCTTGGGAGAGCTGTTAGAGTATTACGACTTGGTTTTAGGGTTAAGGTTAGAGTGAGGGTCACGTTAAGGCAGTGGTTCCCAAACCTTTTCATGTGAAGGACTCCTAAACTGACACAAATTAGACCACGGACCCCCATTTGATAATATTTCGTCCCAGGGTTCCTGATCTGATAGGGATTTTGCTTTTCAATTTTTTATTACAGCAAGTGTATAAAAAACACAATCAAAATAGCCATTGTGTTTAGATTAGATTAGATTACATTCAACTTTATTGTCATTGTGCAGACTACAAGTACAAAGACAACGAAATGCATATGCATTGTGGTACTTATGGATTGGAATTATACTGAACAATTTAGTGAAAAAAAGATTCCCCTTTTTGCTGGGGACCCCCCCTGAAACACCCTCATGGACCCCATTTTGCGAGCCACTTGGTAAAGGGATTATGAAATGCATTATGTCATCATGAAGGTCCTCCCAAGTATTACAAAACGTCTGTTTTTGTGTAAGAGAGAAACTATCAATCTTGCATTGCATTAACATCAGGTCGTGTGCATGTGTAAACTGAAGTAAACTGTGTATTATGTATAGACACACAGTAAGCATGGCCAAGCAGTCTCTCTCTCACACACACACACACACACACACACACACACACACACACACACACACACACACACACACACACACACACACACACACACACACACACACACACACACACACAGCCTTCCTGATAAGTGAACAAAATGGGGGCCTTCAGTGTGCAGTTAATATGCAGTTACATGTAGTTTGTATGTTGAACAGCGCTGACATCTGCTGGTATGATTAGTAAATCAACATTTTGTGCAGTGAGTATTTATCGTAGAACTTTATGTCTCTCTTCAGCAATCCTCAAATGAAAATCATTTATAAATGGTTATTGTGTTGAGCCATTTCTTTTAACTGTACTTTAATGTTCTTTATTTGTATTACATTACAGACTAATTTCTCGCAGAAGGACGAAGTTGTCAGTAAATAAAACAGGACAAATTATAGAGAGAGTGGATCAGGAGCTTAATCTGGCCCTGGCTTTGGTACTGAGTAGTATTATCACAACATAACAGTGATTATAGAAATATACAATTTATATGCAATAATATGAGGACAGGAATGCTTGTGATACATTTATCAGTGACCAGTAAACCATATACATTGTAATATATACAGCATGTAATGTGCACCTCATCTACAGAGCATATGGAGGAGCAAATATTATAAGAAACACTTACAATATGCAATCCAACACAACCCTACAAACAGCCTCAAATTACCTTATAGCTGAATCAACACCGTACAGTATTTATTACAGCTGTTTCTATATTTCTAGCAACCTATTCAATAGGTCCTTTTTTTACTGCAGTTTTGAACAGCTCAAGTGTTATTAATAACAATAACTATCTCTCTACTCTAATCAAGTGTCCCAGTAAGACATGAGTGTGACAGTGAGCCAGCAGGAGCCTGAAACTAAAGCAGCTAAATGGAATTCATCATTCATTTGATCACTTACACCTGTGCGTTTCCTACTGTGAAATGTCAGAATGTCTGCTATAAAGAAGGCCATCTTCGTCTGAGTTAGAGCCACACAGTGAAAACCACAGCTTAATTAAATTCTTATTTAAAGTCCAATGCTACAGTTAGTTTCTCAATATATTAACAGCACAGACAGGGGCTGATCTTAAAAGCAGATAACAGACTCAGTTGTGATTGGCTGAGTCACGTGGTAAAAAAAAAACTCCATAAAGGTTATCTTAGTCTATATATATATAGACTAAGATAAGAGGCACAAAAACATGTCGAAATACTAATATTGTGTTGCAAATACTCAGTTGTTAATGGACTTTTTTTTTATTTCATTTTTAATCGTTCATATTTATGTTTTTTATTTAAGTTCCACAGCTGAAAGCAGAATGTAGGCAATGCTCCTCTGGCCGTTGTTTTGCGTATGTTACGTCTGACGTCAGCGCGTCTGCTGGCCGAATGTTTACATCCAGCAGTGCTTCTGTTCTTCTGACTGGCTCTTCACAACAACAAAAGGCTGAACACAAGGAAACCCGCAAAGACAGAGAATATCAGTCGGCATTTTCACAAGGTATTAGCCGTAGCGAGCTTCAGTATGGAGGCGCAGCGAGAGCCCGTGGTTTGTTTCTGCTCCAGCAGCAGTTAACGCTAGCTGTTGTCATTCTTGTCTCGATCTGTCTTCTCTACCAGCGAAGACGAGAATGCGGTTATTTCTGTTTGTGTTGACCTTGCCACTGCATGACAGTCTGTTGCATATGTAATATTTCATTTTTGTTGTTTATACCAGACGATTGTTAGACTAAGAGGGCTTGAATCTGAGCGTTTATTCGAATTCGGATCACCTGAGTTGCGCAAACAGCAACCGCAACAACGTGCACGAGCTGTGGATGTAAGCGCCGCGGTGCAGTGAAACCTGCTGCAGTTGCATGTCTGGGCGTGACTTTTGACTCTCCTTATACACGATGTGAATGGAAGAATTGCCGCGTTAGCTAATTTATTGAATCAGGGAATGCATTTCGAAGCTCAAATGGCAGTGTTTGTATAGGAAGTGTGTACCCTACTAGCCTACTAAACCACTTAGTTTGTTACAGAATGGGCTACAGCGCCCTCTTGTGGTCATGTGTGCTAACCTCCGGAAGAATAACTATGATTTCCCATTCCATTAGAAGGTTTAGGCGCAGCCAGCACCCAAGCTGTTTTGGGCACCACCTAAGCTAAACGAATGAAACATCAAAAGGATCATCAAAACTAACTAAATGTGTCGACTTATTTAGCAAGTTTTGTCTTTAAGCTTTTTGAGTTATCTGCTGCAATGCATTTTTTTTGTTTTTATTGCAAAAAGTAGCATTTTCTTAAGGTAGGACCACTTAACCCCCCCCCCCCCCACACACACACACACACACACACACACACACACACACACACATACACACACACCTAGGGAAAGCACTGATATTCACAGGGGCAACATCTCATTGTGGATTCGCTTCCCTGAAAGTGGTATTCATTTTGATGCAGCAACTGCTGTTTGTTCCTTTTATTGATTCTGTGTCTGAAAAACATCCTCTTCATCTCAACTCAAGTGGCATCAAAGGCAGGAGGGCCAGTGATATGTAAATGCACACAACCCCTTTGTTCTTTTATAGCCTCATCATGGCTGTGGCCAGCATTTGGCAGCCAGTGTGCACCCTGTGATCTCCTGTCCTTTGGCATTGCCCTCTGGTGTTGTTTTTAACACCACCCTGAACCACTGCTGCAGCAGCCACAGTATTCACACCTACAGCTGTATCCTGCTGCCAAAAGCTTCATACATTTGGTTGGGTCAGGCTTATTTGTGCTCAAAGTCTACAGAGCTTAATGGTGGATGCCTTTTGAACTACACTACACCACTACTTTGTACTTTGTGTTTCGACAGGTTGTGATTGTCTTGGAGTTTATCTAAGTTGTGCAGACTTTTGAAGGGATCCTTTCCATAATGTTGTCAGACACTTAGAATATTAATCTGAGCCTGTCAGTGGCAAAACGAGCACTTTTGTGAAGGTAAATACAAGCTGGACAATTGCCCTATTAACTTGCATTGTAGCTCGTTTCGCCGCTGCCGACTGCAGCGATCTCGCTTAATACTGGACCAATTTCAAAGATTGTTGTTCCCATCAGTCACTTAGACACAAAAACATAGGAAAATAGGGTCCAGGTTGGAAAAAAAAACAAAACAGTAGTTACCCTTTAAGTTCTCAGCAAAGGACTTAAACAGGAGTTTTGGTATTTGCAACCTGGATCCGATTTCCCCATGTTTTTGTGTCTAAATGACAAATGGGAAAGTTTTTTGAAATTGGTCCAGTATTGAGCGAGAGGCCTTTAACCGGAAACCATTAAACAGGCTGCAATGTATTCCTATAGGGCAATTATGCAACGTGAATGTACCATGTGCTTTTCTTTCTGTTTGACTGCATTAGGGAAAGATGGAGAAGTTGTCGTAATCCTGCCATGCTCTTGTGTGTAACTTTCTGATGCCAGGTCAACACAGTCACTTAAATGAAATGAAAGAACATATAAAGATTTACAGACTCCATTTAAAGAGTGTTGTAAAGAGGACATAACGTTTCTGTTGATTTTTCCTCTCTAATCCAGATAAAAGGCTTTGAAAATGTGTGCAGCAATGCTTAGTTACTGTAGACTTTTTCTAACACATAATTCTTGTCATATTGTTATAGTAAATCACCAGTTTCTCTTTGCCTCCAGTCAACATGGGGGGAGCTGTAAGTGCTGGTGAGGACAATGACGACTTGATTGACAACCTGAAGGAGGCTTACTACATCCGCTCAGACCTGGTGGAGCGGGCTTTCCGAGCTATCGACCGGGCTGACTATTACCTGGATGAATACCGGGACAATGCTTACAAGGTGAGCAAAATAATAAGTCTGTGAAATCACCCAACCAGAAGAAAGAAAGAAATCCACAGCATACATGATATACAGTACATTTTGGATGAAAAGATATTTGTTTTGTTTTTAAGGGCACATTTGTATGATAGGCAGAAAGATTTGTGGGTATAAGAAAAGCTGGTTATGGTATACTATTGTTGTTGTTAGGACTTGGCATGGCGGCATGGAAACATCCACCTATCTGCTCCGTGTATCTACTCTGAGGTGATGGAGGCTTTGGATCTCCACCCTTGCCTCTCCTTCCTCAACCTCGGGAGTGGGACTGGCTACCTCAGCACCATGGTCGGCCTCATATTGGGTATGTGGATAACTGCAGCAATTCAGCATGTAGTGCCTATATTGTTGTTCTGGTTCCGTGGCAGTGTAAAGGTTGCAGGCACAGTGGACTGAAAAATATGGTTTCAATTTCTTCTTGCTCTATTAAAGGTATAGTGGAGGATTTTCTTTTCCCGGGTGGATCATTAAGACTATTGGTCCTCCTAGTTGTCAAGCATTCTGGGATATGTTTACATAAGGCCGTCGTACGTGCCGTGACAGGTCAGCGAGCAGACGGCCACGGCCTCTGACCATAGACAGTATATAAAAGCCTCCGACAGCTGCCTCCCCGCTCTCGGCGATAGCTTGTTTATTGGCCTGTAGCGTGCTAAAGTTAGCTATAAAGATGCTTGTCGTAAATAGATTTCCACTTACCGGCGGCGAGTCTGACATAGTGGAAAAAGTGCAAATCTTCTTTTGGAAAGTAGGCTTGTATGAGCCATGCCGACAGCAACATGTAAACAGAGCGTGCACGAGGAGAACTAGGCTCGTGCATGCTCTCTCGTGCACGCATTTAATAGGCGTTCCCTCTCGGGAGCAGGTAGAGTGTTGCGCATGTGCATTTTTTTCAAAAAGTGGAGAGGGCGGTTCTTTTCTAAAATTTGGGAAAATCCTCCATCATACCTTTTAACTTGCCTGGATAGATGTTATGATTTTCTTTAAGAGAAAACAGTTAAAAAAAAAACACAATAAAGCTGTGTTTCCACCAGGCAATTTCATATAGTACCTGTAGTAACCTGTACAGTACATGTACCTTAACCGTAAACACTAGATCTGTTTTATGTTTCCATTGCAGACAGTACTCTTAAATCTAAGTGGGGTTGTTACTTGATGGTAATAGCTGTGGACAGCCATACACTGAGAAAAAAAAAACGTTTCATTTCTCATGGCTTCAGTTCTTGTTGTTTATTGTCTTCAACGATGATGCAGGAGAACGTCTGCACCTTCTTGATCATTCACAGACCGGTGTTGCACGCTGACATTTTGTCTTCCTTTTTATTTTAAATTGAGCTCTGGGAACATCCAGTAGACACGCGTTAGCAGACCTGAAATATGTTGCAATGTGGACACATTTCTCAAATGTACCCAGGGGCTTCACCGCGCCTGACAATTAATAACTAAAATGTTATATTTCATTCTGAACTCCACTGGCAAGGAGGCGCTTTGTCCGTGTTGGAAAACAAGCTGAGCTTCATTTTAAGAGTCGAATTAATTATAATAATGTAGTCGTGAAAGCACAACAGCATGGTGTTTTTTTCAAGAACTTTTAAGAAGTGAAATATTTCTGAAAAATAAACATATTTCTTAAAGCTCAGTTAGGCAATTTTTTTGGCATTGTTGGGCAAGAATTCCATAACAAGACACATGACATTTATTCATATTGCAATTCAATTTGTCTGGGAGAAACCAGACTTCTGCACCTCCTATTTGGCTCTTTAGAAAATCTAGCCTGTGATGGGAGACTTTGGCCAATCACACGTCATAAGACAAAGAGAGTGTTCCTATCATTGGCTGTTCTGCGCATGCATATATATGCCCAATGGACAGATAGGGGAGAGCGAGAGCTGCAGAATGAGGTCTCACTACAGTACTTCAAATCCTGGTGTTTAGCTTTCTACCCGTTGCAGCTTTAATAGGGAAAAGCAAAATTGCACGTTTCTAAATATAAATAGCAAAATCAAGAGGGTGTATAACCACGCATGTACATGTGGGTAATTTTAAAGTGTGAACTGTGGTGTGCTCCTGTTCCAGGACCATTTGGAGTGAATCATGGAATAGAGTTACATGCAGATGTGATTGAGTATGCCTATCAGAAGCTCGACTCCTTCATCAAAACCAGCGACAGCTTTGACAAGTAGGTGGCCAAATGTGTCAGTGACATTTTATTGTGTGAATGCACAGTATTGTTATCCAAATCTTCTGTACAATTTTCAGTCGCCTACTACTTTTGCATACTTTTAAGCTACAAAAACTATTCAAATATCAAAATGTTCAGCTCTTTAAGGACATTTGTGCTTGTATTCAACTTTTGTCCACCACTTAAATAAAGAAAATATTAAGCTTTTTTATTTTTACGTTGAAAGTCCATTTATATATATATATATATATATATATATATATATATATATATATATATATATATATATATATATATATATATATATATATATATATATATATATATATAAAATATTTTTTTTATTTAAGTGGTGGACAAAAGTTGAATACAAGCACAAATGTCCTTAAAGAGCTGAACATTTTGATATTTGAATAGTTTTTGTAGCTTAAAAGTATGCAAAAGTGCCCCGACGACTAGCGTTTTATTTATATATATATTATATATTATAACGCTGGTCGTCGGGGCACAGGTAAAGTAAAAAGAAATCGCTATTTCTATACCACTAACAAGGCTCAAAATAGCACCACACTTCCACGGTAGATCTAAAACAGTCACAATCAGTCGAACGCCAAACGCCGTGCAACCAGTAACATAGCTCAAGCACGGCGTTCGCATTATGTTAACATGAAAACATATCTCAGGGAACGGTCGACTTGGTACAAATGTTTTTGCGCTGGATTTCTCCTTTAAGTTTAGTGCTTCTTTAGGCTTTATGACTTTTTTCGACATACTATACTGTGACTTTTTTTGCACTTTTTCGACATACTATACTATGACTTTTTTTGACATGCTATGTTATAAGTTTATTTTTACTTTTTTTGACATCCTATACTGTGACTTTTTTATCACTTTTTTGACATACTATACTATGACTTTTTTGACGTTAAATACTATAACCTTTTTCGACATATTATGTCTTTTTTTATCACTTTTTAACATACTATACTATGACTTTTTTGACGTTAAATACTATAACCTTTTTCGACATATTATGTCTTTTTTTTATCACTTTTTAACATACTATACTATGACTTTTTATCACTTTTTTTGACATACTTTACTATGACTTTATTTTTACTTTTTCGACTTACTATACTATGACTTTTTTATCACTTTTTTGACATACTGTACTATCTCTTTTTTATCACATTTTTAACATACTATGCTGTGACTTTTTATCACTTTTTTGACTTTTTTTGACATACTATACTATGACTTTTTATCACTTTTTTGATATGCTATACTATCTCTTTTTATCACTTTTGTCGACACACTATATACTATGACGTTTTTATCACTTTTTTTACACACTATATATATAACTTTATTTTACAGACTCAGATAGAACTTTATTTTACAGACTCGGATAGAAAAGTACACAAAACATATTACAAGAGGGGTACACACAAACAAGACAGACATAAATACTTACAGACATACTGACTACCACATATTACATAAAGGGAACATACAAAACATACATACATACAAATATCTATACACAATAATTAAAACAGGTTCAGATGCGTGTTCCAGCGTTTCCAGAGTTGGGAGGTACTGTATATCTGGTATCACTAAGTGCAGGGTTGGTTAAGGCAGTTCAAATTGTATTATTTGACTCTGTTAATCGGCTCATGAATCTGTACATAAAATTCCTCAGCACGGCATGGAAGGTGAGAACATTACTTATCACAAACAAATGGCTGGCACTGGTCCATGTTAGACACTTCAACAGGATTCTAAGTGCATCCTCGTATGCCACCTTTTATCTTATTTATCCTTGGTTTACCGTAGCTGCACCATAGCTGAGCTGTATAAAGTGGAGTACGGTATGCTCTGAAAAGAGATGTTTGAACTTCTTCAGTACACATGTGAAATGTGCGTGCCAGCATCTTTGCTTGTCCTTAGAATTTACAGCACTGGCGCTGTATGTCATCATCGTCACAAAAATCATCCCTGATGATGATGTGGCCCAGGTATTTTCCTTAAGCAACTACGTTTAGCTCTTGCCCTGTCAAGTAAAAAGAGGGAAAGCATATACTATGACCTTTTTTATCACTTTCAACATGCTATACTATGACTTTTTAAATGACTTTTTCAACATGCTATACTATGATTTTTTTCGACATGCTATACTATGACTTTTTAATGACTTTTTTTGACATGCTATACTATGACTTTTTCACTTTTCTGTCTAATTGGAAGACAGAAGGTTGCGTGGTTGAATCTTATATAAGTGTTTAGGTCCATTATACTAAATGAAAGAGACATGACCTTTTTTGATAAACCATACTATAACTTTTCAACACGCTATACTATGACTTTTCTTTTCAAAAAACCTTGAAATATTCCAATATTGTTAAATACATTATTGGTATTATTCAACATTTCAATGAAATCCATACTAATTAAAACCATTCCCACTTTTCCAACTATTCTCACTACTTCACCTTCTTCTAATGCAATTATGCCTGAAATCCAGTTTAGCTTTAACAATTTGGCTTTTCAACATTGACAAGCTTTTTCTGTAGTAAATGCATTTTCTTGTTGTTTCTCATTTATTCATTTTTTTTTTTACTCTTGTTTATACCGTTTTCCATTGCTCCCGTGTTTCTGTTCAGATTTGAATTCTGTGAGCCATCCTTTGTTGTCGGTAACTGCCTGGAGATTCCTCCAGAGAGCCGTCAGTATGACAGGGTGTACTGCGGGGCCGGGGTGCAGAAGGAGCATGAGGATTACATGAAGAACCTGCTCAAGGTGGGGGGCATCCTGGTGATGCCTCTTGAGGAAAAGGTTGGTGTTTTCCAGAGAAACTCAGGATAGCACAGATCTGCATATTAGGCCAAACTAACTTAAAGTCCCCCTGTTTAGCATTTAAAGAATGGAACTTATATATATATATATATATATATATATATATATATATATATATATATATATATATATATATATATATATATATATGCTGCATGACACTGACACACACACACACCTCGTAGGAGAGGTTATACTTGTTACCTGAACACCTTATCTTTATATCTACGTATAACTATATTATAACATTTAACAACCATTTATTAAATGTGTATATACTGCTAAAATGGGACATATTCTTCTATATCACTCATCTCACTGTCCATATTTATTCATGTATTTTTATTTAGTGTCTGGAAATGTTAATATACATGTTGTCTTGGTAATGATCTCGGCAGCTTTTCCAATGTTGAATATCTTCAACAAAAAGTACACTGAAAAGAAAAGAATGTGATTTCATCCCGTTGTATTTTCTGCAGTTGACCAAGATCACGCGCACAGGGCTGAACAGCTGGGAGACCAAAAAGATCATTTCTGTGTCCTTCGCTCCTCTGGTGCTGCCTAAACACATCACAAATGGCAAACCCAAGACTGTCCCACTACGTGAGTCTCATTTTGACCTTTATTTAAATAAATAAAAATGCAACTAAATATGAACAGTGATCAGAGGTGGAAAGTAACGAATTACAATTACTCACGTTACTGTAATTTAGTAGTTTTTTGTGTACTTTTTAACTTTGTTGAAGTAGTTTTTAAAAATCTTTACTTTCACTAAAGTATGTTTGGTTTGAAGTATTGTTCTGTGCTACATCACATCCTTTCCTGAGAAAAAAGGTCTCTAACGTTGTTTTGTATCTGTCGGCAAACTCAAATCAAAAAGCGGCTTCGTGCCCTCATCAAACCACAAAAGACTGCGATTTAATTAAATAAGTATAAGTATATAAAAAAAAGTACGTATATCTCCCGGCTGTTAAAAAGTAAATAAATATAATAAAACTACAGAGTACATTTCAAATGAGCTACTTTTTACTTACTTACCGGTACTCTGAGTAGATTGATATACCGGTAATTTTACCTGTACTTGAGTAAAAGTTCATCAACATAATAGTACTTTTACTTAAAGCCCCAGTGTGTAACATTTGTAGTTGTTTATTATCAAAATCTGTATTGCCCTTCACAAACTTGTCCTTTTTTATGAATATTGACCACCACCATCAATTTCAAGCATTCCTATTGGCTTGAAATTTTACATTTGCGCTTTCATGAACTGGGGTAGACGCTCCATAGCCATGCGCCATCTTGAAATACGGTAGCCCGTAAGGGACATACAGGCTATACTGCTCCGCATTTCACGCTTTTCACTCAGTGGCACTGACTGTGACGTATGCCAGGGAGGGAGGGGGACTCACCACCGGCAGATTTGAAAGCCTGTTGGGTCTATTATTGAGACATGTACCTGAATCGCAGAGGAAATTAAAACGACAACGTGACAGGCAAAGCAACAAGACCAAAGTTAATATTGTTGTGGCTTTTCCAAGATGGAAAGAGCTGATGAGGAGCAAGGATTTTAAAAGGGACGCCGAAGTTGCAGCTTTCTGGCAGACAACTCACGTCATGCAGTTGTAACACAGACTAGCTACAGCTAGAACAGCTGTGTGTAAACGATGGAGACACTAAGAGATCATTTCAGTTTCATTGACATTGTTCATGCTGCTCAGAGAAATATATTAAAAACACAAACCTCCGTTGCTTCTCTCCTACGCTGTAAACATCGCCTTACACTATTAATCTCATACAATATACAGAATAACGATAGCACTGATACTTTACTAATATTAGCTTTCATATGTTTGGGAACCTGATAGCTGATGTTAGCAATGAAATGGTACCAAAATAACGTAAAACTATTATTACACTGGAAGGGACACTGACGGACGGTTGTCGCTAATTTCGGGTTCGGCCACCGTAGAAGTTACAACGCACTCGGAATGGGGGGGGGGGCTAGTAAGTAATATTCAGTTGGTTGTCATATACAATTTCATCGCTAGATGGGAGAAATTCTTACACAATGTAGCTTTAAGTAGAATATTTTGTTACTCTTTCCACCTCTGATAGCGATACATATAGTATGTGTCTAATTCTCACTTTTTTTCGGACTATTTTCCTTTCCATTCTGTTCTCTCGTCTTGTAGCCAAGTATGAGGTACGGACGTTACAGGAGCTGGCCCGTATCTGCATCCGCCACACCCTCAGAGTGACCACCGATGGAGGAGACAGCCAATCGCGCGGTCGCGGTTCCTCGTTCAGCGTAGGCAGGGGTCTGGCGGTGGCCGGCCTCCATAAGTACGGCCCTCGCTTCAAGCGCAGGCGCGTCCACCGGCGCCACTGCAACGCCCTGGTCCTGGCCACGCGTCAGGTGGTGGCCAGCAGTGGCTTCGGCCCCGCTCCCCTGGACAGCAACAACAACCAGGGAGGAAGAGCGGAGGATGAGGAGGAGGAGGCGGCGGCGGGAGAGAGGGAGGCGAGGCGGCAGATGAGAGGGAGCAGGAGGGCGGGGAGAGGAGCAGGAGGGGCGGCGGCGGCGGCAGCGGTGGTGGAGGAGGATGAGACGGTGGAGGAAGAAGACGAAGAGGAAGAGCATGAGGAGGAAGAGGAAAAGGAGACCGGGGAGCTGCTCCGACCCCAGCCAGCCGTCAACGTCCTCAGAGAGAGGATACTGGGCCTGCCGCTGCCCGAGCCACTGAAGATGTACCTGCTGTACTACAGAGAGAAATGAGCCACGGCCGTGTTCCGAGTCAGAGCTCGGAGCTGAGCGCAACGACCCAGCAGAGGCTGAAGTCTCTGTTACAACCCCTCCACCACCTGTACAAGGCAGGACTAGGGCTGGGTACCGAATTCAATACTTTTTAGCCACGGACCGAATTGCCTCTGTAGTATCGAAAAATGCCTCGTCACTCAATACCAAATTTCAATACCTAAGGAATAAATCTCATCCGCATCAGTGAGCCAATAAGCACGCACCATGCTTCCACCAAGATCTAATAATGCTGCTGATTGGCTGTCTAACGTTACACGTCGTAGAGGCAGGCAGGAAAAACTCTACGTTACGCACAGAGACGGGGGCTCACGTAGTAGGAGCTGAAAAACAAATAAAAAGATTTGTGCTGTAAAGTTGTAATTTATCTTTCTTAAAATGGATTTTTATAAAATTGCTATCGAAAAAAGTTTCGCTCGGGAACCAGAAGTCACGGTATTGGTATTGGTACCGATATCGAAGATTTTTGAATGATACCCAGCCCTAGGCAGGACAACATGCCACCTACCTTACTGACCCCCCCCCAGCTCCACCATGGGGGGGGGAGCTCTTTCTCTCTCACCTGCTCTCGTCTTCTCCATCATCCATTCTCTTTCCAGCTCCCTCTTTTTGCCCAGCCCCCACTATTCTTTACTGACTCATTTCCTGACACTATAAAAGAGTCAGTTTAATTCATCCAGTGGAGGCGGAGGGGGAAGCGGGGTCAACGTTTCAGACAACCAAACAGTCACTGCTGTAAGCTCTGTGTCTCCATTGAGGTGCAAAAAGTATAAATAGATTTAAGTATGTAAAGCATACACAGTTTATCGATTCGCTCTGCACCTCTGTACATCCAACATGCCAATCAAGCCTTGCCTAACAACATCTTTAACAGTGGCCTGAGTATCTACAGCGTGTAAAAGGCGATTTAGTGGTGCTGAGAAAAGAGAACCGTCATTGTTTAGGCTACAGTGGCAGACCAGACGTCGCACGTTGAGTTCAGACACTGTAGCAGCAGGCAGAGAGAGCAGCTTACCCAGAGACCAGAAGGCATAGGACTGTCCCAGCTCTTTTCTGCCCACTACTTTCAGCTGTGCCCCGAGTTAGAGATTATACATTGATTGTATAAGTCGTGTGGAACTCGTTTTGTCCGCAAATGGTGGTGTGTATTATCATCTATTAGGAATGGTCTACTTCTAGAAAGGAAGACAGAGTGGGCCCAAATTTCAACTTTTGTGAGGGAAGAAAATGTGCATTCAAAGAGATTTCTTTCTTTCACTATATCATATTCAATTATATTGTAGCTAGAGCTAGTGACCAAGATGGTGTGATGGTTGCGATTATTTCCACTGATTTCCAAATAAAAGGGGTAGCTTTGTCTTGAACCCTCGGTCCATTAAATAATTGAACGTTTCCAAGGCCAAGGGTTGCTCGTCATTTCACGCATTGTTAGGAGACCAGTTGATTATATTATTATTATTATTATTAATAGTTTGATTTTATTATTATTATTTCATATATTTCATTATATGATTTAAAGTCTATCTTTGTTTCCTGACTTTGTCATATGGAGATAAAACTGTCCTAAATCCTTACATATGTATCCAAAGGGCAGTCTCAGTGTTTTCTCTACATCCCATCATATTCTCCTAACAAAAAGAGAATGACCATAAAAATTCACATACTTACTATTATTCCAATTTACATAAATAAACCAGCATGATAAAACACATAACTAATGTTTTAGATGAGTGACAGTGTGCAGGTTTTTCTTTCACTGTACTGTCATTGGTTGTTTGTCGGGTTTTTTTTTTAGGGGGGGGGGGGGTTCTTTTGAATTTTATGAGACTTGAAGTGGTGTGTACATATGAAATTGTATGTTTTGTGACTCATAAACATGAAGATACTTTGAAAAGTAAAAGGAGTATCTTTTATCGCATCTTCTGTTGTAGTTTCTAGTTAGGCTAGATGGAGCATTATTCCTTTGTACTTTTTGCTTTTGTACCATACTTTCTGCTCCCCTCTGTGCCAAACTTCTGTTGCATGGACTAAATTCTCGAGAGGAAACGGCAGATCAACTGCAAGTCATTCATCCGAAGAAATTATTGGTTGTTTTTTCCTTTCAAAAACTGCTACAATACCACTGAAATGACACTTGTGGTTATTTATGTATTATTGATTGATTGATGAAAAGCTTTGGATTTCTCCCAAAAGTTTGCATTTTGGATGTGATCACAATAATTCGAAAAATTTGAATATGTGCAACTTATATTTGTAATACCGTATATCCTACACTGAATGGGAGTTTTGTGTCCAAAAAGCAGGTCAGGTGAATATGCGTTTTATTTTTTCCATGAGTGTTTTACCTACCCCTATTGTGCTGTGATTGGCTAGTACATAGAGAGGTGAAGTCCCTCCCCTTCCGGTGGACCTCTCGGGACTTTAATTCAGAAAAAATGTGAATGGTAGTGAACGGATAGATGCAAATACATTTTTTATCCCGATTGAATTGAGCCATGGATTACAAATATGATGTTCGTCAATTTAAAAGATAGTTTTTCAACCGAAGAAAGTCTGCTAGCTGTAGGTTTGTCGAAGTACCACTTAGTTTTGTGTGAAGCCGCTCAGTGAACTAGCTACATCTCTCATCTCACGCAATTTACATCACCTAGCTTGATGCTCAACTTGCCTGCTAGCTAGCTAGTTTAGCTCTGTTCCACAATACATGTAATGTCATCTTACCTGATGTGTTTTATCCAGTGAAGTGTTTTCAGCAGATAAGCAAAAGAACAAGCAAGATCCTCTGCTCATTCAGTGAGACATCATCCATGCGACTTTGAAGTGTGTAGTCATTCTAATTACATATTTTCAGTGTTATACTTCAGTTTAACAATAAACTGAGACTTTCTTGACTTGCAAAATTATCTATTAAACTGATGAACATCATATGTATAATTCATGACTCAATTCAAACAGGATCAAAAAATTATTTGTCTTTCCCCATTGACTCCCATTCATATTATTTCAAAAGATAGGTCCCATGGACCTGAAGTAGAAGGACATGACTTTGGCTCTCTATTGCCTTGAAGCGTCCTTGTGATTGGATGCTATGTGAAATTATGAGTGACAACTTGCTTTGTTTGCCTCATTTTAGCTAAGTTAGCCTAATACATACATTAAGTTAGCTAACTAGCTTCTATGTTTTCATGCTACACTGGTTTATACGAAATGAGCCAAACAAAGTTGTCACTTATCTGGCGATAGCAATGTGCTTTCCTACGCTGTGACAAGTTTGTCTGAATAAAACATTAAAGTTGTTAGATTTTACTAATTTAGATGCTAGTTAGCTAGCTTTCTGATTCCACCATGCATTAACAACAATGCATTAGCCCGCTGTTGGGCTCATTTTCTGTAACCAGTGTAGACTTAAAGCATGGTGGAATTAACAAGCTAACTAACTAGCCAGCCGCTAAATTAGTAAAATCTATCAATTTAATGCTATAGTGCGCAACTATTCTATATTTATGAATGTCCGTTCCATGTCCGTTCCATTCAAGCCATTGTCAAATGAGTTGATACAAAGCTAATTAAGATATCAGCTCCACTAAACTGTCTCTGAATTGCTCAGTATGGCTATGTTTGCAAAAGGGTGCCGTCCGGCGAATTTCGCTCGCAGAAGCTCGCGTGATGTGTTTTACGTCAACGCTGAGAAAGGACAACGGCAGCATTCAGCTTTGGAGATGAAGAGGGCATAAACATTACAAGATAATTACCTCTTCTGAAGAGTCCGTGTTTTTTAATCCTCCGTGTCCTCCTTGATTTGACGGGATAAACGCTAACTGCTTACTGCTTGGAGGCGGGGCGGGGGTGGTGCGCGATCACTGAAGTCTTGCCTCATCTGTATGCACCGACAGTGTTGTTGCAATTACTTAGAATTCCTCATGGGGGAGACAGAAACTACGCACTATAGCTTTAATGCTTCATCCACCAACTTTGTGAAGGCATAGGAAAGCATAGATCATGGATGTATTATATTAATATATATATATATTAATATATATATATATATTAATATATATATATATATATATATATATATATATATATATTTCAGGATAATCCGATGACCATAATCCGATGACCAGTCGCCAGATTATCAGTCAATAACAGGACTCGTCAAAGCAAGAAGTACCAGCCAATCACAGTACAGTAGGGCGGGACTAGGTGGAACACTCTAGGGGGAAAAAAATAAAGCGACTCATATGGCGTTATTTTTTAGTCAAAAGTTATGAGCGTGTAACACATGCTCACGAGCACATTATGTTATTTCACACGCGCAAAAATGAACCTTCAGCTGGCATGATAAAAGTACTCGCGCACAAATTCAACAACCGAGAGGTGTAGGTAGCTGCGAGCGAGCGCCTTACTCTGCTTGTACAGTGGAATCCTGCTCGCGCGCAGCGGGCTTCTGCTCGCGGAGTGCTGTTTTGCTCGCGGAGTGGATTTCTGCTCGTTCAGCTGATTTCTGCTCGCTCGAGTACATGACTTTTGACAATTTGGGGGCGGAAACCAAGGAGGGCACTGACCCTCTTATGATTGGTCACTTTCACACAGGGACATCCTTGATTGACAGCTCTCATTACAGGAAGCACGGAGTCAAAGTATCTGACGGAGTTCAGTCATTCAGTTAACACTGCACAGTGGACGGAATGGCGGCGACACCTGAAGATGTAGGCGTAAGTGTGTTTGACAGTGTTATAGCCATTTAATCTGAAATTTGTTGAGAATAAACTCATTAAATATTGAGAATAAAGTCGTTGTATTTCGAGTTTTTTTCTCAATATTTAATGAGTTTTTTCTCGAAACACAACGACTTTATTCTCAATATTTAATGAGTTTATTCTCAACAAATTTCAGATTAAATGGCTATAACACTGTCAAACACACTTACGCCTACATCTTCAGGTGTCGCCGCCATTCCGTCCACTGTGCAGTGTTAACTGAATGACTGAACTCCGTCAGATACTTTGACTCCGTGCTTCCTGTAATGAGAGCTGTCAATCAAGGATGTCCCTGTGTGAAAGTGACCAATCATAAGAGGGTCAGTGCCCTCCTTGGTTTCCGCCCCCAAATTGTCAAAAGTCATGTACTCGAGCGAGCAGAAATCAGCTGAACGAGCAGAAATCCACTCCGCGAGCAAAACAGCACTCCGCGAGCAGAAGCCCGCTGCGCGCGAGCAGGATTCCACTGTACAAGCAGAGTAAGGCGCTCGCTCGCAGCTACCTACACCTCTCGGTTGTTGAATTTGTGCGCGAGTACTTTTATCATGCCAGCTGAAGGTTCATTTTTGCGCGTGTGAAATAACATAATGTGCTCGTGATCATGTCTTACACGCTCACAACTTTTGACTAAAAAATGACGCCATAGACTCACATCCTAAATAAAACATCCATCCCTTCTGAGTGTACTGTCATGCTTCACTGCCATTCTACAGTTTCTACTGCTGCTGGATCTGCTTTTGAGTACTGTATGTAGGCTGCACCATTCCTTTATTCAACATGAGTACCATTCATTTTGGTGTGCATTTGTGATTCTCTGCTGAATGTACAGTATATGATTATGATGGGGTGTCTTTTTGGGGTGGGGGGTTCTTTTGCACTTAATATTGAGTTTGGGTGAGATGAATAGCTTGATTTTAAAAACTGAGCTGTATTATTGACTGCTGTTAATAAAGTCCATTAAAAAGAGTCCAGTTGCAAATGAAATCATTTGATAAGCTAAGACAGCGGCTGCTGTTCACAGTAGTGCCTCAAGAGAAAAAGTCAACCAATCTGATCTCATTGCAGGCTTTATCTTTGTAGTTATTTTATTTGATTGGCAAATGATCTGTCATGAGTTTTTGTTGGACAATGGTTGGGGTCAGTATCTCTGTGGCATATTGAAATCCTTTGAGGATGTGGTACAGCAGTTTAGAATCCCTAGGTCTCAGGGTTTTTTTTTTGTGATATTTACAACTTCGCCATGTGTTGGGGATTTTTTGATCCAATTCCTCAGCTCCGAAGGCATCAGAATGTTTAGATAAGGTGTTGAAGAACTTAAAGAAAGCCCATGAGGCTTCTGGGTATTATTCTATGCTTATGCAGAACCTGGGGGATGGAGCCTGGTCAGGAGCCTGGTCAGCCCTCAAAAAGACATGGGAAAGGGATTTGAGTATTCCACTAGATGATGAGAAGTGGGACAGAATGGGTAGGAATATTAAAACTATGTCACGTGATGACAGAGTCCGCCTCATTCAGTTTAAAATTATGCATAGCTTTTATTGGAGCCCCTCGAAATTGTGTAGACTTGGATTAAGAGACACGCCAAATTGTTGGAAATGTAAGACGCGAGGATGGCAAATTGCTCCATGTCCTGTGGTCTTGTGATGAGGTCCAGGAGTTATGATACACGATAACCTATGTCGGATTGCAGGGACCCAGGTTCCATTCAGCCCAAGATTATTTGTTCTGGGATATGGGTCAATTTTAAGAGGGATGGATAGTAAGAAGTTGGATCCAAACCAGTTTAATGATAGCCAGACAGATCCTTCTGAGAGTAGGGGGAACGAAGGGATACCTTCAATCCAAGAATGGGCTTGTGGGATGACAAAAGTGGCAGCGTTTGAGAAAACGTCATTCAGGCGATCTGCAAGATTGCGTGATTACAGTGGAAAATGGGGGAAGTACCTGAGATCTAGGATGCCATGTACTGGGGTTTGATGTGCAGTTAGCTGTATGCATATGGTGCTAGCGTATATATACATAATATGTTTAGCTGGTTTACAGTGTGTTGTTTATTTTGTGGTTGTTTGATGTATTGAATATTATGGCTGTTATTTCGTTTTGTCTTGATTTTTGTGTAGGGAGGGGGTGATGGCGAGTGGAGGGTTCAGATGTGTCAATGTTGTGAGGTGTGTGTTTTGTTTTGTGTTAAAAAAAGTTACTCATAACAAAATATATATATTTAAACACGGATGACAGATAAGCATGAGTAGGTTGGGTTACACTTGACTTGAAGGTATCTACATAGGAGTGACATGTCATGTCACTCTAATGTAGATACCTTCAAGTAAAGTGTTACCAAAGGTTACTGATAATTGATGCTCAGGCTTTATCCCAGCAATTTACATCTGTTGAGCCAGACTAATAAAATATATTATCCCCTATAAAAATGTCATCATACACGGGCCACATGTCATGGGCCAGTTTTCTAACTAACATCCTAGAATACGACCTGAAAAGATCTCTGAAATCTGCAGTGCACCCTGGGAATTCTTCGGGGGCTATCATACTTCAACAAATTGCTAAAGATGGTCTTAGTAAGGTAATCAAGTTCACTTATTTCTCAACAAAATGTCAGAAGTCAAGATCAAAGACTGTATAAAACATGCTCTACCAAATTGAGATAGAAGTTGAGGACTGCTGGATTTAATTGCTTCAACAAGAGACGGGCAAAAGGAAAACGCCGGCTTAGTGTGGACGGTAGGCCTAAACTGAGTTCTCAAAATAGTGAGTGAAACACACTTTACCGCCACACTGACGTGTGTTGTCACCATAACTAACAACAATCGCCATTTTCTCTTTAACAAGTCAAATGACCACGGCAAACATCAATGTCCAGTCTACTGTCATTCTATTTCTACTGGTGAATCATTACACATCATATTTAAATACCCCCTAAGAGACATGACATACTACCATGTTATCATTGAATTGTCTTTATTCATTAAAAGAAACTAAACAAGTTGCATTGGTATTTGGCTTTAAAAAAACACCAGCACATAAAGGTTGGTCACAAAAGTCTTCAGATATGGAGTTTGGATCCAGTGACGTAGCTATGCGCTACAGATGCAAAAGGGATTCACATTTTCACCAAATTCCTATGAATGATGAATACTCACACCACCAAAGGTATTACCGAAGCCTGCTGACATCATGCATCAAGTATACAGCATTGCAATGTTAGTTACAACAATTAGGCCTTATTCTAAAGATTGTGTTTATGAAGTTAAATGTACAGTGAACATGTAAATACTCAATCTGCTTTCTATAAGCAGTCTCCACACTTCCCCAAATCAACAATGTGCAACAGTTGACCCACGCTTTTATCGTAATCATATGGAAAAACATATCGACTAAAGCATTTTAAAGTGTATGCGCAAAGAACTAAAGCCTGTTCCTTGATGAATACAAACAAAGACACACAGTACACGTATGACGCAAAAAATAAAATTTCAACATTAAATTACAAAGATCAAAAAATAAAACAATAATCTATTTTAAAGAAGAAGAAAAAACTGAATAGAAAATTATATCTACATCTGTGTATAAAAATGAAAGATTATAAGTTAGATTGTTTTCAATATGGAAACCCATTTTTGTATTTTTTTTTGTATATATCTGCAAAAGTGACTGAGGATTGCCTATCAACAGGTTTATATTCATTATTACATATATAAGGTATGCAGACATGGGTCAAACGGCAAAAGAGATTCTTTAGTTTTAAGTACTTTCAATTGTTAACTGAAACGGGCTTGATGGTTGATGCTAGACACAATCAACTGCACACATACTTGACAGGACTTAATTTGCCATTTGACCCAGGCCTGTTGAAATGTCACAGTGGGTTGTAAGACCCTACACAGTAGCAGCGAGCGGACAGCACACCCCTCACAGTATATAGAGTATGGGGAACAGAGAGCAGCAGAGAGGCCGGCTGAACCATGGAGGTTAAATCTGCATATTGTTCATCTGTAGGCATACAAAGAAAACGGTTTGTGTATGCAGATGAAGACGTCTGTAGTGATTCGACTGAGTTTTGTAGCACCACTACTGTCAAGAGCTCGGCACTCGCCTGGGGGTTTTAGTGTTCTGTTAGACCAACCAGTTCTACACAACGGTAAATGAGGTATAAAAAACAAACAGAGGGGGAATACGTCACCCTCTGCGTGCCTTGACTTCCTGTGGCCCTTACCCAGAAACCTGGTGTTGTTGAAATGCGGTGTCCAAATGCTCTGCCTCTCCATATAACGAGTGCACCCCATTCTGACAGAAATATCTGGACCGTAGTAACAATTCCCTGATGCTGGAATGAATGAGCAGATGAAGTGATGAAAAAAAAATAAAAATAAAAAAAAAACAAGCTGAGAAGAATGTGTGTGCACACATCAAATAAAGGGAGCAGAGATTAAGGACACAGGTTAAGGCACCTTGGAACCCTGATGAATCAAGAGGCACATCCCAGGACAGTAACTTTGAAGTGACCCAGGAAATGCTTGGCATTGGTCTGCTAGGATGTCTGGTGGTCAACTGTCCTGCAACCTAGAATGTGTCCATAGTGGGTGTGTATGTGTGTTGAGCTCTCTCCCATCGTTCCCCACCTCCATCTCGTGTGCCCCAGGAAGAACAGCATCTACCGATTACAGCAACTTATGATACATGACACGTCTGTGGCGTGCTTCACTTTCTGGCCTGCGCATTTCAGTCTAAAGGAATAGTTCGACATTTTAGGAAATGCCCTTATTTGTGATGAGCTTAGCATGAAGACTGGAAGCAGAGGGCTAGCAGTTCGCTCTGTCCATCCACCTACCAATTAACACATGATATCTCATTTGTTTCATCTAATAAACAGAAATGGGAAACCGATGTTGTGGTTTTTGGGGAGTTGTTTGCTGGAACCATTTTTTTGGCTGGCCACACCGACTTCATGGTGTCTTAAACTAATTACCTCTAGCTTCATATTACGCAAAACCACACAAGTGTTATTTATGTTCTCGTCTTACTAGCAAAAGAAATAGTAAATAAGCTTATTTCCCTTCAAAGTATTCCTTTGAGACACAACACAAAACACATACGCAAGATTCAAAGCTCCATTCTAACATTATCAGAGCTCCAACAATGGAAATAAACTGCGCTGTTTGACATAAACTGTAATGTTTGACATAAAGACACAGATATGAGGCCAGACATTCAACACACTGACACACACTGAGACACACACACTGAGACACACACACATACACACACACACACAGCCTGTTAGTGACAGGCAGAGGTGACAGCAGAGCTGCCTAGTCCATGTGTCTTCACGTCAACCCCACCACCCCTCCCACCAGTGACCACACTTACAGTAAGAGAGGACTACACCCAACACAGATCTGGGAAGATAGGAAGAAGAAGTGCATTGGGGATACTGCAGTCCATCATTTCTTTCTATACATTAAGAACATTGTGACATATATATAAGACATCGGTGGCATTAAGCCAAATGTAGGGAAAGGTAACAGTGTAGAGTGATATTAGGCTTCATGCGTGGCTGCCGTCCTGACTCAGGAGGAGGGGTTTCAAACCTCCAAAATCAAAAAGCTTATGACAGCAGTTATAAGTGGTGTAGTTACATTTAAAACCTACAAAGCAGCATTAGTCTTAATCCAATATTCTGTCATTCTTGACATAAAATGACATAAAACCCCTTCTCTTAAAGTTGAGTTCCAAAGTGGAAAGGTGCAAAAGAGAGGTTGGTGGTGATATTAGTTGTAGAAGCTGTCACTTGGGCACCAGGCCGCGGGATTGTGGGTAAAGCGGGGATCCTGGACTTGAGGGGCTGAATGGAGAGGTCGGGGTGCTCGACTTCTTGCCTGTTCTTGGTCGACTGGGTGACAGAGAGCAAACACAGAGGGTTAAACAGTTTGTGGGAATAACAGAAAAAGGTTAGGAGCCTGCACACGTTGAGGTCTCATGTACATTTCTTTGCTTCCCAACCAAATGCACATAAAGCAAGCACCAGCCCAACCACAGTATATGCCACTTGAAAATGGATTTTACTCATGGCCTTGACAGCTGAAGGTGACAGTTTGCCTTACCCAGACTTTGGTTTCTTGAGGCTGGCGCTGGCGGGCAGGGCTGATCCCAAGCTGCTGTGAAAGCCTGAGGCATCTACCTGGATCTCATCCTCATCCCTAAGAGCGTCCTCCAGAGCCGCCGCCACCTTTGGGGCGATAACCGGCTCCTGATACTCTTTAGTGGTCCGAGCGGGCAGATCCATGTCCAGCATCATGATGTTTTCAGCCTGAGAGGAACAGGGCAAACTCGTCTGAGACAAACAAGTCAATCGAGGCACATTTTTATGTGTTGGCAATGAAGATAAACATATATTGTCAAAAGGCTGAAGAAGAGCATATAAAAGGTGCGCGTCGGACAGTTCACGCCTCGCCGTCGTCCATTAATACCTGACAATGGACACCTCGTCGGGCATTAACCCTTACTTCACGTCTACCTACACTGTTAATGCTGCATTGCATTGTTTCTCAACCCATCTGGTGTAATCAGTAAAACGAGGATGAGGAAATGCAAGACCACTGTGTCTGTGGTGTTTTTATGCGCACAGACTTTTCATCCAGAGGTTTTTGTGTGAATACATTCATCAATGCAAAAAGGAGTTGAGGATGTGCAGCTTACTTTGTATCTCATTTCAGGCCTCATCGTCATGGCCATGCGAGCATGCTGACTCAGAGGCCTCCTGTAGCCAACCGCTGACAAAGGCCTGGTCATCATCTGTTGGTCACTGAAGCAGACACACAGGGAATGAGACAGTGTATACAGGAAAACCAAGTATTAATGGGTCATACAATGACGCAATCAACTGTTCTGTCATTATAGAGGAAATAACACTGTACTGAGTATTCTATAAATGTTACTTAAATCTGTAAATATCGCTTAATACTCAAATCAGATTCCTTCTTGTGGTTTGGAAATGTAACCACTGCAACAAAACACAGCCCACCCAGACAAAAATGTCAAGGTTTGTTTGTCTGACAGCAGGATTACAGAAAAACTACTTGCACGTTTTTTTTTTTACATTTTTTTAGGAAACTTGGAAGGGTGAAGCATGGGCCAAGGAAGAACACGTTACATTTTGGAGCGGGCCCGAATCACCGGGCAGATACACAAATTATTTTTCTTTACTTTAATTAACATTGCGAGATAGGGCATTTGTACTGCATTCATGTGGTGTCGGAATAATCAGAAAAATGAGTTCCTGATCGTATTTCATGGCTCACTTGCTCCGCTTCCTTTGCTCTTGTCGGGCAAATACTGGAAACGGATATCAACGCGTTTAAACGCTCTGAGCAATACATCCACGGTGTTTCCACATTACGACTTACAGCTCATGAACACATCGAATAAAATTAGAAATGTTAGTCCTCATTTCCTAAGTTGTTCTCCTTTATCAAGCTTTAATCAACGATTCATTCTTAGGATTTTATGTTAAGCCAGGTAATATGGTCAATATCTGTGTCAATGATAAACAAACAGATCAGATCTCTACAAAAATGTGTATATAATGTGCGTTGTCCCCCTATCGATACCTACACACAACTTTGTCCACCACCTTCCCTGCCCAATGGTGGCCTTTTTAAACAGATGAAGCAAAGGACAAATTATGCATTATTACTAGGGCTGTCAATGCTAACGCGTTAATTGCATGCCGGCATGTGATTAATTTATTTTACACTTCACTCGGCTTTGCGTTGTGCCTAACGGCTACTGTTTTCACCCTTTGGCGCTGCCATACTTCTTCATAACACATCTTCTGCTGCAGATTGCAGGCAGGCTGCCGGCATGGAGAAAGACAGCGGCAACACACTTCTGAATGGCGCTTTTCGTTTAAAAAAAACTCAGTCTACTGTCTACCGGACGGCTCAGTAGACAAGTCGAAAGCCATATGCACATTGTGTAAAGCCGAATTAAAATATCACGAAGCACGTCAAGCTTGAGCTACCACCTACGAGATAAGCATATTAACGCAGTTTGATGCTAGCGGGCTCAGACAAAGCAGTATTTGGGAGAGTGCAACTTGCCGACCTGTGGATGAAATCAAATCCAAAAAAATGACTACAGCTATATATATATATATATATATATATATATATATATATATATATATATATATATATATATATATATAAGGGCTGTCAGTTTAACGCGTTATTAACGGCGTTAACGCAAACCCATTTTAATGCCGATAATTTTTTTAACGCACGAGTAACGCATAGAGAGAGCAACGGGATCTGTTAGTCCACTTCTTTAACTATGGCCACGCCATGTCCCGCCCTACGAAGCAGCTGATTGGTTTGGTTTAGGCATTTCACCGCGAGTGGTGAGGATAGTGGATTGGTCAGGGGATAGGACCTGAACAAATGGAGTTACGTTACCTTCGACGCCTGGCCAATAGTAGTGATTGAAGGGCGGGTCTTGTAATTTCGCAGACCGCAAACAAAACAGACACAAGCCTCGGACGGTTTTAGCTTGCTAGCCGCGTAGCTTGTAGGCTCGTGACGGCGATTATCTTCAGAGCGAGCGAGTAGTGACTCTACAGTCAGTGAGAGAAACAAAGTGTCTCCTCTGTTCTTTCTGACCACGGTGGGAAACCTGGAGCAGGAAAACCCTCTCCTTGATTTTACGTTGGTTATGAAAGAGAACGAGAACCAGGAAATGAGTCACGGCAAACCAGTTGCTATGACAACGGCTATGCCGCTGACGACGCTATGAGCCCATAGACAGTAGGACCAGCCACGCTCGCCTCAGGCATGAGGCAGTACTACCTGTAGTACTATCTGCAGGACTATCTGCAGTACTACCTGCAATGGAACATCGAGGTAACAGCGTTACATTATGTGACAGATTATTAGCTCCATGTGTGAATGTTAGTGTGAAATTGAACATAAGGTATATGACAATGTTGTTTTCAATAAAAAAACAGTCACAAAGCAAGCCAATCTACTTTTCCATGCTGATAAGAGAATTAAAATGAGAAAATATAATGGGACAAAAAGAAATCAAGGGACATTTAGAATAGATAAAAATGTGCGATTAATAGCGAGTTAACTATGACATTAATGACTTGACAGCACTAGTATCTTTTGGTATGCATTTCAGAAAAAATGGTTAGGATTCAGGTGTAATTGCAAATAGTGATTAATCATGATTAATCCACTGAAAATTCTGATTAATTTGATTAAAAATTGTAATCATTTGACAGCCCTATATATATATATATATATATATATATATATCACTGTATAAGCAAAGTGTTAGTGTTACATCTCAGTCAATTGCTGTGGTGTTTTAGTTTTAGGTACTTGGAGGAATTGTGCAATAATGACAGATTCACACATTTGTTTACAGTAAATAAATAATAGTCAAGTTCATAAAGTAACTTTCTTTGCATTCATTTGATTACCAATCAAGATACACTGGTAAGAATTGCTTTCCATTGTTATTATGTACTTAAAAACAGTTCTGAAATGCAAAATAATAGAATTTTAATTGTGATAAAACTATCTAATTATAGACCTTCAGCGATTAATCGCGATTACATTTTTTAAATCGTTTGACAGCCCTAATTATTACATGTGATTTATGGTTCTACGTTAAATCTACGCCGTGGCTACGTACTTAGGTACGTGGAGATACCGACACTACGCCGTGGCCTGACGTGCATTTTTTGAAAAATTTAACTACACGTCGCGGCACGCCGTGGCACGCCGCTCGGCCGTAGCACAGTAGCATAGCATTTCCCCCGACTCATTTCCTGGGTCTCCTCCTCCATAAACAACATGAAATCAAGGAGAGGGTTAACTTGTCCAGCTACAGATTTCCCACCGTGGTCAGAAAACACAGAGGAGACACTTTGTTTCTCCCACTACGCCTCTAGAGTCGCTACTACTAATCAGCGTCACTCGCTCTACCACACACTCCCCACACACACACACACACACACGCCGGCCCCGCTATTCTCCTAAAGAGATAAACGCACACACCAATGCACAAGTGTAAACTTCAGGCCACTTATGTAAGCTACGACAAAAGCTCTGCGAGGAGCCTCTGCAGAACCATAAATAACGCTTAAAACTTAACATCTTCAACAATACCGCTACAACTCATACTACACTCCACCTGTAAACATTTGATTTAAACATTCATATTTAATTGATAATACAAGCTGTTCATTCTCTTTTTAAAAGCTTTTACGCAACACATATGCTCAAGTTGGAGCGCCTCTAAGCAGATGAAGAATGTACAAAAAAGCATGTTGATTATTGGGATTATTCTGTATCTTACTCCTCTATACGTGTGATGGGCTTTGTTTTCCAGTATTCATCCTCGTCATCAAAGTAAGCCCTGTGGACTATTTTGTTCTTCTCCTCTAAGGGAATGAAGTTCTCAATGATCAGATGCCTGAAAGACAAACAAACAAGCAATTAGACAGAGGCAGTAACAGACAGACAGACAGATGAGACAGACAGACGAGACAGAGACAGACAGACAGACAGACAGACAGACAGACAGATGAGACAGACAGACAGACAGACAGATGAGACAGACAGACAGACAGACAGACAGACAGACAGACAGACAGACAGACAGATGAGACAGACAGACGAGACAGACAGACAGACAGACGAGACAGACAGACAGACAGACAGACAGACAGACAGACAGACAGACAGACAGACAGACAGACGAGACAGACAGACGAGACAGACAGACAGACAGACAGACAGACAGACAGACAGACAGACAGACAGACAGACAGACAGACAGACACAGACAGACAGACAGACAGACAGACAGACAGACAGACAGACAGACAGACAGATGAGACAGACAGACAGACAGACAGACAGATGAGACAGACAGACAGACAGACAGACAGATGAGACCGACAGACAGACAGACAGACAGACAGACAGACAGACAGACAGACAGACAGACAGATGAGACCGACAGACAGACAGACAGATGAGACAGACAGACAGACAGACAGACAGATGAGACCGACAGACAGACAGACAGACAGACAGATGAGACAGACAGACAGACAGACAGACAGACAGACAGACAGACAGACGAGACAGACAGACAGACAGATGAGACTGAACATACAGTAGGCTATATACACACAGACCAACATAACAGTTAAGCCTTGTGACTCTTGCCCTGCTGTGTGTTATTTAATACACTTAAGCATGAAAACTGTTGTGGATAATAATATACATAATTAATTTCACATGTATTAATAATTATACATAAATATATTTAATAGGTATCAGGCTGAATAGAACTAAGGTCAGACTAGAAAGTAATGTTGTGTTCACACAAAGTCAAACTGCAAAGCTGCTTTTTGCGCCTTGCAGTTTGACCTATTAATAATCATTCACGTTAAGGTGAACGTTTTTCTTTATTCACGATACATGCCCAAGACAGGTGTGAACACACCATAAAATCGCAACATTACAACTTGAAAACCATTTTCTCCTTCATCTGCTTTATTAAGCATTATGTATGCATGGGACATCTGTAAGTGATTTTCATTGCCAATCCCTTTGCAAAAAAATAGACAAAAATCTTAATTATGTCAGTGTTTAAGTCTGACAGCATGAAATCAGATGCCGGTTGGACATTGTTACAGTATATGTTCCCTTCTCTGGCAGAGCAGATGGTGTTCATAATTGATATAATACTGATTAATGTCTTTCTGCCAGGCCAACAGTATGATATGCAGGCTCCATACTTGAGTTTGAGGTCCCTGGTGAGCTCGTTCTGGGTCTGTTCCAGCTCCTGGCGCTCGTTGATGTGTGCCTCCTGGATGTCATGGATTTCTGCCTTCACTGCCTGCAGCTTGGCAAACAGCTAGAGGACAGAGAAGGAGAGAGGAAACCAGGGTTACCATAATGGAAATGACTTTCAGAAAATCGAGCCTTAGAATTTGGCTTAGACACCTGCCTGTCATGAGGAGTAATGGACTATCCAAATTCACAAACAAAGACAATATTGTATTCTTCCTTGATTTGAAATAGGCATGGGCTGGTTACCCGTTTCAAGGTATACCGGGGTTTGAAAAAGTCACGGTTTGAAAACCACTGCAATTTTTTCACCATACCATTTCTGCGGTATGAGCCGTTTTTTATGAGTCATCAAGGACAGAAAGTGCACTTTAGAAATCCCTCTCCCTGCCTGTGTGTTGTGTGTTAATAAAATACATATTTGTATATTGTATATAAAAAGTACCCCCCCCCAGACATTCAATAATTACACATTTTAAAGCTGTAATTGCAATACTGTAATACCGTGAAACCATGGTATTTTTGCTGAAGGTTATCATACTGTCAGAATCTTATACTGCCCCATGCCTAATTTGAAATATTATCTGACCTACTTACTTGCAAGGCATTTCATCAGCAGATACACAAGTACTGAACATCAGGCTTTCAAAATTAAAAACTCAAAATTAAAACAGGACTGCAAGCGCACGCAGAAATCAGTGTGTTGTGCCAGTGTGGATGGAGGACAGGAGTCAGCCATTAGATAGACCGCCCGATGTTGCCGCTGCTACCTTTTTCAGCTTCTTGGTTTTGATGTCGACCTCCTGCTGCAGAGAACTGTAGGTCTCCTTCAGCTCCAGAGTCTCCTCGTCACGACTCTCCATCTGCTGCTGCATCTCTCGCTCTCGCCGTTTCTGGAAACACAGAAGCGCACATTCTGAAATTTAAACCTCGGTTTTAATTTAAAGCTGTGATTCAAAGTAAGGTTGTCATGTGGTACGCAGTTAAGATAGAAAACATGACGGTCACGGAAGGCTTGTATCATGTGGACGCGCCGACAGTGTTGTTGTCATTACTTAGAATAAATTGGAAGAGAAATAAAAGGATTATTTGAGCTTGATAACAGCGTGTTAGTCTAGAATGGTTTAACCCTGTTTGAAGAACAGGACCCAGGTGTACTGGTTACAAGCTTATTCCACTTGGAGAAATCCAAACAACTGGAGGAGACGCATGTGATTTCAACAATCTTGCAGGGTGGTGCACAGAGAACAACCTACTCAATGTCAGCAAAACCCTGGAGGCAAAGACACACACTCATGGGCCCCGTCTACATCAATGGAGCTGAGGAGCAAGTGGATAGTTTAAAGTTCATGGGAATCGGGGTAGGATCCAAACCGTGACACTTGTGTGTACCATTACATCCCTATTTCAAAACTACTGTCCTGTGATCACATATTTGTTGACTGATTTGTGACCTTCAAACAATTACTCTAATTGAAATTTTTCAGTTCTTTGGTATACCTGTTCAGCGATTTCCTGCCTCTTCAGCTCCAGCATTTTCTGTTGCTCATTGGTGTGGTCCACGATGTTCTTCCCCCCTACTAGGAGCTTACTCTCCATCGCCTGGATTGAGAAGGGGAAAAAAAAGAAAAATGATGAAACCACTTCAAGTCGCATTGTGGAGAAAAGCATTTTACAACCGACTCTAATTCATTTCACCAATTGGGTTACATGAAAATGAAAAGTCTATTGACTTGTGAGTGCATTTGTTGAATCCAGTGAAACAATATCTGAACATCTGAAATCAAATCAATCGGATATATACTGGATGTACAGGAGCACAAAATCGTTACAAAATCGCGATCTCGATTCAGCCTGTTCCCGATTTAATTTTCAAATTACTTTGATTTAAAAATTGCATTTTTGGCCCTTATTTTGGTAGGACAACTAAAGACATAAAAGGCAAGCAGTTAAACAGTCCCTCCAGAAAAGCGTGATTATGCGGTCGCAGAATTCATTGCATAATCAGCCAAAGTCGGCACATTTATGCCGGGGCGGCATTTTTCATATACGCCGCACTTTCGCCGCATAATTTGCAGATTTCCACGCAAAATATGCGGGGCTTGCATGATTTCATAATCCCCGCATTTTCGTTGCAAAGAAGTCACATATATCTCAGCAGGAAGTTGAAAAATGTTGCGTTTACTTCACACAAGAGCAGCCATTTTCTCCTGTTGCCATGGGAACATTATGAAGTGATGTAATTTTGCCTACTGATAACACAGTGTTGGGGGAATCACTTTTTTTCCCTCTTTTTCATCAAACTGCAGATTTTTCAAGTTCCCGCAATTTTTGCAAGTTCCCGCAATTTCATCGCATAAAATTGCATAAATATCCCGCATATTCCATCACATTTTTTAAGAAAACGTGCCACATAATCAAGGATTTTTACCCGCAACAATCACAAAAAAACTCCGCGTTTTTCTGGAGGGACTGGTTAAAGAGTGTGCTAAGAAATCATTCTGTTTTTGATACTGTCCTTAAATTGGCAATTGACAAACTCCATTTCTCTAGAGACTGAAGCTGTAGCATGTTGATAGAGCCCGCATCAAGGCCATATTTAGTTCAATGTGTTATATGTCACTATTTTTGTTAGCCTACTGTACTTAAATGACCAGTACGTAGTTTATTTTCTTTATTCATTGAAGCCTCTATGTTTACAGGCTTGTGGTGATGCGCGTTTGGTACTGCCAATATGTTTTGTTTTGTCATGGTTCATGTGTGCAATAAACATTCGTGAGAAAAAAAAATCATGGCAGAGAACGGTGATATCAATTCTAAGCTAAAAAAATCGTGATTCATATTTTTCCCCAAATCGTGCAGACGTACCAAGAGCCAATTCAAGCCCATTTCCAATTTTTCCAAATCGAGGCACCAATCACAACCGTTGAGGCGGGCTTTACACGAAGACGAACTTTGCCCAGACCCACTCTCACTTACAACTGAGAGTGGGTCTGGTGCCAACACAGGTAACACACTAAGTGTGGCAAAATGTGCTTACTTTCACTTTGGCTGCAAGCATCTCTCCGGCGTCCTTCTCCCTCTTCAAATCTTCCATTTTCTTCTCTTTTTCTTTCAGCAGCCGAGTTTTCTCCTCAGCCACCAGACTATGATCCTCCATGATGGCCTTTCTCTCTCTCTCCAGCTTCTCCTGCTGCTCCCGCCAGTAATCCCCCTTGTCGTCCCCCTCTTCATCGTCATCCTCCGTCTCTCCTTCCTCCAGATCCTCACCGTCGCTCCCTTCCCCGGCCCTCCTCCTCTGCCTCCTCCTTTTCTTCTTTCCCGATCGCTTCTGCAGCTGTTCCTTCAGCCGCGCGATCTCCTCCTGAAACTCCCTGAGCAGGGCATCCTTGGGGTCCTCGTTGATACGTGGTTTATTCTTGATGTTCTTCGCCCTATTGGAATAGCGCAGCGTTGTCAAGGTCTCCTCCATGTTGTAGGATGCCGGGCCAATGTTGGCGACCATGACAGTGCGGGCGTTGCCCCCCAGAGAGTCTTGCAGCAGACGGGTGAGTTTTGAATCTCGGTAGGGGATGTGGCTGCTCCTGCCGTCCACCAGAGCTGATATGACGTTCCCCAGAGCCGAAAGCGACAGATTGATCTTTGTGGCTTCTTTAAGCCTCTCCCCCTGAGCGCCGGTCTTGGTCTGCCTTTCACTGCCGGCTAAATCCACCAGGTTCAGTTTGCCGACTCTGATATGGTTCTCCCCGTCGACACCCAACTCACTGCACTCAACAGTGATGACAAAGATGGCGTGAGAACGGGAGCTGTGTTCATTCATGTTAGTGGCGCCCACTGAACGATTCTGGTTTCCCACATTCATGACATGTTCGATCTCCCGCACACTCTTGGTGACGAATGACGAAAGGTCTTTAACGTACACACCCGTGTCCGGCCTCTCCCTGAGCTCCAGACGACGCGACTGGTCTTTGGAGAGCAAGTCTTTGATCTCCTCTTGGTAAATTTCTAGATATGATGCTCTCACCAGGTACTGTTGATTCTGGGACCGTGAAATGTGAGTGAAGACATGCTCGAAGGAGTTAGGGATCACCCCTCTCCTCTCTGGATCGTTTCTCACCCCCTCCATTGTGTACGTCTTCCCTGTACCGGTCTGCCCATAGGCAAAAATGGTCCCGTTGAACCCAAGTAGAACTGAATCCACCAGGGGCCTGAAGGTTTCATCATACAAATCTATTTGTTTGGAGTTCGAGTCGTAGACTGAATCATAAGTGAAGATTTTGGGGAGTTCGCTGGCTGAAGCCTCCCTGGGGTTCCTGACAATAATTTGGCCCAATTTGACATCAACAGAGACCACCCTTTCAAACTTGGCTGCCCGCTCTTTTTCATTCATAGGGCGACAACGGACCACCACCTTGACCGACTCAGAGCTCTTGCTCTTGGACATGTTGCAGAGGGAACGCCAACCCACAAGGCTTGGCACTTTGTAGGCTCTGTCTTCCAAGTGCAGCTTCAGGAACAGTTCACCAATACAAGTGCCCACATCCGAAACTGTTGGAGAAGACACATTCAGTGATTAGTACCAACCTGCAAAGGCAATTGTCATGGTGACTCACAACCTTGATGATTAATGCATCACACACATTTTTACTTACAAACTGGAAGACTCACAAAGCTCGATGTAATACAAAGCTATTGACAGTCTTCGGCAAAGACATAGCTAACGTTAGCTAGCTAACCTGACACTGACACCTGTGCTGCAGTTCTACGTATGCTCCGTGGACTTGACAACTTCTTGTACGTGGAAACACTAACGTTAGCTAGCTAGCTAGCTAGCTAGTTAGCGAAATAAGATTTTTCCAGATGTCACAAAACACAGCACGCCCCGAACGGATTAGTCAACTATAATTGGTCCAAATGAATAACCTCTTCATAGTGGTACTTGCCAAAGATGAAGAGCAGAATTTAACGTTACACAGTAACTTACTTTTCTGTTACCTAGAAAATAATCTACACCTATTTAGCTTATGTTACGTTAGGTAACCGGCAGCTATAAAGTTCTAGGTTAAATACGATAGCTAGCTAGTCAATGTTGGAATTCCAGGTTATCAAGTGACAGCCGTTGTGAGCACTCTGCCAGCCATAGCATGTTGATAAACCGTGGTTTTATAGCTGCTTAGTTGATTAATCAGCTAACCAACGTTAGCTTATGTAAAATGCAGCCCATAACGAGAACTCAAGACCGGCCTAGCAACGACAAACACACTGGTAACCTAAGCTACAAGTCTGGTAATGTTAGCATTACCTGGCTAACGCTAGCAGCAACGGCAGATATCAATGCAACATATCGCCGTACAGAAAAAAAAAACTAAAACACATTACATACATTCACTCCATGCAATACAAACACAACTTTCCACAGGGCACACATAGCTAGCTACATGTCGTTAAAGATTTACCAGTTGGCCAACGTTAGCTAGCTAATCCAGAACTCCCAGTCAGCCATTATCCGTTGCTCATCCCCACAACGGTCCCGGTTACAAAGTTGCCAGATTCAAGCACTGTATCCCCCAAAAAGGGACGTGGCGAAAACATTCACCCATATAAATAGTGTAATGTTGAGCAAGAATATGTAACGTTTTAACTTAAGTATACAGTCGCAAAACCTTAACTGTGAATAACGAAGTGGCAAGCCAAATACATGCATTATGATTTAAGAATACAAATGCAAGGTATCCTAGCATATCTGGCAACCAACTCTCAACAAGCTTGTCCAACATAGCTTAGTATATCAGCTGATTCAACAGTACTCACAGCTATAAGATAAGCTTCCAGTCAGGGAGGTAAACAGACTGAGGCTGCTGGTTTTAAAACATTAGTGTGCATCACTTTATTGGTGAAAAACATAGAAAACATTCGACTTCGAAAACATTGCTTTCACACTGAGGAACACAATTAGCTTGCCACACACCCCCACTTGCATTTAATCAATTCAACCAGTGAAAATCAACTCTTTTGTCTCCCAGAAACATTTGTTCACATTCACTGAATAACAATACTGTCCCCACAACATTCACTACAGGGTTCCACACATTACATCAGTTTTTGGTCTTGGTAAATTGAGAGGTGGAAAGACCGTCTCCTTTTCCCTCCCTATAATTAGTATGTACAGGAGGATCAGTTACTGTGCTCTCCTTGGAATGGAGGGCAGAGAGGAAAGGAAAGAGCAAGCTGGAAAAGACATGGAGGGATGGAAAGGTGGACAGAGAGAGAGAGAGAACATGATCACTGGCACTGCAGTCTTTCCCAGGGTTCACTAAGGTCACCAGGGGTCCAGCTAAGATGTCTGGATTGTAAAATATGGTTGCGGCTACAGACTATGGCAGCAGCTAAAGGAAATGTTTCCCTGATAGAAAGGAAAACTGGCTTCAGTATAGTAAGCACAAGCAGGTAGAAGCCAAATATTGAGCAGAAAACATACAAATACTGGACTTCTAAGCAGGGAAGAGACAAAAAGAAAGTCTTTCTTGGTAAAAGTAGCTGCTGCATCATCATATTGTAAAAGCCCTTCCTCCTTTCTCACAAATTAAAACCCATTCTAAAAGAACCTGCCTTTACCAACCATCACGTCATATATAAATATTCACTGCTTTCCACATGCTCCCTCGCCTCCTCATGACAGTCCTCCAGCATCGACATCCAGGACACGACCGCGTGACTCTTGTGCTCAGAGTTCTTCTTTGTGATTTAATTTCCCAGGCTTGTCCATGCCAAAAAAGGAGGATGAAAGGCCATGGACGTCCCGCTCTCTCTTCACAAAGGCGGAAAAGGAGGAGACACAGTTGCCGATAAAGTGGTCAGCTCGGCCTAAGATGTACAGGTCCATTTGGGCCGAGTCTGGCTGAAGACTCACCACTTTCACCTGAAAAGCCGGAAGGAAATACACAAATAAACAACCAGGTGGGGGAAATACAATACTGCAACAGTAACCAAGTGAGAGTATAAGTGTGAAAAACACTTCCCTGGTTAGTAAAATGTCCACTTCAAACAAATTACATATAATTTACAAGAAGAGTTCTGACTAATTCTGACTTCAGCTTATACGGGTTAAAGTGCATCTGTAAAGAATTAGCTAATTGTGACAAAACCAAATTGTGCTACAGGCAAGCCAGTCAAAATGCAACGAGTCAGTTCGGGTTACATTTAAGGTCCCACACGACAGAAACAAAAAGGGTGCAGAATGTAAAGCAGAAGTGAGTCATGACATACTTGTGAAGGCATCTCAGAGGCTTTACAAACCCACCTTGCCCTTGAGGAGCTTTTCAATTTCCCTACTGTGGGATTCTGAGTCAGTGGCGATGTAGACAGAGCGGGCGAAGGTCTTCTTCGCCCACAGCTTGACAGCCCTGCCGATCTCTGCCAGGTCAGGAAGGCACATGGTCATGGTGAGAGGCAAGGCTGTCTGGCGGTTGTAGCCGACACACTGAGGGGAGGCCATGAAGTGAGGCCCTGCTTCGCCAGTCTTCAGCATTTTGCAGGCATTTTGCTGTAAGGGTGGATTAACAAAACGATTTAGATGTGACGAGATGATGAATAGGAATAAAGACGGTGGCTGGCACCCCCAGCGTTGTTCTCTCTAGTACTTACGTTTTTCTTTGTTCAGTTTCCAGCTTTCTCTCTCCAAATACATTTACCAGGGAGGAACTTTAACACAAAGTTCCACAGAGCTTTTAGTTAGAGGAGCAGCAGCTCTCTATGGGATTTGCCGCAGACCACGACGGGGGAAGCGAGCCGGAGCGCTGCGACAGCGGGCATTTCAAACTGCGCTCCCTTGCCATTTTTCCAGATCCGCTGACGTGTACTTCACCGAAACCTGGCATGGTGAGCACATCCTGGATAGTAAACTACATCTGCCAGGCTCCCAACTCCTCTGAGTCGATCACATAACTACTGCTTCTACATAAACAAAGGCTGGTGTACAGATGTCGCGGTGCTAAAAACATTATGCAGTCATTTTCATTGACTGTAAACCGTTCTATTCACTGCTGGAGTTTTCCTCCTTTATTCTGGTCGGTGTTTAAATCCCACCTCAGGCCTGTGTTAGTGGGGTGGTAAAACACCTGGCTGACCAGGTAACTTAAAATCCAGACTCTTTGCTGCATTGTTCTTGGGGACTTTAACAGAGCAAACATTAGCCACAAACTGCCAAAATACAGACAGCACAATAAATGTCCCACCAAGGATAAAAATACACTGGACCGTTGCTACACCATATTACAACACGTAAATGGGTATTTTGTATTACAAACGTGGCTGTTTCTATGCGCTTTGACCTTTCATCCACACGCACACGTTTTAGGTCACTAAAAACTGAGCTTTTGGAAGAAATTCAGAAAGGCTGTATTAGTGTTGACGTAGGGAAAATTGAGTTTCCGGCTTGTAACGGCAGGGGGTGCGCGGTTATCTCCTTTGTGAGGCGTCACGAAAGAGGCGACATTTCTTGCAATGCCGGAAGTGGCCGAGATAATGCTAGAAACAGGCGTGCTAGCAGGACGTTTTACATGTTTACACATAAATGTACAGTTACTCTTCCATTGTATTGTGGAACGGAGGCGCCAGACTGCGCTACGGCCACAGACCCCGCTGCCAACTTCGCCGGCCTTGGATGAGACCGTCGGACTTTCAGTTGGTGGGTAGCCTTGGGGTAACAGTTTTTTTCCCCCCAGGCTTATGATTCGCCAACATCTTTTTTTTTCGTCTTCGCGCGACTGGTGTTATTCCACCGCCTGTTGGCTCGGCATGCTCTTGTTTTTGTGTTTTGGACGTGCGGACTAGGCCTGAGTGACTGTGCTGATTTTGTTCCTTGGCGAAAGCAGAAATGTGATGTCTGAGATATCTGTGTGTGACCAGGTGCGTGATTGCCTGTATGTGAGCATACGAGTAAATGTGAAAACAGAAAGAGAGAGAGAAGACAGCCCTTAGGTGTCCAAACCCTAGCTCTTAAGTTAGAATATCTAAGAAGAATATCTCACCCAGTCACTGCCAATCCTCAAATGAATGGCAACGTACGGCCTGGTCAGCAGGGTAGCAATGTGCTCCTCTCCCTCCTTTACCATCTTGTCTGACCACACCACGTAGCGCTGCAGGCCCACGTGCTCCTCTGTCACTGGGAACTGGGCAGGAGCCCCCGGCAGTGCCAGCACCGGGTGCTCAGAGGGAGGAAACCTTTTCAAACAGGGGAAGCATGAGGAGAAGCTACCCGTTAACCACTTCCACTTGTCATTAAAAATCAATGGAAAATGAAAACCTCCGAAACCTCATCGGTCATACCCCTTCTCCACAAAGAAAGTTAGTAGGGCCGGTTTGGAGTCAGTGCCTAATCTCAAACCAGTTCTTTGTGTTTCGACAGCCAAAGAACCAGCCTTCGGCCAGGACAACTGGTTCCAGAGAGGCACCGACTCTTTGCTGGTTTAGAACCAAAATCCAATGACGTCAGGGGTGGGGACGGGATTATTATCGTGACCTAAAAGACCAACTAAAAACCAGAGCTTCAGTGTAGACCTGAAATCGAAGCAGCAGTGATCTGTGCATGTCGTTTAATTCTAAACCCTGCCGTCTCAAAACCCACACATACAAAAGTTTGTGCTTTTTTTACAGAGTTAAAAGCGATGAAAAATTGCGGAATTTTTTTTCAAAAGGAGTGCCAGAAACGTAACAAAATGCATCAAAGATTTTCAAAAAAGTAAAAAAGAATTTGGAAGCAGGAATGGAAAGTGGAGACGTATACAGATGTATACAGCGACGTTAATGTCTTTAGAAGGTTGGTCAGTTGAACCAACTTCAAATAGGCAGCAGCCCAGAACTAGAACTAGGTTTGCGTTGGTGGAAAGGGGGTATCAGTCAATTATAATGTTAAGGCTAGCAACGTTGCTTATGAAGACGTGGTTTTCTTTGTTTTGTCTCGTCTCTGATAATCCTAAATGTGTCTACAGCAGAGTGGGGCTACTGAACATGTACTCACTTCTTCATCCACTGAGGTTGGTGGTAGGAACTAAAAGAAATACCACCAAACAAGACAGACTTGTCAAATTCCACACCGACGTAGTCCCAGAACGGACCAAATGGGTTCCCATCCTAAAAAATAAAAATCAGAACCACCTGTCCGTATCAGAGCCATGAAACTGTAACAGTTGCGTCATAGTTGTGAGTGTAGGTCTATGGGCCACCAGAGGGCAGCATTTCACCCTCACCCGTTTCACTCCCCATCATTTAATGACGAAGAGGCCAAGTCTCTATCTGCTTTCAAAGAAAGCTCACTTCTGCTTCGTTGAAAGTAACAAAGCATACAGGGTTTCTGCAGGTTTCACCAAGTCAAATTGAAGACGTTTTAAGACCTTTTTGAGACCATTATGAATGAAATTTAAGACCTACAACTAGGGCTGGGCGATATGGACCAAAAGTCATATCCCGATATATTTAGGCTGAATATCGATATACGATATATATCCCGATATATATCCTTTTCTTCCAGCTGTACGAAAAACAGCTTACAATTCTCTTGCACAGAGAAATGGCCCGGGTGACGCGCTTGTCATTCATGCCATGTCCTGTCAGAATCATAAAAAAACTATTAAACAAATGTGCAAGAAATTTGACTCTGGTTTCACTTTAACACACTCATACAACCAAGTGCTTTCCAAAATCAAGCTTTAGAAATATTCTACATAATATATAATATTATTTTCTCATGTCATAGTTAATTAATCAACACCAGTCCTAATCGTAAATATCAAACATTATAGGCCTATTCATTTATTTTCTGAATTTTAATCCTGTGATTTGTATGTATTATTTTTGTATAATTTATAAATGACTATATTGTATGTACATTTTACTCATGTTTCGTTCTTGTTCTTAGTATTTATGCTACTTTTTAATGCTACTGCACTCACCAATAGCCAAGTGTAGTCTGTGACCGAAGCACTGCATCCTCAGCCACTCATTCAGCTCAACCGCTTTGACGATGTTGCTCCCATTGTCGGTTGTTATAGCAACCAGATGCTTTTCTTGGAGTTTCCAGCTTGCAATTGCGTCCTGCAGGGCGTCAGCTATATGCTCACCGGTGTGATCCTGGGGGAAATAACTTGTTTGGAGACACGCTGTTTTCATCTCCCATTCTTGAATGAAGTGAACTGTCACGCTCATGTAAGGCTCACACGTCCTGCTTGACCACATATCGCTGGTCAGCGCAAAATGGGTCACGTTAGCTACAGCAAGGCTCTGCCTGACTTCAGTGTACATTTGTGGCAGTGCTTCTCGTGCAAAGTAGTTGCGACTGGGAAGCTCATATCTCGGGTCCATAGTTTTCAGTAGCTTTTTGAATCCGACTTGTTCCACAGTTGCAACAGGGACCATATCTTTAGCAATGTGATAGGTCACCGCTTTAGTTATAGAACACCACTTGTCACTTTTCTTTTCGTAAGGCACACTGCGGGAAAATGAAGTTTGCAGTGAGCTTTGTTTCGGGGCTGGAGCTTTTTCGGGTTGTCGATGGCTTGCGGCTGGGGCTTCTGCAGCGCGTAGTTTCACACACTCTTCGTATTGCAGCTTGTGCCACTGTTTGAGGTGGTGAAAAAGATTTGTAGTGCTTCCACCCCTGGCTGTAACTTGTTTATGGCACTCCCTACATATAACGTGATTTTGTTGCTCATCTGATACTTTGAATCCGAACCATCTCCAAATTACTGAGCCACTGCTTTTTCTTTTACTAACCAATTCCTCCTCCCCACGCTCCACAGACGTTGTTGCTTCCTCCATGTTTGTTGATGAGTGTTCCTGCCCCTCCCCCGCTGTGCATGAAAGGGGAGGGGCGGGGCGCGGGGAGCAGTGCAGAGATCTCTGGGTCAGCAGCGGCTTGGAGCAACGATCACAGCGCAAATTTGAACTATATCGATATATGCGATATGGTCTAATTCTATATCACATTTAAAAATATATCGATATATTTTTTATATCGATATATCGCCCAGCCCTACCTACAACACAAGAAGTAGGAAAATGAAGACCTGTTTGAAATCATTTAAGACCTGCAACACAATACGTCCGCGAATTAAAGACATTTTAAGGCCTAACATATTTCAATTTTTAAATGTTGACTTTTAAAGACCCCGCGGAAACCCTGTTACTATTTCAAATCTTTTAGGAGAGAGAATTGATACATAAGTAGACAATCTGAAAGCAGCAACCAATATCATCAGATAATCATACTTCATTGTCGCTACCTGACACTAATCATTTAAACAATCTACTCCACTGGACTCACACCTTCATGGGGCAGGATTTCTTGTCTGCACTCCGCTGTGCAGCAGTCTCGAAGCAGTAGGCTGTCCTTTGTTTGGAGGGCCAGTATTTGGGAGCCAGCTTCTCCATGAAGTCCTCCAAACTGACCACTCGGTGGTAGGCAGACAAGGCCTCCAGCTGGAATAACTCACTGTAGGGAACATGGACCTGAATAGAACAGAAGAGAATGGAATAAAACAGCACAGTCCAATTCAGGTTTTAAGGATAAGGCTGGTGAGGAGATTCCATTTTTTGTTATTGTCAACACATCCAAAATAGGGCTGAGCAATATATCGATAAAATATTGATATATGTGGCTAGATATCGTCTTATATTTTGGATATCGTAAATTGACAAGTGTTGTCGTTTCCTAGTTTTAAAGGCTACATTACAGTAAAGTGATGTCTTTTTCTGAACTTACCAGACTGTTCTAGCTGTTTCATTATTTGCCTTTACCCACTTATTCATTGTATCCACATTACTGATGATTATTTATCACAAATGTAAATATTTTGGGAAAGCACCAATAGTCAACCCTACAATATAGCAGCAATATCAACATCAATGTATTTGGGCAAAAATATTGTGATATTTCGTTTTCTCCATATCGCCCAGCTCTAATCCCAAACCAACACTGAATGTAAAGCGTCCCTTGTATGTTGGGAGAGGGGGATCCTATGTTCACCTGGACGCATACATATGTTCCTTTATTACGTTCACTCATGACAGTCTGTTCTTCTTTTGCACTTTTCAGTAAGGATGCACCGATCCAATACTGATATCACGCCGATACTGACAATGGGGCTGAATTCTTTACCTATATACTATTAACATTATATATTGGAACTTAATTCCTGTTTAAGTTTTGACCAATCTGTTGCTGCCTTTAAAATGTTTACACTTAAATTGTAATTCCTGTTAATTTCGAAGATTTAAAGACATAAAAGAATGATCCCCAATACCAATCTACTTGATGGGTGCCCATGCGCAGTACATTAGTGGACACTATCATTATTTATTCAATACATATTAGAGCTAATGTTATGGTTTTACCTTTAGTCTCTATTCTCAGTCTTTGTTATTCTAATTCATATTTCTTCTGAATTTGTTTCTTACCTACCTACTTCATTTCTTTCCGATTTATGTGACTTGGCTGCTGCAACCCTGATATTTCCCTTATTCGTTCATTAAGTAGCTACTAAGAATGAATCGAGTACATGTGTGTGGCCTGTTGCTCAGAGTTCACTGACTGTACTCACATTGGTGTAAGGGGGTGTGTGGTGTCGGTACACTATCCAGGGAGGGACCGCCAGGGTTCGGTTCAACATCTTTGCAAAGGCCAGAGACCCCAGGAAGTGATCTGCCTGGTTTCCAAAGCGACCTGAACAATAACATTGGGCGCTTTATACTCTCATTTTCAACAGTAAACGTTATACTGCTTCTCATGACAAGAAAATGGAGACTGGAGGAGACGTTTACCTCCAAATACCATGCGCTATTATATCTCCGGAGTGATTTGCTAACAGAATAGCAACAGCTGCCGTTATTATCGTCATAAGCTCCACTCAGTTAGCTGCTAACTAGCCATTGTTGCATCTTCTCTAGCGGTTAAGTAACATGAAGTCCTGCCTACTGAACTCCTAGCAGAGTTTGACATAGGCTTGGGTTCATATTTAGGGGGTGTGTGCTTTAGCCGACATAACTAACACACCACTCTCATCTTAGGAATGAGTCAAGTTTTTGATTCGCTAGCTTTGCTCTTCTCAAACTACAGAATGCAAACAGCCACGTATCAGCTACAAAGAGTTAATTACCCATGCACGGGCAGTACAGAACGTAGCCATTCTGATCCCACTTCAGTTCTTCGGCAAAAGTCCAACAAGTTTGGAGTAGAAGTGATAAAAGCAAACATGTCAATGTAAGAGCATAACATGCTTTTTGTTTAACCGCCATCGTGGTTAATTTTATATCCCAGAATGCACCGGTTTTCAAGTCGGCTTCTTCTTTGGATTTATTGAGCAATTCAAACGCGCATCAAATACGTCTACTGCCACCTAGTGGACCGGAGGTGGTATTGCTGCGTGATGGCGACATTGCGCCTCTGGTTAAAACTTTTCTGTATAGGTCTATGGGTTAAAACAACCCTGAACACTAAAATGTAGCTGTTATTATTAGCTCGGCTCGTGTTATTATTATTTATTCACACTGTTTGTTCAGCTATCTGCTGCTTTCCACCCCTCTTCATGTCACAGGTTTGACAGTGTTTGTCATTCAGCACATATACAAACAGCTCAACTACAACTCAACTTTATTCATATATCACTTTTTATACAAATATGCAGCCCAAAGTGCTTCGCATAGCAACATTAAAAAGACAAAAATAAAACAAAATGAACAAAAATAAATACAATTTTTGCGAGACTAAAAATGACAAAAATAAAACTAAAGAACAGAAGAATTAAAAGAAGAATTTCCTGAATGACCAGAATTGCCAAGTTGTTTTACATTTGTAGAAGCTCTAATAGAAACAGAACGGTGTTTTAAAGCCTCTGAAAACCTGGTTTCAAGTCTTAGATATTTGTCACCAAAAATGCAGCAATGAAAGTTAAAATGCTTGGGTATTATTTATTAGGCATTCTCAAAAACTGAACTGTGGTAAGCACGGCCTGGTAATCAGACTGAATTGCCATTTCTTTCACTTTATCCATATAGCCTGATATTGTTTTCATGTTATTAACTTGTTGTTGATCTTATTCACTGAAGAGGTCTGCAAGGCAGGCTATAAGCCACACAGCTGTCATCTAATTTTGATTCAAATATTGTTAAATTCTGATTTGTACAAATAAAGAAATGTGTGACATCTACTATTTCTTACTGAGTCCTGCCTACTTTAAATCAGTGAGAGCACAGACAAAAACTAAAAATACAGAAATCATAAAATTGAAGTAACCAAACTGTCCTAACTTTGGCTAAACAACTGTGTTCATGTACATGTACAGTATAGGTCTCCATTGCTCACTGTAAGAAGCTAATAGAAGCTTTCCCTTGCTCTGTAAACAACCATAAATAAAATAACTTTAATAATTGTACAGTAGGGATATGATGCAAGCATTGCAGCAAACATTCTAGAGCCACTGTATGGAGGAAATTTAAAAATACAAAATTATAAGGTCAGTAGAAAGACACTATCAATTACTAAAGACAACCTTGAACAATCCTGAGAGCATCACGTGAGTAATTTGTGAAGTTTCAATCCAAACTGAGACATGAACCATTGTAAACCTGACACAGTTCTTGCGAAATGAGGATGTGAGATCACAAGTAATTTTTTTCCTCCCTGACATAAGGTGTTCATTTATTTTCTGCAACCTGACAGAGTGGATTGTCTTTCATATTTTTTTTGGGGACAAATCTATCTATTCGCTGATGTCATAGGAACAACATTTACTTTAAACTCTTCAGAAATGAATAACGATGGGTGTCAGCACATTTGGAAGAGAGAAAAAAAGAAGCTTTATAGCGAGTAAAACACAAAAACTGATTCAGCAAAACTATCTTATCGTGTGCTTATTCTCTTCTCATCATTCCTGCAGATTGACAAACAAAGCGGCCACGCAAAGTTCACATTGCAAAAAGAAAAATAATTGCATTTAGACCTTCCCACTTTGCCTCTGGTTTCCCTGGTTGGAAATCAGATGGAGCCAATGAGTTCTATGTCCAATGATAAAGAAACGCGGAGCAGCCTTCCCAGAGCTCTGTCTTTACAAGCTCTTCATTATATGTTCACATGTGTGCTCAACATGCCCAAAGCCAGTGTGCCGCATGGCAACATGTGGCCTGGGTGCGGTCTCAAAACTTTTGTTACTTTCATTTAAATCTGTGGACTCTCTGCCAGCCTGCCTTGTTTGACTGAATCGACTGATAATTGCTTAAACATGTCACATTAAAGAGATCGTTGTCTCCTGTTGAGAGGCTGAGTGATACAGCTGATATGATCGGCATACAATTTGTTGTTCATTATTACTCCAAGGACAACTGAATGTATGCAATTCAATAATGATAATATAGTATTACAAGCTAACAAATGACACACGTGGCCAAAAACACCAAACAAAGTTCTTAATAAGAGTTGTACTTTTTCTGTTTTTTAACCAACTTTTTTTTGGTGCCATTTCTTCACAATGAGCTGTTTTCTACTTGGGCCTTTGCTTTGAAGGGTTAGGGTTAGTGTTAGGGTTAGTTAATCCCTCCACATCCTCCAGTTCAGCCAACCCAGTCCAACGTATTCTCTCTTTTGTGTTCAATCACTCTCGTTTTTTCTTTTCTCTGATGCTCGACAGCTGGCTGTTCTTTCCCTCTTTTCCTGTGTCGTTCTCTGTGTCTGCTCCTCCCCCATCCCCTTGAACACACACTGTTTTTCTTTGTTAGAGATGACAGCAATGATAACAATGCAAAGAACCACAACTCACAGCCTGGGTATAGACAGAAGAGAGACAGAGAGAAGAGAGACTTCCTTCAGGTGAGCAACTGGCATGCATCACAACAACCTACCGAAACACAAAGATGTACATCTTACTTTACTTCATTTCTAGCCATTGTTTTCAGAATCAGAAAGGAGTTTATTGCCACAGTAGTGACCCTAGGTGGAATTTGCCTTGGTGATAAGTTCAAGATTCAAGATTTTTTATTTGCCATTTGTGCATACACCAAAGTCCATGCACACAGGACTTATTGTGCAGGCTCTGTGAGTCAAGTGATATAATAGATACTATACAAAAGAGTGCAACAAATATAATTAATTTACTGAAACTGGAATATGAGTACTACTGTAAACCAGGAGCTTGTAAACATAGAGTAGAAGTAATACATATGTACAGGTTATAAACACTGTCCTAAGGGTAATGGGTACAACTATGGGGGATATTGCATTTGTCATTAGAATAAATATTGCAAATATTACACAGTAGAGGATTGTTGCATTATTATCACAATTAATTGTTCTGTGTTTTATCTAGTTTTTGCCATCAGTCTGACTGTGGCAGGGAAACAACTGTTATAGAACTGTGTTTCATGTTTAGTGATAGGTGCATACAGGCATAAACATATCAAACATATAATAAGAAATAAACAATAAATACAGACACAGAAACAAATATATATATATATATATATATATATATATATATATATATATATATATATATATATATATATATATATATATATATATATACATGTGTATGGCATGCATGGAGTCTGATCTGGTGAATGATCTAATTCATTTAATGTAATTAATTGATAGGGACAGTGCATATTAATAAACATTTCTGTAAGTATGCCAGAATCAGCCAAGAGGCTATAGTTTTCATATGCAGGCCCTGGCCAGATGTTACAACAGGCTCCCTAAAAAGCAATGATAGGCATCCTAACATGAGTATAACATGAAATACAAACATAAATACATGTTACACTAGATAAAATCACATTACATTCTTGTCTTGTATACAACAACTAAAATCACATTTCATTGTAACTTTCATTGTAACGTAATCAATATATATGGTACATTTTGTTAATATACAGGATGAGATTGTACATTTTGATTTGGACTCTGTGTTCTAACAAGTACATTTCTCTTTTTGGACACGTTCCTCAGACACTTTTAGTTTGGTTTAGGAAGCTGCAGAGGAAGTAGGTGACGTTTGCATGTCATTATAACATCTACAGATGAGTATATGTCACTCACGTTTCCTCCTTTCTCCCTGTCTGTCTCAACCTCTGCCTCTTTCTTGCTGCTGGTGCAGAATAACAGGCCTATTACTCTTGCCTGTGGCCTTTCAGAAGAGGGAAATAAGGTAGTCAACCTCAAACAGCCCGCCTCCTGTTGACCTTTCTGTTGTTACTGACAACAGCTGAAGGCTGACACTATAGCATGTTTGGTGTAATTTCCCAGATTCAGCATGATATATAAGAGTAAATCCACTGAAGCTGCAGTTTCTTCACCAAATAGGCCTATGAAAGACAAAATAAAGGTCACTAAAAGGTCTGTTTTAGTGTGTAACTTTTGATAATAATGAACATCTGTTACGTTCAAGCCATTGTCAAATGAGTTGCTACAAAGCTAGTTAAGACTATCAGCTCCACACAGCTCTCTCTGTATTTCTCAGTATGACTATGTTCAGAAGATTGTGGCGTCCTGTGACTTTCCCACGCAGAAACTCGAGTGAAGACGATTACCTCTCCTGAAGAGTCCATCATGGTTTTTCAATCCTCCGTGCCCTCCTTGGATACTGGCAACTGCGTGGAGGGTGGGGTTGGGGTGGGGGTGGGGGGAGGGGTGGCAGTGTGTGATCATGGAAGGCTTGCATCATGGCGCGGCGACAGTTTTGTTGTCATTACTTAGGATTCCTCATGGTGGTGACAGAAACTATTTCACTATAGCTTCAAGGTGCCTAAGTGAGGAGGAAAATAAATAATGTAAATAAAAGTAACAAAAAAGTTACAAAACTCATTCATGCTCTAAAAATTTATTCAGATTCAGGGGTGTGAAAAACTAGTCAAAATGACCAAAATGCCTATTTTTAGTTTTAGTCTAGCTATAGGACTCCACTGTGGAAGCAAAACATCAAACTCACAAATGGGTAACAACATTTAGCTGTGAAGATTGACTTTGATTACTCTTTTGATTACTTATTTTTTAGCTTTCCTTTCAGCAAGGATCACCTTTGGCAGCAGTGTGCCTTAGTGAGCATACCTAATTTGGTTGTAAATATTTATTTAGGCTACATTTAGAGGTGTTCACAAAATAGCCCAAATTAACAAAAGTCTGTTGACCTAATGCCTGTTTTTATTTTTCCGCCGCTGTGTACCTGAGTGACATGGGTACAAACTGGATTGGGCAAAACAAAATGACAAAACAACGACAACAAAACTCTTTTTGGCTCTAAAGATTTAGGCTGTTGGGTCTTTATGTAAATTGTAGAGTGTGGTCTAGACCTACTCTATCTGTAAAGTGTCTTGAGATGACTCGTTATGATTTGATATTATAAATAAAATTGATTGAACATTATATTTATTGATTTTGTTTTCTTCAAAAAACAAAAACAAAGAGCAATACAAAATACAAATTACAAACCCTATATCACATCCCAAACCTCCCTCCCACAGTGCCACTAATAAACCATAAACAGATTAAACAAGAAAAAAGGCAAGTCATATGAAATTTAGGTATTTTGTCCTGTTGTTGTTATACCCATATATGAAAGGAAACTTCCCCAGTATTTTGACGTTTCTTCAAACAAAATGACACTTTTTCAAGAGGTACATAGGATGATACTTCTGTAGTCCACATAGAAGTAGTAGGTGGTTTAGAGTCCTTCCACCTCAATGTTATGCATTTTATTGCTGCTAAAAGAGCTAATCTAACAAACCTCAGGTTAATCCCCCTTCGTTCATGCAGTAATGAAGTGTCCCCCAGCAAGATAAGCCTGGGCTCCCTGGGTATATCAGTACCGACAACTGTGCCAATGATCTCTAAGACCCCTTCCCAGTATACCTCAAGGTCAGGACAAGACCACAACATGTGTAAAACTGTCCCTCTCTGCTATAAATACAATTGAATTGAAGTGACTGTTTGGTGTATGCACAAATAGCAAATAAAAAATAAAAATAAATCTTGAATCTTGAAGTATTTTGGTAACATTTATACGGCTTGGGTGCTGCATCTAAGCCTTATAATGGAAGGGAAAACCCTGGATGTAATTACTGTAGATGTGTTAACAAAAATATAGTCACAACTAACAAAACTCCTGCCTGTTTTGAACTTGGATTCCCCCCTTACGGCAGAGGCATGATGTGACGTGGATGAGTACTGGGACAGGACACTTGATGTTCCACCCATCCACCTTATCAACCTGCTGCAGACCACTGGCGTCGGCTGTCTGGGACCTGATACGCCATCGCATCACAGAAAAGTCTTCTAGACTTCGCCGTGCACCTTCTATCACACACCAGATGCTCAATGGTTACATCATACGTATACAGGAGGGGATCATAAGCTATCTTTCAGTGCAACGCTGCCAGTAATGGAAGAAGTATTCAGATGCTTTGTAAAAGTACTAACACCACACTGTAAAAATACTCTGTTACGTAAAACAACACAGCACTATTAAGTAAAAGTCCTGCGTTGAATTGATACGTACATACTTTTACTTAAGCAACATTACTTAAGTAAAAGTATGTAAGTATCATCAGGAAAATGTACTTAAAGTATAAAAAGTAAAAGTACTCAATGCAGAAAAATCCTCACATTTTAGAAACAGGAAACGATCCAAACAGTCAATCAACTAAATGTTTAATGGTCTAATCATATCAGCTGGACTTGTAGGCCGTTATATTGTTGGGTAGTTTAATTTATAATAAAACATCATATTTTATAGACTACATGTGTTTTTGTGTTTTGTAAAGTAACTAAAGCTGTCAGACTAATGTAGTGGAGTAAAAAGTACAATATTTCTCTCTGAAATGTAGCGGAGTAGAAGTAGAAAGTGGCATGAAAAGAAAAGACTCAAGTAAAGCACAAGTACCTCAAATTTGTAAGTACAGTACAGTACTTGAGTAAATGTACTTAATTACATTCCACCACTGAACACTGCTCTGTTTGACACCCTCTTAACAGGTATTCACATGTTGTGTTTTGAGTAGAGATGTTCCAATACCAGTGTCACCACATCATTTAACCCCCAAAGACTTTAAAGTAGTTTATGATATGACTCACTGTCAAACTGGATAATAAAATAATTTTTTTTGGCATTCTTGTTTTGTGTTCGTTCATGTTTCACAGAATTTAACAACACTAATATAATTCATATTACATCCATACAGGTATAGTATAGTAGGCTATACAGCTGTTAAAAATTGCAAAGTGTGGCCGGGTTAGCTCAGTTGGTAGAGCAGGCACACATATATAGTGGTTTACTCCTCGATGCAGCGGCCGCAGGTTGGATCCCGACCTGCCGGCTTTTGCTGCATGTCATTCCCCCCTTCTCTCCCCTTTTGTGTCTTCATCTGTCAGGAAATAAAGGCCTAAAATGCCCAAAAAAATTATCTTTAAAAATAACAAAAAAAAACTATACACTGGTATCGGATCGGTAATCGGTAATCGGTATCGGATGATACATGAGTTCAGCTATGGGGATCGGTATCGGGAAGCAAAACATTTTTTTTTTAGCAATAATCATATTTAGTTTTTGGTGTGAGAGGTACTTGGATGTTGGCTGTGCTGCGCTTCTGGACAGTTATAGTTGAATTATGCCCAAATATTAGGGGTGTAAATCACACATTCTATCACGATACAATATTATGTTGATTCTTTGGACAAAGATACAATATTGACTGATATCCCAAAGTCTGCGATACGATTTTAATTTGATTTAAGATAATGTTCTGAGCATTTTAGGCCTTTATTTGTATAGGACAGCTTAGACTTGAAATAGAAGAGAGAAGGGGATTGACATGCAGCAAAGGGCCGCAGGTTGGAGTCGAACCTGCGGCCTCTACGTTGAGGAGTAAACCTCTATATATGGGCGCCCGCTCTGTACCAGCTGAGCTACCCAGGCGCCCGACAATTTCATCACTAAGGTCTTCCAGACTTTTAAATTAAAAACAAACTACTCTCCTTAATACAAAGCATAAACATAAAGAGGCAATTTCAAAATAAAGGCGCATCTCAAAGATGACGATATGTATCGACATTTGTAACAATGAGTTTGGATTGAATCGATACATCGTGCCGTTACACCAAATAGGACCAAAAATCGCAAGAGTGGAAAGCAATTACACCCCCAAATACTGGCAATATCTAGGATTTTTCAGCTTTTTCAGCCCATGAACCAAACAGGATCAATGTTGTCCCACCCTGAGACCCAGGCTCATTAACACACATTAGAATAACATATAACAACTATAATTAAACTCTCCACAATGCCATGTCTGTGCAAGTGGAAGTGATGGCTGCGTCTCTCTCTTTGTGTCCCGGAGGTTCACCCCCCCTCCCCCCCTCCATCCTTTCTAAGCTGTTTATCGCCCATCTCTGCTAATGTAAACCACCCATCTGTTTTAAACAAAGCACATAAAAACACACACATAGTCATTTCTCACCACACCAGACCCTGAAAGAAGGGATTGCTGAGTATTCTGGTGGCAAGGAAATACACTCCAGATGTGAACAAATTGTCCACGTTACTAACTGCTATTGTGTTCATACACTGATGCTGTTTTTGGGATCTCTTAGGTTTTTGTATAGATGGGGCTGAGACTGTTTGCCAGAATTCAATAAGTGCATGTGTGTGTGTGTGTGTGTGTGTGTGTGTGTGTGTGTGTGTGTGTGTTTGATGGGAAGCTTGCGTGTGTGTGATTACAGCTGATGGCGTTAAGCAGTGATGGAAGAAGTATTCAGATCTGTAAAAATATTCTGTTACAAGTAAAAGTCCTGTACTAAAAATGTTACGTTAAGTAAAAAAATGTACTTAAAGTAGGCCTATGAAAAGTAAAAGTACTCAATGCAGAAAAATCTTCACATTTTAGAAACGATCCAAACTGTTCTGTCAATCAACTCAGTGTTTAATGGTCTAATCATTTCAGCTGGACTTGTAAGCTGTTATTGGGTAGTTTCATTTATAATAATAACAGGATATTTCATAAATTACATGTCTTTGACGTGCAAACCTCTTAATGTATAAAGTAACTAGTAACTAAAGCTGTCAGATGAATGTAGTGGAGTAAAACGTACATTTAAAACAAACATTTCTCTCTGAAATGTAGCGGAGTAGAAGTAGAAAGTGGCATGAAAAGAAAAGACTCAAGTAAAAGTACAAGTACCTCAAATGTGTACTTGAGTACAGTAATTGAGTAAACGTACTTAGTTACATTCCACCACTGGCGTTGGGAAAGCGCAGGGCGTTAAAGGAAAGAGAGGTAAATTGGGATGACACTATGAGGAACAGTTGGAGATCTGACTACTGTTATCCAGCCACCATAAACAGACCCAGATGTTTCTGCTCAGTGCCTGCGTGATGAAGGCTTTATTTAAGGGAGCCCATCCTTTTCTTCCGTCCTGTCATCATAACTTCCCGTCCCGTACAGTTCATCCAATCAGGGCTGATTAGGTGTGTGGTAGCCAGAGACATGCAGGGGAGCGGCTGCTCTGCCCATGCTGCTGTGTTTACAGAGGACTTCTCTGCATGTAAAAAGGCTTCCTAGACTCTCTGCAGAGATGAGAGAGACGGACAGAGATGGGAAATCAGTGCGCGGCATGATGTGGCGTTTCATAAGATAGTTAAAAATCACTCCACAACTCTAAATAACAGACCACCACGCAAACTGCAATCAACCTGACTGCGGTCGCAGCGACCACACTGTAATCCAAATAAACATACAATGGCATAATGAAAGAAGTGCCCCCCCCCCCCCCCCCCCCCCTTTATATGCTGGGAAATGGCTTCACCTCATGCATCATCTTCAACCCTACTGTTCCTCTATCATCTCTTCTTGTACGGTTTCTGTTTGTTTCCATGCTCAAATGAAAAGCTGCAGGAGAAAAACAACTATAGCCGAACTAAAGAGTGAGGATCTTTACATATAGCACAAAAAAACATCCTGATAACCACAGATGATGTGTATAATGGTTATACAACTCTGGCTATGCCACTGTAATAATGCAGACAAAGCCTCAGTGCAAACTGAACGCATTGAACACAGTCGTTGCTGTTTTATACTCACTGTCATTTCATTATTAGGCTGATATAAAATTGCATGGGCAACTTTTATGTGATGTTCCCTCCATTTCTGTGAAGAAAAAAACAAACAATAAACAACTTAATAAACAAATTTATGACAGGCTAAATATGAGCCAGTGGTCTTCAGTGTTGTAAGATTCAGACACTTTAAATGTGCTCATTTACTGGCCTTTATAACTAGTTTATAATGTCAGAGTTTAATCTAGTTCTCAGAGATTACTGGATTTAAAAAAGAGAGACAATGTACCAATAAGTATGTGTCATATGTGTATAAAAGACTAATGCTAATTACAAAATGCAGTGAAATAATTCAACTTGATCAAATATTTGAGAGTCTTTCCTGTTTTGGTGTCTGTTGTTGTGATGCATAAAGTCTCATATGTGGATATTATTTAGGCTATTTAAATGTGTTAAATGTGTCTTTTTTTTAAACAAAATCATATTGAAATATTTTTTAACCTAAGCTTATTATTTAATATGAACTTTCTCAGTTTAAACATTTCATTCATATTCACAACCATATTCAAATGTCTTAATAATGAATGAATAATGATTGATATATAACCTTAAGAATTTTGCCTTCAAGGTTATAACTATACATGTGCCAATCTGATTTTGTAAAATAAGCCATCATGTATTATTAATTACACTTTTATGAAATAAGTTTTTGTAAGGAATAACCTGCCAATATTGCTTATCCCCCCCCCCTCAGTTCAACGCTCAGTTATTATCATTTAATTCATACATTACTTAGCCTACCTTAATATACTCACTTATTAGAAGTGAAAGTAAAAGTAAAGAAAAACTTTCATTATGAAGATGATTATGACTTCCCTAGTAAAGCATAATATTCAGGGTTTCCAAACCTGCTTAAACATGAAATTCAAAGTCAGACATCAACAAAGAGAAAAACAGAAACTGAATTTTCATTTTTTTTTTGTGAGGAAGAATCTTTCATTCCAACGTACAAAAACATTTCACACGAGTAACGAGTAACGAAGACACTAGGGGGAAATGTAGTGAAGTAAAAAGTAGTATATATTTTATTTAGGAAAAGTAGTGGAGTATAAGTGAAAGTTTCCAGAAATATAAATAACGAAATAAAGTAAAGACAGGCTATGTGGAAATTCTACTTAAGCACAGTAACCAAGTATAGGCTATTTGTACTTCGTTACATTACAACACTCTTTTAGATCCACTTTTTTCTTCCCAGGTTTATTTTTTTTATTATTATTACTTATTTTTTTTTGCAGTTAAACGAAACTGAGACTTCACAGTAGCTCTCAGATAAAAACAAAAGCCCGACCACTGGAGGATCAAAATAAGACCTGGAGATGTTAGTTCCAAAATGATGACTGTCTTCACACTTAGGCTACATCTGTATTTTCACACCCAACGCGAAAAAAAAAAAAATATATATAGCAATCTGTATATGTACTTTATATATATATTTATATATATATATATTATATATACATATGTTATCCACGCTGCAGCAACATGTAAAAGCCTATTGTTGTTTTGGAGCCATTCCCCCCCCCGTCAACAACTGGCATTTTCTACCCCGCTCCTCTGTATTGAACACGCCAAAAGCCTTTTGATGCTTTCACGTTCGGTCGGAAATGTCGCGATTATGACGGAGCACTTGATTACCAAACAAAAACCACGAACAAAACCTGTAAATAAAACATAACTGAAGTTATCTATAATGCTGTAGTTTGTGTTTAAATTTAGCGGTCGTACAGCAGATAAATAAGTCATTTTTTAAACACGTTTATTTAGGCTGAAAAAGAAATCAAATATTATGTAGGACTAGATGCATTTGTAAAAAAATGAACAGGCACACAAATATGTCTATTTTGTCATCATGTTTTGTCACCATTAAACTGTCATCTCAATAAATAGACAGACACAAGTAGGCTATCTTTTTCTATGGATATAGGCTAACATATGAGCACACGGGCAGCACTTGAAAGCCACATTATTGAAGACTTGCTCCCCCCCCCCTCTCTCTCTCTCTCTCTCTCTCTCTCTCTCTCTCTCTCTCTGCACAAACACATTCACCCCGCGGGCTCGCGGGGGCTGTTGGGAACCTGTGGAGGGGCTATAGGGTTAGGGTTATGAGGAAACGAGATGATGTGCCCTGGAAGTAATTCTATCACCCCCCCACCCACCCCCCCAAAAAACACACACACAAGGTGGGAGAAACGGGACCACCACCACCAGCAGCAGCAGCAGCAGCAGCAGCAGCACCGCTGGCCGCCTTTAACACGTGGGGACCCGGGGCGACCATCACCATCCACATTCCTGCTCGCTTTCTTCCTCCGGGCTGTCACTTGTTGCCGCTTTAGAATCAGAATCAGAAAAAAATAGCTTTTATTGCCACAATAAGTTACACTTCGGCCATGTGGAATTTGCCTTAGTGAAAGGTGAATACATAGACAAACAAACACGCATAGACTATAAAACATAATATGAAATAAAAAAATAAATAGGCCTACAGAAAAACTAAAATACTTTGTTTTTGTACTGTTGCATAAGGAAAAAAGAGGCTGAATGGGTTTGAGTGCAGTTATTAATGCAAAGTGTAGCAGAAATAAAAACACAGCAAATAAGAACAGACAATGATTCAAGTGCATGTTCTATGTTGTGTGATTAAAACGTGTTTTTCTTTTTCTGGTAAGACGCCTATTTAACGATTGACATGTTTTTAGTTTTTTTTGAAAAAACATTTTATCGTGCGCAAAACTAATATTAAGGTAACCCAAATATGTAAGAAAAAACTCACTATTCATTCACAGTCATAACAGATTTATATTCTGTTAATGGGAGAGTTTTTCTCAACACTTTTTCGTTCTTAAAATGTTCTTCAGAACGCACTGATTCCGGTTGGAAGTGACCTGCTACTGCTTTTTGTACAATTTCATTAAATATGGGCTGCTAGAAACTATATGTGTATAAAAAAGAAACAAGTAAACTTTCATTTAATGTCGAGAAAATGAAGTGCTTATGCAGGAGCAGATGTGGGATCATGATGAGCAAAAATGTCACTTTCATTTGGCGAGGCGAGCGATGACGTCACAAAGCTTAGAAAACAAATCAAGATTAGGCTGGAACACGTTTTTGAAATATTCTTTTTTTTAAATATTTAACAACTGCAATAAGCCTCAAAGTATGTACATGAAAATATGATCAAATTGTATACAATGCCGTAATAAACTTTGAATATAAGGCAACAATACGAAATTCATTAAAAAAGCCTATATGGAATAGGCATAATGCAAACATTGGCGCCGTTTGGCAATTATGAATTTAGGCTAAAGAAAATAGAAAATGTATAGTTTTTTTTTTTCATAAGCCGAATCTAAAAAAATGTCTAATGTGGACTGCAGGTGTATTAACTGGATCATATGCTCGGGGACTGGGGAGGACTGGCTGCCCGAAGAACCAGTAAGCTGTCCCTGCTTGTTAAAAAAACAAAAAAAAAAAAAAAAAAAAAAAAAAGAAGAAAAAAAAAAGAAAAAAGTTTGTGAAAGTGGCCTGACGTCACACTCCCACAATGCTTACCGCCCCATAACTCCGCTGCAGCCTGAGGGGAGCCAGACACACTCTCAGGCCCCGAATATAGAAAAATTATCGGAAAAAAAATCGGAAAAAATCATAAAAGAACAGATCGCGAGGAGAAAAGGACGCGGAGCGGTGGCGTGGGCTTCCCCACGGCGGGTGTCTGGTCCGGTCCGGTCCGAGATGGAAGGTTACCGGCAGGGCTCCATGTGAAACTGACTAATGCGGTGCTGGAAACTTTTTGGTGGGTAAACTGCTCCTTTTTTTTTCTCTTTCTACTAAGACCTCATAATGCGGCTGCACGTCCTGATGTGTGCATGTGTGTCCCTTTTTGAAAACAACTTGACCAACTTTCTATCAGCTCTCGCTGACTGACACATCGACGTGCGCGACACTTGAATTGCTATATGAATGTGTTGTTAGTAGCCTATCGCGTAATCGGACCTTGCGTGATTTCGCTTCTTTTTGGACGGATCCGGGCTATTTAATTTTTAATCACTCGGTCGTCTTTTTTTTTTGGGTGGGTGGGGGGGGGTGGGGATCGATAGGCCTAAATATGCTATGCTGCAAAATGCGAATCAGTGAAGTTGTTTAACACGGTTGCACTTTGTCCAGCGGCCCGGAGCTGTTGACGTTTGATGTTCCTCCTCTGCGTGTTTTCGGCGATCTGGTAGAGCTTTTAAAAGCAATTTCCGAACATTTATCAAGCGTGTGGCATGCCACTGCAGAGGAGAGATAGTGCGAACGTACCATGGCGTGTGTTGTTTAGTTTGCGAGGGGAGAAAAAAAAAAAAAGTCTGATAAAAAAGTTGCAGAAATGTGGAAGCTGTTTTCTATGTGTGTGTGTGTGTGTGTGTGTGTGTGCATCATGCTGTTATACATTCCCTAAATGAGGACTTTTGTGTCAGATATTCCGGCGTCCCTTAAACACTTTAAAGCCATTGTTGCTGACTGAATGTAGGTTTGGCCCCTCCACGAGGTTATCTACATGGCTTGTGTCATGTTTGTCGCTGATCGGATGTTTTGTGTCTCTTCCCTCTGGTGTGTGTGTGTGTGTGTGTGTGTGTGTGTGTGTGTGTGTGCGCGTGTGTGCGAGAGTGTGCTTTTCCTTGGAAGCGGGTAAATAACAACCAAGACCCCAATCAACCCAAACGAGGGGGTTTGGGGGGGGGGCGGTCCCATTTATGCACTTGTTATTGATAGCTGACTTTTCTCCAGGCTTCTACTCTTCCCTTTTTTCTTTTTACACGTTTATTGTCTGTCAGAAGTGTGGAAATAAGCAAACGCCGTTGTTGAAGTAACACACAGTAACTATACTATCCTGCAGCAGACGATACGAAACAAGTACTGCTCCAAAAGTTTTTAGAGAGAGTACACTGCATTGCGCTGTTGTGTATTCCTGTGATATTAAGGTGTTGTTGTCACTTCAGTTACAATACATCATTTATATCAATATATCTGTTGTTTCTTTTCCCGTTGAACATGGAGATGCCCTTTGTGGTGTTTAGATGTTTTTTCATTACATCTGCTCTAAGCTCATAAGCAGACATCCTGTTGTTGTGCAGGGGTTACTATTACTTACATATACTAGGCTACTATATGTATGTAGATCTTCACAGCCAAACAGGGGAGACTCCACTAGGGCTAATGATTATTTTCATTGTCGATTTTAAACTGCCAATTATTTCCTTGATTTATTGTTCAGTCCTATAAAATGAAGAATACCTGTTTTCATTTCCCTTAAGCCCAAGTTGAGGCCTTCGCATAACTTGTTCTGTTCACTGGACAGACCAAAACAAAACACAACATTATTGATTTACTATCACATAAGACAAAGAAAAACAAGCTAGAACTATAGGGATTGTTTGGTACTTTGGCCTGAGAAATGACAGAAAGAAATATTTGCTTTTCAAATTAGTTGCCGATTTAATTTCCTGTGGTTTGGCTGATTGATTAATCAACTAATTTCTTCGGCTCTATATATTCCACCTGCACTGGCCTTCTTATGGCTCAAATATACCCTTCCAACATCACCATGACGTGTCATTCCATTAACAGTCATTTCAGATAATAATAGAAGATTTTAAGTACGGAATGTAAAGAAAATCCACTTCTCTGCCGGGTTTGAATGAGGCTCTGAAAAGACACAATGATTTACTGTAATTACCCTGATTTGTTTAGAAGATTTAAGATAAAAAAAAAAAAAGATGCAGTCAGTGATTTAGTGTTATATATATACAGTAAAAAGGCAGATTATTATATGGCTGCAACATGAAATGAAATACATGAATATTAGAGCTGCAAAGATGAATTGATTAGTTGTCAACTATTGATATAATCGCCAACTATATTGATAATCGATTAATCGTTTTGGGGTAATATTTTTAAGGACGAAAAGTTCAAATTCTCAGATTCCAGCTTCTTAAATGTGAGATTTATTTTTTAACTTCTACACTGTGGCAGTAAACTCAATAACTTTGAGTTGTGGACAAAACGAGACATGTGATGATGTCATCTTGGGATTGACATTTTTCACCATTTTCTGACATTTTATAGACCAAAACAACTAATCGATAAATCGAGAACAATAATTGACAGATTGTCGTCAATTAAGCGATTACTTGCAACATTTTTTGGTCAAATGTTAATTAACCCTCATGTTGTCCTCGGGTCAAATTTGACCCGTTTTCAAAATGTCTATATATCAGAAACATGGGTTTCTTTTTGACCAAATTACCCAAAAATGAACATGGAAGGTTCCCTACAACACTCTTCGCAAGTCCAGTTAACGATCACTACTAAACTATTGAAAGTATTCTGGCTAAACTTTGACATATCTGTGATTATCTATCAACATACGTTCCTCTAATATTAGCCAAAATTATTCATAATTTCTGGGGGTTTTTTTTGACTCCAAAAAAATTGGTAGAATTTCCTATACACAAGGTTTATTGACCATTAATTCCAAAAAAATACATGTAATAGTAGTGGTAATAAGTTGGTGTTAGTGGCGTGTATTCTGGTGGTAGTGGGGAAAAAAGCGTCAAAAAAAAAAAACCCCAACAAAAACATAGAAAAATAATCAAAATCATCATCATCATCCAAAAAAAAAAAGAAAAAAGCGTCAGAAAAGTGTTAATTTCCTATTGTGACCTAAGAGGACAAGTGCACGGTCGGCGGGAAGACAACACAAGGGTTGAATAATGCATAGTACATTATTATAATACATAATGATGGAACTATTAATACCAATTACACAGGCCGTGTATGTCCGCGTGGCTTCTAAAAACGGGTGCACCAGAATGCCAACAACCTTAATAGTTGCAAATGTTTTGAGAAATCTCTGGAGGAAATGAAATCTGTTAAAGCCCATGGAGCGGATCCATCGCTTATAGTGAGAGGGTAGCAAACATCAACACATGGGTCTCAACTTGCAAGGAGAACTGGCAGCAACAAAGGCATTGTCTTGTGACAAACTCACTTCCATTTCCTTATTATGTAGCTGGAGGCCTTGATGGAACATGCTTGTCTCTTGAAGTGGAGGGGGAAAACCCACCTCGAGCCACTCGTCACACTTTATCCATCTGCAACTTTTGACATTTATCTTTTTAAACGGTGAGGTATTGAGGAACTTTTAAAGCTTCTGGCACTGTATATATTCATTTTGTGACCCTTGTGTGGTCTTGTGAAAAAAGATCTTACAAAAATGCCAAGCCCTTTAGTTACTTTCTGCTTTCAAAGTAACTGCTGCTCATGTGATACTGCTGTGATTTTAGTGTAAGCTAATCCTGTGTTTTGTATTTTTTTTAAGATTACTTTTTGGGCATTTTAGGCCTTTATTACATAGGACAGCTGAAGACATGCATGGTCAAAATTTAAAATGAAAACATTTTTTTCAACGTTTTGGTCTTCTTTTTCGACACTTTTGTCGCTTTTCCCGACGTTTTTGTAGCCTTTTTTGGTCACTTTTTCCGATGTTTTAGTTGATTTTTGTCTGTGCTTTTTTTTGACGTTTTTTCTCCATGTTTTTGAAGCTTTTCCCGACATTTTTGTCACTTTTTTCAACGTTCTTTTAAAATAAAATAAAAAATAAATAATCAAGTAATAAAAGTCGTGAACTGATCATTTATTTTACTTGTGAAGAGCGTGGCATGGAACCATCCACGTTATTTCTTTTGACAATTTGGTTAAAAAAGAAACCCAAATTTCTGATACAGACATTTTTCGAAGGACAACAGGAGGGTTAACAGTTTGCAAACTTACATTTACAATCTTTTTTCTTTATCTGTTAGTAATTATGTCCAGACTTCAAACAAAAAGAGTCCGTCCTATTTTTAGATAATTTTTTTTTTCTCACAGTCTCCTGATGATTGGTTGCATTCTTAGCTGCTCTGCTCTCCAAAATATTTTCTGCCGGGTCCATTGAGCCAGCTTCTTCTCATTAACTCCCATGCATTGCCTTGCATTACTTCCATGCCCCTGCGGTTGGAGGCAGCACGGTTCATGTTTGCCTTTGTGATTGAGTGAATGTGTTTGCCTGTGCGAGCTCGCTCACATGCCCCTGTTTGAGACGCTGGATGGTAGATGTGCGCGGGCACGTGTGCCTGATCTCATGCCGTTAGCTTGTGTGTGTTTGAGAGAGAGAGAGAGAGAGAGAGAGAGAGAGAGAGAGAGAGAGAGGGGGGAGCTGTTTTCGAGCTGGAGGGAGGTCTTCTACTACTGCGGTGGTAGTGGCAGCAGCAGAGACGGTGACGGTGGTGGCGGCAGCGGTGGCGGCAACAACAGCAGGCTGATTTCCATGAGAAAAGAGCATCAGTTGGGTTAATGGGAGGGACAGCCCTCCGAGGGGGCAAATGGTAGTTAATAACCAGGGAAGAATCGGAAAAGCTCTGATCCCTTTCTTTGTACTTCTTCACCTTCCAGAGGCAGGGATGGGGTGGGTGTGTGGGTGCAGAGGAGATGGGGGGACACCGGGTTCATGCTATAATGGATGTTGTTCACTGAGGGGGCTGCAATACGATTGTACTATTTATTATTTTCTCCAAAAAGCCGGAGAAACAAAACGGGAGCCTGAGAACTGGAAGAAGTGGAATGTGTGTGTGTGTGTGTGTGTGTGTTTATACTCGCATGTACATGTGTTTGCATGCATGTGTGTTCAGTGTCGTTGGACGAGCAGGGAAAGATTGATTTATTTGTGATATTTGAGTTTCACGCAGTAGCTGCTGGCCATTCAGGGCACTTTGAGAGAGGGGGAGAGGCATACTGTGTGTGTGTCGGGTGTGGAAAGAACGGAAGAGTAAGCCATAATCATGTTTACTTATTATTTAATCAGATATGTCCTGACTTTAATCATCATTTTGCCAGTTTAAGACTGTATTTTATTCAGGAGAAGCTATTGTACGTCTGCTTGTTTAACATTTGAGATGTAGGGATTATTTTTGTTAAATGAAAAAAGGGGTTTTGTAGAAAAAAGTTTATATTCCTCAGGGATAAGGAAAGCAAAGTATTAAAAAGGTATTGTTTTGGAATCAGTACTGAAACTCTGTGTTGAATATCAAAAAAATGTACCCAGCTTCCATACAATGCTCTGTTCTGTCATATCTTGGTGTGTTAAATTGTTTTCTCCCATGGTGGAGTTCCCTTTAGTTTCTGTGGATGTTTGTCATCCCTGCAGCGTAGACTTTTATTTCAAGCTATATGCAACAAATTAAAAGTTAGAGGTTGTATATCAGTATTGAAAATGGATTGATGGTTTGTAATTGAAGTAGTGTCAAATCTCCCACAGTCTGCTTTACACTATGGTGCCAAAAGGTTTGTTAGACTCAAAGCTAGACTATGGAACTACATAGTAAACTATGTCAAACAAAATGACAAATTCTTCCTCTTACAAATGGAAAGTAAAATTCATCCTCAATTCACTATTCACGCTTGAGTTTTGTTGTTACAGACTTACCTATGCCTCATTTCCACTGCATAGTTCTGCTTGACTCAACTCACTTTTGGTACCAGGTCCTTCTCCATATTTTGTTTTCCACATCCCTCAGTGTGGGCGGGATTCTCAGATGATTGCAGTAGCAATGCTACGTGAAACTGCTGTAGCCGAGCCAAAGTAGAACACTTTTTAATTCATTAACTTTATCGGTTATCAGGCAAATAAAACGCTGATACAGATAATCTGCAAACTGCCAAAAAAAAAGGCCGATAATCATTCTATCCCTACTATTGACGGTAGCTTGGCTATTTAAAAATGGCGGGTTTGTGCAGGATGTCCCATGTCATGCTAGTTATGATTCTCTCTGACCAATCAGTGGTCTTCAATGTTTTAACTTTACACCTTGTAGTATTGGCTCCTCAACCGAGGTGGTACCAAAAAAATTACCATCCTATCCACAACTTTTGCTAATGGAAAACCTGAAAAAGAGCGAGTAGAGTAGAGTTCCATGCAAGGGGAATTATTAATTTTTCTGGTTTGACCAGTAGCTTACGGTGGCTTGTTTTACATATTGCTGTGTAACTGACAGTACTGAATCATGGATGTATTTTATTAACTGGATACCGGATCCCAAAATGCTCTTCAGTTCAATTGAGTTGCTTATTTGGCGCAGACGCCAAAAAAGTTTTCTAAGCTTCAGGGTTTACTCACGTGATATGCGGCCCTCTGAATATGCGCAGTTGTGTTTCTCCCGCTGGCCTCGCCCGCCAGTTCTTGCTCGGCCGAGGGACTTTACATTGTGGTGACGTCACTAGATGGAAGTAGTTCAAATATAAAGAGTCCATGGATTACAAATTCAGAATAGACAGAAAAGACTCATAAACCAACCTTGTTTGTAGTTTGAAGTGTTCCAACAGTTCCAGACGTGTCTTTTACAATGGTGGCCTATGGGAAAAATCCTTTTTGGGCCGCAGAGGGATTTTTTTGTTGCAATACCACGAGTGCCACTGAAAAAAAATTTATGGAAGGCTGAGCGCTCTTCCTGGCGGGCCTGTAGTGAATCCGTTTGCTGACGTGCATTTACCATTATCCCAATATTGCCAGGGGATTTGCTGCTATAGTCGGATATCGGTCTGATATCACCAGTACGCTCGCTAATGTTGGCGAAGGTCAGCAATCGTTAACACATATTGCTCTGTAACTGACATAACTGTGTCAGTTTTCTGATTCAATGACTCTTGAGTTCATTAACTCAAGGTCCACTTACAGTACATGGTCTTCATCAGCGGTTGGATTTTCCTCAGTTGTCAGTTGCAGTTAAAGGCTCAGGGGAAATCTAGTATAAGGGCATTGAGTTAAGATTTTTTGTCAAGTTATGACTCTTCTCTACTTGTGCTGCTGATATATATTTAAAAAAATAATAATCGTCAGCTCGTAATTGCTGCTTACGGCCACAGTGTTAAACACAAGTTAGTTAGACCTTCTTATAGGACTCAAATTGTACAGAGGAAGACGGGAAATTAAAGGCAACAGTTTCAAAAAATTATTTGTTAATCAACAAAAACATAACTTAAGTAACCAAAAACAAACACAACACCAAAGTCACACTGAAACAGAGCAAAACACAAACTCAAGCCGATACATCCTAATAAACACAGGCACACAACATATATCATCACAACATGGTCTACAACAACCTAAATAACATTACAGGATAGGAAAAACATTCATCCATTAAACAAATTACTTCTTAGCAGACTTCGGCTTCAATAATAGTCTCCAAATGCTTTTTAATGTCATCGTTTGTATTCGGAAATTGATTGATATTCAAGGAATTCGCACCAGCCGCTTTAAAACGAAGTCTTTCCCAAACAAAATAATCAGATTGATAATAAACAAATCTGTTTTTTGTATGTGATCACAGTGAACAGTTCTGGCTGAACCTCCCTTCCAAAAGGCAGAAACAACATGACAATACCAGAAAGGAAATTACGCTGACTCAGATTCCGTAGAACAAAAACGTCTTCTGACTCAGCAATACCCCAACTCTTTACCTCCTTTATAGTAAATGCAACAGTGCATACATTTACTACATTTAGTTGGCAGCTGTGACAGAGAGAAGAATTATCAGTCCCTCCAGAAAAACGCTGAGTGTTTTTGTGATTGTTGCGGGCAAAAATCCTTGATTATGCGGCACCTTTTCTTTAAAAATGTGATGGAATATGCGGGATATTTATGCAATTTTATGCGATGAAATTGCGGGAACTTGCAAAAATTGCGAGAACTAGCAAAAACTGCGGTTTGATGAAAAAGAGGGAAAAAAAAGTGATTCCCCCAACACCGTGTTCTCACTAGGCGAAATTACGTCACTTCATAACATTCCCATGGCAACAGGGGAAAATGGCTGCTCTTGTGTGAAGTAAACGCAACATTTTTCAACTTTCTGCTGAGATATATGTGACTTTTTTGCAACGAAAAAGGCGGGGATTATGAAATCATGCAAGCCCCGCATATTTTGCGCGGAAATCTGCAATTTATGCGGCGAAAGTGCGGCGTATTTGAAAAAACGCATAAATAAATATGCGGACTTTGGCTGATTATGCATTGAATTCTGCGATCGCATAATCGCGTTTTTCTGGAGGGACTGAATTATGCTTGGCTGTGTAATAGACTGATTGAAAACAGACTAATGCGCAGCAGAACACACACGCTCACGCACACGCACACGCACACACACACACACACACACACACACACACACACACACACACACACACACACACACACACACACACACACACACACACACACACACACACACTCTCATTTACTCACACTCCCGCAGAGGCTTTTTGGACCAGCGCACATTCTGACGGGTCCTGCAGTATGCCGGTCAGAAATAGTAAGAGGATGCTAGATGCTTGAGCCACATACTGCCACTTTTCCTTGTGGGTCCTTTTCTAGGAAGAGCGGGGCAGCTGTGGCTTTTCAGAACGTAGATCCATCCATCAACCAGCACCCATGGTTTACACCACACACACACACACACACACACACACACACACACACACACACACACACACACACACACACACACACACACACACACACACACACACACACACACACCCTCCCCTTCTCCCTCTTGGCTCCATTTCCATGTATCTTAATTTCTTTCCGTCCTCTTTTTTTCTTCTCTCTTTCTTCATCCTTTTTTTTCCTCTCCTGCACTCTGTCCATCCATCCCTCTCTGTTTTGCCCTTCATCATCCTTCTTTCTCCCAGACTGAGTTTACAGCCCCCAGGCCACTTCCGCCAGGCTGTCTGCGACAGATTTATTAATAGGCTTTTCTGTCTCTGCAGTAAACACAGAGTTGGTGAAGGGGTCGTCTCTCAGACACTGATAGACTTGTACTTAACCTTAGGCACCGACTGACTTGGGAATAGAGGAAAGTCTGTTGGTCTCAAAGATGATCCACTGCCGATGAAATCATTGAGGGACTGCTGGAAATAAACACAAGTAGGACAGAACAGAAACTGCTCTCAGTAAAAGAGCCAAAAAGATGAACACATTTGGTGATATTTTACAGCTATTTTTGATTTTCCGAAAGTTGAGTTTGGTGAGGAGACAAGGCGGCAGAAGGGATGTCATGTCACAAATGTGATTAGGTAGATTTACTGCAAACATGCAGCCTGCTGATCCACTGTGATATACTTCTGAAGTGATAAAACAGTCCCACCACAAGGTCCGTTCAGTAGCTGTTTTGGAGCTTTCCTTGATTTCACTTGATCCTCATCAACAGATGGAGTTTGTTCAGTTGGATGGAATGGAATTGTAGATGTTGAATATTTTTTTCTGAGCAACTTGTGGTCCGTCCTGAGTGATTTTGCGAAGACCGAATGCGTTGTTTTTAAGTCCCTGTCCAAGTTGTGCCGACGGTGAGCGTCCGTTGCCCTAGTTTATGGGGTATGTCATGCACTGTCGTCACGCGTCGGCATTCGTCTGCCTTTTTTTTTGGGATTATTCAACAGTTTAAATCTAGAGCTGTCCACTTGTTTTCGGATCACGCATGTTTATACCGTGTCTGAACAGGGCCTAAGCCCGGACGCCATTTAGTCTTCTTCTTCTTCTTCTTCTTCTTCTTCTTCTTCTTCTTCTTCTTCTTCTTCTTCTTCTTCTTCTTCTCAGCTGTAGCTAGCTAGCTAGCTAATTAAGCTAACAGCTCCATGAGGTGGGGATATTTTAATGCTTCAAGGTGACTAGTTTTAAAATGAAAACGTCTTAAATATTCACTTGATGGCTACTTAATTGTGCCAGTAGACTGAGGCTACAGCAGCATGTCCCAGGCAAAAAGTCAGCATCCCCACAGGTTGATGATCCATGAAGAAGACATGGAAAGAAATAAACAAACCGTATTGTTGTTTTATTGCGGTGCAGAGCTACACTGTAAACCTTTTACAACTAAACTAAACTAAAATCTCACAGTATCTTACTTAATCTGTTTTAATGTTATACAGGATCATACTGTAAATGGCAATGCATTCTGGGAGAAAATAATATTACAGCATTATCTGGGATTGTTACAGATTACAGGTATTTACCATAGACAATTAAAGAAATGGACTAACAGATCCCATTGCTCTGGACGGAGACCAGTGAGGTCTATTAGAAGCACTTTTCTGGTGAGTGCTGAGCGTTACTGCGCAGCTGCAAACTGAGCTTGCCGTCGTAGATGTGACGTGAGCAACGTGTCTGAATGTTGTAAGTCTTCTGGTAGCTGTGTCAAGAGAAATCTCAATCATTCAGAATCTTGCAGAGATGGAGAGCGTAGGTATATGTAAGGAGATAACATAGGCTCAGGCTAATTATTGATAACTAAAATGCTAGTTAACATTAGTAATTAAACTAAACAGCTAATGTACGTTGAAACTGCCTGCAAGCTTCTCCTGTACTGTACAGTAATTCCTCTACTATGCGACAGTAAGTCGCGTGGTTATGACACAATCGTTAGCCTATTTTTATAAAAACGTCTGCTAAGGAGCCATAACGTGAGGTACAAGGTAGCCTTTTATACATTGTCGTGTTTCTTTAGAAATAAACAACGGACAAATTAAGTCTTTAAATGCTTCAGATGTAAAGTTATTGGCTGTCAAAGTCAATGGAATGCTAACGGGGGGTGGGTCAAAATGGCGCCATAGCGGCTTCGCTCTGTGGAGGCAGGCTTACCCCCTTAGTATTTACTGTTAATACCAATGCATCTTGGGAAAATAAAGGAAAAGGTGGGGATTACACTGCAGTATATTACTGTAAATTTGAAATAATACTGTAAGAAACTGTATGTCTATTTACAGTAAAGTAAATACAGTGACACAGTAGTTTACGTTACAAGTACGATAAGGGATTTGAGTGCTTATCTTAAATACTTGGAAAAGAAGACAGTTAGATTTTTACTTTAAACGTTACAAGAGAAAAGGCTCTTAGAATGAATAAAGATAACCAGTCTGACAAACGTAACCCTATCTTGGGTAATGAGTTTAGCGGGGGTTGCTGAGTGAAAAGAAATCCCCAAAACCTAATAAAGAGCAGGACAGAGCTGGTAACTTTACCCTAACTCTGATATATTGGCATCCTTGACACGCTGTGGAGGAAGGTCTGGCAAAGCGAGACTAGGAGCATAGAGACGGATGTTGTACTACTGTGGTTTGATATTCATGTAACAACTATGATAGGCAGCAAAACCTTGCAACGGTAACGCTGAAACCAGCTAAATAATTGTCATTTTTGCTTTGATAAATGACTTAAAAGATTACTTATTACTGTTGATGTATTTGTAAATGGATTTCCACCTTTAATAGACAGGACAGGTCAGATATGATATTTTTTAAAAGAGCTTTTTGAAACGTGTCAGATAATTGTATGTAATGTAAGAGGCAGTTTCACAGGCACAGGGTACCCGCAGGGTCTTCAAAGTCTTAAAAATGATTATGTATTGAAAATAATCCTAAATTATTTTCAGTAAAAAAGGGTTACCTGACAGGATGCTAGCTGAATCTTTTACTGCCGTTTGGAGATTAGGAGGAGACACATTTTGGACTAAAGGACTAAACGCAGACCCATTTTGAAAAATATAACTGTATTCAGTAGGGCTGCACGATATGAGGAAAATATGCGATGTTGAATATCGCGATAACAATATTACTTGCGATAAGTAAACAGATATTAAAGTGTTCTCAGTTCTGCATTTCTGCTGCTTTTGGTATTTCAGTATTCTGCTAAAATACAACAAATTGCTTGTTGAATTTCAAACAAATGAAAGGAAATCATTTCCAACATTTATTATTGAACAAACTGAACATTGGGTTGAATATAAAAGGCACCACTAAAAAAAGAATGAGTGTAGTTTTCTACTGATATTTTCTTTCTACTAACAAAAAAAAAATCTCTGAGTGTTTCGCGATGTGTCGCAGCCTTTCCCGATGTCTTAATAGCGGCAGTTGATATCACGATGATGATTACAAAAAACCTTAGTAATATAAGTAATCCTTAGTATTCAGGATCAGCAGCATTCCTATTATTATTATCTCTTCACATAGTTAAGCTGCCATCGGAGCCAGAGTGGAAGTGTTGTGGCACACTGCATGATGCGCTGTAACTGCGGAATGCACCAGTACTAGATGGTGTAGTATGCACATGCAGAGAGACAGTCTTGTATAAAGTACTTGGAAGCAATGCTTGAGTAAAAGTACAAGTATCTTACCAGAAAATGACTTTGGTAGAAGTTAAAGCTATAGTGCGTAGTTTCTGTCGCCCCCATGAAGAATTCTAAGTAATGACAACAAAACGGTGAGTCCACATGATACAAGCCTTCCGTGATCGTTTTTTTGTGAGGAAGAATCTTTCACTCTAACGTACGAAAACATTTCTCGCAAGTAACGAGTAACGAAGACGCGTAGGGGGAAATGTAGTGAAGTAAAAAGTAGTATACATTTTATTTTGGAAAAGTAGTGGAGTATAAGTGAGAGTTTCTCGAAATTTAAATAACGAAGTAAAAGTACAGATACGTGAAAATTTGACTTAATTACAGTAACGAAATATTTTTTTGTACTTTGTTACATTACAACATTGCAGAGAGAGGAACGATGCATGCCAAAGTGTTGAGATTCAACACGTGACTCAGCACAGAGGGGTGTGTGTGTGTGTGTGTGTGTGTGTGTGTGTGTGTGTGTGTGTGTGTGTGTGTGTGTGTGTGTGTGTGTGTGTTAGCAGTACAGTAATATCCGGAATATTGACTCATTATCCAGCCCACACTAGAGATGCCGATTAGTGAGTCAGCGAATGAGACGAAATCTGATCCATGCGGAGAGAGCAAGAGAGTAACTCCTGACTCACACACCCACCCATGCAGCTACAGTAGAAGTGACAGATGTCTCGTTGTGAGAAGTCAAGACTGCCAAAATCACCATGAACCTAGGTGTTTTATTTTGAAATGTGTTTTATTTCTGTAAAGTATCCGGCTGCACTGTGGTCTTGTGATTACCTGCCTGGCTTGACACATTTGCTCGTGTCTCGCTGCAGCTACGCGCCCGGTATGAGCAGACAGACTGGATAACATGGACGCCGAAATAAAAATAGCTGCGCAACGCGACTATACATGTGTGTTTTCACAAGGAAAGAATCCGTAAAAATGACAGAAAAAGTACTCGCAGCTCATTACCCGGACAAATTGTGTGTGTGTGTGTATCTACAGTAAAACTTATTTACAAATCTCTCACACAAAGCAGCTGTTAGTAAACTTCTGAAATTAAATCTGTTCTTTAATTAATTCAAAGCTGTTTTTGATGCTTATTCTTTTGTACACTTTGACCCTATAGCACTTTTGACTCTTGCTTTTCTGGTTAATAATTTACGATAATGCCGTTGTGAATAGCTACGTAAACCATACGTTAATAAGTACGTTAGTTGTCAGAGCACCGGCAAATGTCCCATAATGCAATTGGAAATGCATTTAAACAGAAATACAACTGTGAATCACATTCCATGGACAATTTCTATGAAATTATACAGACCTACACCGATCTTTCTCAGAGCGTATGTATTAGAAGCAGGGTGAAAGTTGGAGAAAGCAGAATGTAGCCACAGAGTCTGATGACACATCCCCTCTTCCTTCCTCTGAAGTGATTTTTAATAACACCTCCAGCACCCCGCCCTGCTCAACAATCCCTTACTCACTGAGAAATGCCAAGCAAAACCTCCAAACTCCCTCGGTAGAGACAAAAGAAATCAGTGTTCACTGACTGAGATGCCTCTGGAAAAGATGGGAAGTGAAAGTTAGAGTTACTCATAATTAGGGCTGGGTTAAAATAATTGATTCTCCAATTTGTTTAAGTGGTCTGTTGTCGATTCATAAAATCCAGATATCGATCTTTTAATATATGCCTTTTTTCGATGGATGCATAAGTAAAAAGTACTTTAAACGGGCGCCTGGGTAGCTCACCTGGTAGAGCGAGCGCCCATATATAGAGGTTCACTCCTTGACGCAGCAGCCGCGGTTTTGACTCCGCCCTGCGGCCCCATGTCGCCCCCCCCCTCTCTCTCTCTCCCTTCATGTCTTCAGCTGTCCTATATAAATAAAGGCCTAAAATGCCCAAAGAATAATCTTTAAAAAAAGTACTTTAAACAAACTTCTTTGGGGGTCAGTTCTTAATGTAAACGTTAACCTGGTGCATTATATACATTTTTTGAGGTTTGCTTTTTGCTTGTACAATTTACAACAAAAATAATTTCTTTTATATCCAAGCAAAATTGGTATTGTAACCAAGGGCGTAACTTTGGGTTCAACAAAAAGCGACAAAAACGTTTAAAAGAAGCATCAAAAACGTCGAAAAAAACACTCGAAAAAACACTCGAAAAAACACTCGAAAAAAGCCAAGGCAACACAAAAACTTTGAAAAGAAACAAAAATTGTCCAAGAAAACCTCGAAAAAGGCGACAAAGTGGTGAAAAACTGTTTTGATTATTGGGGCTGTTGTAACCCCCCCCATCCCCCTGTAAATTACACCTATGATTGAATGATATGTATGTTATATCAGTGCTAAAATAAGAAGGTTACATTTCGGTGTCAGCAGTTTTAACCCAGTGGTTTATTTTCTTATCTGATTCCAGGCAGGTGTGAAAACATTACTGCAGCAACAACCTCATTAACACCAGGATGCTCACACTCTTCTTTCATCCTTCATCACCTGTTAGCTCCTCTGCTTTTTCCTCTCGCTCTAACTCGTTCATCAACCTGCGTACTGCGGTCCTCTGCCCCCCCCCCCCCCCCCCCCCCGGTTCCCACTCTTAATGCTGCTGTGTTTTGATCAGTTGCTGAGCTCCCTCTCCTCTGCCCCTCACAGCGCATTTCCCCGTCTCCCCTCTTTTCTCAAGCATACTTCTCCTTCTCATTATTTCCTTCAAGTATACTCCTCTGTGCCATTCTCTTCTCAGAGCTTTGAATTTTCTCCTTGCTCTCTCTCTCTCTCTCTCTCTCTCTCTCTCTCTCTCTCTCTCTCTCTCTGTCTCTCTCTCTATTTCTTTCCCCACAACCACTCACCAAATTAAACCCCTCACCCACTCAGATGCATTCCATCAGCTTCATATACACACACACACACACACCAACACACACACACACACACACACACACACACACACACACACACACACACACACACACACACACACACACACACACACACACACACACACACACAACATGTAATGGTACTCAGAGGGACTTCCTCGTCTTTCCTCACATTTCTCTATTTCTATCTATTCTCTGCCCCCCACCCCCGCACCCCCCCCCCCCCCCCTCTCTCTCTCTCTCTCTCTCTCTCTCTCTCTCTCTCTCTTCTGTCTATCCCTCTCTTTCCGCTCAAAGTCTCGGGCGGCCAACAACAAGTTGGAAAAATGAAAGTGGGGTGACAACTGCGAGTCCCCTCTCTGCGTCCCCTCCAGGGCCAGTGTGAAGTTTTCAGTTTGATTGAAGGCCTCTTTTCTGTGGTGTGCGGTGTGAAAGCTGTCCTAATTGAATGATAAAGTGCCCCGAGATGGAGTCCAGTGAATAGCCAACAATGGCCAGCCTGTGTGTGGTAGAGGGATTTTGGTTCACATCCAGCCTCTGCCTCTCTGCTCCGAGAGGGGGCCTATTATAACACTCTCTGCTGGACTCGGTCACGTGACGCTGCCTCGCTCCCCTCCCCCCCTCCGTATTCGCCCCCTCCCCTCTCCCATCTCCCCCGCCCCAGTGTGGCCTGACCAATCCGGTCACATCATCGGCCTCTTATTCACTCTGCCGCTTTGGTTGGATGGTCTCATTTTGCCAGCGAGTGACTTTCAGTAGCAGCTATCTGTGTGTGTGTGTGTGTGTGTGTGTGTGTGTGTGTGTGTGCGTGTGTGTGTGTGTGTGTGTGTCTGTATGTACATATCTATTAAGTCAAAGTGCCTTCAGCTCTGTGAATCCATCCACTGCTCCCAGGAAGGTGACATGTGCATGAATAAAGTTTTCTGAAGTTTCAAAAATGAATTTGAAATGATCAGTTTCCAAATGAAATTTCTGGCTTGTGAACCATTGAAACAAAACCATATCTACTTGCCTTTTTGTGAAAAGTGAGATCTGAGCAGTCCACCCAGAGTGTTTTCATTTCTCAGTTTGAGGGGTATGAAGAAGGTAAAGTATCCCAGATGTCACAACAAAAAAATGGCAATATGAGAGAAAGTTCTGAAAATACAACATGAGTAGATATTAAGGACTTTTTTATAGGTGTTTTAAGTTGCGTTTGCACAGAGGTTTTGAGCAGGTAAAATGGAAGAAAAGTGAGTTTGGTGTGGCGCAATATGTAAGGCAATGTAAGGCTTCTGTGTAAATGTGCAAAATATGGAAGGAAGGAAGGAAGGAAGGAAGGAATCAAAATTCATACACATACCCTCTGCACCTGATTTATCAGCGCAGACTGGCGACTGCAGCAGGAAACTGAGTCCGGGAAAAGCAGGTTTAAAATCTGCCACACCGCTTTATCAGACACACACAGAGGGAGAGACTACAGCAGAGAGACACAAAGATGAAATTATAAAGTTCCTTTACAGTCACTCCCAGTTGAGCACCACAAGACAAAAGAGCAGCAACAGTACTGCCACAAATTCACCTTTCTGTTCCTGTCTCTAGTCCAGTGATTAGAGCTCGACCGATAAAGGATTTTTAAGGCCGATATCGATACAGATATTTGATGATTTGAAAATCCGATATTCGGCCGATTTATATATATATTTTTAAATCCAGAAACACATAACACAACATAAACAGATTTCCCTAACATTAGTTATTTGTAGTTATTTATGAGTCATCACTAAAATAATATGATAATGCAGTTTTTTGCAGTGTTACGTCCATTATTTTTTTTAAATTAATTTATCGGCCATTATAAATGCCGATACCGATAGTTTGGAAAATGCCTAATATCGGCCCGCCGATATATCAGTCGGGCTCTACCAGTGATTACTGATTAAACAGGCCATTATATATATATATATATATATATTATATATATATATATATTAAGAGTTTTAAAGTGTTTAAACCAGAAATCTCCCTAATAGTTTTTTTCTAACTCATTCAATCATAGGGCTGGGAACCAAATTCAATACGTTTTAGTCACCGACCGAATTGCCTCTAATGTGTCGAGTATCGAAAAATGCCTCGCCATTCAATACCATAGGAGTCAATCTCAGCAGCGCCAGGGAGCCAACAAGCATGCAGCGTGCTTTGCCAAGATCTACTGTAATAATGTTTGTGATTGGCTGTCTAACATTACACGTCGTAGGATACGCAGGATAAACTCTCCGTTACACAGAGACACGTAGTAGGAGCTGAAAAATAAATTAAAAGATTTGTGCCGTAATGTGCATAAAATTGGTATCGGAGAATGTGGGGTTGTTCCGCAAGTAGGCACAGAGCAGCCAAGGATGGCTGTGCAGTAAGGAGTTGTGGTACGGATGCTGGGCAATCTGTTAACTATTTTATCCCTCCAACTGAAACCTAAACCTTTCTCAGAGAAAGACAGAGCTTCTTACAGAGCTCATTACAGCCCCTCCCTCCCACGCATGCACGTACGCACTCTCGCACTCTCACTACATACACACATTTAAAGTGTTGGAGAGGTAGTGAGGTGGAAGACCACCCTCTGGCATCCCAGTCATTCAAAAGAGTGTGTGTTTTTATCTCTGGGGGCTGCAAGAAAGGAGAAGGAAAGTGCTGTGTTAAAATGTGTTAATAAATAGCTCCTGAGCTTAACACTCTCTCTGCACAGACTGCCTGTCAATTCCTTACGCCATTTCTTTCTTTCTTTCTTTCTTTCTTTCTTTCTTTCTTTCTTTCTTTCTTTCTTTCTTTCTTTCTTTCTTTCTTCAGTAGACGTGTTACACCTTTCTCTCTCTTAGCTTGCGTTGTATATAGAGATGTTCCGATACCAGTAACGGAAAAGCCTCCAATACCGCCTAAAATGCCAGTATCGGTATCAGAAACGACTGGAGTATATGCATCGATGTGATACCACGTAATTTAGCTAGACTCTCTGTCCAATCTCAGTTTTCTGTTGCACGACTAAAACAACTTTTGAACGTACACATGTTCCACCAAAACAAGTTCCTTCCTGAGGCGATTTTGCAGAGGCACCATTGCTCCGTCCGGCGATTGTGATTGCTTTAAAGAAATGCCAATAAACCAGAGGACGTTTTTCTCCCTTCCCAAAATGCTGTGCGAACTAGCCAGACCTTTCCTCCACAACGTCTGTCAATGCGGCACTAATTTGGAAAGGGTCTACAACTCATTAATAGATACTAGAGCTGAAACTAGATTCTACTATTTCAGATACAAATTCCTGACACTGTCTGGAACTCATTTGGATAATTTTTTATGTAAGGTAACATGAGGCCAGGGCTCCTGTGGCACTTAAAACTGAGTTGGCAGGCAGCCCACTGACACTTATGAATGTAGCAGAAAGCGGAAACACAGAATTACATTGACATAGAAAGGTGATTTAATGTGGATCGGACCGAATAAGGTCAGTGTAGTAGCATCGGATTGGTGCTGAAGCAATGAGTTGATTAATCTATGAGGTGATTATTATTATTATTATTATTATTATTATTATTATTAACCAGCATTATTTTGTAAATTTCCGTCTTTTTTAAGTAAAACATAGCTGGTTGTGTAGATTTGCTGCTTTACTCTGTCTTATATATATATATATATATATATATATATATATATATATATATATATATATATATATATATAATAATAAACTCAAAAATCTAAAAAACAACAACAAGCAATTTGAATTTGTCGCTCTGGGAAATTACAGTAGCCTTTTTTGATACAAATTTTGTTATGAATGATCCATTTTTTATTGATATATACATACATCATATAAGGTGAGGTTACACATTGAGGGATTGCTAATAAAGTATGTTCACAAATGTACATGCATGTAAAACCGAGCGATCAACGACATGAGAAAACGATAAAACAAAACACGTAACAGAATGTATTTGAAGAAAACAATGAAATAGATGAATAAAATAATTGTAGTTATTTTTTTTCATTTTCTTTTAGTCATGTGGGGTAGGCCTTTCGGAATAGGTGGGTTTTGAGGGAGGTTTCAAAGGTGGGGAGGAAGAGGAGGATCGGAGCGTTCGGGATCCAGTGGCTGACGGAGTTCAGAGAGGTATGGAGGAGCGAGATTATGGAGGGCTTTGAAGGTGAAAAGAAGAATCTTAAAGTCAACACGGTAATGGAAAGGGAGCCAGCGCAGTTGTTTGAGGAGTGGAGGAACGTGTTCAGTTGCTCGGGGTTCTGGCGCTAACACGGGCAGTTGAGTTTTTTGACATTAACTATACAAACGCCTGTGTGGGTATTCGGGCTTTTAAAGAAATGCCATTAAACCAGAGCACGTTGTTCTCCCATCCCAAAAATGTTGTGCGGACTAGCCAGACCCTCCTCCGCAGCGCTGTGGAGGAAGATCTGGCAATGCGAGACTAGTGATCATTAGGACCCAAAATCGTAATCGGGATTCAAATTTCAATCAATTACACAGCCCTGCCTGTACACTTGCTTCCCCAGTTTGTGTTGTACACCTAATAGGCCGTAGTTTTGTAGCTTCCCCTTCTCCTGTGTCCCAGACGGAGCGGCCTACCTCTGATCTGTTACCCAATAGGTATACTGTTCTGCTTCAATACAAAGACTCATCTGTGAGCTCTGGCACTGGAGACTCGCTCCGTAACGCTGCAGAGCAACAACGGGTTAAGGTGAAGCTGGGCTTGTTTTAATACGATCGAGTCAGGCCTGTGGCTTTTTTTTTTGTGTGCAAAAAGTTGATTTTTCTCTCTGATGCACAGACGGTCTGTTTTGAACTGAAATGCCCCCGCATGTGCATCAGCTGCTGCTGTTTTGAACATCTGTGTTATCTGGCCTTCTCAGTCTTTTTTTTTTTTTTTTTTTTTTCTCTGTCGGCTGGTTGCTTTCTCTTCTCTTTTCATCTCGTCCTCGTTATGTTCTCCCTCGCTCTCCCTCTCTCCCTTCCCTCCTGCCTGTTTGTCACACGGCTGTCATCTGCCGGACGCCGCCTGCAGCCTCCGATTCTCTGAACGTGATCAAGTTTTTAAAAAAAAAAAATCCAAGGAATGCAAACTGCCCACTGCCCATTTTTCAAGGTCCTGTTAATGCAAGAATGTTATTTTTACAAGTCTCTACCTTTACCCCCTCCCCACCCCCCTTCCTGCAAAACGCACGCACGCACGCACACACACACACACACACACACACACACACACACACACACACACACACACACACACACACACACACACACACACACACACACACACACACACACTCACTCTGCTTTCCTCCTTTTCCCTTCCATTATACATGGAGAACGGATAACGAGGGAGTGGGGTTGTGTGTGTGTGTGTGTGTGTGTGGGGGCAATCGCCAAACAAGAAACAAAACAGAGGGAAATTAGCAGTAGAATGAGAGGGTAAAGTAGGAGAGAACATGGAAAAAGGCTGTGGGATCTATTGAAACCTGTAGATTTCTGTAAACAAAAGCCCATTTAACAATGCCTGTTGTTTTAAGCTGAGCTGACGTTGCCAAACTTAGAGATTGTTTGTTGCTGACCCCATCTGAATCAGAGAGAGCCGGTGGCAGCCGAGGGAAACAAAAGTGTCCGAGTCCCAGCGGCTGGATGGACCGGCTCTGACCACCACAGGCCGCATGCGTTTCAATCACAGCAAACTAAATAATCACTGTGTGTGTGTTTGTGTGTCTGTATGTGTGTCAGTCTTTCGTAGAATTATTGTTGCGATAGCTGTAAAACGTAGAGCTGCAAAGATTCATCGATTAGTTGTCAACTATTAAATGAATCGCCAACTATTTTGATAATCGGTTTGAGTCATTTTTTATGAAAAAAAAGAGAGAAGTAAAACATTCTCCGATTCCAGCTTCTTAAATGTGAATATTTTCTAGTTTCTTCACTCCTCTGTGACAGTAAACTGAGTATCTTGAGTTGTGGACAAAACAAGGCGTTTGACGACGTCAGCATGGGATTTGGAAAACACTGATCGACACTTTTCACCATTTTTTTGACATTTTACGGACCAAACAAGTAATCAGTTAATCAAGAAAAGCATTGACAATGAAAGTAATCCTTAGTTGCAGCCCTATTTGTATGCATTCACTGGATCTAATCTACCTGTCATTCTTTTTTTTGTGTGTGCTGCCTTTCATTTTTAATTTAATGTTCAGCTTGTTCAGTTACAGCATGTTGGAAATGATTTTAACATTTGTATTTGAGCAGAACACAGAAAGCAGCAGAAAGACAGAACGGAGTCCACTTTAATATGTGTTTATGTATCGCAAGTAATATGGTTATCGCAAAAGGCGTAACTTTGGGTTCAACATGGGGGTGTTGAGATCTCCAACTATCTAGGGAGGTCCCGGGACATGTATGCTCGTATTTAAAAAGAGCACCAAAAACATCGGAAAAATTGTCGGAAAAAACTTGAGAACTCGATAAACGGACAAAAACGTCAAAAGGCGAAGCATTTTGGAAAAAGCGCCAAAAGACTATAAAAAACAACCTGAAAAAAACACTTGAAAAACAAACAAAAAAGTCAAAAAAAGAAAAAAAACAACCTTGAAAAAGGCGATAAACACGTCGGAAAAAATTGTCAAATAACCCCCCAAAAAGGCGACAAAAGCGTTGGCAAAATTGTCCAAAACACTTGAAAAACGCAACAAAAACACGAAAAAAGTGTTCAAAAATAACTCGAAAAGGAGACCAAAAAAAAAAAAAAAATGCCAATAAACCCCCTTGAAAAAAAGCGACAAACACGTCGGAAAATTGTCCAAAGGCGACAACAAATGAAAAAAGCGGCAAAAACATTGAAAAGGAACAAAAGACAGCCCCCCCCCCCCTCCCCCCTCCCCCCCCCTCCCCCCTCCCCCCCCCCAAATTCCGCCTATGGGTTATCGGGATATTCAACAACGCTATTGCATCATTTCTTCATATCGTGCAGCCCTAGTTATGGTTGTATGTAAGCGAGGAGGCCAGTGGTTGTAAAAGTGTGCATGTTTGTTGTGTTCGCAAAGGCTCTGCTCTTTAAACATGTTGGAGAGAGGGAGGGCGGGGGGGGGCGGGGGCGGGGGCGATTGGCGTGACGCCCACTGGCACTGTGCCCACATCTCCGGCTGCTGTGGAGCTCCGTGTCACAGCCAGGACTCCCTGCCAGAAGGGCTTTCCCCACACACACACACACACACACACACACACACACACACACACACACAGCCCGAGCGTGTGTTTAGCGTCAACATTTTTTAATGCACTGACTTTGCAGTTTTTCTTTGTTTTTTTTTATTGCTACAATAAGATCAAGTTGATCTCATGTATGCTTTTAATCTTACAGTAAACAGGTGCTGCTGATAATACTTCTATAATACTTGTATTCCTACTTCAACCTAAATCTAAGCATTACCCATTCATTTTACACATAGACTGAAACATTTTACATATGATGTGAAACTTACATTATGTGATAAAATACTTCTTTTTTTTAAACGTTTTGAAAATGTAATAAAAAAACATGTTTTCAGCTTTACACCATCCAAGTTCACAAAAACTGTGTCCAATACCTGCCAGCCTAGTTTAGATTTGTGTTGATTAATAAATGCAAACTGTATGTGATGGACAGAAAATGGAACAATGTCTGTTGTAGGGCTGGGCAATATATCAATATTATATCTACATCAATATATGAGGCTAGGTATCGTCTTCCATTCTGAATATCGTAACATTGTAATATGACACAAGTGTTGTCTGTTCCTGGTTTTAACGGCTGCATTACAGTAAAGTGATGTCATTTTCTGAACTTACCAGATTTCCTATCTGTTTTATTATTTTGCATTTACCCACTTAGTCATTGCATCCACATTATTGGTGATTATTTATCAAAAATCTCATTGTGTAAATATTTTGTGAAAGCACCAATAGTCAACCCTATAGCGCCGCAGTATCGTCATTGATGTATTTGGTCAAAAGTATCGTGATATTTGATTTTCTCCATATCGCTCAGCTCTAGTCTGTAGAGGTGGGAATCACCAGAGGCCTCACGATGATATCATCACGATACTTATGTCACGATACAGTATTATTTCGATTTCAAACATATTGCAATATTCTGCGATATATATTGCAATTTATGACCTTTTTTTCCTACTTCAAATCTTTCCCAATTTCAAATGATGTCCCCAAAAGGAAACTTTGTCAACATTTGTTTTATCTGAAAAGATACATTTCTCTGTTTGATCATCTCACTTCAATTTTATTGCTGCAAAATGGGATGGTCAAAGCAGACAAACTGACCACCACATTTATAATAAAAGATCGATATTTGACAAACAAATTACGTTTCCTTGCGTGCGTTAGCATGGACGCCTGACCAATAGTAGTGTGTGAATGCTATTGAAGGGCGGGTCTTTCCTAGAAATTGTGTGGGTTCCATGATAACGCCCCTCAACTGTGTTTTTGTTGCAAATTGAGAGAGAGAGAGAGAGAGAGTAATGATGATGATGCTATTTAGCGTCTCTACTAATATGACATTTTTGATGTGGGTGATGTCTGGCAGTGTGTGCCAGCTTTTACGCGCACATATGCACACTGGAATGACTTGAAACTAGAGTGCTTATTTTGATAGGTGCCTCTGAAATGTGTGCCGTCTGTGGGGGAACCTAGCGGGAGGCAAAGGAAGGGAAACCACTAGAGTATAGAGGAGAAAAGGAGGCTCCTAATGAGCGCAGGCTGATTTCTAGGTGTTTGAATTGGCATGTGGGACAGACCGAAGGGAAGGAGTGAGGGATGGAGGGTTGAAGAGATGGAGGAGCAGAAGCACTGGCAGGGAGGAAGAGGAAGATGGGAGGACGAAAGGAAAGAGGAGGAGGAGGTCAATACAAATGCAAGATGTTTAGGGGAGAATGAGTCGGTAAAGCAAAGGGAAGGTGGTGGGTGTTCGGGTCCCTCCTAATTGTTTATTTGATGCTTTTTGGGCTAATAAGCAGGAATTAGGAATTGGCGCAATTTGTCAATTTTAAAAATAAATTGCACTTACATGTGTTACTTTGTAGTTTGGCTTATTTGAAGCTATGTACATCTGTGTTAGGGGTCTTACATATCAGTTTAGATTCACAATAATATATAATAATACTTTTGGCCCGCCTTGTTTTTTCCAGCTTTTGTCACTTTTTCTGAAGTTTTTGTCACTATTATCGACTATTTTTTGGCTCTGTTTCCAACACTTTTGCTGTCTTTTCCGGCTCTTGTCTTGTTTTCTGAAATTTTGCCACTTCTTGTCACAGTTTATGGGAAACAATTTTCAGATGTTTCTGTCACTTTATCAGGCCTTTTTGGCGCTTTTTTCTATGATGGCTAAGGAACTTTTTTTTTATCTGTTTAAATCTGAGCATGCGCAACTCAAATCGCCACTCAACTCACATCGCGCAGTGACACCCTAGTAGCTGTGATAAATTAGACTGAAGCTAATGCTTACCTGTTCAGGAGGAAATTAGCCAACTCTTTTGGGCTCTAAGCTGTCTCCATCTTTCAAGTACATCTCCAATATTTACCCAGGGTTTGTTATGTCTCTGGTCACGCAACATGCCATTTTTTTAGGTCGGTTAGAATCTATCTCCGTTGATCCTATTCATCTGTTTTCTGCTTTAAGGGCTGTCCTAACGTTACAGCTGTAGCGCGCTTGGTTTATGTTTTTACAGGTACATCTGGCAACCCGGCCTGGCTGTCAAACTGGGCAGTTGATAACAGCACACAGGCCAAAACACAAACAGAAATTCCGTCACAGAACGGAAATTTCAAAATGAGAAAATACTGGCATTAGCATTGTTGTCAGAAAAGATAGTATTTCAACTTAGCATGTTTCCTTAATATCGCATGTACGCATTGTCATTTTTGGATTTATTACAGTAAATATATTACATATTGGACCTTTAATGAATCTGTTCTTTAATTTGCCAGTCCGCCTGCACTAACTCTGAGGACCCCCTAAGGGTCACGAACCCCCTGTTGAAGATCTCTGTTCTATGTGATTCTTGCCGGTCCGAGTTCATACCTTCATGGTTGAATGCACTTATTGGATGTCGCTTTGGATAAAAACGTCAGCAAAGTCAAATGTAATGTTTTTGTTTCCTCCCTGAAAACATTATCCTCTCTGGGGGCCTAACTGAAGCCTCTACTAGCCTCTGTTCCACAAGCTTCTATAACTCCATTCAATCTCTCATATAGCATTTCTTTCATCTCGCTTTCTGAAAAAATTAATTGTATGACAAATTGTCATTCCGCTACAGCACTACTGCAATTAGACGTTGAAATCTTTGTTAAAACTACAGCTCCCATGAATATTTACCGTTAGTTATGTATGCTGTTCCATGCGTGCATGTTGTTAAATGTTCAATTAGATTGTGATTTGACGGCTTGTGCATTCGTGTGGGACGTATAAGGAAGTTACTTATGTGCATGCGTGTCTGAAAGTGTGACCTGCGGTCTAACAAACACATTCCCAGTGTCAAAAGGCAGCGTGCACTCAGTGTCACCCCCAACAACCTGGCTGACCCCTGCATCCTCCTCACCAGCTCAACACCACACACACACACACACACACACACACACACACACACACACACACACACACACACACACACACACACACACACACACACACACACACACACACATATTAATTATTATTAAGTCTCTAATAAAGCTGTAGTGTTATGCTGTGTTCAAATAGACTGCAGCAAGTCTTCCCATTCATTTTGAATGGATGTAGTGCGTTTAGGCTGTGGCGATGGGGGCCGCAGGGGGGAGTCGAAAATAAAAGCCGCGGCAGAAAAAGTTGAGATGGATTCTACTTTTGGAGAAATGCAACCCGACGTCACACTGCGGTGGCCAAACATGTATACGGCGATCAGATTTGTCAGTCCCTTTTGAGGTGGTGTGATTATCTCCGGAGCGAGTAGCGACTCTAGAGTCATAGTGAGAGAAACAAAGTGTCTCCCCTGTGTTTTCTGACCACGGTGGGAAACCTGGAGCAGGAAAAGTTACCCCTCTCCTTGATTTCATGTTGTTTATGGTGAAGGAGAACCAGGAAATGAGTCGGGGAAAATGCAACGCTACCAAGCCACGGCCGAGTGACGTGCGTCGCTGCGACGCGTAGTTACATTTTTCGAGAGGTGCACGTCAGGCTACGGCGTAGGGTCCGGCGTAGACGCAGAGGGGTCTGCGCCTACGCCGGACCCTGCACCGTCTTTTGGATTTTCCGGTTGCTGCTGTTTTACAGTACATTTAGGAAGTATCTTTTTTAGGAGCAGATACAATAAAAAGGAGAGTTCATATAAATCTGAGTGCTTGAATTTGTTGATGAAAACCATGTGTAGTAATATATAATAAAAACTGAGGTGGTGACGCATCAGAATGTGAAGATTCACACACCCCTACCGTTTACGAACCCCAGTCTCCTGGGTGAAAGTCCTGTTTGTTTTGTTTGACCGTTTTTTTGCGGAAGGACAGTCTCTAACTTAAGGTAGCCTTTAAAGGAGTGCCAAAACAGTAACAGTTAAGGGAAATGTACGTCTTTTTCAGGCAGCAGTAGTGAAGGTGTTCATTGGTGACAGTTAGATGAGCCCTGCCAGACCACAGCCTGGGCTATCTTTAGCCAGGACACCGGGGCAGTGGTGCTGGTTTTATGGCCACATCCCGGCTCGATGTGGCCAGGACTAACTGTCGGGATGGGTGAGGGTTTGGCATGGTAGAGCGAAGTTCTGGTTGGGGGTGACTCTTCCTCTCACCCTCCACCCCTCTATTGCTCCTTCCTCCATATGTAGAGCTTCACCCTAGGTCACAAGCAGGAGAGGAACTGAAACCTGGGGGGAGGAGGGGAGGAGGGGTGGTGAGAGAGAGAGAGAAAGAGAGAAGGAGAAGTGTTGAAATGGATGAGGGGTTAGAGCCACTACAGAGCTCTTACTCTGCCTTCATGTCTGCTGCCTCTCCAGGTTTAACGATAATTCCCTGCCAAGTCATTTTAAAGTGCCCACACAAAAATCACTTTTTCTTGGATTTTGTGTCTCTGGTGCTTCCACAAGCATACAAACTTTGAAAATAATCTATCGATGCTGTTTTGAGTGAGATACGAGTTTCTGAATGTGTCCTGCCTTCAGCCTCTGGGTGAGTTGTTCAAAATCAGGCTTTTTACGTAACTAGCCGAAACGACGGGCTAACCGCAACCGTTAGCATGCTAGCACAACACAAGTTCACCATAATCTACAAAAGAACTACTTACATGTGCGCCCTCATTTAGAAGAAGTCTCCCGGCTAATCCTGCCTTGTAACTGACCAAAGTTGGAGAAACAGCCTTTCTTTTACTGTCTATGGAGCTAACTGACATGATCTACGATCTGAGCTACTGCGCATGTGCGAATGGAATCAAAGATAGTACAGAAGGAAAGATGATTCACTCTGTCAGCTAAAACAGAGACCTGAACACAGGGTGAAAAGAGGAGCTGCGGCAGTGAGAGAGAGATGTGCAGTATAACAAAAATATGGTGTTTTTTGAAAATTAAACCATGTAAACCTATTCTGGTACAACCTTAAAATACAATTATGAACCTGAAAATGAGCATAATATGGCATCTTTAAAATGTAAAACCGCTATGTATTGGGTATGTAGGGCTGGGTAGCCAATTCAATACTTTTTAGGCACGACCGAATAGCCTCTAAAGTATCGAGTATCGAAAAATGCCTCGTCATTCAATACCCAATTTCAATACCTAGGGAGTAAATGTCATTAGCGTCAGTGAGCCAATAAGCATGCAGCATGCTTCTACCAAGATCTAATAATGTTTGTGATTGGCTGTCCAACGTTACACGTCGCAGAGGCAGGCAGGAAAAACTATACGTAACATACAGAGAAAGGGCTCACGTAGTAGCAAGTTGCATTACTTCCTGATTTGCTCTCATCATTATTACTATGGCCACTAGAGGGCTCCTCATAACAATAAACGTAAATATTCGTAAAATGCTGCTGGTACAAACGACCTATGGGGTTATTTTTGGTGGAGGACAGTCTAATTAAAATGCAATGCATTTTATTTACTTGATTATTTACACTGTGTTTGGCTGAGTAGTTGTGTTATCCTCATCTATTAGTTCTCTCGGCTGCAATAATGACCCAACATTCCCACAAAAAGATGTAATGCAATCCCAAGTCCCAATTTGATTGAGTATGCCGAAAGTGTAAATAGTAGAGATTTAGATTATTTTTTTTTTTTTTACATTAGCTGGGCATGTTTTCTGACACAAGAACGTGACGTTAAGTAAAGTTAAAATAACTTGCCGTTTACTTTTTAAATGGGTTTCAAACAGGACACAAACACCAGCCTCCTGGATGAAAGTCCTGTGTTTGTTTAACCCAATCTAGTCCCACTTTGATTGAATTTTGATTTTTTTTTTTTTAAATAAGCTTGAAATGTTTTCTGACATCACTGAAGTCAGCTGTAAGCGTGGGCCGCTTACCAGTTTCAAGGTGTACCGTGATTTGAAAAAGTCACAGATTCAAAACCACTAATATTTTTCGTCATACCATTCCTGCGGTATGAGCTGTTTTCATGAGTTGTCAATGACAGAAAGTGCAGTTTAGAAATCCTTCCCCCTGGGTGCCTGGGTGCTCACCTGGTAGAGCAGGCGCCCATATATAGGGGTCTACTCCTAGACGCAGTGGCCGCAGGTTCGACTCCGCCCCGCGGCCCTTTGCTGCATGTCTCTCCCCTTTCATGTCCTATATAAAAAAATAAAGGCCTAAAATGCCCAAAAAATAATCTTACAAAAAATAAAAGAAATCCCTCTCCATGCCAGTGTGCAGTGTGTTTTAAATTAAATACATTGTGTTTACAATTTCAAAATAATACATTTTAAAGCTGTACATGCGCAAAATTCACAGTTGCATCATGTACTGTGAAACCGTGATATTATTGCTGAAGGTTACCGTCAGAATCTCATACCGGCCCATGCCTAGTGAGCTGATGGTGGCCTTCATCCTCTCTGGCTTCCAGTTCTGGTCAAAGAAGTTAGTAAAGCATGACCTGCACCCGCCCCCCCACCACCACCACCACCACCACCACCCGCCCGTCCTCTTCTCTCTCCGGAGTCACTTGACTGTTGCAAAGACCCCTGACTCCACTGTTGCAAGTGACTCCAGTTTTTCCCTCCCTTTTTTGCCATCCTTTATCCCTCTCTTTCACTTCGCTTCTGCCCTGCACTAATCCCCCCCCCCCCCCACACACACACACACACACACTCACACACACTCTCCGTCTCTCTCAGGCTAACTCTGCTCATTCTTTATCTTTGACTTGGTTTGCTGAAACTTTCTCCCACACTCTCTCAGTCCTTATCTAGCTGCTTCTACCACTCCGTATTTACTTTTGAGAACTCCCTGCGTTGCCACAGTCCCTCTCCAGGTCCATCTGAATTGTTTAATATGCTTGTAATGGGGGCCTTGTAATGTTGTGTTTAGCAACTTTTTTTTTTAAATAACCCTAACCCTTTTCACATAATTTCAAAAGGTCAAAAAATGAGATAATTCTGTTATATTCTACACTGACAATTGATTAATTTTTTAGTAAAAATCTCTTTTTCAAGCCTGTTTTACTGGAGATAGGCAGAAACAATAGCAATGGCAGAATAACAACGCAAGTGTACTATACAATCCTGAATAACATTTCTAATAAGAAAGGTTGCCCCTAAAAACAAGATAAATGTCATCTAAAACATCCCAAGAGCTGTCTAAAACTATAAAATAACAATACACCACCGCTGAAAAAAGATTTTAGTGTGCTTGATATAAAAGTTTTAAAATTAAGAAATAATCACGACGCTTGGAAGCACCGGTCATTTTGCTTGACAACAACACATGCAGTTAAATATGCACTTTTCAAATTGAGCAACAAAGTAATGTCCCACCATTTATGAGTCTACTTTTTGTATTAAGCATTTAGAGGCATTTACATATGTCACATATTAATGAAACCTTCTATGAAACCACCTTCTACAACGTTCCTGTTTTTTGTAAAGCACGTGACATTCCTAAGTTATCTTTTCTTATGTTTTAGAGAAAAAGTTTGTGCAAACCCCTCCCCCCATCCCACATACATACACACACACACACACACACACACTTCACCACCCATCTGCGGCTGTTGTCACCTAAGCTCCGAACGGTGAACTCACTTTCTATATTTAGTTTGTTTGTACTGTATAGTTAGATCAAGCAGCGTCTGTAGCCATGTGGAACACGGTTCTGCACAGACTGCCAGCCTGCTCTGGCCTGGCCTGGTTTGGCCCGGCAACAACAACACCACCACCACCAAAAAGAATCTGACAAACCCTGAAACCTTTCCCACATGTTATGCAGTATGGCTGCGGCAGGCAGTGAGAGGGTTAATACCAGTCACTCAGCATGCGGGAGCCGTGGCAGGCGGGCAGGCAGGCAGTGCAGAGGCTGACCTCTGACCCCTCAGGAAAGGAATGTGGAAGCTCTTTCATCCAGGACAGAAACCAAAGACACCCGGGCGGTTTGGAAAGTGGCGGTTCCATTCTGCCTTCAACGTTTTTGATTAGGAGAAGTAAGCATTGGTTCCCTGTGAATGTGCTGTGGGGTGTTTGTTGTAGCGGCATCTGCCATTTTGGAATGAAGTTCCATCCTGCAGCCAGTGTGTTTCTTTCCTCTGTGATCACTGCAGTGACGGGCGAAGTGTGATAAGTGGGTGGAAATGGCTGCAGTTGGGCTGTTTGTGTGCTGGTGGAAAGCCCTGGTTATGAAGCACTGTGTGCTCTGACCTATAACCTGTGTAGTATGTTTGTAGTAGGGCTGAACGATTTGGGGAAAGCATCTAATTGCGATTTGGATTTGCGTTTTTTTCTTCTTAAAAGTTTAGCTAAAGTTCAATATTCACTGTGTAACAGATAAAACATGTCATGGAACATTATAACACGAGACACCATCAAAAGCGCTCTATATTCTTATGCAAGGATGAGAACATAGATAGGAATTGCCAGCAATGCTTGTTTTTCTTTTAATAAGCGTGGGACATTGAACAGTCAAACACAGAACATTTATCACAAAAGCTAATGTTATGATAATACAAAAAACAATTCCAATAAAAAAAAATATCAGTACTTTCCTGTAAACTGAAATGTCTGATATGCCTCAGTTTAATAGCAGCATCTCCACATTGCACCTTCTACGATCATGTTAAAGGAAGTAATTTAAAAATCAATGACAAATCCACTAAAAATGGGACATTTCTGTAATCAATCTGCGATATGTAACAGTATTCCAGCATTTGAACAGTAAACATAATAATAAAAAGAGGAATAAAAAATGTTAAACCAAATGTTACACCAAACATTCAACTAAACATTGCACATTAGATTTATCGCGGTCTTCACAATTAGCTAATTGCATTCTTCCAAATCTCGATTTTTGAAAATGATTAATCGTTCAGCCTTAGTTTGTAGCTATGTCACAAACAAGATGGTCATTACCTATTACTGACATCTAGGGCTGCAACGATTGATTTTTCTTTTGTCAATTGACAAATCGTTTTAACTCTATTGACATTTCGCACAATCAGAATATAAGTTGGTTGATGAGTCAGTGTTAGATGATATTTAACATGATTTCACTATCACTCATGTTAACTTCAAATGAAAAAAGTTTGACCAAAGAAGCTATGTTCATTTATTTTATTTTCATTGTCTAACCCAGTATAGACCTGTAGAATTAGAGTGCAATAAAGTAGCATTTCTAGTAGGCCTAGGGCTGTGCAAATAATTGAAATTCTATTCGCCATTATGATTTCGGCTCCGATCCCAAAAACAGATTAATTGGAAAAAAAATATTATTTTGCACATTACGTTTTGCAACTAAACTTTTATTGTGTCTTGTGTTCTGAATGAGAAGAACAGTTTCAAATGGAAAAGTATTAAGGGAAATTTCACAGTTAAAGGTTAACTACCGTTTTTTCAACCTGGACCATATTTCCCTGTTTCTGTGTCTAAGTGACTGATGGGAACAACACTCTTTGACATTGGCCCATTATTAAGTGAGATCGCTGCAGTCAGCAGCGGCGAAACAAGCTACAATGTAAGTTAATAGGGCAATTGTCCAGCTTGTATTTACCTTCACAAAAGTGCTTGTTTTGCCGCTGACAGGCTCACATGAATATTCTAAGTGTCTGACATTATGGAAAGGATCCCTTCAGACATAGACCTTTTAAAACCTCTTTGAGTCCATTCTGTTTAACCAGAAACAGCTCTGAAGTCGCTTGCGCTAAACCCACCAGACTCCATTTATAAAAGCAGTACATTTAGCGTGTATAAAGCCAACATATTTTCACATGTAAATCGGTAAACTATGTTTATTTCAACCAAAACTAGAGTTGAGATGGTTGGAAAAGCGGAAAGACGACCCAAAACGGCTTTTCATAGTTTTATTTAGTTTCTGTCGAGTTTGAATGAAGTGTATTTTACGATGCTAAAATTACTGTTTATTTACGTGGAGTCTGGTGGGTTTAGTGAACACAATTTTGCGAATGTTTTTCTGTTTAAAAAAAGGATCTTACTCTTTAACAGAAAGGTCGACCTCCTTAGAAATCCTTAGGATATGCTGCTACTTTGATGATGTCTTTGAAGCAGGGGTGAATATTCAAAGAAAGGTAGTTTACACAGCTGTCTTGGTTTCTGTTTTATAGAAAATGAATTATGTCCCATCCCTGTATCTTTTTAGGATTGAGAGCTATAGGTTATATTTATACCTTAACATAGTTCATCAGAATTGAGAAAAACATCACCGAAACAAATAGCAAGTATTTGTCATGGATCACCTGATTTCGACAGAAAATTCCAAGCGTGTTGTTAGCAGTTCATTTTCACTTTCCAAGTGATTGAACATAAGCGCTATTGAGTGCACCAGATTGCGATATACAGTATAAACCCTGCATGAAAGTTTAGGAAAAAGTTTGAGGTACAAAGATTGTGGTCCATTCTTTTGGTAGCTTATATGTACATTATTAAAGGAGGGCAAGAATGGCTATCAAATTCCAAATTTCAGATTTATGTGCAATAAACAACTGATTTAAAACAAAAATAACAAAGCTAGATAAAACTGGTGAAAGCTGTGAAACTACAAATGGCCTTTGAAACAAAAATACTCATCACTGTATGAAAATACAAAAATAAATCGATACATTTTCAATATATTGGTTACAATTGGTTCATATTTCCACTTAAATGTTGCTTGTTTGTCATGTGCAGATACAAGTGTTGAGTGTGTGAGACCAGTGTTTGAACATGAGTGCATCTGGAGCTCGTACTGTACATCACAGTTGATTGTAGCTGCAGACGGATGGTGATGGATTTACTGTACAAACACAACAGAGGGGGGGGGGAACAGTGAGCAAACTGAAGGCGTTTAAACATGTGGAGTGGAAACACATGAGAGGAACCTCAGCCGGGTTTTTATTAGTTGATTGATACATAATGGGGAACATGAGTGTGAAATGCTGCAGAGAGACATGCGAGAAACCAACCAAAGGGTAACTTCAGTTTTTTTCAAACTGGACCCTATTTACCCTATTTTCCTTGTCGGCAGTCAGCGATAGAAGCTGCAATGTAAGTTATGGGGCAATTGTGCACCTTCCATTTACGTTCACAAAAATGCTCATTTGCCATTGACAGGCTCTGATTAATATTCTAAGTGTCTGACAACATTATGGAAAGGATTTCTATGGAGGTCGACCTTTCTGTTAAAGAGTAACATCCTTTTTTTAAACACAAAAACATCCGCGAAATTGGGTTCGCTAAAGCCACCAAACGCCATGTAAATGAACAGTAATTTTAGCATCGTAAAATACACTTCATTAGTCCACTTTGAGCGGACAAAATTGACGATGCACATCTGCCCCATAAGATTACATTGCAGCCCTGCTCACTCGCTTAATACAGGAGCAATTTAAAAGATTGTTGTTCCCATCAGTCACTTAGACACAAACACATAGGAAAAAAGGGTCCATGTTGATTGAAGACTGTATTGAGTTGTAGAAACATGAGAGAGGTTGTTGATTAATAGGCTGATAGAAAATCAATAATGACACTGGTTGACTGAGAAAAAGATAAAGAATGTAGCCTACTTGGTGATGTACAATATAGGGAAGTGCAGAGATGTGTTGCTTCAAATGATGATAGAGTACATTCCTCAATTCTAACTGAGTGCTAACTTACTCGCTAATCATGTAGGCCTGTTCTTCCCTACAAAGGCACAGAACAGTAACTACATCAAGGTTGAAGTTGTGGAAAAAGGGTAAAAGTTTTCAGGCTGGTTAGCAAACTGCAGGTTAGCAAAACAGATAGAATGTTTTTCGTATGTGTCTATCAGTAGGGTAACTAAAACACTTTCATTGAAAATAAGAGTTGTAATGTTATGTATGCATAATGCAAGCATGATACTATTGCATAGGTCAGTCATTTGGGCTTGTTCAGACCTGAGAGCATCCGTGTGTGAAGTTACCGCTCCACATGGTCTGTCATGGTGTGCCCTTTGTGTTCAAGCTCTATTTGGTTTATTTCTGTAATTTGATGGTGTGAATTCTCTTCATTGTACTGTATCTGGCTGTCTGTGTGCGCGCCTTTGCGAGTGCATTTGAGCGTGCCGGCTTGGGTGGGTGTGGGGGGGGGGGTTACATGATGTTGCATTCGGTGTGACCAGAACTATGTGTGTTGCATGTGCTGTTGTGTGCGGAGGAGAGAGGCAGGGAGACACGGCATGGTTCAGGCCAGGAATGTGCGATGTGGGTAGGCTGCACAATAGAGTCGGGCTCCCTGAGGGTGGTCAATGGGACGGGTGTCACCCCCCTGCACCCTCCCCGCTGGGTGATGACCACCACACAACACTACAGCTGTCAGGTCCTCTTAACTACCGCTGTAAACACACATACATTATGAGAACAAACACACGTGTATGCACATGTACACACCGAGACATACGTGAGCACACAGGCACGCATGTGCTAATGTGTATCTTGTGTCGTAAAAGAAAATGACATGAACACACAGACACAAAAACTCATATGCACGTGTTTTAGCCACCTGTGGATACATGTTTGTGCATTTCTATGTAAACATGTAAATATGAGCATCTGCAAAACAGATTCCAAGATATTTGCTGTCTTTCTCAACTCATTGACCTCTCACACAGAAAGGATGCCATTACATCTGGAGCTGTGTATGTATGTATGTGCAGACATGGCGCATGGGTGTGCATTCTGTCACATATTCCTACGTGTTTACAGGACTTATATGCTCTCTCGGTTCACGTGACTTGCGCTCGGAGCGCGGCTAACATTGTGATCAGCGCTGTGTCCGCTCAACCTTGGACTTAGCTGGTGTGTTAGCAAGCAGGAGTCACACAGGTCACTGAGGGTAAATATGGGAATGCAGAGATGACAGGGGGAGAGAGAGAGAGTTCAGCGGTCTCTTTTGGAACACACGTTAATATAGTTTGTGGTTTATTTTAATAAACAACCGCAGCTGTTTAAGTGCAGTTTTCAACTATTCTGTCCACTTTTTCACCTCAAGGTTTGCGACTGTTTTCGCTTTTGTAAAAAAATTTGTTGAATTCAGGTTAACAGGCAGTGCTGGTTCTAGAAAGCCTGAGTTTGAACACCCCCACCCCCCACCCACACACACACACACACACACACACACACAACCTTCTCTCTACACTGAGGGTTGTGTGTCTTCCCCCAAGGATTACAGGAGCCTTAACCAGTTTCATAACAAGTACATACATGTACATAAACACACACACAAAGCTGGCTTTGTGCCAGTCTTCACAAATTTGGTTATACAAGTACGGGTGTTATGCTGTGACTGTGATTGAGAGTCATCATTGACCAAACAGTTTTTTGCTAAACCTTTGCAGGTCGTGTCATGTCAGTCAGACTTGTCGTTCAGCTCCCCCTAGTGAGCTCAGAGGAAACCTGCTTTAGAAGTGTAATTTGCAAATGACATGCTCAGATTCTGATGAGTTGTTGTCTACATCAATGCATTTTGTTACAACTTTGTCAAAGCTTTTAAAATAAAAGGACGCTGTAGTCACATTTGTTAACTTACCTTTTATGTTTGTCATGTTTGCTCTCTCCTTGCAGGACAGTAAAAATGCAGAGCAGTGTTTCCCACTCACCGCCAACCATAGCTGTTGGGACCGGGTGAGGAGGAGATAACAAGACAAGAGAGCGAAGGAGAGGAGCGACTGAAGCAGAGAGCGAGAGAGAGACAGAGAGGGAGAGAGCGAGAGAGGGAGAGAGAGAGGGAGAAGAAAAGTGCAGAGACGAAAGAAGGACGAGTAGTATTTCAAAGGTAAAGTTGACTTTATGAGAAAAATATGTCTAATGTTGGCACAAACTTAGGAGCAGTTAGCTTCAAAGCATGCACTTTCTATCTCACCGCAGATTTTGGCTTACCTTGATGTGTCCGCTGGATCATTGACCCTTCCTGTGAGCTGTCGAGCATCTTCTTTTTTCGATAACCCCCCCCCCCCTCCACAACTTCCCAAGTTGAGCCTGCAAGGCAGGGGAGCCACAAGTGTATTTTCATGGCAGCGGCACTCTAGGGCTGCCATGGCAGCTGCTGCCGCCGATGCCTCACACCGTATTACCGCACTGACGCCGGAGGAAGAGGGACGACGGACTGCCGCCAAGCTGTTTGGGAGCGCCGCCCCGCTGCCACGGATAGAGAGAGAGAGAGAGAGGGGGAGAGAGAGGGAAGGAGAAGGAGAAAGGGTAGGGAAAGCGAGTGGGAGCGAGTGTTTGGTGTGCGGGGCCCTGTTCGCCTCACAGGAGAAGCTCCGGCTGCACGCCTTGAGTCACACAGGAGAGAAACCCTTCCACTGCTCACACCCACACTGTCCCAAGGCCTTCAGCTCCAAATACAAACTCTTCAGGTACTGAGAATTAATCATATCGCTCAATTCACATCCTTTTAAATACAGCCTGAGGCATGATTTCTTTAGTTTTCTTAAAATCCTCAATGAGCAACTTTAGAAAGGCTATACTTTTTCCTTTTATTCAACATGTGTGAGACTTGAAAGACTTGAGTAGTGTGACCGCAATGTTTGTATTCACGTGTCCTCGATTTAAAAAAAATGTCAGCCTGCAAAACTACGCGGTACACTACGCGTACACTACCGCGTACACAACGCCGTATAATTGACAAAGCGCAGACATTCCTCTGTTTTGGTTGCCGATGAAAGGATTCAGCGAGTGTCGCGTTGAAGATGATATTGTGTCGCGTCACTACGTCATCTGAGAATCACGCCTACACTGACGGGGTACCTTCTTCAGTGGAAAAGGACAAGAGAAAAGAAAAGTACTGGTAGCAAAAGAGTGAGTGAAGCAGAGCTGTACCATACAGTGGAAACACGACATTAGTGGAGTATTTAGGAACTCAACAGCCAGACATTTCCCTCAGATGGTGGAGACCAAAGTCAGAGCTAAAAAGAAAGTACATGTTGGACTTACATTCATCAGTTGGCCGAGAACCGGCCTCTAAATTAATGTTAATGTTGCTAATTCTGTAAGTAAATTCCGGATGTGTAAATGAGCAACTGTTAAATATCAATGATGTGTTAACAGCTTTGTGTTTTTCCTCAAGTGGCCGAACAAAAATCAATCAATGCAGGTTTAACAGACTAATCTCAAACTCATTGACATACTAGGATGTTTGGAATACTGTGAATCCCAGGAAGTGGTTCCAAAACCCATTTTGGGTCCTGGCTGCAAACCACTGTGACTCATTTATGTGGACACAAGTGGTTTGACTAAGAGGAAGTCATGCCTCACATTAGCATGCACACTACTGATAGACCGCATAACCGGTGTGACAGTAAGACAAGGAATGTGTAACACCCCTACCATTTACAATCTCTTTTTTTCTTGTGTTTCCCAGGCATATGGCCACACACTCTCCACAGAAGACCCATCAGTGTTCGTTCTGTGAGAAAATGTTCCACCGCAAAGACCACCTGAAGAACCACCTGCAGACCCATGACCCCAACAAGGAGGCCTTCAAGTGTGAAGAGTGTGGGAAGCACTACAACACCAAGCTGGGATATAAGCGCCATGTGGCCATGCACTCTGCCACGGCTGGGGATCTCACCTGTAAAGTGTGCATGCAGAGCTACGAGAGCACGCCCGTGCTCCTGGAGCACCTCAAGAGCCACTCCGGGAAGTCTTCGGGCGGCACCAAGGAGAAAAAACACCCGTGCGACCACTGTGACCGCCGTTTCTACACGCGGAAGGATGTGCGACGGCACATGGTGGTCCACACGGGCCGAAAGGACTTCCTATGTCAGTACTGTGCCCAGCGCTTTGGCAGGAAGGACCATCTGACACGCCACGTGAAGAAGAGCCACTCGCAGGAGCTGCTGAAGATCAAGCCGGAGCCTCCCGACATGCTAGGTCTTTTGGCTTCTGGGTCGCCCCCTTGCTCTGTGAAGGAGGAGCTCAGCCCCATGATGTGCGGCATGGGTCCCAACAAAGACCCCATGATGGGCAAACCGTTCCCCAGTGGGGCCCCTTTTCCGATGGGCATGTACAACCCCCACCATCTCCAGGCCATGTCTAATTCTGGGGTGGGTCACCCACACCCGTCCCTGATGCCCAGTCCCTTGTCTGCAGCTATGGGCATGGGCTGTCACATGGAATCCCCTGGTCCTCTTCACCCACACTCCCACCACCACCACCATCACCACCACCATCACCACCACCACCATTCCCCTCCGCTGCCCCAGCACCACCAGCCCCAGGCTCCCCAGCAGCAGCACCAGCCCCAGCCAGCCCCAAAATACCAGCTGGGATCTACCTCATACCTGCTGGACAAGCCCTTGAAAGTGGAGATGGAGAGCTTCCTCATGGATCTGCAGAGTGGCTCTCCAGGCCCGGTTCCCTCTGCAGAGCCACATGCTGCTGCCTCACCCCACAAGGACGGACTGGAGCCCACCTCGGGCCTGGTGGACGAGCTTTGCGGGGATCACCTCCTGTCCAAGAGCCCTGCGGTGATTGCCGAGTCTCTGTGCGCTGCTAACATGGACTTCTCCCACCTGCTGGGCTTCCTGCCCCTCAACCTGCCTCCCTACAGTGCCCCCATGAGCACGGGAGGACTGGTGATGGGCTACACCTCATCCGCGACCCCCTCTTCTTCCTCCTCCTCTTCCTCATCTCTGCACGCTGCCGAGCCCCACGCCGCAGCACCTCTTACCTCTTTGCAACCGCAACCTCAGGAGCAGCAGAGCTCCAGCGGGGGTCTGGGCCTCGGACCCCTGCACCCCCTCCCACCAGTGTTCAGCTCCAGCCTTAGTACCACCACGCTGCCTCGCTTCCACCAGGCCTTCCAGTGAGAGAGCCAGCCCCACGGCCCAGCCAAGATGGCCTCCATACCAGCCTCAGCTCAGTATGGATATTTCGGGTTGTGGTTCTTTTACAGGGCCTGTTGAAGAAGTTGGAGAATTAGAATAAATAAATACACAAATGAACACTTAGAAGCCTTATCTGAAAGTGCACAAAATCTTTTGATTGAGCCTTAAAAGGAAGTTAGACCCCTTTGAGCAAAAAAGGAAAGGTGAGAAAAGAAGTTGAAGGAGCTTTTATTTGGGCTTTTTTGCCTCCCCTCCCCCCCATCCTATAGATATAACAATGTATTAACCCATCCTTTTTTATTTCCATTTACTTCCCCTTTTATCCCCCTTCCATCCCCTATTTAGTAGTATAGAGGGCAGGATCAGTAGGCCAAAAGGTGTGGTACTGCATACTTTAAGTAATAATATAAAAAACAAAAAATCAAAGATATTTTTTTTAGTGAAGATTATCTGTCTTGTTGTGACCCAGAAAAACTATATAGTTTGAAGTGGATATTTTGTTTTACTTTATTTTTCTTTTCCAAATGTAAGAACATGTGTCTCATCTTGCGTTTTGAACCACCCACTCTAATGACCTAAACGTAACAGTCCATACAGAGAGTCTCTCTCTCTCTCTCTCTCTCTCTCTCTCTCTCTCTCTCTCTCTCTCTGAAGGAATGAAGCGATATAGACATTCACACAGTCAACGATCGAACCGTAACTCTAAAGTCCCGACTAGACAACTAGAGCCACAAAAGCCCCCTCTGCCTCTAAAGAAGTGCTCTTTAAATAAGATTTTTGATGTCCCTTATATTTTCTTTTAACTGTAACCGATGTACTCCTAGAGTCAGGTCAGGTTGTATTGAAAATAGCTCACTAAATGAAAAACAGTCTTATCATATGAACGATAAGAGACCTGTTTGCTGCCAAACACAGAGACCAGTCACACACATGGCCACATTTTTAAGCAAAAGAAGAACAGAAACAAATAGAGAAAGAAACGTGAGTAAAAGTGTGTGAGTTGGTTGAAAATGATGTAATATCACGCTGGCTTTTTTTTTTTTTTTTTTTTTTTTTACTTGTTCCCTAAGAGAAGCACTTTAAAAAAAAAAAAAAAAATCAGAAAAAGGCACTTAACCTTTAGGAATCTGCTTGGGAAACATTTTGTCTCCTTTTTCGTGACTCGCAGAGGTTTTCACTGCCTGAGACAGAGACGTTCTCCTCGCTCTTCGTTCCGTCACCCGTCTCCCTTCCGACAGTTATCTTTACAAAATTCCCCTGAGAATTGCATAATGATAATTGCAGCAGTTACGTGGCTGCCCAACATACCAACATACTGCCCAACATATATATATATATATATATATATATATATATATATATATATATATATATATATATATTAACGGAACAAACACATCTTTAGGCAGTCTTTCAAAAAGATGCATCATCATGGTAATGATGAACCCTGACATATGTGAATGGCAAAAGAAAACAAAAGAATTTCAGTGACAGATGAGTAAAAAAAATGTGTTAAAAGAATGTTATTGCAGTGTACGAAATATCTCAAAAATGAATATTATTATTATTGCTTTTATCTCAGTAAGGTGTATTTTTAGGTAGACGTATTAAAACTAAGTGATGATGTTTTTTGATGTCTGGCAGGTTTACATTTGTGTGTATCTTGCATTTTTTGATCAAACAAATGGATGAAGTATTAGCTTTTTCCCTTAAGCTTTCTCTGTCATATCCGATCTTTACCTTTTACATGTACTTGAGTTATAGTATAGCGGAATCAGAACTGTGGATGGGAAATATCTATAGAAGGCTGTTAGAATTAGGATTTGAACTAGATAGATTGTTGGGATGTTGACAATGGATGGCCGACGAAATCTCTTGACTGTAGGTCTTTTAGCCAGTGGAATATGTAACCCCTGCGCTGTTGTGAAATCCCAGCCGATTTCACTGCAAGCTCAGTGGTAAGTGGAAGTCTTGGAGTTTAGATCCTTTCTAACCATTCACCAACAGCCTATTAAAAACAACTTGAGCCCAAAGTTAACCCGAAGCTTCAAAGTGAAATCGGTGCTCTTTATCTAATGTTCGGCCTGTGGCATGACCAACAGCAACTGGCGTATCCATGGCCACACATGGTGCTGAACTCCATCATCTGGGATAGTTCATTTTGTACGGAAAATGTTGTTCCAGTCATAGATCACAAGACCCGTTCACTTTTGCCTATAGCCCCAATCGCAATTTAACCCTCTGAGGACGAAAGATGCTTTTGACAAAAACTCCTACTCAAAAAGCGATATTACAACATATCATTTCAGACATGTACTATTTTAGTCATATATATACACAACCCCAAATCAGAAAAAGTTGTGACAGTATGGAAAACACAAATAAAAAAAGAAAGTAGTGATTTCTAAATGTACTTTGACTTGTATTTCATTGCAGACAATACAACAGCACATAATTTAATGTGTTCCTCATGCTTTTTATTGGTTTTATTTTCAAAAAAACAAAATTCCTATTTTGGTTCTTGCAACACATTTTAAAAAAAGTTGTAACAGTAAAGCATTTACCACTTTATAATGTTGCCATTCCTTTTCACAACACTTAAAAGACGCTTAGGGACTGAAGACACCAAGTGATGAAGTGTTTCAGGTGTAATTTTGTCCCATTCTTGCTGCAAACAAGTCTTAAGGTGGGCAACAGTACGGGGTCTTCGTTGTCGCATTTTGCGCTTCAAAATGCGCCACACATTCTCTATTGGAGACAGGTCGGGACTGCAGGCAGGCCAGTCAAGTACCCGTATCCTCTTCCTCCGCAGCCAGAACTTTGTAATGTGTGCAGAATGTGGTTTTGCATTATCTTGTTGAAATATGCATGGACGTCCCTGGAAAAGATGTCTTCTTGAAGGCAGCATATTGTGCTCCAAAATCTCTATGTACTTTTCAGCATTAATGGTGCCATCACAGAAGTGCAAGTTACCTTTGCCAAGGGCACTGACACAACCCCATACCATGACAGACCCTGGCTTTTGGATTTGTTGCTGGTAACAGTCTGGATGATCCTTTTCTTCTTTGGTCTGGAGCACATGGCGTCCATTTCTCCCAAGAAATACCTGAAATACTGATTCATCTGACCACAGTACACGTTTCCACTGTGTGATTGTCCATCCCAGATGCCTCCGAGCCCAGAGAAGTCAACGGCGCTTCTGGACACTTTTAACATAGGGCTTCCTTTTGGCACAGTACAGTTTTAACTGGCATTTGTGGCTGTAACTACGTATTGTGGTACTTGACAAAGGTTTGCCAAAGTAGTCCTGAGCCCATGTGGTGATATCGCTTATAGATGAATGACGATTCTTGATGCAGTGCCGCCTGAGGGATCGGAGATCACGGTTGTTCAGCTTAGGCTTGCGCCTTTGTCCTTTACGCACTGAAATTCCTCCTCATTCCTTGAATCTTTTAATTATGTTATGCACTGTTGAAGGTGAAATAAGCAAATGTCTTCCTATCTTTCTTTGAGGAACATTGTTTTTAAACATTTCAATAATTTTCTCACGTATTTGTTGGCAAACTGGCGATCCTTGGCCCATCTTTGCTCCTAAAGGACTAGACCTTTCTTGGATGCTGCTTTTGTACCAAATCATAATTACAATCACCTGTTGACATCACCTGTTTCAAATCACATCATTATTTAACCAATTTACCTGATTACTAGCCCTAAATTGCTCCTGTCCCAACCTTTTTTGGAATGTGTTGCAGGTCTGAATGACAGGAAAGGATGTATATTTACAAATGAAATTAAGTTGACCAGACAAAACATGAAATATTTTGTGTTCACATTGTCTGCAGTGAAATACAAGTCAAAGTACATTTAGAAATCACTACTTTCTTTTTTTATTTGTGTTTTTCATACTGTCCCAACTTTTTCTGATTTGGGGTTGTATATATAACCTAACTGTAATAACCTTAACCTTATAACCTTAACTTTGGTTAAACAAAAAGCCAACATCAACATTTCAGCTTAAGCGCTAAATCATCTCTTTAGACATTGCTCTAGGAAAAATTTGGGCATGGAAAGCTGAGTTTGTTTAGGACATTTTGATATGAAACACATGGGGATCAGTTATACGCAAACAACCCTAAAAATTGAAGATGATATGTTAAAATGCCCTTAGACCTCAGAGGGTTAAATGTTGAGTTAAAAAAAAAAAAAACAATGGACAGAAACCAGGAAAAACATAGTTCATGAAAAAATGAAAAATAAAACACATATTGCTGCTTTTAGCTACGGTTGCTGATGGACGACAACTGTAGACCACTAGAACATTTACTTCTTTTTTTTGTTGCAAGATGGACAGCGAGCTGAAAACATGCACAAACGGAACCGACAAAGTGTTCATCATCCCCAGGCCCCATCCCCTCTGTGCTCCTCCTCCTCCTCTCTCAGCTGCTTTGTAGAGTCAAAGGTAAAGGGTCTGAAAAATACGGCGATATCCGGGAAAAAAAAAAAAACGCCTTCACCGAATTCCCAGGCTTTGACATTCAAAGCACAGGGGGACACTGACTGACTGACTGCACAACTTGTGGGGGGGAGGGGGGGGGGGGGGGGGGTATTGCTCATAGTCATATATTTGTTTTGTTTGTTGTCATATGATATGTTATTTTCTGTTTGTATGAAACAGGACCTCGAAAAAAAACAACACAACACATCACCTCATTTTTATTTGTTTTTTTTTTATTTTTCTTACCAAAACCTGGGGAGAAGAAACTCCATTTTTGCACAATTGCTTGATACAAAATGCTAAAAGTGTTATCGGATTATGTTTTTAAAAAATACTGTAGGATACGAAACCCCCGACGATGAGCGGCTGATGGCCCCCGCGTGTTAGACAGGCGAATATGTCTAACATTGGGAGGTAGGAGCAGCTAAAAATTCAGAATCAGCAAGCCCTGATGTAAGAACAAGCCCCCCCCCCCCCCCCCCCACCCTCCCTCCCTCCCTCCACAGTCTGACTGTTTAATCACAACTTTATTGCTAAAATGGTAATTTTATAATCCAAGTTCTGAACTAACCTGGAAAGTCATTATTTTGATAATTTGATTATTTTGAATGACTCTTGCAAAAATGATCAAACCTTTTATTGATCCTAAATTAGCTGTCGGCACCTTTGTGAGAATTTAAACATGATATATATAATGGCAAGATTTAAATTTTTAAACTTTATTATGATCTTAAAAGAAAGGTTGTTTTTAAGAAAAAAAAAACCTCTTGGCTTAAGCCAAATTTGTAGCAATCAAATTGAGCATTTATACTTTTGTAACAAATATTCATTTAGCCCTAAAAAAAAAGAAAAGGAAAAAAAACGAAAGAAAAGCTTTTGGCATGTATTAAGTTTGTCCTCCCTGGGTTTCTGTGAGCTAATCTGAATTCTAGCACTTTCAACCTTTTAAAAAAAAAAAAAGGAGTATTTTTTTTCTTTTAAAATTTCAGCTTATATGTTCATATGTTTTTAATTTTGTATTGATCCTGTATATGTATGTGCCATTAGTTTGATGTGTAGACTTTATCAAGCTTTGTGTATTTCTCTTCTCCAAAAGAATAACAGTATTTTTGATAGACTTTTCACTAATATCCTTCTAAATAAGAGCCCCCCTCCTTTTTTTTTTCTTCGCTTTTGGGTAAACCAGCTTTGCCCTCTCTCTCTCTCTCTCTCTCTCTCTCTCTCTCTCTCATAAATATATCTAATCATACTCTATAGCCAAGCACTGGAAGAGAACAGCAACAACGTATCTGTTATTCTGAGGCGGTGAGAAACGAGATGGTTGTCAGTAGAGTGTCAAAAAGCCACAACCTGACCACAACCTGCTATTAAAAATCGCTGTTGCGACAGAGATCCATCTGCACGCCACTTTTAGTCCATGTAACTGAAGAAAAAAAAAAAAAAATGAAGTCAGTGACCCCAAAACTCAGCACTTAAAAGCTTACAGCCATGGTCACTAAACTGGTTGTTCCTGCCAAAAGGAACAACATGCTGATAATGACTCTTATGTACAAATACTGTCAATAGTGTCCCAAAAATGACTTGTTTTTCCATTGCAAAAGTGGCAGCAGATGTGGCTAAATGAACGTTACTAAAGATAAACTCATCACGTAGTTGAAAAGGAGTATTATCTTTAGATAACTGAAGACAGAAGTGAAAAACGTGGCTGTATACGTAGCTGTGAAACATTGACAACAACAGATGTCACGCCTATCGGACCACCTGCGCTCATATTGGTGACATGTTTTTTTTTTTTTTATAGAGGTGATAGAGTTCTTCTTCATAGTGGGATCATTCTGGGGAGAATGGGCCCCGTCTCTGGACTCATTTTCGCTCGATCTGTACGGAAGCACATTTATGCCAAGAAAAGAATTAAAAAAGAAAAAATAACTCAAAAAGTTAGGCAAGATCAAAATAAAAATACCCTTGATTAATCAAACATTTGACTTACAAAGTCAAAATTATTCTGCGCTAAATCAAAAGGATGACTTACTTAGTCACAATTATTGCCTATAAGTCAATGTTATAAGATTCTAAGTCAACATTGTGATGCTAACTCGAAATTTGACTTAGGCTACATTTACATTGCTAGGTTTTGGTTTAAAAACAAATATCTCTTGCTATGTTTACATCACGCGTTCCCCCTGCTCTGGCATTTCCGAGCCCCTAAACCGGAGACAATTGAAAACACTTCTGACCCCATTTTGGTTTGGAATCCCCGGTGTTGTGTTTAAACGGAGGTCAGTTCTTCTACTGGAGCTTAAAACACTTGTGTGCACGGAGATTGCTTTCGGCTCCAAAACTCCGCTTAAAAACAAAAACGTAGCAATGTAGCCTCTCTCTCTAAATTTTGAATAAGTATCACAATTTAGACTGAGTCAGTGAACATTTTTAATATCTTCATAATTTTGAGTTTCAACTAATACATACACAATTATTACAAATTGCAATTTACAATCACTTAATTATGACTTACTATATGATAATTCTGACATTTTTTTAATCAATCACAGTTTTAACTTACCATTAGTATTTTTGCATAGGTTTTCTATCTCTTTTTTCTTTCTCTGGCAGAGATGTGTGTGTAAGCCGACAGAAAAAGGTGATTCCAAAATGAGAGCGACTCTGAAGCACTTGATATAAAATGTTTCCTCCGCTGACATTGATGTTATTCTGTTCCTTGGCTTGGCTGTAGCTCCATTACCTCGACCTGCACCTACTAGGGATGCACTTATCCTCACCCTTTCCTCTTTTTACTACTAGGTGCAGAACACAAACATTGTAAGGGAATTTGTTTGTAAGGGAATCAGTTTAACTGATTTGATTTTAATAATGCTCTTTTCTTTCTCTCCCTCTCTTTTTTGTTTTGCTTTTAGTAAGAAACTGGGTACTGTCTGATGCAGGCCGCATCCGCATGTAGTTTTATATATTTCTAGCTTAATGTAAGTCTTGCATTCCAACCTCTTTTGTGTATCTCGTTTCAGTGCCATTTTTATTTTTGATCACTTGCTATAACAGCCACCTCTGGAATTAAAAAGGGTGAAGAAAAAAAAAGGCGAACGAAAATAGAATATTTGCATTCACTTACACTATTTTATATAGCATGGAGTTTATCAACTACAGGGAGAATTATATAAATGATGTGCTTTGGAGAAAAGACAGAAAAATGAGAAGTCTTGCTTTTTTGTTACATATCTCACATGCAATCAGTTGCTGCAATGTAGAAGTGACAGATTTGTATATTGGTTGATCCAAAGAGATGATGAACACAACAGAACTATTGACTTATTGTACAGTACAGTGTATCTTGGAGTTGTCATGTGTTATGTTGAAATGATTAAAAAGACAAACCAGCGGTTTCATACCCTCTTTGCATTCTATTTCTTCATTCTTCTTATTTCTTCTCCGCTTTCGTTTGTAAAATGTGAAAATCCACTCCAAAACAACAGTATCAAAAGTCATAATTTAAAAACATTGTTAGATGGCCTAAGGCAGGGGTCTCTAACGTGTTTTAGGCCAAGGACCCCTTAGCTGAAAGAGAAATGGAGTAGGGACCCCGGACCCCTACTACTGTACATATATTGTATTAATTAGGTTGCATGTTAAACTGGGCCGTGTGGATGGAAATGAATGGATATTAATATATACATGTTTTAATGTTAAACATATATGTGGAAGGCACAGTGACTCCTTAAGTTGAACTGTATGGCTACTATAGTGGCTACTTATACATAGCTTATCTTTCAACGTGTAAATTAAATGTTTCTTTTTCACAAATAGGCCAGTTTTTCTGGATTCATATTATTGTATATTTTCAGACATTTTAAATATTTAAATAAAGAAACACATTTTTAACATAATTCGGCAGCCCCCCTCTAGCTCCACTGTTGCATGTCTCTGGCTTATAAGGCCTTATACACAACCATATAGGGACAATGTGGTCTTCTATATTTCTTTAGAAATATATATTCCTATAGTTAAAAAATTACATTTTTGAGGTTGATTCTAGAGCGGTCTTTAATTTTCTAACAGTTTCCTATAGAGAACGATAACGTTATATAACGTAACCTGGTAGTTATTTTAGACAAAATCAATTTTGAACCTAAATTGATATGCGGGCAGGATCAAAAAATGGAGCCGGATTTGAGTTTGCCCTAAGGAGAACCTGAATGTACAAAATACCATGGCAATCTATTAAATAGTAGTCAATGACTAATGACCTCAGTATAATCCTGGCTATGGCCCTGCTTACACATTAGTTAGTCATTTGTGTTTTTAAAACACTGCTCAACCTTTCTTTTTTACTACTTTTTTATACTATTAGGGGGTTGATATCTGAGCTGGTAGGAGCAGTCATTTTTCTTCCATCCATCACATTCAGTTTAGGACATTTATATTTTTCTGAGGACTCTGGCCAACTGCTTAAAAAACAGAGCAGAGCCAGAATGGTTTGAGCAGACTCCACAGCTGGCAGGGGGGTTAATGGGTCCTCCCTTATGTTTTTCAGTACAAAAATATGCAATTTCACATGTTTTTGGACCATTATTAGGCTGAAAAAGCTAGAGCAGATCATAAATAAATAACACTCAAAAAGCCGTTCTAAAGAAACCCAGCGGGGACCAACTACAATCATTAAATCTGACAAAAAAGTCATTTAGTTAGTGTTGATGCTCACATTGATTTTACATTTATTCGGCTTAGGTGCTGCACATAAGCTTTATAATGGTAGGGAAAACCCTGGAAGTATTATTCTCATTCTCCCTCTATAGGCATTCACCACATGACAGGAACCATGCTCAGAATGAAACTGAGTAGTAAAATGTGTACTATACTTTATGTAAGCTACGGAAGGGGTATATTATCATGAGTAAATTACCAAATCTATAATTCACATATTTCAATGTTTTTTATTTAAATGAAGAAATGTAGAAAGTAATGAAATTTCAAGGGAAGCGCCCTAGTAAAAAATAGTTTACAATGCCATCCTGGAATATCTCAGGACTATCTGACTATTGGCTTGCATCCCACAGTGTGTGTAATGCTCATATTGGACCAGGGTCTGGATTATGTCTCAGTCTCTCACCAGCTCTGCACCAGAAAGCCTGCATGCATAGCTGAGTGTCAAGACGACCCTAATTATAGTACTACGGAGCTAACCTATACTTACATCAACTGAGCTGACTCTCACACATACACTTACGGGATGCCAACTGTGCCATAACTCAGGAATAGAAACTCTTTTGGTTTTTGTATAATTTAGGAGGAACCTGGAGAGCTCGTCAAAAAGGATTTGAGAGGAACGAGACACCACAACACAGACTTTGTGATTTGATCATAGCCTCCTAGAACGCTTTGGAGACACATAGGGACAAACCAGGAATTAACACCTTGAGAGACACACGCACGCACGCACGCACGCACGCACGCACGCACACACACACACACACACACACACACACACACACACACACACACACACACACACACACACACACACACACACACACACACACACACACACACTCTCTAATGTTGCACGGTATACCGATACTAGAAATGTATCGCAATACCCTTGGAATCCCGCAGGATGGAGTGTTTTTAAGATTATTTTTTTGGGGCTTTTATGTTTGAGGACAGGAAAGGGGAGAGAGAGGGGGGGACAACATGCAGCAAAGGGTCGCGGGCACACTCTACTGGGTGAGCTAGAGGTCATCCCGGAGCGAGCGGTTTTAACTTCCCTGCGGGTGGGAGCAAGCGGTCCAAAAATAAACTGCAGGTCCCGGGATTTAGCTTAGACTAACCAGAAGGATGGAGTCAACAGACGAAGTTGACAAGTTATAAAAGCCGGTCATGAACTGCTATCCGGCTGCACAGTCCCACACTGCTGCGAGCTGGTGTGTACTGTATCAGCAGAACTCCATTCAAAGAAACAAGAAACGCAGCTCTAACTACAGGCTAAATGTACTGTTACAAAGCTAAGCTAACCTGGGCTCGTAACAGAAAGGAACACAGTTTCTAACGGCTAACCTAAATCATAACATTAATCCCTCTGTCTGCTTTTCCCTGCGTGTTGCATTTAACGTGAGAGTGAGACCTAATCTGGCCTGGATGATATACTACAACCCCAAATCACAAAAAGTAGTGATTTCTAAATGTACTTTGACTTGTATTTCATTGCAGACAATACAACAGCACATCATTTAATGTGTTCCTCATGATTTTTATTGTTTTTTTTTAGAAAAAAAGAATTCCTATTTTGGTTCTTGCAACACATTTCAAAAAAAGTTGGAACAGTAAAGCATTACCACTTTGTAATGTTGCCATTCCTTTTGACAACACTTAAAAGACGTTTAGGAACTGAAGACACCAAGTGATGAAGTGTTTCAGGTGTAATTATGTCCCATTCTTGCTGCAAACAAGTCTTAAGGTGGGCAACAGTACGGGGTCTTCGTTGTCGCATTTTGCGCTTCAAAATGCGCCACACATTCTCTATTGGAGACAGGTCGGGACTGCAGGCAGGCCAGTCAAGTACCCGTATCCTCTTCCTCCGCAGCGAGGACTTTGTAATGTGTGCAGAATGTGGTTTTGCATTATCTTGTTGAAATATGCATGGACGTCCCTGGTAAAGATGGCTTCTTGAAGGCAGCATATTGTGCTCCAAAATCTCTATGTACTTTTCAGCATTAATGGTGCCATCACAGAAGTGCAAGTTACCTTTGCCAAGGGCACTGACACAACCCCATACCATGACAGACCCTGGCTTTTGGACTTGTTGCTGGTAACAGTCTGGATGATCCTTTTCTTCTTTGGTCCGGAGCACACAGTGTCCATTTCTCCCAAAAAATACCTGAAATACTGATTCATCTGACCACAGTACACGTTTCCACTGTGTGATGGTCCATCCCAGATGCCTCCGAGCCCAGAGAAGTCGATGACGCTTCTGGACACTGTTAACATAGGGCTTCCTTTTGGCACAGTACAGTTTTAACTGGCATTTGTGGCTGTAACTACGTATTGTGGTACTTGACAAAGGTTTGCCAAAGTAGTCCTGAGCCCATGTGGTGATATCGCTTATAGATGAATGACGATTCTTGATGCAATGCCGCCTTAGGGATCGGAGATCACGGTTGTTCAGCTTAGGCTTGCGCCCTTGTCCTTTACGCACTGAAATTCCTCCTCATTCCTTGAATCTTTTAATTATGTTATGCACTGTTGAAGGTGAAATAAGCAAATGTCTTCCTATCTTTCTTTGAGGAACATTGTTTTTAAACATTTCAATAATTTTCTCACGTATTTGTTGGCAAACTGGCGATCCTTGGCCCATCTTTGCTCCTAAAGGACTAGACCTTTCTTGGATGCTGCTTTTGTACCAAATCATAATTACAATCACCTGTTGACATCACCTGTTTCAAATCACATCATTATTTAACCAATTTACCTGATTACTAGCCCTAAATTGCTCCTGTCCCAACCTTTTTTGGAATGTGTTGCAGGTCTGAATGACAGGAAAGGATGTATATTTACAAATGAAATTAATTTGACCAGACAAAACATGAAATATGTTGTGTTCACATTGTCTGCAATGAAATACAAGTCAAAGTACATTTAGAAATCACTACTTTCTTTTTTTATTTGTGTTTTCCATACTGTCCCAACTTTTTCTGATTTGGGGTTGTATATATACTTTCCTAACTAAGGAGGGGTTTGTGCTGTGTTAAACTGACTCACCCAGCCGCCAGGTCATTTCACGTCTGAAGATGGCTGCTTGTTTCGTTGACCACGCCGTCGGAAGCGACCTTCGCTCCAGTTCCATTTGCTCCACGTGCTCCCTCACCGTCATCTGAATGCTATTATCATTTTGTGGAGTTTTGTTTTTTGTTTTGTGGAAGTCACCGTCTCCCGAGCTGCAGTACCACTCTCCACCTGAGCTGCTACGGGGGCGCTGTGTTACAGTTTTTCTCAATTGCTAAAACACTAAAGCCCATTGGCTGAACAAAGTTCTCAGTTGCCTGAACTCATTTAGCTAATTTTGCAGTCTGTTGTCAATACCTTAAACCATTTCACATGGTGAAGCACAATTTGCAGATCTCACTTAAGACTTTTCAGCAAAACTCTAAACACATTCTCAAAACACATTCTGCACTCTAATTCACATGGCATCCATACTGGTAAACACAAGTGGCAACAATCAAATACAAATAGAGAACACGTCATTGATTGAACACAACCACTCAAAAATTGATTTCACTTGTTTCAAATGATGTGACACAACCAATATAAGCCAGTTCAGAGAGCAAACAGGTTGTTGAAGGCGGGACAATATTGCTCGTGATGTTGACGGAGTGCTCTGGCCAGACCCAGCCCAAAGACAAGAAGAAGCACATTGATCACGTTTACTCCTTTGATTGTTGTCCCTTTTAGTATTGTATACTGTAGTACAGTGCATTGTAGGCTGTATACTGTACAATGAACAAATTGTATGGTCCGGAACATTGTGCTTTCCATTTGTTACTGTAACAGTACTGATTGCTCAATAGATTTTGACTGGTCGCAGGTTCATATCAACAAAGAACAAGAATTACAGCATCACAGAGACAAAGGACAAGTTTGTGAGATGCAGGGTCCAGTACTGTAAAAACGGGTACAAGGAGGAGGAACAACAAAAATTACAAAGAGCAAAGCATAGTAGTAATTTCTGATCCATTTTTTGGCTACTATGATAGAACATGTTTTCTTTCATCAAAAGACAATGACGGAAAAATATGAAATTTGTTTTGAGATTAAAAAATGTTACTTCTCCCTGAGAACTATATGTTTTGAACAATGTGTTTTCTATTTGTTGGTGTATTGTTTATTGACTGCTTGATCATTTTGATCACTTCGAGAGCAGTGTTTGATTTTGAACACAGGTAAAACTGTTTTGAGGCGAAAGTTTTCATTTTGCGAGCTGAGTTTTGTAAATAGTTCTTTTAGCAATTGAGAAAAACTAACAAAAAAGAAGCCCCACACACACACACACACACACACACACACACACACACACACACACACACACACACACACACACACACACACACACACACATCCATGAAGTTGGAGGCAAGAGCCATAAAAAAAAAGAATGGTGGTTATAACAGTGAGCGATTATCGCTGTGTAAGTACTCCAGCCTGAGACTGAACTGTCTGCATGTGTAAAATTGAAGAATATTTCATGATTTTCACACTCAACTTGTCATAACTTTATTGTTTTGTCATTGTACATTTCGTAAATTGGACATTCTGTAAAAGAAACAAAGAGAAAAGTAGCAGAGCCAAGTTCCTTTTCAGTCATCATGAGTGTCATGCTTTTTGGCTAAAACGATGACAGGATCATTACAGAGAGCGCCACAAAACAGCGAAACGCAACAATTACAAAGCCGTTTTCTTTTTTATGTACATTGTAAACCCCTCGATCATACATACGCACGCATGACCCGGGGCCTATTTTTATTATTATTTTTTTTTTAAAGTCTATGTGTAAAAAAATTTCCTCTGGCATGTGCACTTCCAACAGCAGGAGAGGAGTGTCTGTCTGCCTTTACATAAGACAGCAGCCAAGTGTCAGTGTCTCTTTGACGTAATACAGAGGGCAGAGGGTGGTACAGTAAATATGGTATCCCAGTGGAAATAAATCAAAGAGTAATGGTCAATACACGAGTACACACATTTGAATTGAGGAAAGCTCTGGGGCTTTACTGAGCAGTCACGTCCCGTAGCATGTGGCAGGGGTAACTTAATTTTGGCTCGTCTCATTCTTTTCAAACAGCTTTTTCGTTGGGTTGGCTTGATTATGAAGGCAGAAGAGGGCACAGGAAGATTATGTTGTGCCCCTGGAGAATCAGTTTGATGGTAACCATAAAGACTGTGAAAGACTACAATAAAATAGTCACCCAAAGGGCTCAGAGAGCAGAGTGGTGGTTAAGTTTAATCTTTGATCATTTATTTGTTTAGGAGCTTATAGTCTATAATCGACATTTCATTTCTGGGATTGTTCAGGTGCCGCCGGAAATTCGGCCGGATGCCCGCCACCGTTCGCTTCCTTTGTGTTGTTCTAAACTCTGGTGGATTTCTGAGGACTATGGTTAACTGCTCCTCAGATCTCTGCAGGGTAAATCCAGACAGCTAGCTAGACTATCTGTCCAATCTGAGTTTTCTGTTGCACGACTAAACTTTTGAACGCACACGCGTTCCACCAAAACAAGTTCCTTCCCGAGGCTATTTTGCAGCGGCACCGTGGCTCGGTCCGTTGTTCAGCACCGCCCACGATTGTGATTGGTTTAAAGAAATGGCAATAAAACAGAGCACAGATTCTCCCATCCCGCAATGCTGTGTGGACAAGCCAGACCCTCCTCCGCAGCTCTGTGGAGGAAATTCTGGCAATGCGAGACTAAGAAGCTTGTGATATTTGATGAGGATGCATCTTCCCTGCTTGTTGGAATTCAGTCTCTAGAATATTCTCGTAGGACTAAAATCTGACCCCGAACATCCACCATGAATTATGCTGCAATTATATACCAGTGTTTTGCTGCACTTGTGTTATTCTGATCTGTCAGAGAACAATAACTGTTCTGTGATTGAGATATACAATAGGGTTAGAATGACTGCACGTGTTGTCTTTAAAGGAATACTTCTGGGAAATACGCTCATTCCTTTTCTTGCCATTAGATGTACACTAAATATGAAGCTACCTCCAGCAGTTGGTTAGTTTAGCTTAGCATCATAATGTGAAACCGTGGGGAAAAAAAAGACAGCCTGGCTAGATTTTTTTTATGCCTTTGGATAGGCCGAGTCTAGCTGTTTCCGTACTCTGTGTTAAGCTTGGCTGCTGGTTGTAGATTCATATTTTAACTCTTGGCAAGAACGCCAATAAGTGTATTCCACAATATGTCAAACGATTCCTTTAATGACAGGATTACAATGCAATTTGATTAATATAATTTATATTACGTAATTTAGCTAAAGTAAAATACATTGGTTGTCTATGGGAAGCCCTTAGCTCGAGATGCTTGTCAAACTAGATTTTTAAATCAGGTTCCACCCATGCTGTAAATGCAATTTTAAGGTTTTCAGCCAAAAAAATCTGATTTAGAAAAGTAAGACCACATTTTCGTCGCCCCCAAAAAATGTAATTTGAAAAGTGAAGGGGGAAAGAAAACACGAGCTGTAATTCAACAATACATTATAACTATACAGATCTATCAAGTACACTGGATTACATTTCAATGCTCTGCAACCCATTGACACCCAAGCACTGCCAAAATGATATCTCTCACTATCGGTAGAAGAAACACACAGAGGTGATCCTGCTGGCATTCAAAGTGTTTTCATATTTTACATAAAAAAAATGTATCATACATCAGATTCAAACTTGAAGAAATGAGGCATCATTTCTCAACATAACTGGTCCTTTGAAATAACCGTTACAAACAGCAACTGTTGCACTCTTTCCATTACTGCATAGTTCAGCAGGCGTCCTGCACTGCTAAGGCTACACCGACGGCATTAATGAAACATTTTTACTTTTTTTGTAAATCTCTACTGGAAAAGCTTCAAACACGTGTGTTGTGGACTTCCAAATACAAAAGGTTACTCCTTGTCATTTTAGTGTCAACTATAGCTTTTCTTTTTCTCCAACTCCAGTGGCTCCACCTAACAGCCCACTGCTTCAGGGCATCTGGTTCATAGTCCCATTCAGAGCGGTTCTGCATCATTTAGAGCAAATGGACCAATAGTTCGACATTTAAAAAAGACTCATTGTTTTGGAAGGAGAAGCAAAATATCTTGATTACAGTTGTGGTTTAACATGGTCACACCAGGACATGGAAACTACAGTAAAAATAACATAACATTTAATTTATCCTTTCTTGTGTTACAATGTAGAACTGCCCAGCATGATTTCCACCCATATCAGTTCAACACAACAAAGTCAACACCATAACCACAGTTGAGACTCCCCCAATACTTCCCTGATCTCAAAAAGTCTCAAATGAAACCAAAGTGACATTTGAAAAAAACAGAGACATTAGAAAGAGGAAAGAAAAAACGTATGTAAGAAAATCAGATGAAATAGCTTCGCAGAAGATAATTGAAAGAAATTAGGTCAGACAAAAATGAAAATAAAAACCTGGATAAGTTAGACTCATAACAAATGAAAAGACAAAAAGAAAAATGTGCAGAAACCGTTGGACAAGCTTTGGCCCACTGTGTTGTGTGCAAGGTGAAAACAGCAGGAGACATTAACTGTCCCATCAGAGGAGAATTCCCTCTGAGTCTCTGTCCTGGAAAAAGGAGGGAGGATAGAAGTGAGAGAAAGAGAGAGAGAGAGAAAGCGAGAGAGAGAGAGAGACAGCGGGTTTAGCTCTGCCATCTTGCTGTTCTTTCCCATGAGGCCAGTGGGTGGGGCTGTTGCACCATAAAAATAACCCCTCTTGATTCCCCTACACACACAAGTCAGTGCTTGTTTGACATGAAGAATTAAAAAATATATACATTAAAAAAAAAAGAAAAAGAAAAACTGAATGGGAGAAAAAAGTAACAACCAACCAAAAAAAAAAAACAATGACAGCAGCGACGAGGCGACAGTGACGACTCAGTCGATCTTGACTGCAGCATAGATTTTCCTGATGAACATGTAGGCTGCGTAGAAGCCGATCGTGCCCGTAAGCAGCCAGAACGACAGGACCATCAGGGCCGTGTAGCCGAAATACAAAAGGGAGGGGATGAACTCCACGATGTCCAACTGGGGAGAAATGAAGAGAAGAGGAATCCATTTCAATGCGCTGTTCATTTGTCATCTTATTTAGTTTGTTTTTTTTGCTATTCACTTTCTATTAAGTTGGCGGACTTGCAAGAGATTTAAAAATCGAATCAGCAGAGGACGAGGTATTCTGACTTTAAGGACATGGAATACATTACATTGCAGACGTCATCAACCTATCAAAATATATATACATTTATTTTTTTGTCGTTCAGACGGGTCTCCGTTATGTTAATGTTTGTTTTGGGTACCGAAATCTGTACCACGTCGGTACTACCGAGGAACGATTCACGTTAAATGAAAAGGTGACAAGCCACACACACACACACACACACACACACACACACACACACACACACACACACACACACACACACACACACACACACACACACACACACACACACAATGTCGGTTAAGTGCTTGCAAGTGTCGTTACACTTTTCAAAACCCCATGCAGACGGCGTTTGCTGCAGTATAATATTGATGGCGAGCCGAAGGCGGTACCGTTCGGTACCGGAACCAAATCTCAGGTACCGGAAAAAATGTGAACGGTAGCCAACCCTATTTTGTTTTTATTCAGAGATAAGAGAACAGAAATGTTGCACATGGTGTGACATTAGCTGCCAAGTAACGGCCTGAGGAGAGAGGAGTGTGTTCTCTTCTTTAACAAGCTGCATCACTGATGGCTTTCACATCTCATGTTGCCATTGAAGCAAGACCCCCACCACTTCGTGATACTTCAGTTGGAAGTTTGAGCAGCATGATGTGTGTGCAGTTTGACACTAGAAGGCCGTTTTCACATCCGTCTCACCTTGAAACTCAACACATGCTCTTCCAACCAGGATTTGGAATTGCAACTAACAGTATGCAACCAACACAAGCGTTGGACTGAAACATCATTTGCCATCACATTTACACAACAAGGTGCATGTCTGAAAAAGTGACTCGTGAGTCAAACTTCAAAAACACATTTCCCATAATGCAACTTATTATCCCGCTCTGTTAAATGCCCCCCCCTCTCTCAAAATCAATGCATCTCGTTTATAATACAGGTTTTAATCAAATATTTGAAGTGTCGGGCCTAACTGATGATCTATCAGAGATACTAATTATTTCATTCAATGAGTGCCATTGAGACAAACTCACGTGACAACGTGTGCCATCATTTCAATGATTACTACAAGTAATAATAGTATGTCTAATTAAAACCCATTGATTTCTGCCATCTGCTTGGCTGCAGTGGAATCAAAGAAGATCCTCTTGACTGAAATGTCTCAAACAGCCTCAGGGCCTTTACCTTGTTGACAAAGTAGAAGACGGCGTAAATGAGGACGTAGAACGCTGAGCCTCCTGAAACCAGAAAGGTTCTCCACCACCACCGGTAGTCCTGGTCGAAGGGAGAAACGGGGAAAAAACAGATGATGCAGATATGGTTCAGGCAGAAGCAGTAGGTATGTTTACTGCTGGATAATGTTGGCCTGTCCTGTTGTGCATGTCCTCGTCTAGTTCGTCTGCTAGCAACAGAAACATGTCTAAAAGCTGAAAAACCCATAACTTGAGTTTTTATAAGCTGACAACCAGAAAAACAGAGCTTTTATGAAGACACAAGTGGATACAGACGCGAGGAATCAGCAGGAGGAATGGAGACTGTGGGATCCTAAGACGTTAAGCTGACGTTACGTCTGACATTACGTATGTTAGCTTAACTTACAGACATATAGTTAGGCTAAAACTGCCATTTGGATATTCGACTTGGTAACAAAATGCTTGCTGCAAATGTAACGCGTTAGCTTGGTGTCAGGCTCCCACAGTCTTCCCATTCTCTCCGCTTCTTCCTCCCGTCTGTGTTCACTTTTGTCTTCATTTTGTCAGCAGCTTATTAACTAACTAAACTTTAAAACTCAAGTCATGGGTTATTTTCTCTGTTGGTAGTGAATATCGCCACACAGCAGCTTTCAGGCATTTCTTCTGTTGTTGCTAGCAGATGAAGTTGACGAGGAGGCATTTTCAATAAAAAGGGAGAGAGGCGAAAGCTTTCGGAGTATGACACGATGCGCTCTGTCTCTATACTATGTTGTGGTCAATAGATTATTTACCAATGCTTTATGAAGTAGTGAAATGCAGCACTTATGTGTATTCACACCTAGCCTAAATGAACTTACCTCTGCACAGAGCTGGAAATAAACCATTACAATGCTGATCTGAGAGCAGGAGACCACCAAGATGATGAAGACCAGAAACAGGAAGCCAAAGAGGTAATAGAACTGATTCTCCCAGATGGCCTGTAGATGGACACACACACACACACACACACACACACACACACACACACACACACACACACACACACACACACACACACACACACACACACACACACACACACACACACACACACAGTGTGAGGACTAGACTACTGACTTCACATAATTTACTTACCGTATTTTTCGGACTATAAGTCGCTCCTGAGTATAAGTTGCATCAGTCAAAAAATGCGTCATGACTGGACTATAAGTCGCATTTGTTTTGGACCAAGAGAAAACATTACCATCTACAGCCGCGAGGGCGCTCTATGCTGCTCAGTGCTCCTGTAGCCTACCCCTGAAAACATTAACTGAAATCAACTGAAAAACTGTTAACTGAAATATTAACGGAGAACAGCGGACATACTGGTAGCGCGCGCGTGTGTCTCTTCTTCTTCGCTGCTCTAAACAGTGGTTGCTTGTGGCGACACAGGAAGTTGTGCTGTTGTAGACGGTAATGTTTTCTCTTGGTTAATTTCTCATGGTTCATGTCAAATTAATTTTGATAAATAAGTTGCACCTGACTATAAGTCGCAGGACCAGCCAAACTATGAAAAAAAGTGCGACTTATAGTCCAGAAAATACACTTTTAGACAATTTCAGGAAATTTCGATCTGTATTAAGTTACAGACAGATACGAAAACACACATTGAAAGAAGAGGTGATCTGGCTTTTGAATCGATCACTACACATTTAGAGCAGAGCAGTTGCACTCACGCTGAAGATGAAGAAGAGCTCGATGAACATGGCACCGAATGGCAGGATCCCGGCCATCAGGATTCTAGTGGAGAGAAAATAAACCATTTTGATCTCAAGAAAGCATGCCTTAACTCAACATGCTAAGCCCTACACTACAGACCATCTGCCATCCCAGTAAATGGCCACAGATTAAAAGCAGATTGTTAGATTGGTTAAACACTCACCCTACAAACTTGTTCATGTACCAGCGCTGCTCTGGGACCTGCCGAGGGATCTGGTTGGTGCGTACTGGGTTATCATACGGCTGTTTGCGGAAGCCAAAGTAGTAGCCCAGGTAGACCAAGGGCATGGAGATACCGAACCACATACACAGCAGGGCCAGCATTGTGGTGAAAGGAACCTAGAGACACAAGAAATAAAGGAAGATGTTTAACAGTCCATGTGACTGTATTTGTAAGTGGAATATATTTTTATATTTCTTTTCTCAAAAGCTACATAGTCTCACTTTAATATGTTAAAAGTGATTTTGGGCCAATCTTTCCTTTAAACAAAGTTTTACAAGCGATCTGTTACAACTGTTATTGTAGGAGCCACATATTGTATGTTGTGTATGGTCTCATTTATGTTGTTTGTTGATTATTGTGTTGTGCACTGATATTGTAGGTGGTGGGCGTTTTCATGGCGGTTTGAGCGGGAAGTGATAATCTATTTGTTTGCTGCACCTGTTCACCATTTTTTGGGCATTGACAGAGGGGGTGAGGCTGGGAGCGAACACTTTCTGTTGACCACCGCACGCTGCATTAACGCAATTATTTCTACTCACCAGGTAACAATTACATTTGGTAACTGCAGTGCTAAGTGTATTTTGTGTATGGAAGAAGAAGAATAAAATCATTGCAATACAATCCAGAGAGTGTTGCATCTCTCTGTGTTTAGTCCCTCGCGGCAGCACTTTGTTGGACTGCTTACAGCCGCAATAGTTCCATTAACGTCACTATTACAATAAAGTAATTATCCTTCTAGCTGGCTTGTTTCCTAATTTGCTATGAATGTTCACTGAATGCATACATTTTAAATGAGGTGTTTCTGTGTCATGATACTCACTGCCCCGGAGGAGTGTTCTCCCCAGATGAAACAGTTGAGGATAAAGCAGATTCCAAAAACAACGGCAGGATACAAAGTTGCTGTCTACAGGGGAGACAAAACAAACAACCTAAGCCTCTCTGTTCTCAGCAACACTTCTTTCATTTCAAACCTTTATTTTAAACTCGGGGCCCACTGAGGGAGACCCTGATTTATAACGGAGCCGAGCGCCCAGCATACATTTCTACAAATAACATTTAAAATTACAACACATAGAAAGTTTAAACAATCAAAAAAGGAGACAAGCTACATAGAAGTCATTTATCAAGGCCTTAAGTTGAAAGATGGGGGAGAGACCAATTTTCTCAATTCAATCTTTATTTATACATAAAAAGTGGGTAGCCTTGCTTGCAGAACTCAACAAACATTGGGTATGCAGCATTTAAAAATAAGCAAATATACTAACGCAGGAGTGATGAGAGCTTTAGTTTATTATTGACTTACACAAAATGCTCCTTTCCTCCACCGATGGCCCTTCAGTGTACGGTACAGTCTGCCAGCAAAGTAGCCACCAAATACACTGGGAAAAAGCAGTGTAAAATAGCTTAATTTCTGAGTCTTTGGGATTCTCTAAATGAGGACTAGAAGGATGAATATGGCTCTTACCCCATGAACATGAAGAGGAAGCAGGAAGTGGTCATCAAGGCTCCTCTACTGGATGGAGACAGCATGCCCAACATGGCAACAACTAGGACATACACACAGGAGCACGCGGTGGTTAGAACATTTCATAGATTGCAATGACAATCGCGCATTGTGTTACACAAATTTAAGTCATCTGTATATTTCCAGTTTTCCGCAGTAACCTAATTTTGGAGATCCCATGTAAATAAGAAACACTGCTGAACTCTTTAATGGCTGGGCCAGTGAATTCTTGGGAGTCTCCGCTGGTTGCCTGGCAACCTCATTGTGATGACAAGACTCCAGGAGGTCACTGCGCTGGCCAAGAAATTGGAATGCAGCTCATTTTTATTTATTCATCTTATTTAGCTAAATCCTTTAAAGTTATAAAATAAACATTGACAATGTGATTTTAGACTATCACACATTCTTCTGGACAATAACATCTAATGTCAAACAACACATGAGGTAACTGGAGTAGTCTGGTGAATATGAAGCATAGAACGTCTATCATTTAGACACATTGACCTAATTTAGGTTTCGAAAGCAATCAAAAGTATTTGTGTGCCTGTTAACGTTAAGACCTTTGTGCTGCATCAGACAAAGCACGTCGAGCTGTTGTCCATGTGCTGCAAACACATTTCATTGTTTGTTTCTGCATATTTTGGCCGTTCACATACTTATTTATTCATATCTGTAGGATAACATGAATGTGAGCACTAGCACCATGGGAACATTCCTTTGACCCAATTTTACCTCATGTTTTAGCCTGTGAATACATGATGGGAAAAGAACCTCGTGGTCTAAGGCTGAGTGTCCAAATAGCATTTTCTTCTGAGTGCAGCGTCTTTTTTCAGACGGCTCCATCTTTATTGCAAACTCTTTGCATCGACTGGTTGGCACAGACGATTAATACGGTCACACAACGCTTACAGATGTGTACAGATGACATGAAGTCGATGGAGCGGATTGTAAAATAGATGAAGAAAGCGTAAAGACAGGCCAGAGAAAACAACAGAAAGGGTATAAAGTTTGGGATCATTTCAAGCTGAAACAAAACGAAAGCCTCTGTTCACATAGCGTTAAGTTAACCTAGGTCACTTTAATGCCGTTGTCATAGAAACAAAGCCCACAGGATGAAGCACTTGCCAGTGCCAGAGAAAGAAGAAAACAAACTCACAGATGACGATGAGGATCATGCAAAAGAGCTGGATCCCTGAGCCCAGCAGAGAGCTGAGGATCATGGGATATTGAGGCGGCCTGAAGACATCACCGTGGACATTCTTCCATCCTGACTCCTCCATGGTGTCCTCCTGGTTAGACAGGGATAGAGATAAGTGAGATAGAGAAAAGTGCGGTCAAGTGCCTGGAATATACTGATTTATTAAACGTCAAGAGCCCAAGTTGATTTCAGTTACACTTAAATCAAATCATTCTATACTATTTCTCAAAGACATATGCCTTCTTTCCCCCAAGGATTTGTCGGTGTGCATTTTCTTACGATGTCATCCTCTCTGTTGTAGTTAGCAATGTCCTTTCTCAAGGTCCTGATAATGATCATACTGAGAATACCTGAAAGGGAAAAGGCGGGAAACGAGAAGGATGTCAGTCAGCTCCAAAGACAGACATCTCAACATTTTCCATGCTGTGATAAAACTATAGATTTTGTACATATGACATAATATATAGATATACATCACATTTACAAGCTTTAAATGTTTCAAGAGTTTGCAGAGAAGTGTAAACAAAGCACAAGGCTGATGCTGTGTGTTACCATTTCTTCAATTGAAGGCCATGTTTGACATTACATTTGTATTCACTCATTTTCTGCCATGGGCCTAATGACCTACAGTACTTTATTGTGTTGATATGGACCTTCAAGAGATGACAGATGCGCTGAGCAAGATTTGTCAAAGATTTAACATACCAGACAGGAAGAAGACGACCACCACAGAGTTGACAATGGAGAACCAGTGAATTTGGACATCACTCATGGTCAGGTACGTGTCCCATCGAGACGCCCACTTCACCTCGCTCTCCTGCACAGGAGGAGATGAGAAGCTCAGCAGTCCTTCCTCTACATTTATCTAGCTTTTATTCAACCCCTCAACCTAGAAAACGGTTTCCCTGCTGGGGAAAAACCCTGAATTTTATCACCTGACCTTGTTGCTTTGAAATTAATAAACCCGAACATTTCAAACTGCAATCTGTAAGTATTTGGACCGTCACACATTTTCTATCAATGTGACTTCATAGCACACTGTATTTTAAATTATCAAAGGGTCTAAAGCACTTTTTTTTACATTGATAGGACAGCTAGGTGAAAAAGGGGAGAAACAGGGAAACCGTCACAGGTCGGACTCGAACCCTGGACTTCTGCGTTGAGGCATAAACCTCCAAGTATGTGTGCGCCTGCTCTACCCACTGAGCCAACCCGGCCACCCCTGGCAGGTTTTGATCTGGCCCGCATATCAGTTTAGGTTCACAATAAATGTTGGCCCGCCTAGTTGTGCACCAAAACAAAAAGACAGGAAACAAGGCAAACTACACAACACTTAGAGCAGAATTTGGTAGATTTGTCGGCTTTGAGACTCCCAGAAATTCCCACAGAAGCAGAGTTTTCTAAATTAAAGCTGGGAAACAGGTTGCTGTGAGTCGACTTTAAAAATGTTATCTTGTTTTGCTAGATTTGCTAGGGCTTTACGCGGACCAAACTGCAAGTGAGAAGACTATATGAGACATGGAAACTCTACGTCTGGCCCTTGATGCAATTCTCCTTTTCCAGTGCGGCCCTTAGTGAAGTTGAGTTTGACACCCCTGGGAAAGGGAACCGCAGAGAGAAAGCCCTGACATCACATGACCACATAGATAAAAATGAATTAACATGTTTTAATTCCAAACTAATCCTTTGTTAAATACTGTGGATCAGGTGGGAGAGCCGTCGCCTAACAGTCGCCTCGGCCACGGTGTATTAATGTGTGTGAATTAGAGTTGCACGATATTGACAAAATGTGATATTGCGATATCGATTATGAATAATGCGATAATGATATTAATTTAGATATTTTTAAACATATGTAAAATTACAAACGTTATGGAGAAAATGCATCAAAATAAATTCATAACAAATAAAACAAGTTTTCTTACAACACAAGGTTTATTTTAACTGACCGTCCTACTGGACTGGTACAACATGAATACATAAATAATGACCATGTCTACAGAACAGGACATGTTTTACTGGTTGTACAGTATAATATATATATATATATATATATATATATATATATATATATATATATATATATATATAAATAAAGAGAACAGGACACAACTTTTCTTTCGCTTCTCTGATTTGTTCCGTTTCGTTGTCTCCATCAATTTCGACACTTACACTGTCGGAAAATGCACACACGTGGTACGCTCCATAGGGTTTGTCACGTAGTGGACCCGTGCGCTGACGTGCACTAACATGTGCAAGTGGCACGGTAACTGGCCAATAAAATGATGATCATTATAGTGTTTCACGCGGGCTCTAAATCAAACTAAGCCACACAGCCAATGGATGGGACGCAGTGCTCCACAAAATAAACTAAATATTGCGGCCCCTTTCGATATAATATTGCGCAACATGATATTGCGTCGATATATCATGCACCCCTAGTGTGAATGGTGCCTGAAATGTATAAAAGCACTTGAGAATCCATGCAATCACTGACCTCCCAGTGGACAGAGTAGGTGAAGAGGACCTCGTTCACCTTGGCCGGGTCAATCTCCTGTGGCGAAGACCCACTGGCCTCGGGCAAGGTGCAAGTCTTCTTACTTTCCTCAGCCTTCAGATCTGAGAATAAATACAGAGGAAGCATTACAAGAAGTGAGGGACTCTACAGTCCACTACGCTACACTGCAGTTTTATAAATCGTTTGTCATTTTCAAGTGTTTGTCACACAAACAGGGCTTAAAGTGAAAACAAATCCTGAGCCTGAACATTTTTTTGGGAACGGGGGGAGGGGGAGGGGGGGTGGGGGGGGTTGTTTAAAAGTATAAACTCCTTCTTACATTACACAATAGTAAAAGTCATCATTTTAAACCATATGTTAAATTAAGAGTCAATGTAGATTTACATATTGCACTAATATCATAATCCTACAATGAATCATTGTGAAATCAAAACTTTCTAGATGTTGTGTACTTTGGCCCGGTCATCATCAAAAGAGCGAATTAGTACATTCACGATTTTGTCCATGTTGACATTAGTTGCTTCGTGTACATTTATTAAAAACTTGGCATTGTTTATCTTTTCATATAGCTAGACGTGTAAACTCTGGGACAAGGCCGTTATGTTTAATAACTGCCATGCTGACTCCAAACAGACAGCTTTGTCAAGGCGGTTTGGGCTTAAGATAGCTTTTACACAGTCAGTGGCCATCGTTAATGACAAGTCGTGTTCCGCTATGAACGTGCACACACCTATTGTTTGTATCATAAGCACGGTCAGTCAGTGAAGGCGCAGTCGCAGCGGTAGTGGTCATTGCCGGTAACGTACTCGTATGAGAGTGCACAGAACGAAGCTTTGTAACTAGCAAGCACTTTCTTACCGCTGCTGCCGTCCCGTCTCTTCCTTCAACACGCTGCAGAAGCACCCAGCTCCCTCAATCTGAGGCACCAAGTGCTAAACGGCTTCCCGTCTCATCTTGTCCTCTATTCATGCCCAGCGCCATTTGTTTTCAACTCCTTTCTCAACTAAAGCTGTATCTACATGTTCCAAGTTTGATAAACTTTGCCTCCATTTTTTTAGCCGCGTTACCACGAAGACGGTCTCCGGGAGACCACACCGCACTCTCCCATTTACGGCAAAGACCCACCTTACTTTGCATTAGGGCTGGGAAAAAAATCGATTTGATTTAAAAATTGAGTTGGTAGGTCAAATCGATTCATTTTTTTCAAAAAATCGATTTTTTAGATTTTTTCTTTTTTATTAGCTCAATCCAAATACAGTATAAACTTCTCTAACTTTTCAGTTAGAGAAAGGGTTTGCCTTTGCAATTTTGTTTATGTTGATGCACTTTAATTAAATACAATAAATATATATTTTTTAAATATATTTAGAGTTCGCAGTTATTTTGTTTTAAATGGAAGGGGGGGAATAAATTGAATCGAAAATCGAGTTTTTTATGAAAAAAATCACAGATTGTTTTAGGGAAAAAAATCGGCCAACTCTACTTTGCATCTGATTGGCTAGAACTCGTTTCATTGGTAGGTGGAAGTTCGATGATTGGTTAAACCCAGCGCATCAAAAACAAATCCTATATGGACTTTTATTTTTCTAAAATAGCCATACGCCAGAAATCCGGCACCAGGCCCGAGTACTTTAAGCCATGCGTTAGTTAGAGTTGCGTTCCTCTAATATGATTGGTAGGTGAAATCAATTGACTCGAAAATATTAAACCCAGTGCAAGTTCCCAAATATATATGCGTGTGTGTGTGTGTGTGTGTGTGTTTGTGTGTGTGCGTGTGTGTGTGTGTTTCCTCACTGCCTTACGCCAGAGATCCGGCACGTAATACTTTAAGCCTTGCACAAATACTGTTGTTTTTCTAGCACACATGCTGAACTTCAAGGCTTAAGGCTGGGTTGGTAAAAAGCAGAACACCACATCCACAATACGAGCCTCAACAGGTTAATAAAAGAAAAACTAAAGTTTTAAACAACCTTGGAATACTACAATGGGAAGTATGCTGGTCAAATACTACTATGTGACAAACCCTAAAGGTCCTTGCACACTGAGTCCGAAAATGTCATTAAAAAAATAAATACAACCTCTCGCTGTGTCAATCATGTTTACACACTGCCTCCAAAAATTCCGTCCGTCATAAATTAAAAAGAAAATCAGAACGGGTTAAATTTTCTACGTTTTTTTTGCATTCCGTAGCAAACATTTTCAGGCGTTTGACAAGGAGAAGGTATGAGCCCATCCAGAAACGCAGCACAGAAAGACGTCGGCAGAGTACAACGTCATTTCAGTTATCATTTCATAGCTCAGATAGTCTGTCAACAGGTCAGATTGTAATATACAGGATGAGGATGATGATGAGGATGATGGAAGAAGGGAATATGAGATGCAGACAGAAAAAGGAGAACAACAGTGTAGTGATGAGACAGACAGCGAGGGCAGCGCGACTCTTTCAGGTAGCTGGGGGGCCAAACGCTGGAGCATGCAGGCAGAGAGGAGAGAGAGAGAGAGAGATAGAGAGATGAGGAGGGAGAAGGAGAGAGAGAGGCAGAGCGACAGCGTCACATTTTGTATTGTTTCTGCGAAATTTTTCGCAACGATTAATTGATACGCATCGGACTCAGTTTTAATTTTTAACAAGACAGCTACGAAAAAACGCATACGAAGATTTTGGACTCAGCGTGCGAGGACCTTAAGAGTGAATATAAAAGTCCCCCTCTTAGTTAACTATTTTAACTTTACTGGCCACTCGGGGCGTTGAAAGTAATCACTGCATCAATGCATAGCGATGCGGACCTGGACGATTCTGCATCGATGCAGTGACAGACCATAATCGATTATTTCCTACTGATGTTGCTTGTAGATTTTCCGCTCACTGCTTCTCTTTTTTTTTGTTTCTGCCTTTTGTCTGTTGTCTGCAGTGTTCAGACTCCGCTACATTCAGGAAGTGTCTTTTTCAAGAGCAGATACAATAACAAGACGATTTCATATATGTCTGACTGCTTGAATTTGTCAATGAAAACCATGCGTAGCAATATATAATAATACTGAGGAGGTGACACATGGCGATATCGAAGCGATTCCAACCGTTGACAGGATAAATCGTAATCAAAGTGAATCGTGAGACCAGTGAAGATTCACACCCCTACTGGCCACTTTGGAGGCAACGCTTGTGTTTCTTCCTTCTATTCAAATAGTTTTAATCACCATGGGTCAGAAACATCACACAACATCAAGCTATTCAAAATGAGTGCGTTGACACCTACCATCTACTTTTACACTTTGGGGTACGACCTCAAATCGCACCACCCTGTAATTGTGAACTTCCCCTTCCTCCAGCTTCTCTCTGTGGTAGTACAGGATGAAGGACAGATGGTTGTGCAGATAAAACTGTGAGGGAGAAGAGAAGGGGAAAGACACAAAATTAGTATCCTTAAAAAAAAAAAAAAAAATACAGGGAGACTGCTCATTTGATACATGGAATGTATCAGGACAGGTACAGATACTGTATAATATTTACCTTGTTGTCGTTGACAAAGCCCAGTCTGTAGCCATGTTCGAACTGGATATCTTTCACCACGTCCTTCTTCTGCTCCTCCTCCCCTGGTGCCTCTCTGTTGGGGTAAAACTCTAACCGGGTGGCAACTGGCAGGTTATCTGCAATGCTGAACAGCACAGGGAGGTGTACAATCAGTTTTGGTTTGCATATTTAATTTATTTATTTATTTTTTTAAATGTAAGTGCTAGAAAACCAGTTAACTGAGAACTAAACAAACAAACAAAAAAAGATCTTCCAACACCATTATGCTATACAAAATATTCAAAGAATTGCTTCAATCATTTCTTTACAAATCTGTTTAACCTTAGGACTTATATAGTCTGGAGTCCCTAAACAAAAAAAAAAAATTTGTTATATATTCCTCTTGGCAATAGGTCAATATTAGCATTCTGGGTGGGTGAGGAAGGGATGCTCACAGGTGAACATAATACTCCTCCTGGATCCGCTCAGCAACCAGCTTGCTCTCTTCTATGCTGAGCTTTTTCTTGTTGCATACCATCTCACATTTCTTATCCTTGTTCATCTCGACATTGTAGAGTGTATTCACAATACGGTCCCCACGCAATACCTCACCTGCAAAGTAATATTAGAAAAATATCAATATATACATACAGTACACATTGAAAAGTTTGAATTAGTTTTTGTTTTTTTTGTAGCAAAATGTACGTTAACATTGCTTTTCCTGAAAACGATGAAGTCAAATTAAGTGAGAAATGTCAGGAAACTCTTCCAGGCCACACTCCATCGTGTGAGCAGCAGTCCACTTACCCAGGTTCTCTCCCTTGTAGAAAACAGACTCTGGCTTACAGAAAGGCAGGGAGTAGTATTCATAAGGAAGCTGGGTGCGGGAGCTGGTCAGCTTCACTGCCTGAAAAACAAATGATCTGACTTACTGACTGGGTCACAGATATAGTGATATGCAAAACTACACTCACGACAACGAAACTCTACTTTGGGTGTAGGCTTTCTAACCAGTACCAATGTTTATAAAAAGTTAACTTCCTGCCAGTTAAACACCTTTAGGGCTGCACAATATTAGGAAAATATCTAATTGCGATTATTTTGACTGATATTTTGCGATTGCGGTATGATTCACAATCATTTTTTCACAATATTTTTCTCATTTTCATTGAAAACTATATAAAAAAATATAAAAAAATGATTGAAGTGTGATTTTTTTGCGAGGATCTGTACCAAACAAAGATTTTTTCCTCAGTCTGTAGGATAAGATTTGTAGGCCGGGATGTCTCTGCAGCACCACAATACTTTATTTTAGAATGGTTTGACACATAGTTTGCCTTTAACAAATACTGAGCCCCCCTGCGATATTGCACTAGTTCATAGAGATGCACCGATTACAACTTTCTAGGCCAATTCCGATTTTTCATTGAGTTTGACCAGCCGATACTGATTTTAGCCAATTTCATTTTTTCTAACCACTTTACAGCACACAAATATTTGTGAACACAGTGGTGCCTGCCTGTAACAGAGGAAGGCTAACCCATACCGTGACAGCTTTCACCTCGCCGTTATATACGCTGTCTGTGGAGTTTTGAAGTGTTAACACACTTGCAACCGCTTTACCGGCATTGCCGTGACTCACTGATTTTAACAAAGTTGACGTTTCGCTCCGTCGGCACCACAGCTCTGCACGCGCATGTGTCGGCAGTCGAAACTCCGCTCTCTGTAGTAGAGCAGACGGCTCAACAGCTGATTGAGCAGCAGTGCGCTGCTGCATGCATATAGCGGAAACCCTGCGTGTGCACGTGTGATGCTGATGTTGCGCGATGTTAATCATGCGGCACCTGAGTGCATTTGACCGGCATAACATCGGCATATGTCAGACTGACCGGCAGGTCACCGGCCATGGCCAATAACGTGAAAATTGGCCAATTCCGCTCACCATCCGGTCAATCGGTGCATCTCCACTAGTTCATATTGCGATTTCGATAGATTTGCGATTAATTGTGCAGCCCTAAACACCTTAAACAAACATGAGTAACTTCCTAATTATGGTGTTGACTGTTGGACACCTGGAATGGGAAATATTTGTGTTGATATGTGAATGTCTTTGTGACCATATATCTATTATTATAATTATATCTTTTTAATGGGCAAACAAATAGGGTTTAAATCATTCACATCCAAATCATTTCCCGTTTCCCAAGTAATACAATAACGGGACAAACTAGTTACATTCCAGGCACAAAACAAATACGCTCACACGTACAGAATATGTGTCACTACAGCAATAGGCAAGTCTTTTGTGTAAGTCCTTCACTCCTCCCATGTGGATGCAATTCCCTGAGTCAACAGGGATGTAAAACTCAGAAGCACAAGGTAACTTTCTATTGGCCCATCTATTGAAGGCTCTGCTCTACCATCTACACTCGGCTAATACATTTGAAACAAATGCAAAAGCAAATAATACACTAAAGTGGTCAGGTTGGGAACCTACAGCTTAATGCATATTTCTCCTTCTTGCATTTAGGGTCGCTTAACATATGACCAGCGTTTTTTAAATGTACAGTATCTCACAAAAGTGAGTACACCCCTCACATTTAAGTAAATATTTCATTATATCTTTTAATGGGACAACACTGAATAAATTACACTTTGCTCCAATGTTAAGTATTAAGTGTACAGCTTGTATAACAGTGTAAATGTGCTATCCCCTCAAAATAACTCAATACACAGCCATTAATGTCTAAACCGCTGGCAACAAGTGAGCACACCCCTATGTTAAATTCCCATAGAGGCAGGCAGATTTTTATTTTTAAAGGCCAGTTATTTCATGGATCCAGGATACTATGCAAACCATGCCAATTTCTCTGTAGATAAAATCATTTCAAGTCAATTTCAAGTGTGAAAGCTGACAGTCAAACCAATCCATGTAGCGCTGCTGATGATGCAAGATGAAAGTCACCTGTCCAACCAATGAGTTTCCTGTTAGTTTGTACATTTTAATGCATACAGTTCTTGGCTTTTCGGTAATAAGTCAGTGGGAAAATTCAAACAGAGCAGAACTAAAAGGCAGTGATCCATTTCATTCCCTGGTCTCGACCAAATGGTCCTACAGATGTGAAAGCAACCTAATATATATTAGAGATGTTCCGATACCGATACCAGTATTGGTATCGCCTCCGCTACTGCCTAAAACGCTGGTATCGGGAAGTACTGCAGTTTATGCACTGATCCGATACCACGTAATAAAGCCATGAAGAAAATCTACGTTAAAGTAGATTATTTAGGTTCTTTTTACGTTAAAACTGACTGTCAAACTGGATAATAAAAGAAAGTTCTGTGGCATTCATTGTTTGTGTTTGTTCATGTTTCACAAAGAGTTTAACCTGAGCCAGGCCGTCAACAAAGATAGAAATCATATCACATCCATACAGGGATAGTAGTATACAGCTGTTAAAACATAATAAAATATATGACATACTGCTATCGGATCAGTACTTGGTATCGGCCGAGATATATATATATATATATATATATATATATATATATATATATATATATATATATATATATATATATATAGTAAGATCAGAAAACCTCCACTAAGAAAGGCCACAGTTAGATCAACTAAACGTTCCTGCTAATCCATGAAATGTTGACTAAATTAATTTGACTCTTACCTTAAGATCTACTGTGTCACCTTCGTGGAAGTCCCGGGGAGCAACCCCGGGAACATAGAAGGGCCGGACAAGAGGCAACGAGGACAACAGCAGCAAGGCCCACCACGTCTCCTGCAACACAGACACAACCACATATTTCACCACACAGACAAACACTACATAATGTGTTTACATTATAAGATTTCACGGATAGAAGTTTTTGTGTGAGTGTATATGCAAGACAAAAACATTTGAAATATAAAGTGATTTCATCAGGCCATACAAAATACAACATGCTTTCAGGGTTTCCCCCAGAGAAGTTGTTTAGCCTGGTGGCAAGTGTGCATTTTTTTGACTAGGGCCCAATGGGGGCCAGTCACAGACTGATGGCAGCATTATTATAGAGCCCAATAGTTTCTGTGATAACAGAATCATGGACGGGATTGCGAAATTGAAAATTTAAAAAAGCTATAGGACAGATTCCATAGGGCCGTACATTAAGCTAACTGGATATTTGAAAATACAGTATGATTATGTTTCCAACCGAGCTGTCAGTACCACTCTAACTGTAGTAGGGCTGAAAGATTAATCGTTTTCAAATCGAAAAAGAGATTTGAATTAATGCGATTAGCTAATCATGAAGACTGCGATGAATCAAATTATCATTGTTTATGTAACATGATTGTAGAAGGTGCAACGTGTTGATGCTGCTATTAAACTGAGGCATATCAGACATTTCGTTTTACAGGAAAGTACTCATATGGTTTGTATTGGAATTTTTTTTATTATTATAACTTTAACTTAAGTGATAAATGTTCTGTGTTTGACTGTTCAATGTTCCACGCTTATTAAAAGAAAAACACGTATTGCTGGCAATTCCTATCTATGTTCTCATCCTTGCATAAGAATATAGAGCGCTTTTGATGATGTCTCATGTTATAATGCTCCATGACATGTTTTATCTGTTACATATTGAATATTGAACTTTAGCTAAACTTTATTTTTTTTAAATCAAAAATCGAATCGTAATCTTAATATCTGGCAGAAAAATTGCAATTACATTTTTCTCCCCAAATCATTCAGCCCTAAACTGTAGTTTAAAAAAAATGTCTTAAAATAACATTAAAGAAATGATTCCCAGTGGCTAAGGCCTGGTGGGGGAAGACTTAGGCCCGGTGGGCCACCAGGCTTGCAATACACTGGGGGAAACACTAACTTTAAACTAATTACAAATAATGTAAATTTGTTATAGAGGTGCAGACCATGCTGAGCTTCAAGTTATAAGGCAAAGACGGGATGGACAGTTGCTGCACACCGATAGCAGAGTGTGCCTCCTCACTGTAACACACTCAAAATTACTTCCTTACAATTCCGTTGTATGATGTTACTGTACAAACAAATGTGTCAAAGCTTATCTGTACCAGGTTAACCCCTCACCTGCAAAAGCGGCGTTTTTGTGTGTAAGACAATGTCACATCAAAAACAAAGTCTGGCAGTTAAGGATGCCTGGCTTTCCTCTAACATTAAACCAAAACTAACATTTCAGTGACTTGCCACATTTACCCAGAAACACAATGAGGTCTTTTTACATATTGGGATTTCCCCGAAGACATCAATACCAAACACAAAGCCATAGCAACAGAAAAATAGCCTGTCAACAACAATGTTTATGTGGAGTGGGCACACACTTAAAGGGATACTTCACCGATTTAGCATTCAGCTTTGTATCAGTAGAAACCCGGTAGTATTTCTGAATGACCGTGCGTCCCTCCCTCATATCCCCCTGAGACAGGAGATATCTGCATTGGGGGGTCCGGAAAAAATCTTCCGATGACGCAAAATGACGATTTTTGCGTCATCGGAAGATTTTTTGGCCAGAGCAAAAGACTACAACCAGTAGTAGGACCTACTTCCGCATGTTTTAAACCCGCCCATCGCCCGAAGCTAGCCGATCTCGGCCGGAAAAAAACGAAATGTCAGCCATCTTGAATCCTCGCTAAACAGGGCTCTGCTCTATCTTCTCAGCAGCAAACTTTTACAACAATTATGTGCATTCAAACTACCGCACGTGTACCACCGGGATACATCGCTACACAGCAGAGAATATGCAGGAAACGTTATTACAGACGGAATAATCGGCCCACTACAAGAGCTTCGCCTGCCACGGAGAACAGCACGGAGACCGCGGGCTCGCTCCTACCCCGAGCCGGGGTAGGGGGCATTCACGTCGGATAGGTGGGAAGCTAAAGCTAGCCGGGGGAAAGGCACATCCAGAGCGAGCTAACGCTAGCCGGCCACCTGTCCCATCAATCCTGCTTGCAAGTGTCCGTTCATTTAACAACAAACTGGACTACATCCAACTTCAACGATGCTCCCAACGCGAGTTCAGAAACTGCTGTGTTTTGTGCTTTCGTGGGAAAGCAACAGTGAACCGGACTGTCCAGCCGAACAACAGTGAACCGGACTGTCCAGCTACCAGGCCTGCTAGCCTTCCGACAATCCGAGCTAGAGATGCTCTGTATGAAGGTGAGCTGTGTTAACACGGACTGGTGCAGAAATGGGGTGATTTGTATCCAACTAACTGCTAACCGCTGGAGTTTGTGACTGTTACATGGCGACCATTCGACATCCCACGCTAATTCACGGCTGTGTTTATACTCGGTGTTTACAGCCCACCAAGCCTAATGCTGGTATGCTTAGCTGAACTTTACGGAGCCTATAATGTGTGTGTGCACGGTAAATGTAGCCTGTTTCGTATGTCGTTATTATATAATGTAGTTTTTATATATTTTAAATGTGTATTTATATATTTTAAATGGACTCGAGCCACGATGAAACGTTGTTTTGTGTATATGGTTGAAATAACAATAAAACACATTGAGTTGAGTCGAATGCCTCACTGTCTGTCTGTCAAGCGGTAGGCGTGGCTTGGGAGTGGACTCAAAGCAGCGAAGCGAAGTGCATTCTGGGATTTGGTGTCTTTCATCCATATGAGCCAAAAACACATTTTCTGGCTTTTCTCGGCCTAGAAGGCACCAATTAAATTTTTTTTTTCACATTTCTGCTACATAGGTGACCCAATTTAAAGATATATTAGGCTTTCCAGCGGTGAAGTATCCCTTTAAACCAGTTAAATCCAATCAAAAATGTAAATGGACTGCATGTATATACCACTTTAATCCAAATCGCTTTACAATTTACTTCCCATTCGCTCACAAACACCATTGGCAGCAAGCTACAATGCAAAGCACTAGCCTAACCAGAGAGAAACACTTGGGGTTCAGTGTTATTATTCAATGACACTTCCAGCCGGGTATCGAAATGTCCCCTTCTACCTGCTGAGCCACAGCCGCCCCAATTTGACATAACTCATGCAACTTGACAGAGCTTAAACAGTTGTGCAAAGACGAATGGTGGGGGGGGGGGGGAATCTGGAGTGTCCTAATGTGCAAAGCTACAGACACAGCCAATCCAATCAAGAATGTAACGTACTGTGACGTTAGTTGCTGCCAAAGTGTGTGTGCCTAAATTCTAACTTGAGAGAGGAAGGGGGTACCGTAATTATTGTCATTAAGATACATCGTTTTTCATTTTGACATCACAGTCATTTCCTACTGTTCAAAAAGCAGTATAAATATCAAAAAGCCTAATTGTGTTATTTAGCTAATACTGGGAAACAATAAATGATGAAGAAGTCCACGGGCAGCACATTAATTGCATAGCTAGGCATTGTGAGTTATGAATAGTAGTAAAGGAAGTTAGCAAGCGTAGCTTCTGTTATCAGACAGTACCCGAACAGTTAAATAACATTGACAGTCTTAGTTCACGTTATACGTGTCTTGCTGCTGCTGTCTTCTTGACATCTTTCATCACTATTAACTACCGTTACGCCGACAACAACCTCAAACTGAGCTGTGTGGCAGAGGTGCTAACAGCTAACGTTGAGCCAAAGTTCGGCTAGCTGATTACTCTTGGCTGTACAGCAAATGACAGTCTAACAACCGAGTGCGTGGCCATTTATACTCTGTCAGCACAGTTAAATATCCTAGAGAAATGATACAAATCATTTTTTGAACCACAGCTCACTGGCAGTCAAGCTAGGTAACGTTAATGATAGCTAGCTAGCAGTTAGCAAATTCGCAAACAGCAGCGAACTCCAGTAAATTCGTACCTAGTTAACGTTAAAATGTTGATATCGAGCAAGGTAGAAATCTACTTTGCCACAATTACAACCTTGTGTCTGAGTTCGTTTGGGAAGACAGTATGAGCGACGTGTAGTTTGAAGAAAAAGAGTTCGCTTTTCCACTTACCATAGCCGCGGCCGCCATTTTCAATACGTGTCATTAGTGACGTTGCGGAAGTAGGCCTGTGGTTTTTCGCTTACTGTCTATGGTTGTTCGAGCTTGCGGAATTCAGGGCTTTCTGCCGGAATGGGGTTTATTGTATGATTTTAATCCAAACCATTATCTTTTCCTAAACTTTACCAAGTAGTTTTGTTGCCTAAACCTAAGAAGATTTCTGTCAGAAATGGCTTTTAGGCAGAAAACCCTGAATTCCAACTTTTCCTTTTGATTAGCCTGAATTAATTGGCTAATTGTTTTATTTGACACACCCAGATCGAGTAGGCTAACAACAGCTTAATTGAAATAATTACTAAAATGACTTCTAATACGAATAAATAGTCATTTGTTTGAGAAAAACATTTCCAGTATTGTTTCTATATTTCTTTGAATAATGTGAAATAGGCCTAGTTGTTTGTTAAAAGTAGCCTATAGCCTAATGTAGGATTTTACAAAAAACTATGTATAGGCCTGCATTCACTCATAATCCAACAATGCTGCACCTTCCCGCTGAGATGTGTGTGTTTATTTGTGCTTAAGAACATAACTGCTGTTAAACAGTCATAAAATAGCTCTATTCCTCTAATTCACGGTGCTCCCTTTCTTCATTTACTCCTTTGCTCTCTCTCTCTCTCTCTCTCTCTATCTCTCTCTCTCCCTCTCGCTTTCTCTGGCTGTAGCTAAGGCGGGGCCAACTTTGAACACTGTGTGTTTACAGTTAGCAATACTCACTACATATTATGTCTAACTATCATGAGTAGTATCAATTCAAATAATTACCAGCAGCGACAGCGATAAAAATGCAAATTTGAGTAGATCGTTTTTTTTAACAATTTATTTGAAAATTGTCACCACAGTTTCATTGAACCAAGCATCTAACAAAATATGCAAAGAGTTTTATAGTGATAAAGAAACAAACAAAAACATTTAATAACCCTATGAATACATATACTAGCCTGGTTGACACCAGACCCTTCTCAGTTGTAACTGAGAGTGGGTCTGGGGGCTATACATATGCAGTGCTGAGCATTGATTTTATATTTTCGCATATCATCATAATCCATAATATAAGCATTCCAAAGAAAACTTCTCTCAGATATTAATGCGCACAGGTCTGTCGAAATTGATACCAAATCATAAAATGGCGAAATCAAAAAGATTCCCTTTGAAATTCTTTGGATTTTGGTCCACAAAGCAGATTGCTGTTTCCCACAATACAATAATTACATTATCCAAACAGCATAGAAAAAATAGAGTAATGAGTCTTTCACTAAAACAAATGATAGACTAGGCATTTACTTTTGGAAAGATTATTGCATTCAATACACTAATGTCCGTACTATTTGCACAAATAAATTATTTTTCACACAGAAAAAGATGTGATAATCTGTATGCACTACTTTTTAATTTAGTTTCCAAATGGAGAACAACATATTAAGGGGCCAAAAGGATCAACAAGCATTATCAGTTAAAATGGCTTCACATTAAATACCCTATTCCTAAATAATTATATGTATTTGTATACACCTGTTTATATATACAGAGCATATGGAATATATTATAATGTTAGACTGAAAGAAAAGAAACCACTTAAAAAAAGGCACAATGAAGAAGTTATGCTAAAACAAGCCACGGCATACTGGAAAAATATATATCTAGGGAATATAAATAGAAGATGTAATCATATTTCAGCCATACAGTATATCTTGCACTTTGTAAAGTCCACAATACCCACTCTTCTTTCACAGGAGGAGAGGGGCAAATGACAGCTTTGCCTGCTGAATTGTTGACATCAACACAGTATTATCAGAGCTGAGCACTGCACCTATTTCACTATCAACATCTGTGTTGTGGTGCAATGAATGCACATTGTGTGCTGGAGCATAACAACTCAATTCAGTCTTTTCCATGTGACTGCTTCCAGGTGGCCTTGTTTGTTGGTGAATATGGCCATGTATCTTTGTACAGCCTCCTGCATGCTCTGCATGTTGTGTAAAACACTTTAAAAGATGTTTGAATGTTAAGGACTGTACAAACATTATTAGAGGGGCGAGGGCAGAAAAGTGGGATTGGCTATTTATCTTTTCATATTGTCAGAATGTTTTTTACAGCACATGTTACACACTGTTTCCCCTCAGCCTTCCCTTGCAAATTTGTTAGAAGTACCCTGCACCCTGCATCAGCGGGGCCTACCCAAGCCATGATATGCTATTTTCACTTGTATACTGTAGACGAGGCTTGCATGGGTCCAGTTTTGCAACCCACTCCTTACCTCCAAAGCTCAGTAATGAAAATGACCCGTCACCAGTAATTACTGTATCCCTAAAGAGTGATATGTATTAAATCTCAGGTCACACTTTTTCTGTGCAAAATGATTTGCAGGTTTTTCTCGAAACGTAGCTGCAGATAAAACTAACACATCCAGTATATGTCTGCACATATTATGCACTGGTCAATACTGTATATGTCAATGTGCTTTACAAGACTGCCGCTGGTGTGCATCCAGATGATTTATGGTCAGTTTTGTGAAGATGAATATCCAGTTGATGCAGCTGTGGTCATGCGCTATGTTGTGCTGTGTCCCTGACCCTGAAGTATGAGGTAGGATTGAGTTGTCATAATAGTTTAATAGAAATAATAACAATTACTCTTTATATTGTTTTTATATGTTGCGTCTCTCATCTGTGGTGATATTACTTCATAATGTTCTTATTCAAAGGACAGAGGGCCCAATAAAAATAAAAAATAAATGTAAGGAACAGTGATGCATAGCTTTCTTAAAAATATAGTCAATAAAGTATCAACCCTCCCCAATAATTTTTGTACAGTCCCTTGTTACAATACATTATGTGTGTATGAATGAGAAAGAGAAAGACAGACGGAGAGAGAATGGTAAAGAGAGAGCATGTGTGTGTGTGTGTGTGTACTGTATGTGTGGGCTCTGAATTGCACTGCTGCACATATAAACTTGACTTTTTGTTAAAGGAACAGTATTATAAGAGAAAACCCGTCTGTGGATGTTAAGTCTCATGGCTGCTGCTGATACTGGCTCTCTGTGGCTGTGTAGAAATCCTCCAGGACACTCTGAAGGTAATCAAAGGTGGGACGGTCCTCAGGCTTGTTCTTCCAGCACTCCAGCATGATTTCATAGAGTTCGGTGGGACAGCTGTCCAGGCGCTGCATTCGGTAGCCCTTCTCCAGGGAACGGATCACTTCTGGGTTAGTCATCCCTGGAAGCAAGAGCACATGATTGTTCAACACAATCTACAAGCTTAAGAAGAAAAGTCTGAAGTGCCCGGAAGTTCAAAACAAATCATGAAGGTGCTCTTTGGAAAAGGAACACAAAACTTTAAAAGAGAATTAAGACTTCTCGAGAAAAAATTAAAACGCCTTTATTATTACATGAAATAACCATTTAAATAAAGACTTTTACATTTTTTCACAAGAAGAGTGCATTGGAGCTTTTTTCTCTTTTACAGACTACAATCTATTTGATACATTTTCTATTTTCGTTTATTTGGTAGGATATAATTATATAACGTCTTTCAATCAATTTACAGACGACTAATTCATACATTAAATTTGTGTAAAATTTTATAAATTAAATAGTCAAAGTGTCACCGTCTTTCAACATGGCGTTATCTTCCTACCTTTGGAAGGCCACTTTATACCAAGGCCAAGATAATTAATGGGCTGAATTCAGGTGTAGAAATAGAACAAAACCTTTGTGTACTAACTGCAAGTGCAAGGTCTCTGCTCTGTAGAGGGATTCAGGCAAATAATATATCAAAGTTTAAATCAGTGACCCACTTACCTGGGTATGGTGTGCGTCCATAGCTGATAATCTCAGTCAGCAAGATGCCAAAGGACCAGACGTCAGATTTGATGGTGAAAGAGCCGTAGTTGATGGCCTCAGGTGCTGTCCATTTGATGGGGAACTTGGCTCCTGGTTATAAAGGAAAATTGAAAAAAAAATGAAGTAATGTTGACTTTGCTATTGATTCTGTACATTAGCTGGCTCCTAATGACACTGCTGAGGAGATACACATCCTCTGCTCATTCAGTAAGCCATATATAGCAAGTGAAGCTCCATTCTTCACGCATTACTATTTTGCCACTTATGTTGTATTCTATATCCACGACGTTCCACTTCCGGGATGCCGGAAATTCCTTTTTTATTCCTTTTTCTTAAAATTTTAAACTCCGGTGGATTTATGAGGACTATGGTAAACTGCTCCTCAGATCTCTGCAGGTTAAATCCAAACAGCTAGCTTGATGATCTGTCCACTCTTGAGTTTTCTGTTGCACGACTAAAACAACTAAAACAAGTTCCTTCCCGAGGCTATTTTGCAGTGGCACCGTGTCTCCGTCCGGCGCTCAGCGCTGCCCAAGAAGATTGTGATTGGTTTAAAGAAATGTCAATAAAACAGAGCACAGATTCTCCCTCCTCCGTGGCGCTGTGAAGGAAGGTCTGGCAATGCGAGACTAAGAAGCTTGTGATGACATTGCATCTTCTCTGCTTGTTGGAATTCAGTCTAGTGGAGGAAGGTCTGGCAATGCAAGACTACGTATGTTGTAATCCGACAGTCATTTCCCCTGAACTGATGAAACCGTGACTGCAAACATTTTATCCGTTCTGGGGAATCAGTTCCCCAGTTTCTCAGTCACTTCTGCTGATGGCACGTTGCTACCGAACATTTGACAGTGAATATTGCGTCGTACCTTCCCTGGCTGTGTACTCGTTGTCTTCAATGATGCGAGCAAGGCCAAAGTCAGCAATTTTGCACACTAAAGCCTTATTGACCAGGATGTTGGCAGCTCTCAGGTCTCTGTGGATGTAGTTCCTCTGCTCAATGTAGGCCATGCCCTCTGCGATCTAGAGACAAAGTTTAAAAGATTGAAAACATAGTTCCCGATAGCAACTGTCACTGAATAAAATAGAACAGAATAGATGTTTCTTTCCATTTGCACAGGTACAGGGCCACACAGGTGCACTGGAATTTTTGTGCGTTACCCTTAGAGTCAGTTTTCCAAAAAAATATACGGAATAAACTGAAAATATAAAGCTATTTAAATATAACAATATGAATAAATAAATATAAAGTAGAACAATTTAAAGACAAATATAAAGGCAAAACAGCTGTAAGATAAAGTTGAAATTGTACATACACTGTATAAAAACTTCTAGTAAATATAGATAGTATTGGTATTTTTGGTCCTGAGATTTTTCACCTTCAACAAAGTCCCTAAACAGAGCAATAGATTACTGAACTCAAAAAGCCATATATGAGCACTCACAAAGTATTTGTTGATCTAAAACACCAAACAACCAAACAACTAGAGGATTGGTCTTGCAAGCTGTAAAGTGTAGATGGAGGACTGATGGTAATTGTGACTGAATGAATCTCACCTGGGCCGAGAAGTCAATGAGTTTGGGGAGCTGGACACGGTTGCCCTCATCACTCTTTAAGAAGTCTAATAAACTACCTGTAGGAACACTCACACACACACACACACACACACACACACACACACACACACACACACACACACACACACACACACACACACACACACACACACACACACACACACACACACACAGACATTAACATTAACACATGCTACATGTGCTTGTTAACGCATGCTTCATGTATAGCTCAATGTGTTGGACACATCCTCAATATAATGATGATGTTGATGTTAGATACATTTCACGTCCACTGCTAATAATAGGGAGCTCTAACTATTGCAACCGTTTATCCATTTCTTTGAACGAACTATTTCAACAGGTTATTCATAACATTTAGCTTTCTATTTAAACCATTTAGCCATTACTTTAAGACTTCTCTGCTTGCTTGCTACCAAGTTTCCATGTACTCTAAAGAGCCAGACGTATAGTGTTCTGATGTGCAGCTGACTCAATATGCAGATTAAGAAAGAATCACTGACTTGTGATTTGCCATTCAGTTATATTGGGTTTTAGCATAATATGTTATAGAGCATGCACACACCTTTCTTTTTTTATTTTTTTTTAAAGAAAGTTTTTTTGGGCTTTTTAGGCCTTTATTTCCAGATGAAGGACAGATGAAGACATGAAAGGGGAAAGAGAGGGAGAATGACATGCAGCAAAGGGCCGCAGGTTGGAGTCAAACCTGCAGCCGCTGCGTCGAGGAGTAAATCTCTATATATGTGCGCCTGCTCTCAAACACACACCTTTCTTCCGCTAAAAATTGTTGTGGAGTTTGTATAAGCGGTCTATACACAAAACTAATATTTGTTGGTATAAACGATCAAATTTGAAGCACCACGCACATGCACGCACACACGCACGCACACACGCACACACGCACACACGCACACACCTTTCTCCATGAACTCTGTGATGATATAGATAGGCTCCTCTTTGCTGACCACAGCATTGAGTCGGACCAGTTTGTCGTGCTGTAGACTTTTCATCAGGTTGGCCTCGCCCATGAAGGCTTCCACTGACATGCTGCCAGGCTTCATGGTCTTCACTGCTACTTTGGTGTGCTTATTGTATGTAGCTGAAAGCAAAAACAATAATAGGAATAGAAATGAATGTTTAGCTTCCCATCTCCATCAATAACTGGCTTGTAAAATGATTCAGGTATATCTCACCCATCCAGACTTCTCCAAACTGGCCAGCACCAAGCTTCCTTTCCAGTTTGAGGGATGATCTCGGGATTTCCCAGGCATCTTTCTCCCACGGTTTCTCAGGTTTGGGGCTCAAGCACGGGTTGGTCAGTGTTTGGCAGAGGCCATCTCCCTGCTCTGGAATTAACACAAAACATGATTCATGATTACATTTTGTAATGTGTTTATGTCTAGTGTAAAGAGTCATTGTGTAGTTTTTCTTCTCCATTTCACACAATTTTTTTATACAATAAAAATGAGTACTGTGTTGTTCTTATTTGCGAGGAAAATGATATAATTTCACAAAAAAGTTCGGCAAAAATAAAAACACCTTCATGCTGATGCTAGTAATAATGAAGAGCAATACAATGTATCACTTTAATAATGACACTGATCATTTTCACATAGGCTGAGATATTAAAGTTGGCCAGTAGAGTGTGCTGTGCATTACTATAAGCATCGCGTTCAGCGGTGGCACACAGACTAAGCTGAAGTTACTCTTTTCCACCATTACAGAGAAACATTTGGAAGGAAAAACAACCTTATTATTACTAAGGATCCCCCCTCTGCTCCTTACATCATCATTTTGGTGACAAACAATTAGTCAACAAGACTACTAAAACACTCGGCTGTGAGGAACTAAAATCATTCAGTGACAAACTATCTGGAAACAAGTCTGAATTCTGACAGTACAGTGGACTCACTCTTGTAATGGTTGACCAGCTCCTGCAGGGTGCTGAAGGTGTTGCGGGGAGAGATGTAGAACCCTCCGTTGTCCAGCGTACGGATCTTATAATGTTTAACAGTGTCACCGGACTGAGCATCAAGGTCCCTGACAGACAGGGAGTAGCTGCCTGTAGTAAAAGAGAAAGAAACACTAGTTACCATGTCACCTGTAGGGGATTTAAAAACAAATGCTGATACCAATATTGTTTCACTGACATTTTAAAATCTATTTTTGTATGTCAGTATATCCCAAAGATGTGTATTCTTGTGAGTAGCTTCTGGGACTGCCGGCACACTTAAAGGGGTGGGGGGGACTCCAGTGATTTAGAATTGCACTAACATACATTTGGGGGACTCGCAAAATACAGATTAAAAAGGGAATAATCAAAATGAGAAGCAACAGAGGTCAAGATATCCTGACTTTTATTCTCTATTATGGGTTAAGCTCCAAAATCACTGGATCACTCACTAGCATATTTCATTCCTCCTAAATGCCCTCTTCTTTTGAATCTCACACCTCCAGTTATTAATGTAGTATTTCTGTTAAAAATGTTGAAGTTGACCCTGAGGACATAATCCCGGTTATGTTTTCCAGGGAGAGCTCCCTCCAGAGCCACAGAAGACATTAAACAACTGTTTGCTCAAGTTGGGTAGTGCTCCTCATGACGAGTACACAGAATCTTTCTGTGAAATTGGTGCAGTGTCCCTTTTACCCTTCCTGTCGACCATGCAACTTTTTGTTCTTTTGGGTCAAATTTTTTCAACGTTTAAGTCATTCTTTTCGACATTCTTGTCATATTCCCTGACGTTTTTGTCACTTTTTTCAATTTTTTTTGTCACTTTTTTCAACGTTCTTTTATACATTTTTTTTTCAAATGCTATAAAATTTAATAAAACAACCAAATTCAATGAAAGTAGTGAACTGATCATTTATTTTACTATTGTGAAGAGCGTTATTTTTGTTTGACAATTTGGTTGCAATTAACCCAAATTTCTCATATAGAAACGTTTTGAAAATGGGTCAAATTTGAGCCGAGGAGAAAAGGAAGGTTAAACTATCGGCCATATCTATTCAGTTGGACAATTCTCAAATTATTCATTATTAAAGAAATAATTAAAATCATGTTGGCCACATGGGGGCAGCGGAAACAAGCTGTGAACACAACATTGGCATACCGTCACTGTTTTAGGTTGATATGGCTAACATGTTAGCAAACAATAGCCTATTTAAACATCCAGTAGACACTGAGCTACATTAGCATTCATGTGGCCTTATGTGTCTTGCAACCTAACAAAAATAAGATTAATATTCACTCTCATTTTAACACTGGTTCAGTCTCTAACAACTCCTGAGTTGGAGGGGTTTATCAGAAAGCTTTTATGCTGAAAATAGCAGCATTTGAAAACAACACCAATAAGATTTGTCACTACGAGTGACCCTATTCACATCATTACGTACATTTAATGGCCAATTTTTAACATTAAAGTCATGCTAACCTATGTATCGAGTACTCTTTGTAACAAAGGTGCGCTGCAAAATGTTTGTATCATACACCGAATGGCTTAAAATGTGCAAAGTACAAGAAATTAAAATGAAGTTCATTTGTGCCTATCTGTTAAAAACACAACTTCTGCAGTAAGATTTTTTTTTTCTGTCAATAATTTCTCATTATGACTACTAAGACTGCTCCACTAAAGGAAACATGAGCGGTGTTTGAATGTCTTTTACTCACCCTGGGTGGTCTCACTGTCTCGGATCATGTAGGATCCCAATTTGTTGCCAGGGGCCAGCAGCTGCCTCTCAGCATCTTTCCTGCTCACGCCCTTAAAGAACCACCTCAAAAAACAGGAAACAGATCAGTTAGTACAGAAACCTCCCAACGGCTCTTCCTGTGCAAGCCTATATGCTCCCTTCATATTGTGTGCTTTGTTTCCTTGTTCATTTCCACTGTGAGAGAAACAAAAAAAAGTGGCATCTAAATGTGTTACATGACACTAGGACTTCATCATCATCATAGTCATCATAGTTATTTTATCATTAATAATCAATAATACAAATATTTCATAGTCATATTATAGCTTCAGTGTCGCACTGACTGCTCTAAGTCCTTCCTACCACAGGCAATACAACTGTTTAACCCTTCATCACTGAGTGTTAGATAAGACTCACATACATCACAATACTGCAACAAGTGCAACTTGCACAAACATAGGTTTACTTACATCTTTATAAATACTATTTAAGTAGTTGTACATTTTTATTCCCAACTTGTAAATACGTTGTACATTCTTTCCTTTGTAATTTTTTATCTTTAATTCTTAATAGTTGTTCTTGTATTCTATCCTATTTAGTATTTTTAGTATTATTGTCTTGTATATTCTGTATGTGTGCTAGCTGTGTGTCTGATGTTTTGCTGCTGTAGCACTGAAATTTCCCAATTTGGGATCAATAAAAGTCTATCTATCTATCTATCTATCTATCTATCTATCTATCTATCTATCTATCTATCTATCTATCTATCTATCTATCTATCTATCTATCTATCTATCTATCTATCTATCTATCTATCTATCTATCTATCTATCTATCTATCTATCTATCTATCTATCTATCCATCCATCCATCCATCCATCATCCATCCATCCATCTATCTATCTTATTAAAAAACAACAACAGTTTTCCCCAGTGAGATACTGCTAATGCATATACATGTGCTTTCAATGTGAGTACACTTACTCCTCTGCCTGAAGAGTATCTTTGGCCACATAATTACTGGGGATGTAGCCTTCCTGACCTGAACTGATTAACATAGCTCTCCACCACTCCCCCGATCTGCAGAGAGAGAGAGAGAGAGAGAGAGAGAGAGAGAAAGAGAGAGAGGGGAAGACAAACACATGTGCATCATCGTTTCCAAAGGTCTCCGTTTGTGCCCATCGAGACTACAACGCAACCCCGGAGGCAGCTGTGTGTCCAAAAGTCTCCTTTTTAGGGGCTCTGAAACTCCGGAGTACTGTAAATGCGACGCATAAACGTAGCAAAAGACATTCGTTTTTAGACCAAAGAGTAGTAGCGTAGATGTAGCCTAAAAGTGCTGCTACGATTGTGTCAGTGGTTTGTCATCACAACTGACCTAAGCATCTTAACAAATGTAGTTACCTGCCAATTGGCCAGCCTTCTTCATCATTTATTGATTTCTTGTAGCCAAAGACACACAATATCTGAATATCTCTTGCCAACAAAGACATGACAAACCACGTTTTACAAGTCCAAAAACTGTCAAAAAATGTTGGACCCACAATTAACTTATTATTTGTTCTATACTTATTCTTATATCTGAAGCAACAAAGAATAAATGATATTCTTCACTGGTACTTACTCCTCTAAGATTTTGAGTTTATCTCCCTTCTTGAAGCCAAGGTCACCGTCATGAATGGCTTCATAGTCGAACAGGGCCATGGCAATACTCTCTCCTACAGCAGCATTGCCCAGAAAAGCAGAAAAGCAGAAGATTAGAAGTTCAAGTTCAAGTTCAAATTTAATTTATTTATATAGCACGTTTAAAAACAACTCTAGTTGACCAAAGTGCTTAACAAGCTCCAACAGTAAAAATAAAAAAATCAACAAAATAATCAGTCCCTCCAGAAAAACGCAATTATGCAATCGCATAATTCAATGCATAATCAGCCAAAGTCCGCATATTTGTGAGGGCCACATTTTTTCAAATACGCCGCACTTTCGCCGCATAAATTGCCGATTTCCGCGCAAAATATGTGGGGCTTGCATGATTTCATAATCCCTGCATTTTCGTTGCAAAAAAGTCAGATATATCTCAGCAGAAAGTTGAAACATGTTGTGTTTACTTCACACAAGAGCAGCCATTTTCCCCTGTTGCCGTGGGATCGTTATGTAATTTCGCCTAGTGAGAACACGATGTTGGGGGAATTTTTTTCTCTTTTTCATCATCCCGCAATTTTTGCAAGTTACCGCAATTTTTGCAAGTTACTGCAATTTCCTCGCATAAAATTGCATAAATATCCCGCATATGCCATCGCATTTTTTAAGAAAACGTGCCGCATAATCAAGGATTTTTGCCCGCAAAAATCACAAAAAGACTCAGTGTTTTTCTGGAGGGACTGGATAATATACACAAACAATAAAGAAGAAGGCTTCATGTTGGTACATTGTGCTCTTGGAATGCAATAAAAAAAAAGAAGCCCCTTTTGCATTGTCATTCACTTTCTGAAGAATTGCATGCTGAGATATTTTGGCCTGAGAGAACATCTTAGTGCTTGTAAAACAGACAAAACAAACACTGTATACACTTAAAAATGGCTATGGAGCTGAAACCAAGCCTGGTTTTCTTGGCTTGTGAAAAGTTTTTCATGAGGTTTTAACCCAACATCCCTGATATGTGACAGTATGTACATGAGGGTGCACAAAAACTCAGCGTCTGTGTTTTTTTAGTAGACACACTGCATTTAAGTCCGAACCACATCTTTCTTTGGGTCCCCCGTACTTTGACTATGTAACTGACTTCCTTGATAATAATAGCAGTGCTGGTCTGTTTTGGAGGCCTGTGTGGTGAGTCTCTCTGTGTCGACACACCTCACTCTCCTTCCACTCGCTCACATGTTGTGCTAAGCTCCGGACAGACCTAGATGATGCTGTTTAACCCTCTGAGGTCTAAGGTCATTTTTAGATATTTTCTTGAATTCCCCTTTTAAGGGTTTTTGCATAAAACCTGATCCCCATCTGTTTCATGTCAAAATGTTCCGAACAAACTCAGCTTTCTGTATAGTGACGCCCAAATTTGTTCCTGAGCAATGTATAAAAAACTAATTTGCCGGTGCGTCTTTTGTCCTTAGGGGGTTAAAGTAACTGTCTTGATGGCAGACTCTATGGTGGTGTTGACAATACAAGGGGGGAGGTTAGAAATCAACCTGCCATCGAATGACCTTATGGTTCCTTAGTGATTGACTTTTAATATACAAGATACAGAAACACGTACAGCTGCTTAAGGATTGCCATTCATACTGTGGAGCTGCAGCAGTAAAAAGATTGAAACTCACCATCTGAAGAGTTTGCATTGGATGGCATTTTGCTCTGTAGAGAGAAAGACACAGATATTGTTTTAAGGCTAAGAGAAGAGGTCAAGTTCTGTCAAGTATTGATTCCCAAATTGTTTGATGATTCAAAGTGACAGAAAAAACTTTCTTAAAGCTGCAATAATAGTTTTTTGGGAAGAGGCAGTGCAGCACAATTATTATAACAAGTTGGTAAGGCAAAATGTAGTCTATATCCACGATGTTCCACCTCCGGGATTGCTCCATTGCCGTTGGAAATTCCGCCGGATTTCACTCTTTTTGGTCGGATGTCCGTTACCTTCTGCTTTCTTTGTGATGGAATTTTAAACTCTGGTCGTTTTCTGAGGACTATGGTTAATTGCTCCTCAGATCTCTGCAGGGTAAATCCAGACAGCTAGCTAGACTATCTGTCCAATCTGAGTTTTCTGTAACAACCTTTGAACGTACACATGTTCCACCAAAACAATTTTCTTCCCGAGACTATTTTGCAAAAGCATCAGTGCTTAGCGCTGCCCATGACAATTGTGATTGGTTTATAGAAACCAGATTACGTTTGCAATGTGCGCCGCCGCAACATATAGTTACATTTTTTGAGAGGTGCACGTCAGGCTACGGCAAAGGGTCCGGCGTAGGTTTGTGTAGCCACGCACCAACGTGCGTAGCAACGGCGTAGATTTTACGCATAAGTATAAATAAAGCTTAAGGCAAACATGTTAGCAAACTGTTGAACTCCACTTGCTAGTTGGCAACGTCTGTGGTACTTGTTTGTCTATTGTTGTTCTGCTAAGCAGGTAGCTTACAGTGGACTTTTAGAGCTTTTTCACTTCAAACACCTGACTGCTGGAAATGACACTGATGAGAGCCGTGAGAGTGAACCAACACATTTCAGTTGCAGGCCATGACAACAAAACAATTAGCTGGAAGATGCTAAAAAACACTTAAAGGAGACCTATACTGTTTTCAGGTTCATACTTGTATTTTGTTTATCTCCTAGAACATGTTTATGTGCTTTAAAGCTGTGGTGGGTAGAATGCAAAAAAAACCCCGCCAGGATTTGAAGTAAGTTCCTGTATCTCTCCCTATCTCCTTTGTTGCATGGCTCTGTTGGAGCACCTGTCCCTCCCGAAAAAGCCCAGTGTGCTCTGATTGGTCAGTATTTCTGGGTCCCCGCATCTGTGCTCTGTTTTTGCTCTGTACTTCTGCCGTTGCAGCTGGAGTAGATTTGTACCGTGAAAAATCACCAATAAAGGCTTGTAGACCAAAAACTACACATCCGGACACGTTCCAGCAGGAATGTGATCTGAAATTAGGAAGAAATTAACAACATCTGCAACCAAGATAACAGGTTTTCCTGACGTTGACACAAGCGTGCCTGCCTGGAGTAGATGACCATATATAACCGTCCTCGGAGGTTTTTGTCTGACAGGGATATGTTTATGTCATTATTTGAAGCTTTGGCCACAATTATTAATTATTAATCCTTTAAAATATATTCTGGCATTGCAGTGGGAAAGATTATCCAAAGCATTATTGTCCTTCGTTGTCACAAAATATTATTTGCCATATTAAAGCAAATCAAGCTTATATTTCAATAACATAATTGATCAAATTTCCATTTTATGACTCAAGTTGAGACCCACATTCATCTACAATAAAACCACTGCACAGAAAACAAACACTTGAAAGGAAGGGAGGAAGGAAGGATTTTGTCTTATCAACATGAAAAATCAGCATGTTGTCGTGAGTTATCTTTGGTTATCTTTGGGGGTTTGTAGTGGGTTTCTTAATTTGTTTTTACCATTGTGCAAGATGAGCACAAAGGTATAATATATAATGAGCTGAGCTGTCTAAGGACCAGACAGCAAGACAGACTATGTTTAAATTTAGACATCTGAGAGATATATAATACAATACAGTGGCTTATGTGTGAGTTGAGGGAGGTCTTATGTGTTACTTAATACTGAAGTTTATACGTCTCCTGCCTGAGTGCTCTGGTTCTGCTTCTGTCACTTCCTCTTTCTTCACTGAGGGTGAAACAGTTGTTACAGTCAGCTGACAGGAAGCAGTAGCCAGAGGAACCACACACCGCAGCACTGCTACTTACACATGGCTCAGTCTGGCCAATATGCAAACAAGCAACGAGAACATGTTCGGAGTGTACGTTGACGCACATCTATTCTCTCTGAAAGCTCTCTCCTATCACTACTAGTAACTAATGACTTTCTCTATTGTTCCCTGTCATACTTTCACTGCTTCTGCAATTGACACCATTGATCTTCCCCATTCTTTATTTAAAGCCATGGCACCACTGCCCATTTTTATTGGCAAAAAAATAGATATATAGATGTGGCTAGTAAAGATCTAAATTCATATTCAGTGGTGGGAAGTAACTAAGTATATTTACTCAAGTACTGTATCTATGTACAATATTTCCATTTGATGCTATTTTACTCTACTACATATCAGTCAGCTATAGTTACAGATCAACCATTTCAACTTGTGGTCCCCCAAAAAAAGAAAAAAAAAAGTCTAGTGGGGGCCCTTGGAGGCACATTTGAGACAGAAAAAGGTAAAGTTATCCAGTAGTTCCCCCCAAAAAGAAAAGATTAGAGAAACGTCCACAGTAGCAGAAATTTCCTGCGCCCTCAGTCATCTCACAACCTCTCAGATTTATCTTTATCTATTGTTAATCATTTGTTAACAACTTTTTTTGTCATCTTTCTCATTGTCTTTCTCATTTTTTTTTTGTCATTTTGTCCTTCTAGAGCTGACCCATCTTTTTCACTATTACAGTGTTGTATATTTATGGGTATGTGTGTTGATTTGATGTGCATATATGTGTCGTTTTAAAAAGTGCTATACAAATAAAAAAGTTATTAACAGTAGCTATGGTATAGGGGCCATCCTTAAAGGATCTGACTACTTCCACCATCGGCCATTGTTAGTTGTAGAAGTTGTAATAGAATAGGGTTATTTTGAGAAAGCTAACTGTTAATGATTACTTCTGTATGTGATGTGTTATATACATGGTTGCCGTCAGGCGAAAACCTTGTATGTCCAAAAGTCTTTTCAGGAAAAGAAAAAAAGCTAATTATTTTTACCTTCGTCAAAGTCAGATTAAAATCGCCTCGTCACGACGGAGCAATGGTGCTTCTGCAAAATAGCCTCGGGAAGGAACTTGTTTTGGTGGAACATTTGTACGTTCAAAGGTTGTTTTAGTCGTGCAACAGAAAACTCAGATTGGACAGATAGTCTAGCTAGCTGTCTGGATTTACCCTGCAGAGATCTGAGGAGCAGTTAACCATAGTCCTCAGAAATCTGCCAGAGTTTAGAATAATACCAACACAAAGAAAGTGGAAGGTGACGGACATCTGGCCAAAATGAGGGACATCCGGCAGAATTTCCCACGGCACCTGAACAATCCCAGAAATGAAACGTCGTCGATATAAGCTATTTGCCATGTGATGAACAGCAGCTTGTTACTTTTCTCACAACATTACTGCTTACAGCTTTGCTCATGGAGTTTCCTGCGGTGGGGTCTTTGACATAGTGGGCTGTCTGCAAACGGTTCTGCAGGTCGTCGTTACCCATCCCTTTGCTGAGAGGCTCCTGCTCCTTCTTTGAGCCCACGCAGCCCATGGTGCCTTCTGCAGGAGGACAATAGAGAAGAAACAGCAAGACATTAAAGCAGTGGACACCAGTAGAAAAACGCCATTGAGATGTTACATGTAATAGTCAGGCCTAGTTAGGGCTGCACGATATGAGGAAAATAGCCAACTGCCATTATTTTGACTGAAATTGCAATTGCGATATGATTCCCGATATTGGAGGGAATGATCATTTTTGTATCATTATTGTCATTTTCATTGAAAAGTACAACATTTAAAAAAAATTCTAATGATTTTAGTGGGATGTTTGCAAAGATCTGTACCAGTCTGTAGAATACGATTTGTAGAGTGGGATGTCTCTGCAGCACCACAATACTTAATTTAGAATGTTTTCATATCATATTTTGTCTTTAACAAATATTGCAAGGAGCAGCCCCCTCACTCTGACATCTCTCCATTAGTGTGTATAGCATGTATAGGTCCTGAGCATGTGTGTAATTCAGGCCTGTGTGTAATGTGTGTGCAACTGTAACTAACATTTCCCCTCGCGGGATAAATAAAGGCAGAACAAGATAATTGTCTTAATTAAACAATTGGTTCATGTACCATCCTTATACTGTCCATCCATTATATTTATCAAGTACAATTAGCTTCTAAATAGATCAGAACAAAACTGAAACAAGTTTATACCAAATGTATTTGGTACCCTTAAAATTGCATGTGGCCCCACCAGGCCCCTCCATTTGAAAGGGTCTGTGCGTAGGGACGAGGTCGGGGTGGATGGATGGGTCAAACAAACACAGGAGTTTCACACAGGGCACTGCTGTTCATGTCCTGTGTGAAAGCTGTGTGAAAGTGAAACAGTATCTTTAAAACACAGATTATCTATAATGCAAGTCTAGTTGACTGAGGTATTTTGGAATTTGAACAGGTTTCCTGTGGTTGTGCAGCTCAGTCCATGGCTATTCTGTAACTACAGAGAGCATCAAAGGCTTACTTTTGTTACGCAACCAAAGCATTCTCATGGTCACGTGTCGACCCGTCACATGACAGTTAAGTGTTAACGGTCTTTATAGTTACATTTAGCCGAGAAAAGGTGACTAGGTAGAGCTGGGTACAGGGCACCGTGAGGTGCCGGTCAATTCAGCGACCTTTGCAGTTGGGTTTAGCCGACAAAAAGGAGATTGTCCTGCCGCAATGGCAGTTAAGTTTAGGCGTTAAAAGATCAGAAAAAAGTTTGCGGTGTGGGTTAAAAAACCGACCCCCTTAACCCTTGTGTTGTCTTCCTGTCGACCATGAACTTGTTGTCCTTTCGGGTCTAAATTTGAAAATGTTTTTTTTAAAAGCTTTTTGGTCGCTTCTTTCCCCCACGTTTTTGTCGCTGCTTTTGACTCTTTTTTTTTTTTTAAACGTTTTTGTCACTTTATTCAACTTCAAAAGAACCAGGAAATGAGTAGGGGGAAATGCAACGCTATCCAAGCCACGGCCGAGCGACGTACGTCGCAGCGACATGCACTTACAGAGGGGGCGCATAAAGCGTAGGGTCTGCCATAGGTTCGTGTCTCCACGTACCTTCGTACGTAGCAACGGCGTAGATTTTGAGTATAAATCAAGCTTTATAGCGGACACAGTCAGTCAGCTTACTGGATGACCATGACTGTATGATTTTAGGGATGTTGTATGCCCCTGCAATCCACATTATTGCAGTTTATTCTGACTTGATGCTGGCCTCCTGCGATACTGTTTTAATTTGTATGTATATATAAATTGAGATCTTCCAAGAATTAACACTGCAAGGTCGTTCTATCTACCTTGCCAATACAAATATTTCCACACAAGCCCCCTTATTCACCTGTAACATCTAGGGAATACTTTGTTTTCTCTACATATCACACCGTATCTGATTGTGTGCATGTAAATGTGAATGCAGTTATCCGGAACAAGGCTTAACAGGAGTGCAAACAAAGAGGGAGTCTGTGATGGGCGATAGAAGCTGTGTTTTATAGCACATGTTGGCTCACATTTACAGATGGAGAGGACAGATAAGAGAGTTATTCTGTGTAACCCAGCTCTTTTCAGCTCAGGGAAGAAGATTATCGCTGTGTGAGTGAAGGGACTAATGTGTAACATGAGCACTAAACAGCAGTGGTGGAGGAAGTATTCTGATCGTTCACTTGAGTAAATAATACCACACTGTAATAAATACTCTGTTACAAGTAAAAGTCCTGCATTGAAAATACTTAAAGTACTATAAGTAAAAGTACTCAATGCAGAAAAATCCTCCTATTTTAGAAACTGGAAACCAGTGGTGGAATGTAACTAAGTACATTTACTCAAGTACTGTACTTTAGGAGTCTCTTCTTTTCATGCCACTTTTTACTTCTAAAATATGATGTTTTATTATAAATTAAACTACCCAACAATGTAACGGCCTACAAGTCCAGCTGACATGCTGATTAAACATTTAGTTGATTGACAGAACTGTTTGTATCGTTTCCTGTTTCTAAAACGGGAGGATTTTTCTGCATTGACAACTTTTACTTTTAATACTTTAAGTACATTTCCCAGATGATACTTACATACTTTTATTTAAGTGACATTTTCAATACAGGACTTTTACTTGTAACGTAGTATATTTTACAGTGTGGTATTAGTACTTTTACTTAAACTTAACTTCTCTCTCACCACTGGTGGAAACGATCCAGTGTTTAATCGACTAATCAAGTCAGCTGGACTTGGTCCTTATATTGTTGGGTAGTTTAATTTATAATAAAACATCACATTTTATAAACTACATGTGTTTTTTGTGCAAAAATCTTAATTTGTAATGTAACAAAGGCTGCCAGATGTAGTGGAGTACAATATTTCTCTCTGAGATGTAACGGAGTAGAAGTAGAATGAGGAATGAAAAGAAAAGACACAAGTAAACGTACAAGTACCTCAAATTTGTACTTAAGTACATTAAATATACATTAATATATCCCACCACTGCTAAACAGCATAGCTCTGTGACCATGCAAACAGATCTCCTATGATTGTAAAAATGCATGTCACGACGCAAAAAAAGACACTGATACCCTCAAACGACAGGAAACACCAACCCTAAAAACAACTTGAAATGTTTCTGCAAGCAATCTCTTGATATGTTTTACATAATCAAGACCATACTGCCCTGCTGCCACTCATCACCGTACTGTGGTATGCAATGGAAAATGTTTCATTTGAATATTCAGACACAGGAAGTTCCGTTTTACTTGAGGTCAGAATTGTGTGATGTTACCGTAGTTGCTTCCTTTTTTTTCTTTCTCTGTGTTCCAAACCTGGTTCCTCTTTAGATGTCTAATCGCAGGACGCTCAGCCTAACAAGTATTGAACAGTCAGGGCTTCATGTTTTTTTTGCTGATACAAAATGGAGGTCAGCATTAGCCTGGTGGTAACACATTGCCCTAGTTTGGCTGTGTAATAACGCAGCTGTCATTGATTCATCTCAGTCCGCGAGCAGCAGCAAGCAGCAACTATTCATGTCAAAGGAAATCCCCACGTTGCCTGAATACAAACCTGGGTGGGGCTAGAAGGGGGACACGGGGCCCCACTGGGCTAGAGTGCTGTCAATATGACAGTTGTGATTTCCATCGGATCTGTCACTTGGCTGCCTGTTCTGCCAATCTTCTCAGCCCTTGTCACATGACCAATTCATGTTTTCATGGTGACTATCCAAAATTCTGATACCATGGAATCAGCACTGGAACTGTTGTTGTTTTTTAAAGGCAGACTGAGACTGAAAATGTGTATTGTATTGATATACAATTTGTTTAAAATGAAAACAATTGAAATGAATAATGAATGGGATTTGTTTAATTCAGCTTTCTACTCAAAGTGACTTTTTCAAAAATGTTAACATAAAATATTATGTACATGAAAATTAGCAACTTATTTTTTTCGAATAGCTCCATGAATGGCAAGACACATAAAAGACTGTTTCCTTACCATTTTGAATCAAAAACATTATATGTTTATTAATAGTTACATAATATAATTTAATTCTATGATTAGAGGATCAGACCAGGTCAATTTAAGTTATTGCAGATATATTGGTATCAGTGTACATGTTGGCACAAAAGTAACAAGAAATTACAGTGCAGAAATACTAAACTAGGTTTGTGTTGTAGTCTCGACCGCCACAGACCAAGACTTTGAGGGGTTGAGACCGAGTCAAGACCAAGACCAGTTCAACCCCAACAAAACGTAGCAACACGTTGTTGTGTGCGCAAGCGCTCTGCCTTTTTATTACGAGTTTACAGACACGTCTCTGCTGATTGGGTATCACCTGTGACACAGCCAATAAACGAGAGACGCGCCCACAAAACGAGAGAAAACATATCTCAAAGCTATTTCACACCGTTTCACACCGTTCCGAGGAAACATGTCGTTCAACATGAAAACCGTAGCAACACGGTGCACACCCTTTTGAGACTGAACATGCGCAAAGGCAGGGCGAGATCCACACTGCATTACACGATAAAACATGGAAAATGCTAACCATAGGCACTCCTCAAATTGATCTAAAAGCTGTGGTCTTGAAATACAATGCTGAGTCCTCTTTATCTTTGACCGAGACAAGGCTGAGTAAAAATCCGGTCGATTTCGAGATGAGACCTTCAAAAAGTGGTCTCGAGACCAAGACTGATCTCAAGGACTACCCAAGACCGATCTCAAGGACTACAGTCTAAGAAATATCTGTGTATTAAAGGTACTTTATTGTCACATACACATACATGTAGCGAAATTCATTCTCTGCATTTTACCCATCCCTCAAGGGAGCAGTGGGCAGCCAATCACAGCACCCGGGGAGCAACTCCAGATCTGAGCCAGTGACTGGAGAACCTAGCGCATGTTTTTTGATGGTGGGGGAAACCGGAGCACCCAGAGGAAACCCACGCAAACATGTAGAGAACTTACAAACTCCACACAGAAGGGCCCGGAACGACCTGGATTCAAACCCAGAACCTTCTTGCTGCCATGCTGCCAATTAACAGTTGTATTTTTTTACACAGATGTATTAACAGTCTGCTTTGTTCGACGTTTTCGTTTTTTTTACGTTTTTAAGAAGTCCACATTGCCACTTTTTCACAAAGCTTTTTTCCACATTTTGGGCAATTTTTTCCAAATGTTTCGTCATTTTTAGTTTACTTACTGAGAGAATTTATATGAAAGGCCTAACAGAAAATATTCTGTAACTCTCAGGAGGAAGGTGAATAAGCGTAGCAACTTTTCCCCCTCCTTTGTTTGGGATATGAAAGATTAATCTATGAGAAATCGCTTGTGCTTTGATTACGCTGACAGTTTCACTTCTGTGCTTGTGTTTCTCCTCCTAACGTGACTCATTTACTGTCCAGACCACATGGGTTCCTAAAAATAGATCTTTCATGTCAGCGGAACCCACATAATTAATAAAAGAGGTTATGAATCAGTTACTTTCAACATGATGTTTTGCTCCGTACCTTCAGTCTGTGGAATCAGGCCCGTTAGTGTGACGAGAATGTCGACAGAAAGATGATGTCTCAAGGTGGAAATCCAAAATCTATATTATCAACAACTCAGTTGTTCCTTAGTAAAAAAGTACTATCAACACTATCCAAACTATCCAACACGGCGTGTTAAAAGACAGAATCTCTGGGAGGTCAGTAGGAATGCAGTTGTGAGCAGGAATGTTATTTTTTTTAATTCACTTTCACTTGTCACACAACAACATGAGCTACATGGCCACAGAAGTCAGATTTGGAAATATGACACTTAAAAGAAGAAAAAAACATTTTGGAAAAGACTCTTATTCATTGTTCTTGCAGGAGTTAGATTTAAAGATGTAAACCACTGTCATGTCTGTACTCTAAATATATGCTACAGCCTGTTACTTTAGCTTAGCACTAAGGCTGATAACAGGGGGAAACCTGTAGACGAGCTGTGTGGAAATTTAACAAAATCCACTCACTAGCCCCTCTACAATTCACATATCTTGTTTGTTTAATCTGTTAAAAAAAAGAAATCCAGTTTTATGGGGGATTATGTGCCCGGACTATCTCAGCCAGTAGCAATAACTTTGCTGGAGTCTCTGATTGTTGCATGGCAACCTAACGGTGACAACAAGAGATGACATGTTAACGCTCATCTGACACTGGGGAAGAAAGCGAATAAGTTATAAGACAATTTGCCTTCATTTCCCAAGATTCTCTTAAAATACACCATAGTGTTTATCTGTCAGAATGTAATATAACAGGAGCAAGTAGAGAAAGAGTGATAAGCTGTGTTCGAAACCGTTTCCTATCACGGAAATAGTGCACTTTAAAGTGTGTTCGCCATTTTGTAGTGGTGTTAGAATTCTCCGTGGTTAACCGTTAGAGAACAAAAGACGCACCGGCGAATCCAAACGATGTTTGACAACACGCCTACTCAAAAAGCGGCATTACAAAATTTCATTTTAGACATTTATTTACTATTTGTTTTCATATATTACGCTTTTGTGAAACCCAAGACTTTTGTAAATTTATTTTAAGCACCAAAACAACTGAGTGTAGGTATGTTTTCACAAGAGATTTTGAGAAATATTTCAACTTTAGGGCCAACATATCTCTTTATACATTGCTCTGGAACAATTTTTGACGTCACCATACAGAAAGCTGAGTTTATTCTGAACATTTTGATATAAAAATTTCGATCAGGTTATATGCAAAAACATTTAAAGGAGAATTCAAGAAGATATCTAAAAATGCCCTTATACCTCAGAGGGTTAATTTAATTCACTATGTAGTCCACTATAAAACACCCACAATGCACAGCTAGTTTGAGTGTTCATACGGTGTACCCTACATTTTATTCCCTTATACCAGTCTTGCATTGCCAGACCCTTCTCTACACCACTGTTGAGGAGGGTCTGGCGAGTCCACACAGCATTCTGGGGTGGGAGAAAAACGTGCTCTGGTTTCTTGGCATTTATTTAAACCAATCACAATCGTCTAGGGCGGCGCTGCTACAAAATAACCTCGGGAATGAACTTGTTTTGGTGGAACGTGTACGTTCAAAAGTAGTTTTAGTCGTGCAACAGAAAACTCTGATTGGACAGATAGTCTAGCTAGCTGTCTGGATTTACCCTGCAGAGATCTGAGGAGAAGTTAACCATAGTCCTCAGAAATCCACTGGAGCTTAAAATTACAACACAAAGTCAGCAAAAGGTAACATTTTCGGGCATCCGAAAAGAGTGACATTTGGCATTTGGAACATCGTAGAAATAGACTAACCACAATGCAACGTGGTCGTGTTTTCCCCGGAGGAGAAGAAGAAGCAGAAGCACCTGCGAAAACTGAAAAAGGAAAAATGGAGCAGCATACATATAAACAACCTTTCACTATTCTCCTGAGTGCTCGGCTTGTTTCAGGAACGTATCAGAAGTATTTTTGTTTACATGATGCTGGGCGCGCCCGCCTGCGGCACACAAAAAAACGGCGCATGTAGTGTCCGAAATCTCGTTTAGTTCACTATTTAATAAACACTACATAGGGAAGAGTGAGTGAGTGAGTGAGGAATCGGTTTCGTTTTACTTAGGTAAGCTAATATTAGCCACCATGAGACGACTTTTCATTTGAAAGAGGAAGAATGTGTTGTTTCTTCTTTCAAAGGTACATCTATTTAAAATAAGCACTGTACAAATCAAGAGCACTGGTAAAACTGTCTGAAAGAGGACAGCAGTTGTCGCCAGCCACACCGAAAACAGGGCAGAACACCACAACCACTTTTTAAAAGAGCATACCTCTCCGCCCAGGTTTCTATTTCTGATCAAAGTGAGGACAGGAGGAAGATTTTTTTCCTGCACTGTAGTGGATTTGTGTATTGATCACAAGCTCAGATTTTAACCAATCACATTATAAGAAATACGCAGACATTCAATTTCAATTGAAGAACAGAATTTAAATGATATCACGATAATTACTGTAGGAGTTTCGCCTTCTACCATACTGTAACTCTAAGGTTAGTGTTTGTATAAAGGCCCAGTTCATAATTATCAAAAGATATCATAACATGCAAATACGTTCCCCTGCAAGCATCACCCGCTCTCAGGAACAAGTGTGCATTGATACTTTGTTGATTTGGGCATAACAGACATGCCCTTCAACATTACACACTTGCATGTGTGATATTTTTTAAAATAAAAAAGTGCACACTATGTTTATCTGCACCCTGTAGCTGTCCAAGCAGTAAGCAGGTACTCGGGCAGGTCGGTTCTTTACTGGCACTTCAACTGAATGCCATGATTACACAAATATTTCTGAAGGATTCCAGCTATTATCCTACCACCAAACTATTTTAGTTCAACACATACGAGCCAACACTCTCTCAACAGACAAAATACAGGAACAATTCATTTGTGTTCTGTTATGAGGAGTGTTTTTTTTTTTTTTTTTTTTTTTTTTTACACAGATGTAAATGTTGTGGGCTGTGAAAGACTGCCAGGCTGTGTGTTTGGGACTGCCTCAGGCCATAACAACATCACCTGGCAGCCTGGCACGCAACCAACAGGACAGCAGATATAACGAACAAAAGAAAGAAAAGAAAAATGAAAATCATCTCACAGCCCCAACATTCTGCTTGTCACTTGTATTGTTTTTAAGTGACTTATGAAGGCCGATGACTCTGGAATGCAGGGTGTCCCATCTTAAGCATGCTCAGGTGTTTGTCTTTTTTGTACTGTGTGATACGATTGCATTAGACATGGATAGTCCTGTTGGACTGAATCTGAGCTCCTGTACCATTTGCATCTACAGTAAATTATCTTATATGTCATCATAATAACGGTTATAATTATTATGTATCATATTTCTCCATATTTCTATCTGTATCAGTGTCTCTGTGTCCCAACCAGCAGCAGCAGATGGTCGCCCACCAAGAGTCAGGGTCTGTCCGAGGTTTCTGCCTGTTAAAAGAAAGTTTTTCCTCGCCACCAAATGCTTGCACTTGGGGGGGGGGGGGGATTGTTTGTTTTTTGTAAATTATAGAGTGTGGTCTAGACCTACTCTGTCTGTAAAGTGTCCTGAGATAACTCCTGTTGTGATTTGACCCTACAAATAAAATTGAATTGAATTGAATATGTTTGATCCAGTTTACTTGACAGATAGCTCATATATAAAAGCCAGTGTTTGTAGTACTCAAGATCGGTCTTGTCTCGGAATCAACCGCATTTTTAAGAGCGGTCAAGGCCACAACTCCCTTTTGATTATCTTATCAAGGCATTTCTCATAAAACACTTATGGCAATTAAAGAGGTGAATGAAGAAGAATCTTAAAGGGTAACTACCATTTTTTTCAACCAGGACCCTATTGTATGACAACATTATGGAAATGATCCCTGCAGAGATAGATATTTTTAAAGGTAGCACTAAACCCACCAGACTCCATTTAATAAAACCATGCTTTTAGCATATCACATTTAGAATTGGTAAACTGTTTTTATGTCAACCAAGTTGTAATGGTTGGAAAAGTGGAAAGACGACCCAAAACGGCATTTTATAGTTTTATTTTGTTTCTGTCGACTTTGAATGAAGTGTATTTTATGATGATAAAATTATTGTTTATTTACATGGAGTCTGGTGTGTTTAGCGAAAGCAATTCATGGATGTTTTTATGTTTAAAAAAAGGATCTGGGTCTGGGTCTTGACTCGGTCTTGACTTGGTCTCGATACACTCTGGTCTTGGTGATGACTTGGTTTCGGTTTAAGTGGTCGTGACTACAACACTGATAAAAGCGGAGACTAATATATAGTGCAATCTATAGACTTTTAAAATTATTTTTGTTTACTTTTTGCTTATATAATTATAGCTATTGCATTTATTATCTGCAAGATCATAGTATATTTACTACTCTACAGTATATATAGTTTAGCGTGGTATCGTATGTATACAACAAGTCCTCCAAACTATAAGACCACATAGGTTGTTTGTTCCAACCCTTTAATAAGACCCATAGGAGAGTTTCATAAATTAGCTCCGTAGAAAAAGGAAATACGACCCACAGGAGTGTTTTCCGTCCTCATTTCTGAATTTAAATTACGTTACTTCAGTTCTGTGCGTACGTACATTCATCTGCAACAATCTGCATTGATTTGTCATGAATTGTCAAGCAAAAATGGCAAAAGCTTCTCAAAGTGTGAGGATTTGCTATTTTTTTAATGCCATTGTAAATGTAACATCTTTGAGTGTTGAACTCTTTGTTGGATAAAAAACTAGACGTCTAAAAAGGTCAACTTGGGTCCTCAGAAATTGTCAGTTTTCACTATTTTCTGACATTTTGTAGACCAAACAATTAATTGAGAAACTAATAAACAGATGAATCCATAATGAAAAAGATCATTAGTTTCAGCCCTAGGCAAGACACATTATCTGACAGTATGTTCATACATATTGTTACTGTACATAATGGAACGTACGCTGTTATTATTTGTATAGAGTATTGCTTTTCACAAATGAAGTTGGAAGGAAGTATCTCTTAAAATGTAAATTCTGCTTCTCCATCAACGCAAGACACACTCAAGCAACCATCTATGAATATTGTGTCATTTAAACATTTTGGGTTGCAATAACCTTTTACTTTACTTTTCGGTTTACAACATTTTGGGGGAAAAGCGGAGTGATGTTATTGCTGCAGTAAGATAGATGCTGGATGGGGAATTTAACAATGGCCACCAGTATGATGTAATACTGGCATTTCTGTCTCTGTAAAATTCCCCTGGGATTAAAGCAATAATCTTAAAGGCATTTCAATGTTGTTATAAGTATAACACACATTATTTAACAATTCTGTAGATGTGCCAGTGTTAGCTAGCTGTTTACGGACAGAAGGCACCAATATAGCATAAAGCCATCAATGTAATACTAATAGCACACACAAGCCTCCATACACTATATTTACAGTATATATGTTGTATCCTTTTTGGGTGCTGTTTAAAATGTTTTAGACCACTGAACATCTAAAATGAAAGTTAATGTACAGATACCGAAAGTAACAAAAAACTGAACAGAAACTGTTTTAGTCTAGATGGACAGTCTAAAAATAGCTCTCTTTCTCTCTCTCTCTCTCTCTCTCTCTCTCTCTCTCTCTCTCTTACACACACACACACACACACACACACACACACACACACACACACACACACACACACACACACACACACACACACACACACAGAATGTATATAATAAACTGTAATAAACTGCAGTAAAACTACGTTTATCAATTTGTTGGCATCATTTTGACCACTTTGACATTCCTCTACGTATTATATGTGTACAGTAACTTCTGTAGGCGGTGGTCGCTTCAACTTAAACTGAAGTTCCTCTTTTTGGAACTGAGCATCCTTGTTGTAAAAGTACAAGTCTTCATTTGTCAATCATCAAAGCATAACTGTCGTATTTTATCCAAAATGTGTTCGACATTATTCATGGTAGATCATCCCCCCCCCCCCTTCCCCCTTATAGTCATCTTTCGGACAGTTTTGCTACCCCCTTTCCACACAAGCAAACACAGATCAATAGGACACTTACCGCGCTTCAACCAATCACTTCGACTATTGTTTCTGCGGTTGTCTATGGGCTCTTCTATAAATTTAGATGACCGACTAAAGAATAATCCTCATTTCTTTTCCGTAGGTTCCATTCCTTAACAGTACTTTTTTGTGTCTGTGGGTTAGGCTGAAGATGCGGACGGGGCGACGGAGCGCAGCGCACTGGGCTTGGACAAGGAAGTTTGTGTGCTGTGCGCATCTGACTGAGTTGGTGAAAAAGAGGAACAAGCTCTCACAGATCGGACTCTCGGTTTAACTGGCTGAAAAAGCCGGCAGTCGTTTTTTTTCAGCTGCTTCTTCAGCGGTACTTTAATGGAATGGAGAGAACAGAAGCTGCTTTGTGCGTCAAAGCGCAGAATAAAATATTAGCCTAGTGTTAGATGTAGATATTTTCTTTCTTTTCTATTGAACATACTGTATATTATCTATTTACTTACTACTACTACTTACTTTCATAGATTAAGACCACTGTCTGGAGGTCATAGTTTACATATTTACATATTTTGCAAATATGTCTACTGTTATTAAACCATTGGATATTATACATATGTACAGGCAAGGGCGTAGGTTTTGTTTTGACATGGGGTGGGGACACACATTATAACGGGGGTGCTGGGGGCAGGTGGCAGAGGGTGGGGGTGGGGGGCATTTTATCAGAATACAGCATAGAAAATCTGCTTAGAAATATAAGTAATATTGAATAAGGTAGAACAACACAATGTAATTCTGCTAAATAAAACATTCATTATTAATTTTCCTTGTTTTCATTTAAAACAAATTGTATATATACAATACACATTTTCTAAAGGCTCAGTCTGCCACTTTTAGGAAAAAACTAAAACTAAACTAAAATGTCAGTGCTGGTCATGTGACAAGGGCTGGGTATATTGGGAGAACAGACAGCCAAGTGATAGTACTCTGATCCAATGGAAATCACAAATGTCAGATTGACTTGCTGTTGACCCCTGCTGACCTTGTCGCGGCACAGCCAGATAACGCTGAAATTACCGAAAGAGGTGAATAACTAGACCAACAGTTGTTTTAATATGTAGACATGTAAATTAGAGCGTTATTGATGTGACAGAGTTCCTTGGTTTCTGTCCGTTTCTCTGTTAAGAATGTTGTTGTTACTACCGCATTGCATTGTGGGATATTCATGCCGGCGTAGAGTCCAGTATTGCATACTGTAATTTTACTACATACTGTAATAGTAAATAGTATGCAATTTGCGTACTTTTGGTTTAATGCTAAGGTTTCGGACATACTTAAAAACCTCACCTACTGTTTTAGCTACTAAATAGCATGTTGGTATGGAATTACGGACCCAGCCCGGTTCTTATTGATTCTCGATTGTGATTCCTTTTGAGTGGTGGAGTTGTAACGGGTCATGTGCTTATTTCCCAGATAAGAGGAACATTTTATTTTGATTCAGTGGTGATTTAGAGTTTTACTGGGCTTTTTAAATGTAAAATAAAGCCACACTTTAGAGCTCCGCTTACTGTGCTTCACGGCTGCAACACAACAGGCGCCTGGAAGTACGTTTGAGATCGCTACTTAAACCAAAACTTGTGGGTTAAATTTGAAACCTATGATTGAATTCGAAACCAAATTTTCCAAACGATTCCAATGAAAAAAACGATTGCATTGGAATCGTAATTTTTGAAACGGTTCCAAGTTGGAACCAGTTCTCGATGCCCAATCCTACTCTTTACGTTGTTCAAATATCTGTTGATTCTTTTAAAAAGCTGTTGAAGATTTTGCTATTCAAACAGGCCTTTAGCCCTTATTTTATGTACCTACGTTTTCCTTTGTACTCCTATGTCTTTTATTCATTGCATTTCATTTTATTGTGAGGCGCTTTGCGATTTCTATCTGTAAAAGGGCCATATAAATACACTTTTACTTACTTACTCACTTACATGTTCGATGGAGGGGAGGATGGACAGAGGGAAGAATGGATAAATGTATGGAGGCGTTGGACAGATGTGAGGGACACATTTGCATGGGGCGCAGAACAGCTCTAACATATTCAAATGAGTTTGACAGCTATCATGCTCAGGGCATCCTCTGGGCGGAGGCAGGCAGCAGAGTGGAGGCGTGGGTGGTTCAGCCCCAGGGCAACAACTGCAGCTCAGCAAAATAACACTTTTAGAGAAAGCTCCCAGCTCTTTGGCTGTAATCCTTAATCAAGAGTCAGGATTAGAAACCGAGTTCCTCTCTGAATCCCGGGCTGCAGTGACGGAGACCGGGAGGGAGGGAGGATAAGAATGAAATGAATGAGATCAGAAAAAAAGATAGAATGAGTTTAAAATTGCTGAAGGATAAAAGAAGATAAAAAAAATCCCAGCATGAGGGATAAAGAGAAAGAATTGGTGTTTAGCAGCTGCTCACAGCTGCAGATGGTTTGGGTGAAGGCACAACGAGCCCTGCGACATACAGTACAAGCCACCGTTTGTATTCAAAATATGAGTTCCTCATTTACTAGGTTGAAGATCCACAAATAGTTTAATTATCACACAGGATATTGCAGCGTACATGGCTGACAGACTGCATAAAAAAATATTTCTGCTTTTTTTCAACACTTTTGCTGCTTTTTTTCTGAGGTTTTTGTCGCTTTTCTCAAATTTTTTTTGGATAATTGTTTTGATGTATTTGTTGCCTTTCTGGAGATTTTTTTCCAAAGTTTTTGTTGCTTCTTTTTGAGTTTTTTTTTTCCAACGTTTTTCACACCTTTTTTTCACGCCTTTTTTTTTTCACGCCTTTTTTTTCAACAATTTTTTCGAAGTTTTTGTCTCTTTGTTCAAGTTCTTTTCCCCAAGTTTTTTGTCTCCTTTGTCGAGTTTTTTTTCTACAATTTCTTTGGATGTTTTTGTCACTTTTCTCAATACATGCAGACATGTCCCGGGACCTCGTTAGATAGTTGGAGATCTCAACTAGAATGACACAGAGAGACACTTGGCTTGGCCATTGTGATGTTCTTGAGTAGTATTTGTACAAATATACAACCACATTTCATATCAGCAGAACCAAGTGGATTTCCTGTGAGAGTAAAGTTGTATCACACCCCACAACTAGGAGAAACTCTTAGTTTCCATGATTTTTACTAGGGCCGAACGATTAATTAATTAATCAAAATCGAAATCAAGCTTTGAAAGAATGTGATTAGCTAATCGTGAAGACCACGATTAATCAAATGTGAAATATTTAGTTGAATGTTTGGTGTAACATTTGATTCAACATTTTTATTCCTTTTTTTCAGCCTACCGCCTCCCTTAGTATAGCTGTCCTTGGGTTTCATGAAAGGCGCTATATAAATAAAAGTTATTATTATTATTATTTTCATTATTATATTTATTGTTTTTTGATAAGATAAATGCTGGAATAATGTTACATATCACAGACTGTTTACAGAAATATCCACATTTAAAGTGTAATTCCATCGGAAATAGACCAAAAGGTGTTTTTCTGCATTAAAACACGTCAAATAAGCCGTGGGGGCTGTAAGCCAAACACATTTTTTAACCAGTAATGTTCAAAACAGCACCAAACCTCGTCAGTAACTTGCTCAGGGTGCCTACACATAAAACGAAGCACCAACAACCTAGTTAGCAAACCCGGAGTTTATCACAGAAGACTGTTAAGAAAACTTACCAAACTGTCTCAGCAGCCATATCCTCAGCACCAAAATGTCACGCGAGATCTCGCACGTCTATTGCTGGAAGGGACTACAGGCAGTCAGGTGTTCAACATTCACTTCTCTAACATTGAACATAACTAAGATAACATGACGTGTATTTGTATGTGATGTACTTCCCAGTCAATAATGTGTGAATTGCCATGAACACAATCATCTAAGATGCACCAGAAACAAGGCTTGGTTAATAACTCAAACTTGCCGAGAACCAAGACACCTGTTTGATTATAGACTCGAGCGGTTGTTAACGGTTACATTCGGTCTCGGTCAGTAGCTTGGTGCACGGTCTCTACAACTCTTTCGGTCCAATGAATCGTGCTGCTCGAGGTTCTACCACCACTCCAGTGGAGGTGCTAATGAGCTAAAAAAACAAACGAGAGTGAGTCGGTTCATTGACGTATGGCACTCAATTCTCCCGGTTCAGTGACAAGAATCGGGTTAATAACCGGCTCTTCAGTCAGTTCGTCATCACTAGTTTGATTAGACTCCGCCATTTCAGTTCCTATGTGATGATTCTTGCCTTGGCCTTGTCTACTCCGAGCCAACACCTGACTGCCTGTAGTCCCTTCCGGCAATAGATGTGCGAGATCTCGCGTGACATTTTGGTGCTGAGGATATGGCTGCTGAGACAGTTTGGTAAGTTTTCTTAACAGTCTTCTGTGATAAACTCTGGGTTTGCTAACTAGGTTGTTGGTGCTTCGTTTTATGTGTAGGGACGCTGAGCAAGTTACTGACGAGGTTTGGTGCTGTTTTTAACAATATTACTGGTTAAAAAAGGCATTTGGCTTACGGCCCCTATCTCGTCCACTGTTTGCGATTTGGAGCTGTAGCATATGCTGGGCCAAGCTCTGTAGTGGTTGATCGACGAAACATACTGTCTCCACGCCTTATTTGACGTGTTTTAATGCAGAAAAACACCTTTTGGTCAATTTTCGCTGGAATTACACTTTAAGAGCAAACTTAAAACTCCTCTTTGATAAAGCTTATAGTTAGGGAGTGAGGAATTGCAGCGTTCGCCTATACTGGCGGGGGAGGGTATATAGCTACAGACACGGCACCCATCCTCTTCTCTGCTTCTCTTCATAGTCCGATTCAGCTACCAACCCTTGTAGGGCTGGCTCAGGTTTGCCTTGGACTATTTTATAGTTATGCTGCTATAGTTTTAATCTGCCTGGGGACTTCCTTTGACACACTGATCTCCTCTCTCTTTCCATCTGTGTGCATTCATGTTTCAGAAATGCTTGTTACTAACTTATCGCCAGGGAGCTTATTCCCCGGAGTCCTTATGTTTTCTCGGCTCACAGTTTTCCTTGGATTGGGGTGGCACCTAAATCATGGTTGCAGCTGCCGTGGTCTTGCTCGATGCCCTGCCCTACTATGCTCTGCAACGACCCGCTATGCCCTATATTTCCTACTCTATCTGTAAAGTATCTTGAGATAGCTCTTGTTATGATTTGATACTATAAATACAATTGAATTGAACATTGAAATGTCCTATTTTCAGTGGATTTTTCATTTATTTATTTAACATGATTGTAGAAGGTGAATTATGTAGCTAAAAATAATAATCCCAATTCGTATCGTAATATCTGGCAGGTAAATCGCAATTCGACCCCCCCCCCCCCAAAAAAAAAACAAAAAAACATTCAGCCCTAGTTACTACATGGCTTTTCATCACACTGCAACTGTTTTGCAAAATGTCCTGAACAAAACGTCACGACACGATGCTACGTTTCCCAGAAGTCGTCATTATTCACTGAATGGGTGAGTGAGACACACACACAAGAGGGTGTGTGGGAAATGGTACAAACTATACGAGTTGGATCATATATACAGTAGTGGGAACTACAGAAGCAACATTCAAGAACAGACATTTATTTCTACATTAATAGTAAAGCATTCCGACAACATTTTCTACGAGTGTACATTGTATCATTCTAAAAAACAAAAGATCTGTTAAGACAACACAACAACAAAGCATTTAGCTTGACAGAGTAGCATACTACAAAAGTGAAAGCACAATATTACATTTAGTACACAGTAGCAAAGTCAATCATGTTTTAATCACCAGAGAGAGATGCGAATGGCAGGGGGTGGCTATTTTGTCCACTGACCATTGACCGAGAATTGTACTTAATGGACTCTAATGGCATTTAAGAGGCATGATAGAAACAGTAGAAATCAATAAAACAGCATACATTTTCACACAGGATAAAAAAGTGCACAATTTTGAAAAAAAGAAAAGAAGGACAAATAATAATCTCGTATTTTGAGTAAATATCGGCTGATTGTGCCTCTTGATTAGGGCATCTCCATTAAAAAATATATTTTATATATTTACACAAAATGGACACAAAAATAAAGGTCATTCAGCTGACTCTGTCACTGTGTTTTATCGCTTCCATCCACCCGGCTTACCGCAAGCTGTCACAGCTGTGAACGGAAAGTTTATACTTGCAAAATGTGTGCATTCTGAAAATGAAAAAGAGGAAGAGGAACATGTCTTCTTTTTTTCTTCTTTGTTGGTCACTTAAGAGGAGGTTAGGCTCTGTGGCAAAAATAAGCAGGCTGTGACAGTAATGCCAGGAAAGTGAAATAATTATAAACACCTTACATACAATTAGTATAGTGTGAGATGAGTAATGGAGAGGAGCAATATGGGTTTAGGCATTAGCAGTGGGATACCCAAACACAGATTTCTTTGGCTATAAGATAACAAAAAAGACAATTCTGCAAACGGTTAATTAGATGGAATATATATATATATATATATATATATATATATATATATATATATATATATATATATATATATATATATATATATATATATTGCGTCATCCTCTGTGTCATCCAACCCCAAACTAACTTTTGACCTTTGATCTTACATCTCTAATTAAAATCCACTATATTGTTAATATATATATATATTAGGGCTGTCAGTTTAACGCGTTATTAACGGCGTTAACGCAAACCCATTTTAATGCCGATAATTTTTTTAACGCACATTTAAGGCACAGAGAGAGCAACGGGATCTGTTAGTCCACTTCTTTAACTGTCTATGGCCACGCCATGTCCCGCCTTACGAAGCAGCTGATTGGTTTGGTTTAGGCATTTCACCGCGAGTAGTTAGGATAGTGGATTGGTCAGGGGATAGGACCTGAACAAATGAAGTTACGTTACCTTGGACGCCTGGCCAATAGTAGTGATTGAAGGGCGGGTCTTGTAATTTCGCAGACCGGAAACAAAACAGATACAAGCCGCAGCTGGTTTGAGCCAAAGTGGTTTGAGCTTGCTAGCCGCGTAGCTAGTAGGCTCGTCACGGCGATTAGCTTCGGAGCGAGTAGTAACTCTACAGTCAGAGAGAGAAACAAAGTGTCTCCTCTGTTCTTTCTGACCACGGTGGGAAACCTGGAGCAGGAAAACCCTCTCCTTGATTTTACGTTGGTTATGAACATGGATGTATTAAGAGAACGGTTATGAACGAGAACGAGAACCAGGAAATGAGTCACGGGAAACCAGTTGCTATGACAACGGCTATGCCGCTGACGACGCTATGAACCCATAGACAGTAGGACGAGCCACGCTCGCCTCAGGCATGAGGCAGTACTATCTGCAGTACTATTTGAAATGGAAAATCGAGGTAACAGCGTTACATTATGTGACAGATTATTATCTCCAAGTGTGAATGTTAGTGTGAAATTGAACATAACGTATATGACAATGTTGTTTTCAATAAAAAAAACATTGTCACAAAGAAAGCCAATCTACTTATCCATGCTGATAAGAGAATTAAAATGAGAAAATATAATGGGACAAAAAGAAATCAAGGGACATTTAGAATAGATAAAAATGTGCGATTAATTGCGATTAATCGTGAGTTAACTATGACATTAATGCAATTAAATAATTGCTTGACAGCACTAGTATCTTTTGGTATGCATTTCAGAAAAAAAATGGTTAGGATTCAGGTGTAATTGCAAATAGTGATTAATCATGATTAATCCACTGAAAATTCTGATTAATTCGATTAAAAATTTTAATCATTTGACAGCCCTACTTTAAACCAATCACAATCGCCTTGGGCGGTGCTCAGGGCCGGACGGAGACAAGGTCCGCTGCAAAATAGCCTCGGGAAGGAACTTGTGTTTGTTCAAAAGTTGTTAGTTGATAGTCATGCAACAGAAAACTCAGATTGGACAGATAGTCTAGCTAGCTGTCTGCATTTACCCTGCAGAGATCTGAGGAGCAGTTAACCATAGTCCTCAGAAATCCACCGACGTTTAGAATTACAACACAAAGAAAGCGGAAGGAAACGGACATCCGGCTGAAAAGAGTGACATCCAGTGGAATTTTCGCTGACAATGGAGCAATCCGGTAGGTGGAACGTTGTGGATATAGACTAGGTGGACACAAACACAACTCCAAATCAATGCTAATGTTGCTCTGTGTCTGCTGAATGTGTAAAGAGACAACTGTTCGCTAACATGTTTGCCACATCAACATTATACTGGTATAAATACATCGTTGTTCTGTTTACAAGTTGTTTCTGCTGCCCCCGAGTGGCCAAAATGCAGTTATTGCAAGGTTAGAGCCATTTTATGTATCGGAAATAATTTACAGTTTGAATGTTGACTACCCAAGTAGTTTCCTAAAAAAATAAAGCTGCAGCTTGGTTTTTAGCGTCCTCTAAGTCTGTGTTTTTCAAATGGGAGTACATGTATCTTGGGGGTACTTTGGTGTACTGCAAAGGGTACGTGAGATTATTTCATATATATATATATATATATATATATATATATATATATATATATATATATTAGGACTGTCAATCGATTAAAAAATGTAATCGAATTAATTATATACTCTGTGATTAATTAATCTAAATTTATCGCACACATCATTTTTGCTGTGAAAGTATTTTAAATATTTTAATTCAAATGAATCAATGAATAATCAGCATTAGTGACATTAAAGTTAAAAAACTCTTTTTATTATTATTTTCACTGTTCAAATAATGACCGTAACAATCAACAATATGCTGAGGAAATAAATTAAAAAGTGCTTCAGGATTCCTGAATCAGGAATAGGGTTATTTCACTAGTAAATTGCTATTGAACGACAAAAACATCCACCAGATTTTACAATAACGTTGAATGCACCACGAGGCTGTAGGTTACCAGTTTCTTTGAACGCACCGTCTCCGTCTGTGTTTTTTGGACAACTCTGCAGCTGCAGAAGTGTCAGAATCCTCTACAGTGAGTGAAACACAGTCAAACTTTGAACCGTTTAGCGATATTTTAACCGTGTTTAATCCAGGTGCTAGCTAGCGGTAGGCTAACCTACTTTACCAGCTGTTGAGTGTAGTGTTAACTAGCGCCACGTGTTTCCTGTGGCGACGCATTCTCTCATCTCCCTCCTTCATTTTACAGTCTGGTGGCTGGTGGGTGAAAGGTCAATATGGAATGGATTAATCTGCGGGGTTTTTTAACACGCTATTTTTTCTCAGATTAATTAATCGAAATGAACGCGTTATTTTGACAGCCCTAATATATATTAGCCCTAATATATGGCATATCATATCATTAAAAAAATATCAGTCATGCATAAAATTATTTTTCTATAATAATGAAATATATAATATTTGAAATGTAGCATTTAAGTGTTTTCAGTTACAATGTACAGTGCAGTTATGTATGCCTCTTTACATAGGCAGGTTTTTTATTTCTATCAAAAATATTTTTGCACTGGGCAGGGGTACTTGGCCAAAATATATATATATATTTCAAAGGGGGTACGTTATTTAAAAAAAGGTTTGAGAACCACTGTTTTAAGTCATTGTTTTGATGTTATGGCCCAGAACTTTACTTTTTTGGCTCATCACTTTTATCAGTTTCATTTTCAGCCACAGCAGCTAGCTGTTTTCAGCAACAACAAAAAAACACTCTACATGCCCAGCACCAACAGAGCCTGACATTTCCCTCAGAGAGTTGGTGGAAAGCAAAACAGAGCTAAAACGAGAGTAATTATTGGACTTACATTCATCAGGTTGCCAGAAACACGACTCCTGATGAATGCAAATTAAAGAAGGTTGCTCCATGTTTGCTGGTGTAAATACTCCAAGTCTGTTGTGTTTACAGCTTGTTGCGCTGCCCCCAGGTGGCAAAAACAGTCAGTTGATGCAGGTTTACGTGAGATCACAGTTGATATCCTACTCTTTAGCCGGGGCTCTTCCCCTCAGTTCCCGGAGTGATCTTGTTCTTCTTCTCCTGTTGGATGTCTGTGAGGAAAAAAGAAAACACTTCCTTTTGGTGAGGGAGAAACAGTGGGAGAGATATTTTTCATGATGGTTACAGTTTTACACGTACAACTAAAGACCGAACTGAAGGAAGTTGCAAGATGGACAATGATTGAGACCATCAGCTGAGCAGATGTCAAAGACCCTGTTTACACTTGATTTTAAAATGCGTCTTGGGCCATCGGATCACAAGTGGACAATGATAAATGACCACCAAGACACATTGTGATCCGATCACTCAAACCCCTTGCCGAGTTGCTCTGGACCGCATTTCCTCACACAAATTTTGTAATGTAAACACTAATGTGTCCTGATGCATCCTTCACAAGGACTTAACTATTTTAGGAAAATACCTCATCAATGAAGGATGTGGTGGTTTTAGTGACTTCATTTTACGAAAAGTTACACAAAGTGTTCCGTGACCATCTATCGTTTTGCCCTATGGAAGGAGATGTGTTGGGTTCTGCTGACAGTGATATCTCCAGCTGTACTAGTCTGGATCAACAAAAGTTAATTTACAACCTTACAAAAACAACCTTTGAGCTAGCAACTCTGAAAATGGCAAGTTTTGAAGAAACTTTGGATCGTGCAACAAGGCAGGCCTGCTTGGTTCTTTCGGGGAATGATTTTAAAGATTGACAAAGAATATTTTTACAGCATTTGCTATCCACCTGGGAGATTTTGGGACCTATTGGCGGGGATTTGCTATGGACAAAATACACACTTTGATACTCTGGTAAGAGCAAATGAGGTTTAACCATGTCGCCAGCTAATTTCAATAGCTCACATTACTGTATTGTGTAGGCAGTAACAAAATCTGAACACAATGGGTTAGATGGAGAGGCATGATAGACACAGGTGTGCCTCAGCTGTCCACTTGTGTTCGGATCACTAAACACATTTTAAAACCAAGTGTAAACAGGGTCAAAGTGTTGAGATCAAGTAAATATACCCTTCAAAGTTCATCTGATTTACACACAGGATTTTGGCTTCAGTGCAAAGACAGTCTCAAATCTAAAAGAACAGTTTGACATTTTGGGAAATGCGCTATTTTTCTTTCTTGACAAGAGTTTATTTATGTGGGATGGTAGAGATGTGACTTGCAAGTGTGCACATCATCAAGGCGGTTGTGTGATTACGGAGTTGGTTGTGTGGATTAAAATACTGTGCATTGACAATATTAGATCCAGGTTGAACAACAGACTTTGGATGATGAGAGGCCTCTTGTCATGGTTTTCAGGCACCTCGCTATTATTAAGTGAATTATATATGTATGGTATTTAAGGGATGTTGACCAATCCCTTAAATATGGAAGTACAATATTTATGTAAGTGAAATAAATATATGGACCGAGTGGGGAAAAAACATTTTGTTCCATAAAGCTTTCAAAATGTGATTTGACTGGAAGACCACGCCCAAGAGAGACAGAAAGAAAGGAAGAAAGACACAAAAGAACTTGAAATGTGAGCTGAATGTGAGCTGATGCCTACGGTCTGTTTCCGAGTCTCTGTCGGTTTCTGTCTCCACAGATACCCTCTTTCTCTTGCAGCCCTGGCTGTTTTCTTGTCCTGACACACTCTCGTCCTCGTCCTGCTCATCTGAGCTGCTTCTCGGCTCTGCTGCTGCCGATGCCTGTGATGAAGCAGAGGAAGCAAGTGAAAATAAACTAGAAACAGCTCATATTTACACATGCTTACAAAGCCTCATCTGTATCTGCTTTAGAGGCTTGAATTACCGTACCTTGCCACTTGATATTAAGGATTTCTGCAGAGCAGAATTCAGAGTCTCCAGCGCCACTACTGTTACAGAAACATGACACCAGTAAGTATTATTCACCTGTGCACAGTAGGTATATATGGATGCACACACACAGACACATATTAATCTGAGCTCTTCACCTGGGCGTAATGATATAGTGAGGACAGGCACCTTCTTCCCGTTCCCGCTTTGGTCTGTCTTCCCATTCGCCTCCTCTTTCTGCTCCTGCTCTTTGATTACCTGCTGTGACAGGACCATCATACCATTAGTCTGGATCAATAACGGTTCATTTACTGGATAGTTCCGGCGCCGCCAATTCCACCGGATGTCTTGTCAGTTATCCCTCACCTTCCGCTTTCTTTGTGTTTACGTAAACTCCAGTCGCATCGAGGAACTTGAACCTCTGAGCCAGCAAGCTAATGTTAAACGCTGAAAATGGCAAGTTTTGAAGAAATTTAGAACGTGCAAAAAGCCAGGCCTGCTTGGTTCTTTTGGGGGAATGATTGTAAACATTTACAAAGAATATGTTTTTACTATCTACCTGGGACGTTTGGGGACCAATATGAGAGGATTGGTTTGGACGAAGTACACACAGTGATTCACTGGTAAGAGGAAATTACGTTTAACCATGTATCCTGCATTTACTCTCTAACTGGGATGTTTTCGGACCGATGGGGTGGATAGTTGCAGACAAAATTTTGCAAACCATTTTGCAGAGCCACCGTCACTACGTCCAGAGCTTAGCACCACCCAAGAAAATTGTGATTGGTTTAAAGAAATGCAAACAACCCCTGACCGATTTTTCTCCTATCCAGGAGTGTATGTGTGGAGGGACCAGACCTTCCTCTGCAACGCTGTGGAGATAGGTCTAGCAATGCGAGGCTATCATACCATGAACCTTGTTTGTCCCCTCTTTACCATCACCCCCATGTCTTTTAATCTTCTTGCCAAAAAAATTACCTTGTGGTTATGGTCACAGGCAGACTCTTCCTCTTGTTGATTGACTGGTGGGATAGAGGGGCATGAGGGAGGGACGACAGGAGATGGTGATGATACTGGTCCGTGTGGATTTGCCTTCCCATCATTGTCAGGACACCTCTGTACTCTCTCTCCAGTGTGTAAGGCTAAGGCTGAATCATCTGTTGGCATTTGGCTGGATTTGGACTTTCCATGATCCGATAGGTCCAGAGGCCCATCAAACGCCTCTCTAAGCTCTCCAGACACCCTCTCGGTCTTCAATGGTGGGATATCATTTTTCTCCTGGGCCTTAGTTTGACGCTCTACATCTCTGACATCTTGCTTTGACGTACTTGTCAACCTGAACACCACAGTTGGCTCTTTTGCAGAGGGTTGAGGGGTACTCTGCTTGTGCCAGGGAGACCCAGAAACCTGACTTCTAGAGCTGGTATGTTGGCTAGTTGGGATCAGGTTGGGAAAGCGTAGCAGGCTTGGTTTGGAAGAAGGTTGCGCCACCAGACTGGTCGCTGGAGCAGCTGCAGTAATCAAGTCAGAGGATTCAGAAAAGGACCAGAGGACAGTAGCAGGGCTGCTCTTGGTTGGTTGAGGACGGCAGGGGACAGGAGCATGGAGCACATGTCTGCTGGGGGTCACTTCTCCACCGGTTGAGAAAGAAAAGTTCTTAAGGAGAGCTTGAGGAAGGATAGAGGATTGCTGGTCCAGTTCCTCAACACTCTGAGCTCTAAGTTATGTGAAACAGAAGCGGAGAGGTTAAAATGTCCGTGTAGGTCATTAGGGCCACAGTGTTGGGCAGTAATGTATTACTTTGTAACAATAATATGATTACTTTCTCAGTAACAAGTAGTATAAGGCAATACAAAAAGATTTGTAAATGTTTAATATGAGCAATTGAAGCTGGGTAGTGCCTTTTGATGTGCTTCTTTTAGTTCCCACCCAATCACTGATTTGTCAATTCACTGTCCCACACTTCCATACTCTCATATAGTCCAATGTCCCTTTGTCTCACCTTCTCTCCACAACACGGGTTACATTATGTTCCGTCTTCCAGGATAGAGGCTTGTATGACTCCTTTGAGAAACAAAAAGAAAATGACCATGTCTGTGGATATACACTATCATACAAATTAAAGTAATAGTGTTAAACCTTTGTTTCCCCCTGTTTCCACTCGTTATGATAAGCTAAGCTAACTGCCTTCAGGCCACAGCTTCAAATTTAAAGGACAGGTATGAGAGATGTGTCGATCTTCTTATCAGACTCTCCGCAATAAAAAAAATATTAGTATTTCCCAAAATGTTGCATTATTTCGTTGACATGCGCATGCATTTTAATGGGTATGCTTTTGAGAAACTTACAGATTGGCTTCCGTTCATCCCTCTCAATTGTCTGTGTACACTTTCTGTTGGATCAGAAACGCAGACGTGAGCTTAATGTAAGAAGGCGAGAATGATAATCAACAAACAAACAAACACCTTTCCTCCTCCCAGCTCTTCCTCATCCTCACCTTCAGTTCTTTGGTTGGCCTCAGTTTTCAATGCAACATTGCCACCTGCTGGCTGGTTACTGGCCCTGCTGGTTGCCATAGCGAGGAGGGCGTCAGGTCCAGAGGAGGGGGAATAGTCGGGAGGGCTGGTTGGTTTGACGTCTGGGGTGGTGCTCCTATTGGAGGAGTGGTCACTGTGACCTCTGCTACACAAACAGAATAGCATAGTCGCTGTGTGAGAAATCACAATCAACTCCTAAGAGTTGTCATGGAGCTCCTTTTTCAATGCTTGTCATGATGTTTGTTATACGGGCAAAATGTGTTGATATATATCCAAAATACTTTGAGTAATAACAGACATGTACTCAAAATTAAAAATAGCTTGTTTAGAGCCTCCTCTAGAAGCCTGATTCTTTTAACTTAAAAGTTAACCCTAACCCCCTACTCCTACTCCTAACCCTAATCCTTACAAGTTTTAAGCACTGCTGGGAGGGGGCACCCACACTTCTGTTGTATTCATTGTAATATAATGACAATAAAGGTTTCTTATCTATCATATAAAGTTGAATCATCCTAAAACTTTCTAATAAAACACCATATACTCACTTGAGTGCTGCTCTTAAATGCCTGAGCTCATCGCTAAGTCTCTTGTTCTCCTTTTTCATGATGGTCATCTCCCCCGCTACAACACAGACCACAAGTCACGATCAGAGCACCGTACAACACACTCGCCTCTAAAATGTATTTTTATGGGGAAAGTAAACACATGGATAGAAGGGTGCCAGAAGGCAAAGAAGAGTTGAATGGAGAAAGAAAATGTTTTGGTAGACCTACTGATGCAAGACTTATATGAAACATAAGAGACAAGTTATGGATGAGGAATGGATAGAAGGTTGGTTTACTGATTTGACAGACAGACATAAGCAGAATACCCATTAGAGAGATGTGCTGGAGGCTTTGCATCTGTGAGGCTTCAAATTCCATCTGTCTTCTCTTGGCTACCTCCTGAGTTACTGTACATCTGTCACACAGCCCCGCCCTCAGCCTACACAACATCAGAAACATCATTTAAAAATGATAATGTTCACATTAAACACACATTTAACAATCCATTAAAGTGAGACTGCTTACTTTTGAGAGAAGAAATAACACATTCTACAGTACCTTTGACAGATGAAACGGTGTATGTATTGGTTATTTAATTGCACCATTGCTTAACCCTCGTGTTGTCTTCCCGTCGATCATACAACTTCCATGCATGTTCATTTGCAGCCACACACATTTCTCAGTTCAATACACTCAGGGGCTTTGCAGCTAGTTGGTCTGGTATGATCACTAGTTTACATGTTGTTAACCAAATGCAAGACAACAGCGGAATGTAACATCAGTACCTGTTTTCCAGTGTCTTGATGTTCTCGATGAGTAATCTCTGCTGTTCTTTCATCTGCTGGTTTTTGGTGAACAGTTCCTCCATGCGCTTTGTATCACTATTTACATGCATGTATAGACACACACACACACACACACACACACACACACACACACACACACACACACACACACACAAGCACATACACGCAAAACAAGAATGTTTGTCTGCTGTCAGAATGAATGCCAAACAGATAGCCTGTCTTTTTTATGATCAGTGAGAAACAGAATTATACGTCTTCTCTGGAACATAAAGACAAGATTATAATTGGCCTTGCACCTCTTGATGTTGGCAAACACAAGTTGCTTCTGCAACGATAGCATTCTTAGGTCGTTGTAGGGAAAATAATAATTTTACTGACCCGGGAGAGAGGGGTAATATTCTGAGAAAAAACTCAGAATTTCTAAGATTAAAGTTGTAAATTAACGAAAAAGAACTCGGATATTCTCTGAGATTAAAGTGGTAAATGTGGAAATGGAATGAATAATTTCTCTGCAATGTTCACACTTTGCAAAGTCATCCAGTGGGCCTGATTGGACCCTTTGGCGGGCCGTATGTTTGACACCCCTGCTCTAAAGCATGAGAGTATGCCCCAAGTATGAAATGCCTGAGGACCTGACACAAACATTTCTCTTCAAAACAATCTATGGCTGAACCTCTTGGCACAAGCGATTTATTTTCTCGATTAATCGATTAGTTGTTTAATCTATAAAATTTCTGAAAATGGTGAAAAATGTCAATTAGTGTTTCCCAAAGCCCAAAGCTGGAATAAAAAAAAAAAATCACTCAAATTAATTAATCGATTATGGAAATCATTGGTAGTTGATTTGATAGTTGACAACTAATCTGCATCTCTATTATTATTATTATTATTATTATTATTATTATTATTATTATTATTATTATTATTATTATTATTATTATTATTATTATTATTATTATTATTATTATTATTATTATGTCATTTGTATTTAAAACACATTGTGTTGCATTTTACTAATGTATGAAATGTGCTATATAAATAAAGTTGACTTGACTTAAAGAACATGCAGTGTGTCTGATTTTTCAGACACATATGGGTTCCAGTACTATATTTAATGTCCTCCTAGTTTCAAAGCTGTTGCTGCATTTTCATGTTCCAGCTCCCACTATTACACTCCTCTTTTCCAGCGGTGGACGAGGACATCAGATCATTTATATCAGTAAAAGCATCAAGAACACGCTATGAAAAGTGTGACTACATTCAAAATGTTACTTACAGAAGTACAGAAGTGTCATTACCAAAATGTACGTTAAGTTGATGGATGGACTTTAGGAGGAGCCCCCCCCCCCCAACACTGAACTCAACATCAGTCGCCATGCTCAACAACACTGTGTTTGTAAGCCACCTGAGGGAATTCAACCTGCCTCAACCTGCCTCAGGAGCTGCTGATCCAGTTCATCACTGCAATCATCCAGTCTGTTCTCTGCACGACCATCACTGTGTGGTTTGGATAGGCCACCAAACAGCACAGGAACAGTTACACTCAGCTTTCACACTTAGACGGTTTCAACTTTTTAAGTGAACTCTGGGTGATTTATTGGCATCATTTAAGCCAGGGATCTTCGACAGACTGTGGTTGTACTGGGCAGCTTCCAGGTATGAATGTGTAACTGGGTGAATGTGACAGGTCGTTGTTGCAAATGAGAAATTGTTCTCAATCGACTTACCTGGATAAATAAAGGTTAAAACAAAAGAAAATACAGGGGGGCCTCCAAATTATTGTTAATTTGAAAATAGTTTTTTAAAGAAAATTTACAAAATACTCAACATGAATCCAACATATTTTTAGCAAATATAAATCCTCACTGCTTACTGGCCTATAGTCAAGGTAGTCACTAAGGCCATCCACAAATCTGTGCCACATTAATTGTTGGCATGATTTTATAAAAATGAATGGCTTAATATTCTATGCAAAAAAGGTACAGGCTTTAGACTGCCCTACACATTATTGTAGGCCCAGTTTAACATGCAACTTCATGTAGTAGGTGGTCTCTGCTCCGTCTCTCTTTCAGTTAAGGGGTCCTTGGCCCGAAAAACATTTAAGACCCCTGATTTAAGCTATGATGTCTGGAAGTTGGCAAATATGCTAATTATTATTATTATTATTATTATTATTATTATTATTATTATTATTATTATTTTATTTATTTCAGACACATCAATAATGGTCCATAGTACAGAATTAATATTAAAAAAAGAGAAAAGAAGACACACAAGAACAATACATTTATCTCCTGGATAGGCTCATAAGCCAGTGAGTCCAAATACCAGAGGAGTATCGCACCGAGCTTAGTCCAGGATTGGTCAATACAGTGATGATACTGTTCGTGTTATGGTTTTGGGGTTTTTGTCTTATTTTGGTAGTCTGTTTTGTATTTAGTTTCCTGTTTTATTTTGAAGTCTGGTTTTTCTCCCTAGTCTTGTCTGGTTTTACTTCCTGTCTTTTGGTTTTTCCCGCTCTTGTGATTGTCTGATGTTTTCCACCTGTTTCCCAGCCCTTGTGTCACCTGCCTCTTGTTTCCTCGTTATCCTCTGTATTTAGTCTTTGTGTTTCCCTTGTCCTGTGTCGGATCATTGTTTACTGTTTTTGGTTTCGTGTCTACTACTTGTGCTCCGGTTTTTGTATTTGTGTTCTTGCCGTGCCCTGTTTGTCCATGTTCGTTCCGGTTGCCAGCGTGTTCGTCTGTAAGTTTGTTCTTTTAGATTTCTTTATTTTTGGACTTATGTTTTGCCAGCTCCTTCTGGATTTTTTGTGTTACTTTTCCCAGTTGCATTTTTGTTGGATTCCCTGTTTTGTTGTATAAATAAATCCACGAACACCGAACCTTCTTCTGCCTGCCTTGCCTCTGGATTTGGGTCCACCATTCCCTACTAACCTTAACAGTTCGCCGAGCTCGAAAGCCTGCACATGCACCTGTACATAAGATTTCGTAGTACAGCAGGGCAATTTGGCAAACCCACGTTCACAAACATTTGGCTTGCACTACTCCATCGTGGGACCGTCAGTAACATCCGCAAGGCATCATTATACGCTACAGTTAGCTTTTGCATACTACTCTTTTTGTAGCGTCTCCACAAGTGTGCAGTATACATGGCCTTGAAGAGTCTGATTTTAACAGGTGTTGAGCACATTCCAAACCGGCGGATCAGCATGTTAGCTTGTCCATAAAGCATTCCACACTGTCTGTGAATGTCATCAGACAAGTCTGCAGTCACATAGTGCCCCAAATATTTACATTCATTAGTGACCTTAAGTCTGTTACCTGACAAGAAGAAATCAGGGAATGTCAGTTTGGAGTCCTCCGTGCTATCATAATATTACTTTTCTTTGAGTTGTATTTTATATCAAAATTTATTCCATACTGAGAGCACACGTGCAACAGCTCTTGTAACCCTGCGCTATACGGACTAAAAATAACGAGGTCATCAGCGTACATTAAGTGGTTAATGGTACTGTTGCCAACCCTACAGCCCGTTCCACATTCATTTAAAAACCTTGACAATTCGTCCATATAAACATTAAATAAAAACGGAGACAAAATGCTGCCCTGTCTTACTCCATTTGACACACAAAATGATGGAGATGAGCAATTTCCCCATTTTACAGACATTAACTGATGGCCATACCATAAAACAAGAATTCTCACAAGACATTTTGGAGCACCTTTCTTATACAGCTTAGAGAATAATTTTTCATGGTTTACATAGTCAAAGGCCTTTGAGGCATCAATAAAACACATAAAAATTGTTGTATTTTGTCTATTGTACAGATCCAAAATTTCTTTCAAAGCAAAAATGCACATATCTGTTCCATGTTTGGGTTTAAAGCCAAACTGGTGATCAGATGTCAGAAAAAACTCTTCCATCTTATTAAGAATGGACCTTTCCAGTACTTTAGACAAAGTACTGGCCAGAGCTATAGGTCTGTAATTGTCTTTACTGTTGATTTTGCCAGTTTTATCTTTTACAATTGGAACTAAAATGACAGACAATAATTGATCAGGTAAGACTCCATATATTAGGAATCCTGTAAAACAAATAGCGAGCAAAGGATACAGTTTACTGCTAGCATATTTTAAATGCTCATCAGATACCCCGTCTGCAGCACATTGTATTCCAACTTCATCACTATCTCAACGACTTCTTGTGGAGTGACAATCACATCTTCACTCCTTTCAATTTTGTCAACAGTAAAAGGTTCACTCTTAACAGCATTAAAAATTCCAAAGTAGTGTTTTTGCCACATCTGTGCAATCTGTTCTGCTCCATTTACACCATCAATATGTGTTGGTAGGGATAATTTATTACTGTTCATTCTTTTTATTTCTTTCCAAAAGTCTGTAGGACTATTGCTTTGCAGTTTCCTAGCTAATAAGTCCGCCTTAACAGTGTTCTCATTATTTTTAATAAACCTTAGTGCATATTTCAAATTTGCCCTTGTTTTCTTCATATACTCAAAGACAGGACCACACTTGGGTCTGCCTGATTCAACAAAAGAATTGAATGCCTTTCTAGCCTCAGCATGGGACTGCTCCACATATTCATTCCAGCCTGGTTTAACTTTAAATGTCTTCATCTTACACTGAGGTTGACTTGAGACACGGAGAGAATCTACAATCTTATCATACAATGTGCACAGTTCAACTCTGTGTTGCTGATTCTGACAGTGAATATCATTACAGGTTACAGCAGTTTTAGGCAGCTCAATATTACTCAGCATGATTTCAGTTTGGCCTACATATGTACAAATGTCCTCTTTCGTTAAGGTGGACCATTTAATTTTTCCAGCTTGCGTCTCATTGCTCATACACTTAAGAGATGGCACTTTGCCCACATTCACCACAAAAGAGAAGGGCACATGGTCTGAAATAGCAAATTCATAGTTGATCCGGATGGATACAATAGAATCATGAGCATCACTGGTACATATACAATGATCTAACCAGGAGGTGGTATGCCACGCCTCACTGATGTAAGTATAACTGTTGTTTGGTAAAAGTGCTTCACTGGCGAGAGATAGACTATTTTCTGAGCAAAAATGCTTTAAATGAATAGCAAACAAGGACCTATTATCTGAGAGATCCGCATTGAAGTCCCCCACAATAAAGGTGCTGCTAGAAGCATTATCTTGTATATAAGCCATAATATAGGCCAGCCTATTGAGGTACTCAGATTCATTGTCAGAACATTCATATGGTGTATATATGTTCAGTATTGTTAACTTTTTATCCTCACAACATAATTCCACCCCTATAGCCCAGTCAACATTAAGCCTAACCACTTTAATCAGATGGTCATATTTTTTTCGCCACAACACCGCAACACCTCCAGGAATTCTGCCACGGACTAATCAGCCATACACCGCAAAAAATAACTTAATTTAAGACACAATCATCTAACAAGTAATATTTCTGTGAGATATAGGGACGTTTTTAGATGATGCATCTTAAATATCTTGTTAAGTGAGAGTCTTTAAACATCTTGTTTTGAGTCGTATCTCAGATGAAACAAACTTTTTTTTGACATCGTAAGGTTTTTAAGCTGCTGTGTTATTTGTAAAAGATGAATCATGTTGTTTCAAGATTATGTCTTATTTCAAAAAAATCTTACCAAGTGAATTTTTACTTGTTCCATCGCCATTGGCATTGATTTTTTTAAAACCTATTGCAAGCAAAAACACATTGCATTCATTGCTGTTGTTTTTATTTTTACTTATTTAGTGGCCTTTTTTCCAGATTGTTATTTTATCTAAAGCAAAAACCAAATCAATTCAACGTTCAGTCAAATACAGAGCAATGTGTGAATGGAACTTACTCCTGAATCATATTAAATAACAAAACACACAGAATATTACCTTAAAAAAACAGTATCTAATACTAACTCTTTGTAGTGAGTCAGTTATATCAGCTTTTTTATCATCACCTATTTAGATATAGATTCATTCGGAGTTGTGTAATGTTTTGCTTTTTGTTTAATTTCGTCAGCTGCAATTTTGTAAATTCTGCAAAGTTGTACTTTGTGTAGTGCTTGTGTAATGTGATGTAATGTCTAAACTGCAGGACCCCAGGAAGAATAGCTTCTAGCTTATGCTGAAGTTAATAGGGATCCAAACAAACAAACACATATTTATCACTGACCAGGATTTTTGACTTGGCTTTTCATCTATAAATACTTTAAAGTTAACAATTTGGCTGCTAAAACATTCCTGGGGGTTGAGGAGTGATGATCACAGAAGTCCAACTCGTGAAATACATACCACTTCACCGATACCGAATCTCATTTTAAACTTAGTTGCAAAGTTGGCATATCCTGGTCGTGCTGAAGCAGAAACATTGCGCTACAATATCTGGGATGGCATAGTATAGATCGACGACGGTTCATTTCGACAAGCGGCTCTTTCTTTGTGTTTACGTAGAACTCAGGTTGCATCCTGGAACCGCAACCGGAACCTCTGAGCCAGCAAGCTAATGTTAAACGCTGAAAATGGCAAGTTTTGAAGACAATTTGGATCGTGCAACAAGGGAGGACTGCTTGGTTCGTTTGGGGAATTATTGTAAAGATTTTCAAAGAATATGTTTTTACTATCTACCTGGGCCGTTTGGGGACCAATATGAGAGGATTGGTTCGGACGAAGTACACACGGCGATTCACTGGAAAGAGCAAATGACCTCTCTAATGTCACTGTCCCGCATACGACCCACTTCCGCTCAAAATGGACGCTCTATACACTTTGTTATAACTTTTTACACATTAAATCTTCACAATATACGGCCATGCGATACACCACTTGAAAGCTTAGCCTCTCAAGATTAATTTAAGCCCACACACAAAGCATAAGGTGATTTATAGAAGTTATAACACTGTTAAAGACAATAAATTAATTAAGAATTACACTGCGCAGCTGGTGTGTGTGCATTCATACCTTTTTGAGTGTCCCTTTATCCACAGAGGTGATATAATCCCAAAAAACTTTGTTTTCATAAATCCACAAGAGTCCAAGGAAATGAAATATCTAAGCCGTTTTATCCAAAACGAGTTATTCGCCTCAAAATCGTAAAGTTTACAAGCCCAGAGTTACAAAAACAGCTACGCGAGACTCAACAGCTTCGCTCTTCCAGCGGCTCTTCCGCTTCCTCCCGGTCGTCTAACGGCCAATGACCGCGTCCATGTTATTCTCTGAAGCCTTAGGAATCTAACGAGACCTCTCATAAGTCAATCCGTCACTCAGAGCCGGAGATAGACTGGTTTGACGGCCAACCACGGCTCGGAGGAGATGTGGGGTCAGGTGGGATTGATCGACATTTGCTTCAGCCAGTTAAGATTCCATGCTATGAAACGCCCCTAGCCTTGTAGCCAATAAAAAGACGATTCCATTGACACCATGAAACCCATTGAAAGTTTAACCCTGTGATGGCTGGCTCTGTGTTTCAGCACAGACAGTGACTGTTACAATGCAAAGCCATACCTGACCAATTAATAATGACTTATTTCTATATATTTATGTATATAGTTATGTCAAGTATATGTGTGATTGATGTGGGTGTGTTTTTGTATTTGAGAAGTTTTGAATTTTGCACTTTTTGGGCTTTTTTCTTTGCACCTTTCAAGAAAAACGCACAGCCATATTTGTAGAAAAAAAATCATATAAAATCAATTTTTGAGTCTTTTGGCTTCTGGATTTTTTCTGTAGTAAGCAGACACATGTGGCTAATGTCCTGGATTGTCTGCTACCTCTCATATTTGTTCACAGCAGTATATTTTAATCATATTACAGATGTATGACTTGGACGGAAATAAAAAACTCTATTCTAGCCTCTGTAGCTCTGTGTCAGTGAGGCCTAGAATCACCCTGACACTTGGAACAAAAACTTGAGAGTGTTTCCTTTCCAATGATATCAGGCACATCCCAGAGTGTCAAAGTATACGGGAGCTGTACCACTTTTAATTTGGGTATGTCGTTGCATGAAATTTCAGCCGTCTGACAAGTAGGCAAAGAGGTTAAACAAATGTTTAACCATGCATACAGCTAATTTCAATAGCTCACGTTACTGTTTTGTGTGTACAGTTAACTTAATTTAATATTTTATGTGGCGTTTTCTTTTGCGGGGTGCAAATGTTCCACCAAAACAACTTCCTTCCCGAGACTACTTTTTGCAGAGCCGCCGCCCAACACGATTGTGATTGGTTTAAAGAAATGCAAACAACCCAGAGCGTTTTTTTCACCTATCCAGGAGTGTATGTGTGGAGGGGCCAGACCTTCCTCCGCAGGAAGATAGATCTGGCAATGCGAGACTAGGGATGGCATGACATTGAGGCAGATCAGTCGATCAGATTTTAACAGATATGACAAAACCTAGATATTACCTGTAAGATGCACAGTTGTCAACATGTACACAATTTGTACATGTTGACAACTGTGCATCTTAATACGCAATTTAATCATTGAGACAGATTAAGTGTAAGAATGTTTTGATGGGCATGACATGATTTCACTTGTTTCCACTGCATTTAAAATGGACTCAAAGACTTTCTTGAATCAACTCCGTTGTATCGAGAATCTAAAAATAATCCCACCCCTTTGCCAATTCTTTTTTTTCACCAGTTCTAAGGAAAAACGAAACAAGGATTTTGTGACTCAGTAGTAGAATGAATGACTTGTTGCAACATGAGCTTCCTTGCGAGCCAAACATGACAATGGGGAAAACAGGGCCAGGCGCAGGACCAGCACATCTGCCTGGTCCACAAAGACTTTGCATGGCTCCCACAGTGGCTGAACTCGTGCATATAGCTAAACTTGAATACATTATCGTAATTTACGGAGGGAGGGGGGGGGGGTTAACCCCCCTCCCCCAATAATCAAAACTGGCCAGTGAAAACCATAACTTGATGCAGAAAAGGCACAAATTGTTGCAGAAAGATTCACCAGAATGCAGAAAATTAAGTGTTTTGATGACCAAAATTTCAATTTTGCTCAAAAGTGGAGATCCCAAACCACCTCCAATGTTGAACCCAAAGATACGCCCTTGCTTGAATTGCTTGTCAGCGTTGTCTAAACATGATCATGGAGAAACATCAGGTAAAGAATCCACTCACCAGCCCTTTTTGTTGGACAGCTCTTGGATCTTCCCCTGCCAACCTGGGAGTGAAAAAAACACAGCACACCTGGTTATAATTCCTGCAAATGATATGAGATACTGCTTTGCTGTATTACAGCTGCATTACAACTTCTCTCTCTCTTTCTTGTTTCTGTTACCAATGACTGTTGTTTTCATGAATTCCACTTACCCTCCACTTCTCGCTCGTGGATCTCCCGCAGTTTGAGGAGTACGTTGTTGAAGCACTCCATTGCTTTGGTGATCTCCTTTTATCTCAGTCTAACTGTACAACAAAAGAGAGACAGAAAATGTTTTTCCATATTTTTTGAATGAAATTGCATAGAATGCTTTCAAACTGAAATTTCCTCTTCGATGTATGAGGCTGACTTGACCTGACATGACATTATGACCATTCACACACCCTAAATCCAGGGGTTAAATTGGGCCGGGGTTGTCCATAGTTGGCCTACGCTCTTCTATGTCATCAGGGGACGCTTAACATCTTTTTTGCTGTCGTAATAATTCATAGCTCTAAAGAACATACTGTAGTCCTAAATGAGGTGATGTAAAAACTTTTACAGGATTCCTTTTTTTTATGTCAATGGGTTTCCTTAAAAGCTACCTAGCAGATCAGCCACCTCGGTCTAGGTGGCGGCATTGCACCTTGACACTGGCCACCTGCCATAGAACGAAACAAAAACGTAAGCGACCTTAGTGCACTCAGTCAGTCAGACAGAACAGATGGGACAGAGTGATACAGGATGACAGCTGGGGGCAGAAACTGACAGGTTTAAAAACTGATATTCAGCTTAAACTATGATTTGCTTGTACGAAATTATACTATAACTGTAATGCAAGAAAGTTGCACCCCCCCCCCCCCCCACCACCACACACACCCACGTTTGTTTCTCTTTCTCTGTGGGGACCCATCATTGACATAATGCATTCCCTAGCCCCTTACCCTAACCTTAACCATCACAACTAAATACCTAACCTTAACCCTTACCCTAACCCTAACCTAATTCTAACCCTAACCCTAAAACCAAGTCTTAACCCTCAAACAGCCCTTTAACCTTGTGGGGTCCAGCATTTTGGACCCCACAAGGCTGTGCAGACCCCACAAGTATACTGGATTCTCTGGTTTTTGGACCCCACGAATATAGTAAAACAAGCATCACACATCTAACACACATCTAACACCTGCCTAAATCCAACACTTTTATAAAGTATTAAAACTTCAAACTACTTATGGAGTGTGACTATAGTAAATCAGTCAGTCATCAAGCGCTTGGGCGTTATAGCCTGAGGACTGCATTGTGTTGAGGAAGTGCTGCACATATAAGCCATCCCTGTTACACAAATGTGGGAGCAAATTTTGTTATTATATCAAGGATAACTGAAAACTAGCTGGACTGGTCCTGCAAGATCTGGGACGCAAGTGAGCAGTTTGCATGAAGCACAGTTTTTACAGCGTGTGCATGTGTCAATGTTACACAGTAGTACACTAAGATCATGTGTTGAGTGAAGGTCTCAATGCAAACAGGTGTCGTCTTTTTGCACTCCCTCGCTGGCTCGCTCGCTCACTCACTCACTCACTCACTCACTCACTCACTCACTCACTCACTCACTCACTCACTCACTCACTCACTCACTCACTGACATGATCACCTATTAGCACAAATACATGCATTGAATGCTATTTAGCATTATGATCAGTGTGAATGCGGCTCTCTCGACATGTCAGGATATGTCAGGCAAGTGGCTGTTCAGTTCACCTCAGCAGGGCAAGAAAAGACCTGTCTTACACACACACACACACACACACACACACACACACACACACACACACACACACACACACACACACACACACACACACACACACACACACATCACTGTCTAACTTTTGTTGCTGTGTAGTTACTTAGTATTTCCAGTATATTCATCATTCAAATCTATTGTTTTTGTATTGCTACTGTTAACAGAAGCATTGCCACATTATGTGCAAATATGCAGCCATGGATGCCATACACCTAATGAGAGATACAGGCTGTGTAGGTAACAACCGGCCTGCATGCCTCACTGCTGCAGCTTTACTGTAATGTAAGTCTTTCTCAAACACCTCCCATCCGCTGGGAGGTTTGTTGTTTGATCGAAACCGAGTTTAGTGTTCAGATTTCACTCACTGCTGTCACAGAGTGTCAGCTGACGCTGTTCAGAACAAATGGAGCTGTCAGGGTCAACAACAAAAAAGTAATTGGAAGCCATTGTTTCAGAGCTGGTCAGCTTGTCTGACTAACAATGGCACTGGAATGAACATTAGTGGAGAGTGACGCTGAGAAACTCATTAATTTTACCTGTGACACAGAACACACACACACACACACACACACACACACACACACACACACACACACACACACACACACACACACACACACACACACACACACACACACACACACACACACACACACACACACACACATCTTGACTCTAATGTCCTCAATATAATGAGTGTATATATATAAAATACTGTGTGAAGAAAGTGTGGTTACCTCAAAACTCCCTCTCTCTCTCTCTCACACACACACACACACACACACACACACACACACACACACACACACACACACACACACACACACACACACACACACACACACACACACACACACACACACACACACACACACACACATTGTATAATGGTATAATAAGCATGAAAGGCCTGATAAAGCCATGATCATTTCCTTGTCCTCACTCCCAGCCACACATAGCTGCACCTACTCTGCCCACCTGTCAGCCAATCTATGCCAGCCCTCAGGCAACAACCCAGGGCTTAATCAATGATAACTCACCTCGTACAGCCGAGGACTCCTTGAGCCGTTCACTCGCTCACACTTCAGAGATGGACGGAGTGGTACAGAGCCAGAGGGAGAGAAAGCACGACAATGAAGAGAAAGAGAGGAGAATAAGGTAAGGGAAAATTGGCCCACACCCTCCTCTCTCTCATCTCTCCACCCCAGAAAACCGGTTGGAGCTGTTGTCCCCTTAAGGAACACAAACACTGAGGCCTGGGCAAGTTCTCCCTTGATTTTCCTGTTCTGCTGAAATCTCACATAACCGGCTAAACCGGCTCCATAAAGCCCTGCAGGGTTAGAGGGACAAAACGTCCAATGCAGAAGCAATTCAACTTTATTTTCAGACACACAGGCCCATATCAGTATAAACATACACTACACAGACAATACTAAAAGGTTCTATACATTGAAGTTCATAAGAGCAAAGTGATTAAAAGACATTTGTTCCAGTGCACATTGAAATCAGCCTGCGCATTAAAATAGGAAGTTAAAGAGACAGGATTTTTAGCTTATTACAGTTAAAGATATGAGCGTAGAAATGAAATAAACAGTATAAAAGACTCACCATGGCCCAAACATTAACCTATCCACTTAACAGCTGTATGCATGTTCGATCCAGAGGTTGTTATCACATTGAAATCAGCCTGCACATAGGAAGTTAGAGAGACAGAGTCAAAACGATTTTTAGCTTATTACAGTAAAAGATATGGCCGTGGAAATTAACTAAACAGTATAAAAGACTCCCCATGTCCCAAACTTTAACCTATCCACTTAACAGCTGTATGGATGTTCGACCCAGAGGTTGTGATCACACAGTTGGAGTGGGATAATAATTATCTATTGTTCTAATTTGCAATAAATAAATCATATATTTGAGTTCTCTCTTTGTATATACAGGACGTTTTGGTGGCAGTGTGTGTGTGTGTGTGTGTGTGTGCGTGTGTGTGAAACACATCATTAAGGTGACAAGGTGCGGTGGACAAGATGACTGTGGTACTGATATGCAAATTTGAAGGAAACAGCAGACAACAGCAATGGCACGCACGTTGTCTCTGAAACGTTATGCATACTTGATGGGAAAAATGCAATTTCCTGATTCCTGAACCAGGTTTGTGATAACCGCCAAGACGTGGCTAAAGCAGCATCTTCATTGTCATCCCCTTTCACTTCCTTTAAAATGGCACTCCCTGCTGTCTCCGGTAGCATTAACATCTACACCTATGAGAGGAGTAACAGTATGAAGATGTGATTTTATGGTGCATGTCAGTGTTCACTGGTACACACGGATAAAAAAAACTCAGGAAGAGACGGAGACAGAGACACAGGAGGGATCCCTCTTCCAGGATGGACAGACAAGTTATAGCTGTAATGCGTAAACAATTATGGTAATAGTGAATTAGGACCTGAGCCACGTCACTTATTTATCTACAAAGCCTTGCTTAAAACATTGCCTGTAGCTTGCTGAATTTTAAATCATATCACTATGGCTAGTGATTAGTGATTCCTTGGTCCTAAATATTCCATTTGTTAGGACAGAATTAGGCAAAACTGCATTTGAGTATTATGTTCCATATAAATGGAATAACCTGCAGATTCTAATGAAATTGAAGCCTGATTCCATTAGATAACTTTAAATGTCTTCTCTATGATTCCATGTACTCTGAATGTACATGTGCATTTTGAGATGTTTTATGTGCAACTGTATCTTATATACTAATTACTATTACTATATGGCATGCAATCAGGGCGTCAAATGAGAGCTTGCTCTCAATTGGCGCTCTCTGAATAATAAAGATGAAAGAGAGAACAAAGTAGGGGAAAGTGATCTGAAGTAATCCAAAGTAATCCCAGAAGGAGTGGAGCAGTGCAGAGGGGGCAGATGACTAACTGTGAAAAGATCTGACGCAGAGAACCGGGTATATGAAGCAGAGGTTGATTGTGGCTGATGAGAAGCAACTGGACACCTGGGACACCTGACTCCCGCGCCTGGCTCCATGTCTGCAATTAAGACACACAGACAGAAGAAAGAGAGAGAGAGAGAGAGAGAGAGAGCACTGCTACACAGAGGCAGCAGGCCTGACAGACGCAAAGTTAGCATAAACCGACGCAAAATGACTACAAAGAGGTGCAAAACAGCTACAAGGATATGCAGAATGACCACAAAGACATGCATAACAACTGCAAAGAGAAGCAAAACGGCTCAAAAAAATAGCCTGAGGCTTGTTGATTTTTCTTTCTTCTTCCTCTAGCCCTGTATTGTGAGAGCAGAAACTGCAGTAGGAAGGGGTATGCGTACTTATAATTTTTTGAGTCATTAGTGGTACCCTAAAGTCTGATCTATTATTGATAGGGTGCCAATAAAGAGAAACTAAGATTGTTGTAATATTGTCAAATGTTCTGGTTTAGTCAAAATTCAGGCAGCAGCATTCTCAATATTGCTCCCTTGAAAAGAACGACTCCGTCTTCTTTTTTGGCAACTTTGTTTACTGTATTTTTTTTCCGGAACTGCATTTTTCTGTTTTTTCATTTCTCTGTGCTTTTTTTCAACTCAATAAAGCTTCAGTGACGCACATTGATGGCGTAATTGAGTCACCCAGAATTGGTGTGAAATCAACATCAGCACACAACCAATGAATGGAGATTAACTGCACAACATCTCCTGTAGATTTTATATCAGATTTTATTTTATATATTTTATAGGTCGCAACATGAACTTTTCTTCCACTGATGCCAATAAAGTTGGCTTGAATTGAATGCCTCACATTACAGTGTAATGTTTATTTTCATCCACAAGAGGGCCCAGTTGAACCTTGCAGCAGAGTTGGGATCAACACGGGTCTGGTGAAAGCAGAATATATTTGATGCCTTTCACTTTATGACGACACCAAACTTTCCCATACTCCACTAAAGCTGTGGTTGTTATAAATTATTATTATTTTTTTTTTTTCACAGAATAGTGAAGCAGTTTGGGTGGTTTGGGAGGTTGAGCGGTGATCCAGGGGTGAAAGGTCAAGCCTGCAATTTATTGCTGTCCTATTGTCCTCTTCTGTAGAGACTCCTCACTTCTACCTCTCAGTGGTCAAGCTGAACATATTTAAAGTCTGATAAAAAGATGAAAATATGACTAAATTGTACAAACAGTATGCCCAACGAAATTTCAGGAATACTCATTCCCCTCAGAATCGTATGGACACTTATGGGCACTTAATTGTGTTACTGCTTGTGCACAGTTTAGCTTCCATGTAAATGGAAAGTGCAGTGTTTATTTTCCATCCAGTTTTAGGTTGTGCAGTCATAAACTGATATGGGGGGGAAGTGCAGGGCAGCTCAGTGTAGCTGGTTCTCAGTTCAACACAGCCAATCCGAGAGGAACATGAGTAACATGAACAAACAGAGAGCTACACAATCCTATCAGAATATAAGTGTATTTTACAGGGTGAGTCTGTCTCAAGGGCTTTCGGGTACAATAACACAGACCATAGCCGAGTCTGTGAGTGTGTGAATGTGGGTGTGAGAGTGTGTTTGCCTGTCTGGATTCATGGAATAACTTTGTCTTTACTGTTACTCCTACATTTAACAAATACCACTGCAAATATAGGTGAACACATTTTATATATGAGCTTTTATTTAGCTTGGAACAAGCAATTTGGCTGCCAGTGCAGTAAGGTTTTTTAAATAAAAAAAGAAAAAAAGAAGATGTTTTGCTAGCTATACAATGGATTGATCCAGATATGGTCATGGGCCCCAGAGGATAAACTTTGGTGAACCACTGACTTTTCCTCTAGCGCATCCAGCAGGTCAACATTTGAACGTATCCATTTAAATATCTCGACATCTACAAAATTGATCGGCACAACATTTGGTACACACATTTATGATGTCTAGATGATGAATCTCAATGACTTTGGTGATCTTGTGACTTTTCATCGAACACCATCATCAGGCCAAACTTTTAGTTTGTCCAAAACTTTGGGTTTTGACCAAATACCTGCAAAAATACACAACTCTTAATTTAGTTATGTTTAAATTTCCATATAGCAAACACATTATAACCAGTCTAAATTGGAATTGATGAACAGCTGGTGCCACTGGCTCCTACAAAATGAGCACTTCAAAATTCAGTAATAATGTATGTTGCTACAGATTATTCCATAAAAATGTCACTGAGGATGGTGTTATATGAGTATTTGCAGATGTCTTAATAGCAGTGTGGACAATTTCCAAGTTGCCATCAAGCCCAATAACCACTTTCATGGCTTTCTTTTTGGATCTGTGCTGTAAGTTAAGACACCCATGTGCTGCAGGAATTTGAACCTGTCCTAAGACTTGTTATGATGTTCATACACCCTCTCTCACTTGTTATGATGTTCATACACCCTCTCTCACTTGTTCTTTCTCCCCACCACCCTCCTTCTCCTCCTTTCCTTTCCAGCATATTTATGATCATTACCTTGACCTGCACCAACCATCACTAAAACACTCACAGGCTTGTAAATCACTGGAGTCCCCCTCTCGCTCTCTCTCTCTCTCTCTCTCTCTCTCTCTCTCTCTCTCTCGGTTACATAAACAGCATTTAACAAATCTGTTGAGGAGGCGATGTAGGCCTAAGGGGCACTCATCAGACAGACATTGTCTTTGTTCCTCTGGGAATATTAAGACAATGTTTTTTGATGTTTGGTTTGGTTTCACTACTTCAATTCATTGACTCAATTTATTCATTTCCCATCCAAGAGGAAATGGACTATAAAAGCAATGCTTTAATTATGGTGGTTTTCAAGGGAAACATTATCAAAGGGAGAATGTGTCTGAGTGAAATCTTCCGTTAGTGCACTGACTCTGGGCCCCGGCACAATTACTGGCTTGTTCTTAAGCTTGATTTACGGTTCTGCAGAGGCTCCACACAGAGCTTTCGCCGTAGCCTACGTAAGTGGCCTAAGGTTTGTACTTGTGCGTTGGTGTGTGTGTCGAGCCGGCATGTGTGCGTGTGGGGAGTGGGTGATAGAGCGAGGGTGTAGTGAGAGAGTGACGGCGATTAGCTGTGGAGCGAGTAGTGACTCTAGAGTAATAGTGAGATAAACAATGTGTCTCCCCTGTGCTTTCTGACCAAGGTGGGGAATCTGTAGCAGGACAAGTTAGTTAACCCTCTCCTTGATTTCATGTTGTTTATGGAGAAGGAGAACCAGGAAATAAGTCGGGGGAAATGCAACGCTACTAAGCCACGGCCGAGCGGCGTACGACGTACGGCGTGTAGTTACATTTTGAGAGAGGTGCATGTCAGGCTATGGCATAGGTTCCGGCGTAGGTTTGTGTCTCCACGTACCTACGTACGTAGCAACGGCGTAGATTTGACGCAGAAGTATAAATCATCTTTAATTATAATTTAAGTATTATCATCTTATAACCCTAACCCTTAAATCCCAGTGAAGCTTGTCCAGAGTGACGTGCAGGACAGCAGCATAAATAACTGTAAGCAGTTAGGAGGTTCAATGCCTAGCACTCCAAGAGGATGCATCACTTGATGGACACATTGATTACCTAACTATGATTAATAGTGCGTTCCATTTGTACTAAGTTGGATTTTCCGAGGTCAAAGTTGGAAACATGCCCCCTGAACTCGGATTTGCGAGGTCGGAACTCCGACAACCGAGTACCCCGAGCTCAAAATCCAACACGGATACCCCGTGCATGAACAGTTGTGAAAGCTGTAGTAACATACAGTTATAAGCACTTCTGTCTTATTTGTGTCTCACTAAATTCACACAGTCCTGTCCAACTTCTATCTGTGGACGTGTTGTTACGTTTGTAAAAAAAACATTGTAATGCGTTATTAATTGGTATTGCTAACAATGGCTAACGTGGATAGAGCTAATGAAAACAATGAAAATCCGACTTGCCTGTATTTCCACAGAGAGTACGGTCACGGGACGGTGAAGGCCACAAAATGCAAGGTCTTCCAGCCAGTAGTCGAATCTTGGATGTTGCAGTTACGTTACGTTATGTATCGTATTTTAACACATAACATACCTTCCTCAACTCATAAAGGTAGAATTAATCATTTCATTTCTTATTATTTACATGTTTTTTCACTGGACAGAAATTACATTACATGTCAAAAAAATATATAACAAATACATATATTTATTCATGTCAAAAGTCTATTTCTGATATCATTTTTTTAGAGCCACAATAATTTATATTGGAGAGAGAAATGGTGACAGAAAGTGATTAGATTGATGATGAGCAGCAAGAAATGCAAATGGAATGTGTCCATGCATACCAAAACAATAGTTTCGCACGCACGCACACACACACACGCATGCACACACACACACACACACACACACACACACACACACACACACACACACACACACACACACACACACACACACACACACACACACACACACACACACAGATAAGACATCAAAGCGGGCAGATTTACAAGACACTGCAGAGGGCCTTTAAAAAATACTGCTGCATAAATGTTTATGCAGCTCTCTCCATGTCAGGCACTAGGGGGAGGAGAGCATGGCAGAGCAGCGCAGGACCAGACACTTTGGAAATTAATGGCCGCCTATGAATCTGACGAGCCGTTTGCATTTCTGTGAAGGAGGCATTGTAAGAGCTGTAAATGGTTGATGGCGTAAATCTGTCCTGCTTAGTGAGGCCCCGCGGCTTTGACAGGTGCACTCCGGAGATCTTTGACTGTGAATACAGTGAGTGGGCAAGTGTGCACAGGGCTTGTGTGAGCCATACTGTAAAAAAAAAAAAAAAAAGGCTTCTAATAGACACACAGCTCAGAGGCAAGGCAGGTGGCTTTTGCAGGAGTGTCCATCAAATAGCTTATATTATTACACAGTGGCTCTTAAGAGGCTTTGTTTCTGTTATATTGTACTATATATAACGTCTAGGTGTATATACTGACACACTGTGCATTTAGCCTATTACTGCATGCGTACAGTAAACACCACAGATCACAAATCAGCCACATATGTTATCCATAAATATTGTATATAAGACTGACTATCCCAGCTCCATCTCTACCTGACCTCATCAAAAGAAATACGTAATAATATGTATATCAGAATTTGCTTTATTGTCATTGTAAGTACATACAAAAAAAAATAAAAGTGCTACTCTATGGTGCAAACATAAAAACACATATTAAACTAAGAACATAGAGCAGAGAATGTGAAGATGGTAAAAAGATTGAAACTAGAGTAAAAAGTCAAATAATTTAGTGAAATAGTAAAATAATTGGCTCGTATTGCACATTATTACGTAAAGTGCAGGTGCTTATTGTTTTTTATTTAATGTCATTAAGTGTTACCATGCCAACCAGTCAGCCAGTCCTCTTGTCATGCTGATCTCCCGATAACGTGTGTGTGTGTGTATGTGTGTGTGTGTATGTGTGTGTGTGTGTGTGTGTGTGTGTGTGTGCACACGGAAATATTCAGTATTGAAAGCTCACCATTCCACCACGGGTGTGCATGTGTCACTAAACCTCGGTCATTGGACTCAGACATGACATGGGCGTGGGAGACTAAAGCACAGCTTTGATCAGAGGGTGGAGCATATTGGTGCTGTGTGGCTACTCCAGAATGCCTTTTGGACCCATGCCCATATTTAGATACACACTGTAGGGTAGCCCAGGAGACACACACAACACACACACACACACACACACACACACACACACACACACACACACACACACACACACACACACACACACACACACACACACACACACACACACACACACACACACACACACACACACACACAGAAAAACAAAGGTGCAATATTTCACCTTTGAACACTGAAAAGGAACTATTATTGTAGCACAAAACAGGCGCCGTAATAAAAAATCACTGTGATTTCCTCCGTCGTGCAGGTTTTTGTCCCTTTCAGTCGTCTGAATTAACTTTTTTTAAATTAAGTTTAACTAAAAAAATATGAGATGTGCAGGATGACTTAACATCAAATTTAAATTTTTGATGCTGCATTAGCTGTTTTTTGGCCACTTGGGGGCATCGGAAACAAGCTCACACAACAATGACATATCACCTCATACAGTTCTTATGGCTAACGTGTTGGCAAACATCCAGCAGACACAGAGCAACAACTCGTGCAAGTCCGCCACCGGTGATACACTTTGAAAATTTGCACGGCCACATGTAAACGGGGATATTAGTGGAATATTCATTTTCATTAACCACGTAAACAGCTTAAAAGGAACATTGTCTTTTTCGGAATAAGGGCAAAAACCGAAAAATTGTGTGCATGTAGTTACTGTTGCTGTAGTCTCGCATTGCTAGACCTTCCTCCACTGCGCTGCGGAGGAGGGTCTGGCTAGTCCACACGGCATTCTGGGATGGGAGAAAAACGTGCTCTGGTTTATTGGCATTTCTTTAAACCAATCACAATCATGTTGGGCGGTGCTAAGCGCTGAACAGAGCCATGGTGACTCTGCAAAATAGCCTCAGGAAGGAACTTGTTTTGGTGGAAATGTTTAAAAGTTGTTTTAGTCGTGCAACAGAAAACAGATAGTCTAGTTAGCTGTCTAGATTTACCCTGCAGAGATCTGAGGAAGCAGTTAACCATAGTCCGGATGGTGACAGACATCCGGCTGAAAAGAGTGACATCCGGCAGAATACCCGGCAGCACCGGAGCAATTCCGGAAGTGGAACGTTGTGAATATAGACTACTGTTGCTGTGACTTGTATTGGAGTAATAGGCTTTATGCACGGGAGGCTCTTTAAAACTTCTGCATTAATATAAGCCAGCTCATTAACTTCCGGTGGAATGTCAGCATAGCAACAACCACAGCACAGCAACAGGCACCAACCGCACTGGACATTCATAAGGTAGATCAGGACAGGACAGTAAATATATATTATAGTAGTGAAGTATAGTAGTTTAGTATAGTTATATAGTTATTTCATAGCAGTAGGCCTAATAAATAAGCGATGGAGAGATGAGAGAGTGGAATAAATTTCAACGCTGTGAGGGGACGACAGAAGAGCACTGTGTCCCTCTGTGTTCTTCGTCAGCAAAATTTAATTCGTAAACTGAGAAACAGAAACATATCAGCGAGCGCAACGACATAACGTTAGTTTACGCGAGCATAACAGCGCTTCAATACACAATTTTTATGACTGCCAGCCTGTTTATCTCAAATAGCAGGAGCTCACATACATTTCAGTGCTAATATGTGATTCAACATGATTACATTATAAACCGTTATTGCTATGTGACACTACTCTCGCAGAACATCAGTTAACGTTAGGCTAACGGTAACTTTGTACACTTACCTTCATAGTCATGAATATAGGTTATGTAGAGCTTAAATCCTTTTTCCTTTTTGCTTAATGCCGTGGTTGAGTAGGCATTAATAAGAAGGTGTACATCGTTGATAATGACGCGGGTTAAGTCTTGAAGGCAACAAGTATAGAAAGTCGTTGTTTTGACGGCTCTGACAGAAAGCTCACCTGACGACAGACGACCGGAAGTGATTGGGCTGGCTTGTCCGTAACCAGGAAGTAACTGTGCATATAGCCTATTGTTGCTTCATGAATACCAAGTTCCATGATCAGGATAGGGGGTGACTCACAATTGTAAAAAACAAAGTCTTAGGAACAGCTTTGTCTTCCTCCATTTGAGGAATAGTTACAACCACCTTGCTGACGATTGCAATGCTATTACTTGACCGGACAAAATACAATCGTCCAAACCAACTTCAGCCCTGTTGTATTACATTACTGAACTGCACAAAGCACTGATGTAGATGTACATATTAGCGTGACTGACAATAATGTAGTGTCCTCTCTATAGCTGAGCCAGAGAGCATCAGGGGCTGGCAACGCGGTCCGGGCCACCCAGAGCGATGAATAAACCAGGGACGTCAAACAAACACAGAGGTAGGATAAATATTTCAAACCACAGCAAGACAGAAGAGAAGAGAGACGGAACAGGCTGAGCTGAGGGACAGTATGCGATAATAAGAAGACAGAAGAAAGTGAAAAAGGGGAAAAAAAGTATCAATGACTGAGTTGTGTGTGGTAAATGTGTACCTGTATGTACATAGGTGTGTGTGTGCATGTGTGCGTGTGTGTGTGTGTGTATTTTTAGGGTGAGTATGTCTTCAAGGTTTTATGGTACAATGGTATCAGTCAGTATGAAGGTGCACGTGTGCGTGTGTGTGTGTGTTTGTGTGTGTGAGTGAGCTTGTGTGTGAGGTTAAATTTTGTTTTTATCATATGTGGCTATCACATTGGAGTCAGTGTACTGTATACAGTAAAAATACAGGAAAGAACCTGAGAGTTTGAGGATTTCCCAAGGTCTCTCTATTTCCCAAGGTCCCTCTATTGAACACACACACACACACACACACACACACGCGCGCGCACACACACACACACACACACACACACACACACACACACACACACACACACACACACACACACACACACACACACACACACACACACACACACACACACGTTGGGCAATGTCACAAACCTTGTCATCTGTACATCTCGCTTTCCTTCTCATTCGTTGGTTCTGTGTGTTATGTCTAAGTGGATCTGAATCTGAATGTACTAAGCTCACTCATTAGCAGCTTGGATCATATTGTGTGTCATTACAGTAACAGCATAGGAAATCAGTAGCCTCTGAAAAATGTACACTGATATTAAATTGGTGATAAAATGATTATCTTCTGTGGCATATTGCCTATTAGGGCCATAGGTAATATAAAAAATAATAATATATATAGTATATATATATATATATATATTGCTGGTGGGAGGGAGGTAATATTTTGAGAAAAAACTCAGAAATTAGTGAGAAAAAACTCAGAAATTCTCTGAACTGTCATCACCACAGGACAGTCACCTTTTGTTGGCAAAATTGGCTAAACTTCCACGGTGCTCTGTACACAGCTCAGACTAACCTTTTCTCAGCTAAATTTAACTGTAAAGGCCGCTAAACTGTGAAAGGTCGCCATGTGAAAGGTTGGCGGTCGCCTTAATTTTGCAGGATGTCTTCTTACGATATCATAGGAACCCGTTCATCAGAATGCAATGCGCACAATTAAATCTTGGGTGAATAGAATGAACGTTCTTTAAATGTCAATCTATATTGGTCCTCTCCCATATGATCCCTGACCTAATGGACAGATTTTCTTCTGGTTAAGTGTTCAGGTCCCATTCTCTCAGCCTACTCCACTTCTCTAGTGTTAACACACTCTGCACCAGTCACTACTGCTGCCGCCGCACTGCATATACTGTATATACACACTTACACAGAGACAGGGCTGGACTGGCCATCGGGCATACCGGGCATTTTCCCGGTGGATTGACGCACTTTGGGCCGAATCGCCGATATAATTTATAGGCCTTTGTTTTTATTTTTTTTATTTTTTTTGGGCCGCGCCGGCCCATAGATAACTGACAGCGGCCCATTGGTTAATATTCTTTATTGGCACTGACCTAACCCAATCAAATCAAGGAACACCCTTCTCCACTCCCGGCCCTGAGACACAAGCTGTAAACGTTATAATATGCTGGAAGTTTAGCATCCACGTTAAAATGGACAAACGACCATCAACGCGCAAGCGATGTGTACAGAAATTACGGGAGAAAAAGATTAAGAATCTACAGGCGAATGCCTCAAAATGTGCCAAAATGTCTGACATGTTTGGGGCTGTAGTAGCTGCTTCAACATCAGCATCACCTGAAGAGAAAGGAGGAGAGGTGGCTGGCTATACAGAGAAGCAGAAACAACATCATGATGACAGGGAAGAGGCCGAGGAGGAGGAGAGCGACCATGACAGGGCCACGGGAGAGAGGGAGGAACAGATGGAAGAGAGAGTAGTTGACGACGGTAAGAAGTACGCTAATTAACAGGGACTCTCAGGAAGGGAGGGAGGTTGTGTGTGTGTGTGTGTGTGTGTGTGAGTGTGTGTGCGTGTGTGTGTGTGTGTGCGCGCCTCATGTCATAACTACATCAAGCAGTTTGGCAGTAACATTAAAGTTAGTGGCTGTCAGGTAACCTAACTGTTTAAGGGTTGGCCTGTTGGGTAGCTGAAGTCTGTGATCTACACAGCCTGTTCTACTAGGCTCATGTATACTATGTATACAGCCTGTTCTACTAGGCTCATGTATACTATGTATACAGCCTGTTCTACTAGGCTCATGTATACTATGTATACAGCCTGTTCTACTAGGCTCATGTATACTATGTATACAGCCTGTTCTACTAGGCTCATGTATACTATGTGTACAGCCTGTTCTACTAGGCTCATGTATACTATGTATACAGCCTGTTCTACTAGGCTCATGTATACTATGTATACAGCTGTCTCTCTACATTGCCCAGAGATTTAAGCTAAATGAATTATACCTTAATTTAGCTGACATCTCTCTCTGTTTCTCACTCTTTTAAAGGTTACCTTGTTAGAGTAAATCTTTCTTGTTCATTGGTGTGGGCCAAGGCAACATTTTGATTGACTTTACTGACAATACACTTGTATACTTAAATGTTGTTAAATAATTTGAAATTATACTTTAAACTTTATCTTTGGCAATGCCTTGCACTTGAGTATGGACATTGTGTAGGCTACCCTATGGCCTCCAGGTCGCCAATCAAAAGTGAGTGAGTACACTGCTTCTCTTTTCCAGGGCATGTACTACTCCCAGCTTTATTGTAGCTTTTGGGAAGGGTTATCGTTATGGTTATTGTAGTTAGCAGACACTTTTGTCCAAAGCGACACAATTTGAATCTTACAATGGTTAAAATGAACAGTAAAGAGTTTTTAAAAGTTGCTAAGCCAATATTAAGCAAAATAGTAATAATAACAATAATGGCAATACAATATCAAATATCAATAATAATAATAAAATAAATATACAAATCATAACTCTAAGAATTAATTAATTATTTAAGTGTAAGATCAACAGATAAGTCTTGAGACCTCTTGAAGGATCCAAAACCATCACATGAACGCAGAAAACTAGGCACCTCATATCATAGAATGGACGCATATTTTAAGAGGACTGTCTGCAGGGAATGTCTCTGACCAATCACGGTGGGTGTGGGCCGCCTGGGCCAAAAATGCCCGGGCCGATTTTTTGTCCCAGTCCAGCCCTGCACACAGATAGACGGGCAGACAGACAGGCAGACACACAGACGCACACCTGTCTCCGAGTTGATTTGTTTGTTTGTGTCAGTAGTAGTAGTTTACAATAAGCTGCCGTTGTTGCGGGATTGTGTGAGCGGTGGTGGTGTTGTCGCTGGCTTCCTGTCTGTACTCTACCAGCCTGTTTCCTGTGTGCGTTAGCCTCCATGACAGGACGCCTACAGGCTTCCTCCCCCAGATTAGTGTGTGGCTCTGCTGATAAAAGTGTAGTGGCACTGTGTGTCCCTCTCTCTCTCTCTCTCTCTCTCTCTCTCTCTCTCTCTCTCTCTCTCTCTCTCTCTCTCTCTCTATCTATTTCTGTTTTACATTTTCTTTTCTTCTTCACTACCTGACTCCATTGTTAGTTTTGCGCACTTGCACACCATCACCAACGGAGTGGTTTGAAAAGTGATGGCCATGTGAACATACATATACAATCAATCAATCAAAACTTTATTACAGACTCAAGGTCCAAATCACAAACCAACAATACATAAATGCATGTCTAATAAAAAATAAATAAATAAATAAATAAATAAATAAAAATTTAAAAAGAAAGTTATTGTTCTACCAGGTGACAATTATACCAGTACATACATACATACATACATACATATATATATATATATATATATATACACACACACACACACATGCACACACATGTTCACATCTATCTTCATTGAAGCTAATAGAGATGGACAGAGGACAGAGGGTCTGAGAGAGATAGAGAATATCTATCACATGGGGGGAGGGCGGGGGGGGTGTTCCAGCCAGACGAAGGGATTGAAGACAGACTGAGAGAGGAGGGTAAAGGATGATTTTAAGATGACCAATATTAGGCATTCTTCTCACAGTTTTTTTCTTTCCCTTCATGCAGCGAGCTCCTCTCTCACTCGGCCCTCTCTGCCTCGGCAAACAGATTGTTTGGCCTTGGATGGAGTGAGTGTGCTCGAGTAGATGGAGCGTTGGAGGAGGGAGATAGAGAGACGCAGAGACTTTGCCCTGATTTATGCCCTGTTTCTAGGCCACAGCCTTCATGTAACACCCTACAACTTCCAATCTCCCTGTCTTCTGTAAGGTTTAAGGAGTCATTGCTACTTAAAATGCCCTCTCTTGTGCATGAGTGAACCAGCCTCAGATGCTTCAACGTCAGCTTGTGTGCATACAAAGAGCTCAAATCTCGTTGTTAACAGTTATGGTTAACTATGGTATTGTTGAGTTACTATTCTGAATGCCTTTAGGTCTCCTGGGAACCAAAACTGGAAACATTGCTTGGAATTCCGAACAAAGAGAGCCCTGCATGTCCCTGACTCCAGAAAAATGCTGTTTACTCTCTCGCTCACCCTTCTCACCCTGCTGTGGCCCCATTGGCTGTCAGCGGGGCCATTCATCCTGGGAGCGGCCAATGAGCGATAGGCCCTGGCTCCGAGTTAAGCCAATCAAACTGCACAAAACGGTGACATTGAGGGAGATGCTGGGAATAGCTGGGCCAGTGTTTATGGGCTCCTGCCTGTCTGACAGAAAGCAGAACCCCCTGACGGGAGAAAAAAAGCAATTAGGCAATTACACCATCTTGTCCTATAAGGATCCCACATCACACTTGTTTTCTTAGCCTCTTCGTGGGCCGATAAGGGACAGCTGCCGCCACAGCTGAGGCAGAGCTGAGAAATGATCAGTGGAAGGACCTGTGGTGGATGGCAGAGAAGAGGAATGGGATGGAAAGAGGGATGGGGAAAAGCTGGAGGGATAAGAAGGGAGCGAGAAGTAGAGATGGGCAGAGGGGAAAAGAGGGGGGGGGGGGGGGTAGAGTTCAGAGACAGGATGGAAGGAGAAAGTCAAGAAAGTTCAGAGTGGAAAGATGAGTTCTCTGACTAAAATCAGAGGTTACATGCTGAAGGTTTGATTTGAATCTTGACTGCATCATTTGAATGGTGGAACAAAGGTGATCGGCTCACCTTACATAAATTATACCAAGTAAAAAAGATGCCATGATGCCAGATTGTTCAGATAATAACAGGGACTTTATCAGCTTACTGTAAACGTAGTTAATACTACATATTTAATTTTGTTTTAGCACCCATGGTCCACCCACACAGGTGTCACCCTATTTGGCTCCTGATTGCGTGGGTGCGTGCTGAGCTTATAAGGCTGGACAACTTACACTTCGGTCATTTGTATTGGGACATGTACAGAGGTATGATTTAGCGCCACCCAACTTAAACCAGAGCTCTGCTGTGCATTTGATTTGTTCCCATACTCACTGAATCAACTAGGTAAGACAATACAAACTCTTGTTTCACTTGTGGGTGTGTTTTAATGTACAAACACAACACTAACTTATCAGGCAAGAAGGGAGACTTTCAGGCTACATCTACACTACTACGTTTTCATTTTAAAGCGGCATTTGGAAGAAGAAAAAAAAAAAAAAACGATCTCCATCCACACAACAGTTTTAGCTCCAGTAGCAGAACTGAGGAGATGGAACTGTTACTGAAAGGACTCGTTTCCAAAGGTCTCTGTTTCTGTCCATCCAAAACTACAAAGCAACCCTGGAGATTTCAAACCAAAATGGGTGCAACAGTGTTTTCAACTGCCTCTCTTTTAGGGGCTCAGAAACAAACGATATCTGTTTTTAAACCAAAATGTAGTGTACATGTAGCCCCAAATTAAAGTGGAATTTTTTTACTAATTCCTGCTACGGCGGCCAACAGGGGGCAAACGCACTGCAACTTAATGATACACACGCAAATAGACAAAACACAAGCCAATTAAGAAAACATCTTCGTAAATTTGCCAAAACATGCGCAGCATTTAGCAAACAAGCTACAAATACACACAACACAACCAAATACACAAATGCACTGCAAATACACAAACGATGCAAAAAGAAAAGCAGACAAATCCCGAAAACAAATGCAACAAAAAAACCTGCTGCATCCAGATTACACGACGGAAGTTCTCCAGGCCTCTAGGGGGAGCGCTAAGTGGAACAGCTTGATTTTCGACCCCATGGGGAGAGAGTTCCGTTGTGTAATCTGGATGCAGTGTTTTTTTTTGGTTGCATTTGTTTTCGGGGATTGTGTGCTTTTCTTTTTACATTGTTTCTGTTTTTGGAGTTTGTGTGCTTTTGTTTTTGCATCGTTTCTGTATTTGCAGCGTGTTTGTGTATTTGGTTGTGTTGTGTGTATTTGCAGCGCGTTTGCTAAATGCTGCGCATGTGTTGGCAAATTAATGAAGATGTTTTCTTAATTGACTTGTGTTTTGTCTATTTGCGTGTATTTCATTAAGTTGCAGTGCGTTTGCCCCTGTCGGCCACCGTATCCTGCTCCATGTTTACTCAAGCGGGATTGAGTAGAAAGGAAAGATAAAACTGCAAATCACAAACTGGGTTCCTCCTTTCCCTTATGTTGAATAAAGCAAGAGCTCATTCCAACTGAACTTCATAAACATCTTTTCATGGCACGTTGCTCTACAATACTCTCTCTGCATATTTGAGAGGAAGATTAATGAATAGAAAAGATGCAGGCACTCGATTCAATCATGAGGACAATGTACACGTTAACTCTCTGATCCAGGTTATAAAGTCATGGTGCTGTGGATGCTGAGTCACAGGATCAAACCTGAAGCTGGCAATAGACCAACCAGTAACCAATCCATCTTACTGAAGTGAGGAGCAGGACACCTGGGTGGTCTGGCATCTCTCACCCATTCTCTCCTTGTATGTCTTTCTTTTCCTCCTCTGCTGTTCGTTGCTCCTTCACTCTTTCACACCCTTACATTTCTTTTTATTCATTCTCTCTTCTCTTGCTCTCCATGCCTCCTTTTAACCATTCCTTTGTCGAGCAAGCCTATCTAACTATACCATAATAACCTAGAAAAAAGTCATAAAAAACTGTTTTTTGCAGTGCTCCTTCATTATTTGCCTCTCCTCCACTTCTTATCATCCACAACTTTCTCTTTGTTTCAAAGCCAGTTATTCTCTCTTTAAGTATGCCATTGAGAGACACATAAGGTCCTCTAAGACCATTTCAAAACTAATAAACAATTGTCAAGTGAGAGGGAAAGCAGAGGGAGCACAAGCCACTTTAAAAGCACATCAAAGGCCGAAGGAAGGAGAGGCATGAGGATGGGAAACGTGGATGGATGAGGACACACACACACGCACGCATTTATACACACACACACACACACACACACACACACACACACACACACACACACACACACACACACACACACACACACACACACACACACACACACACACACACACACACAGGGAAATGATGTTCAGAAATAATTTCAAAGACTTATTTCTGCAATAGCAATTTACATTCAGAAATGACCTCACCATATAGTCATTTTTTGTTGTTGGTGGATTAAGCTCTTCAGATTTCCTACCTATGCATGAGGGATGTAATCCAGCTCAATTTGATCTCATTGATATCAGCCTCACTGTAAACAGTTTACTCTCCTACAGCTGTATCACAGTTACATTAAAGGGACAATTCAGCGATGCATTAACCTTACCTCTATCTATCTGAATGAGGGATATGGTGTGAATAAAGCCTCCAGTTGTTTCCAATGTTCTCTGTGTCTCTGTCTTAGCTGGCCACAGCTGCAAGACTCTGCTCTACTTCTGTCCTCCAGTGATGTCACTGGTGTATGGAAGAACTACAGAGTGCTACTTTAGCTTTGGTAGCTGGGGGCACAATGCTGTTCACAGATGTTATTGTTCTCTTCTCTTCTTGTATTGCAAAATAGCTACGTTTCAATCAGCAAGAGGATTTTATGGACGAGACCTTTTTTTACAATGTACATTTTACAGGGTTTTCACTGACTGGCGCCTACATTACCCACAATGCAGCTCAATTTCCGACAGCCAGTTATTTGGGTGTGTTTTGCTAGTAGCAGATAATGTGGCTTTGGGCTGCTAGCCTCAAGCAGATATGAGGAGCGGACTGGAGAGGTCTGGGAAGCTCACTTCTTCCAGCCACCCCCCACCCCCCCCCCAGCCCCAACCAACACTGACTCAAATGACATCACTAGAGGTAATTTGTCAGATTTCACACAGCTCCCTCTGCACGCACGATCCACATTTTATACAACTTCTTTCACACATGTGGTTGTACTCCCAATACTTGTAAACAGACATTGATAATGCCCATCATTTTCAGAACAGGTGGATGCCTGGAAAGGAATTTTACTCTCCACACTTCCACTTCCCTAGACCCCCCCCCCCCCCCCCCCCTCCCCCCCCTGGCCCTGCTGGAGGAGCCAGGCTGGCTGAGACAGAGAGAGCCAGCCCTTGGAGGAGGTGGAAGAGGGGAGGGGGAGGGAATTGGGAGAGGAGGGAGATAAGTCGACTTCACAGCCCGTGACATAAATCACATCAAGACATGACAGTAGGACATTGACCAGGACCACTGATAAAGCCCAGCAGGGAGGGAGAGAGAGGGAGAGGCAGACAGAGAGAGAGTAAAGCCCACTACAGACCAAGCCGAAAATCGGCCGTCGTACAGTCTGGCGAGGTCAGTGACTCGAGTCTGTGCGGTGTGTTCCGTGCCGGCGTCCGTTGGAGGGGCCGTCGGCCTTCATTTTCGCAGATTTGTAGGGCATAGTTGGGAGGGCGGGCACTGCCGGCAATCGGGCTCAAATGACCAATCTGATTGGTGGAGTGCTAGAGAGAGCGTCTCCTCCTCGGTGTGTTTTGAACAATTCGGGGAAACTGATCAGTCCAAATGCCTTTTGTGCCAATAGCCGCCCCATTTGGTATATGTGTAGAGGCTATAAAAGAGAGGAGCAGGAGCAGGAGGAGGAGAAGAGGCCCTTTCAGGTTATTACCCCTACAAACTCCCAATCTCTAGCGATCAGTGGTCACTAATGAGCGAGTCCTAAGAGGTTCCACAGTGAGTGGGTGGGTGGCATTGTTTAATACAGCTGTCTGCTTCTGCTGCCCTCCATTGTCACAAGGAGGCTGGTTGTGTTATTTTTATGAGCTCATAGTCTGAGAAGAAAGATTATCTGTGAAGTGATTAGATGATCTGGGAAAATGGATGTCGATTGACGCAGATGCTTGTGTTATTGGGTAGGACAACTGAGTCCACTTCTTTAGCAATGTTTTGACAATAACTCATTAGCCATTAGCCATTAGTCAAAGGCCGTCATCAGGTTTTAAGTAACACTCTAATGCAGCGGTTTTCAATAGGTGTGGCGCGCCTCCCCTCTATTGATATCGGTAATTGTGCGTTTTAAAATGCATCGTTTCCTTGTCCCAAGTCAACAGAAGTTAGCATTAAGGGAGGAGACAGGACCCAGCAAAAAAACGTAGGAAATATTATCCTGAGTTAAAGTTAGGTTTCACCTGGTCGGGGTCCGAGGCTGCAGCTCTGCCGCAGTGTGACAGAAACTGGGAAAAATGGCGATCACGCGTTTATGGTTGTCTGTGGAGAGCGAGTTCCCCCATATCTCCACTTAGGCTATGAAAGTCCTAATCCCCTTCACCTCCATCTACTTGTGTGAGTGTGGGTTGTCCGCATCGAACATAGCGGCCTCATTGTTCCCACTGACAGCGCCAGCTGATTTTGCCGGGGCTTCAGCCCTGAATGTATTTTGAAAAGTTGACTGACAAATATGAAACCGGACGTCGCTTAGTGTCCACTCTCGCTGTAAAAAGCTGTGCAGCTTCAGGTTTATGGATGCGCTCTGCTGTGGAGATGCTGCAGCAGATGTGTTGCATTTGTGCTCCGTGTATTTCTGCCACTTCCCTAAACTTTGTCTCATTCAGAGACCAGAGACCCAAACGGGGCTCTATGGCTGTCAAAAGGTCTGAGATCTACCGTATCAGCAGAGCAATCACGTATTGCACAGCAGATTATGGTGCAGGTGGATTATTTTCTGAAATATAGTGATTTTATTCTTGTAATAGCCTATTATAACTATTTTTCACAAAATATCACGAGTCCTCCAAACCTCAGAGAACACAGATGGGATGAGTTATATTTTGAATGTGCTCAAAGTTTTGGACATGAGCAGAAATCTCCAGGGGTTTATTAATACATTAAAATGCACTTTTAAAAAGAATTGTGTAAATAAAATGTCGAACTCATCATTGCCTGGAACACACAAAAGATGGCATTTACTGCAGAGGCGTGTGTGGGTTAGGGAAGGCGGACGGGATTTTGGGGAAGTGGGGGCTCGGCTGTCCTTACCTACTCTAAGGGGAGGCTCACATTCACTCAATTTGACAACCCCTGCTCTAATGAAACCCATCCACATATCACGGAATATATGAAGCTTGGTGATGTAGCGACATGTTATGTTATGTATAACATGTTGGCCGGCAGGGAGTATACTCCCCTCTATTACATGATTTAGTTTGAAGGTTTGAACGTTATTTTATGCAATCGCGCGGGTCTGCGCAACGTAAATGTCTTATAGGTGCCGCTTGGACTCCTATGTGTACGTCCACATGCAGCCCAAAATTTGTGACCACAAGAGTGTCGACTGCGCACGCTTCATCTGGATGTGTGAGGAGATCCGCCGTATACCCTGGGTGCGATTTGCCGTGGGGTTTCCCCCTTTCTGGTCTACGTATACCTGCCTCTGCTGAGTTATTTTTATCCCCGGGGGGGACAAAATGTATCTCCCCCTCAAAGTGATAAATAGTATTTTACACAAAGTAAGTTGTATTTAGCCGCTACAGAGCACCGGGACACCGGCTACCAGCAGCAGTTGTTTAGCGCCAATAGGTGATTGTGAGCTGGTGAAAGTATCTTGTTTTCACCGCAAAGTGAACTTCACTCTCCGACTTGAAAGCGCTGTGATTTACATTGAATATTGAAGTGCATATTTAAGTGTTTGGCATGCTTGGCCGAGTGGCACTATATCCATGGTATTGCAATAGGGATTTCATTCTTGCATGTTTTGTTTTGTTGTGCATGATCAAAAAAAACATCCCACCCCTTTTGCTTTTTTCACAAATGACACCCTGCGTATACCCATATTTATATAATTCATCTTTAAACGAATAAATAGATCCCACATTGGACTCTTGGCGAGAGATTATGCAAACGCTGGTGGATTGGGAAATATCACGGCTACTCAATTGTAGTATGAATGGAACCGCCTGCACGTACCATTTACTCCTGTTTGTTAAATGTTTGCAAAAGCAGTCGGTTGGTTGGAAAAGTATATCGTGCAGCACAGCTAAACTACAATAGCTTTTTCTAATTCGGACTCCACTGCTCTCTGCTCCTCTCCTCAAACATCAACATTGTCAATACTTATTGCTGTTGGTCAACGGTGCAAATTCACAGGTTAAAGTTCATCAAAGATTAACTCAAATTAAATGACCAAATACCTTGTTTGTTCATCATGCCTAGACTAGTCTATATCCATGACGTTCCACTTCCGGGATTGCTCTGGAGCTGCCGGAAATTCCGCCAGATCACGATCTTTTCTCCCGGATGTCCGTTACCTTCTGAGTTTTCTGTTGCACGACTAAAACAACTTTTGTACACGTACACATGTTCCACCAAAACAAGTTCCTTCCCGAGGCTATTTTGCAGCGGCGACGTGGCTCTTTCCGGCGCTCAGCACCGCCCCAGACGATTGTGATTGGTTTAAAGAAATGACAATAAACCAGAGCATCCCATTCCGGAATGTCCGGCAATGCGAGACTATGCCTAGACCAACACATAGAAGCGTTTTCTGATTTAATGCCACTACTGGCAGGACAACATCATTTGTCTGTGTCTTCTAAAACTGTTACAAATCCCTTTTGAAAAAATACATCTGTTTATGATGTGACCATGTGATGGCTAAGGTTAGGTTTAGGCACAAAAAACCCAGACTTGGTTAGTTTTTGGGGAAAATAAGCACTTAGTCAAAGTTATGGAAACATTGGGTGAAAATTACAACAATGTTAGGGGACCTTCTGTCATCAACAACTTGTTTAACTAAATTATCTGATAACTGAAGCAAGTTTAAACAAATATTAAGAAGTATTGGCAAAAATCTGTTTGGCTCAGGTCTGCTTAGGCGCTATCAAACTAAAGAACAATTCCTTTTTCAGTGCTCTCTTTGCGTATGAGGAGTTTTCTCCCTCAGCTTCTGTTCTCTCACTCTGTGGGCACAGCAAAAGAATGGGGATTCGTAAACTGTTTGATGGCTCTACATTTCTGCCGCATTACTGTTTACTCAAACGGGTAATTTGTTACAAAAACCAAACGTCTCTCTGTATACCGAAATGCTCTCCTTAGTTGCAGAAGGCCTGTACATCACTGCGACAGCTATTAAAAGCCAAGCAAAGAGTGAAGATGAGAAATGGACAGGCCATCATTCTGAGGCCTTGTAGCGCATAGGCTACATCTAGAAATCTGACGACACATTCAGCTGTTGAAATTCATCATCGGCTACAGCACTGTATGGCGAGGTATTTTGTTACCAGTTGCAATAATGACACATTACAGCTCCTATTCATGCGTGTGACTGGCTTTGTCTTCATTGCAACAGCAGCTGAGGCTCATGTGTTTATCGTAGTATTTAGAGTCAGCCATCATTAAACTAACAGCAGAAGATAATATAAAGTGGGATAACATCTGGATCCCCACACTCTTCAACTCAATTGTCCTCTAAACAATATAGGAGAGACAGCAACGTCGTTGTAAATGGTTTACTGTCAGCTTGGGATCATCCTAAGCCACACAAAGGCTCAAGACATCAAAGTTCAGGAATTCATAGTCCTCCACTACACTGTAAAGCAGGATTTATGCTTCTGCGGAGGCTCCACGCAGAGCTTTCGCCGTGGCCTACTTAAGTGGACTGAAATGAATACTTGTGCGTTGGTGTTTGCGTCAATCTCTTTAGGAGAATAGCAGGGAGAAAGTGACGGTGCAGAGCGAGTACCGACTCTAAAGCATGGTGGGAGAAACAAAGTGTCTCCCCTGCGTATTCTGACCACGGTTGGAAAGCTGTAGCAGGAAAGGTTTACCCTCTCCTTGATTTCATGTTGTTTATGGAGAAGGAGAACCAGGAAATAAGTAGGGGAAAATGTAGTCTATATCGCCCACGTTCCACTTCCAGGATTGTTCATGTGCCGCCTGATATTCCGCAGATGTCCCTTATTTTAGGCCGGATGTCTGTCAGCTTTCGCTTTCTTTGTGTTGACATTCTGAACTTCGGTGGATCTATGAAGACTGTTCTGTCCTCACTAAGTGTTGTCCACACGAACGTATACTCAGCTATACAGACAGCTAAACACTCCTAATCAAGCTCCAAGGAACAGGCTCATGTGTTGATTTTGGCAGTTTAATCAGGTTTAAGTATTAAACTGTGGACAAAGAACAAAAAGGATATAGAAATGAAAATGTTGCATCATAATGCAATATCTCACTAAGCTTAGCTTAAGAGTTACAATAAATATTGCACAAGGTAAGTGTAAACACAAAGCAAAACCGTTTTCCATATGCTGGTACAACAAACCAGATTTTACAGTAGCCTACTAAATAGCGGTCAATAATTAAGTCAACCATATTAGATGACTTAGGAAAGACATAACTTTCTAACCAATACATTTTCAAATATTAATGTATACATGTCTCTTCTTGGATAATAAACAATATAACTTAAAGATGATGCCATGTATAAACTGTGGAAGCGAGGATGACACTACATTGAAGCCAGCAGGAACATGTGGCTGTCTCAGGCTCTCTAGAGAAGAAAAAAGCACTTCCTGTTTCCTCCCTTAAAGTGACAGTTCACAAACAACCACCAAGGGTCCCAAAGCAATGCAAACACATCTGGGTCCATAACAATTGGTTAAACAATGGTTAACAGCTCCTTAGATCTCTTCAGGTTAAATCCAGACAGCTAGCTAGACTATCTGTCCAATCTGAGTTTTCTGTTGCACGACTAAAACAACATTTAAACGTGCATGTTACACTAAGACAAGTTCCTTCCCGAGGCTATTTTGCAGAGGCGCCGTCATTGTGTCCGGGGGGCTTAGCGCCACCCAAGACGATTGTGGTTTAAAGAAATGAAAGAAAAGAAGTGTTAACTAAATTAACTGCTGTGTGGACGAGCCAGACCCTCCTCCACAGCGCTGTGGAGGAAGTTCTGGCTATGCGAGGCTTGGGGAAATGCAAAGCTACCAAGCCACGGCCAAGCTGACCAATCACAGTTGTTGCAGTCCGCGTCGGCGCACAGTTTAGTTACATTTTTTGAGAGATTCAGGCTACGGTGTAGGATATGGGATAGGGTCCGTATCTCCACGTACCTATGTACGTACCCCCGGCATCGATTTAACGCAGAAATATAAATTGGCCTTAAGCACACAGCCCCCTTTGTAGACCTTATCAGAGAGCTGTGATGTAAGGCTGGGCTGTCTCTCTTTCTCCTCACCAGTAGAACGCTGAAAGCAGGACCGAGTATGTGTTTTCCAGACTTGCTGCTAGAGACGGAAACTCTACCGACCCAACATTTTTACCAAGTTAAAACCTGGAACTGATGGTTTCCTCAGTACTGCATGTTAGTCATCACTCACTGGGTGATTTACTAGGTGAAGAGACAATGGTAACTCCAGGAGTCAAATATTAATGTGTGTGTGAATTAAAGAGAGAGAGAAGGAGGGCTAGGTGATTGTAATAGAGAATGTGTCTTTGTGTGAGTGATACAGTGTTCGTGTGTGTGTGTGTGTGTGTGTGTGTGTGTCTGCGTGTTGTATTTGGGTCTGGGTCCCCCTGGGCAGCGGGGCCTGCTGCCTGTCAGGGTGAGTGGCCTTATCTTTTCCAAACATTTACTTAACCCTTTGTCTTACAGGGTCCAGGACAATGAGACAGGCACGAGGAATCCCAGCACACACACACGCACACGCACACAAACACACAAACTCGCACACACACACACACACACACACACACACACACACACACACACACACACACACACACACACACACACACACACGCACACACACACACACGCACACACACACACACACACACACACACACACACACACACACACACACACACACACACACACACACACACACACACACACACACACACTCCCTGATTACATAGTCTCCACTCTGCCCTGCACACGTTCTGGTCATACTTCACCCCTTATAGACATTAATACCAATCAATCATCATGCTGCGTTGCATCTTACAGCATATGTATGTCATCTCTATAACATGAAAAGAATGATCTCTCTTATGACAGTGGTTCTCCTATGTGTAATAATAGTAAGGGTGCTCCGATCGATCGGCCACCGATCGGTATCGGCCGATAATGGCTTTAAATAGTTTGATCGGTGGTCTCCATAAAGGCCGATCAGATAGGCCGATCAGATGACGCACTACCACGGATGTATTAAGAGCGCACTACTCCTGAGAACATTTTCAAAATGGCGGCGTCCCTACATTCAGCGGTCTGGCAGTTCTACAAGGTGTCTGAACGGTGGCAGAACAGGAGTTGGCCCGCGGCCGCGGAACGAAGGCGGTAGGAAGACGGCTACTGCTTTTAAAAGCGTCTGCCACCGGTGGTGCTCCGGCAAACGTGTTTGTGATTACACCATGTCGGTGTGTGTGTGTGTGTGTGTGTGTCGGTGTGACTGACTGTGTGTGCTGAAGAAATGTGCAGTGATTGAAAAAAAAAAAACTAAAAAAAAACTAAAGTGTGTGGCAAAATTTCCCAAAACTCCCTGATTGACTTAAACTCTCTATATGAGATAAGGACTCTGAAGAAAGCCCAGTCAGTCCTGGCTGATATAACCCCCCCCCCCTCTGAACAGCGACAAGATGTTACCGTCTGGCCGCAGATTCTGTCTGCCAAAATGCAGGACAAACAGACATAAAAACTCTTTTGTTCCTCCTGCTATAGGCTTTGTAAATAAGTCATTGCGAGATGTGTATGTCTGTGTAGTTTGTATTTATTTTGTCTATTATTGATGTGGTTTGTTTTCTGTATAGTCTATGTGTTGTTTATGTTGCATTCTATTGCTGCACAACGAATTGCCCCTCGGGGATAATAAAGACTCCTTGAACCTTGAACCTTGAAAGGAAATTTTTTAGATTTTGAGCTAGGACAGAAAGCCAAACAGTTACTGATACATTCTCTAAACATGTGTGACTGTTATGTAATGGCGTAATTTTCAGTTCATAAAAGTGATCGGTGATCGGTTATCGGTATCGGCCGATACGTCTTCCAGCAATCGGTGATCGGTGATCGGCCTCAAAAATCCTGATCGGAGCACCCTTAAATAATAGCTATGTGTTTTGTGAAGATGAACCAAACTTATAGGTGTGATTTACACTTCAAACTTAAGATGTTTTAATCAAGTGAAAAATGATACTCAAATATATATATATATATAGTATACATATATATAGTATACATGTATACTTATATTGTTTATATTCTCCTTATCCTTCTTATATTTAGAGAATGTGTGACACGCACCAGCAACACCAAGACACATTCCTTGTATGCGTAAAAAACGTACTTTGCAATAAAACCTTTTCTGATTCTGATTCTGAAGTGTGATGATTCCACTTTCTTTTTAAACACAGACGAGGAGTGGAGAGATATAATAAATGAAACAGGCTTTGATGAACATGAAAATTAACTGAACGAAAATTAACTGAACGAAACACTAAATGAGGGAATATCTTTTGGAAGAACATTGTTGGACAGACTTGGAGAATCTATGAAAAGGAGCTATGCATCTGTTCTGACAGATCACGTGGCCCAACCCCTTAATTAGACAATTTATTTTAAAATGATTTTTATTGAAAGGTCTTTTCTAATATATAGTAGACACAGAAATTTGCTCAGCTCAATAAAATGCTAAATCCACTAAGACAACCAATTTACAGGGTCCGGGTCCCATGCTCCCAAGTTGGAATTTGTGAGGGACTGTAACCAAACAAGCCAGTTAGAAACCTGATTCATCTCCTTGTGTCCTGTACATGGTGCTAGTGAAGTCCAAGCAGTTCCAGGCATGAAACCAATTTTATGGTTATAAGACACAGTTTCAACATAATTGGGCCATTTGTTTGATTGCCCCGTCTCTTGTTCTGGCCTAGCTGTCTGAAACTATTTATTTCTTCTTTTCTCGGCTGCTGTAAAGACAGTTATCTGTACGTTTAGCTGATGTATGAGAAGAATGCAGCAATCAGCCTTTGTTTCTGTCAGCTGAGAGGAGGTAGGATGCCGGGATTAGGTAAGTGTGTGTGTGTGTGTGTGTGTGTGTGTGTGTGTGTGTGTGTGTGTGTGTGTGTGTCAATGGCTTATATGTAACGGACGTTCATTAATATAAAATAGTTGCGCACTAAAGGTGCAATTGTTGATATCACCACTCCAACAGCAGACATATGTACAGTATTGTACGTGATCAGGCTGTGTTGAACATAACATTAAATATAAACACATACTTAGATAACCGCATTGCGTCTTTAGTTACTGAACAGGAGACTACTGCTGTGTTTACATTCACACATTCACAGTGATACAAAGTGGTAATTGGGGTTTGAGTTATTTCTTAAATAACAGACGAGGGGAAACTCGATAGATCTGTTACTTAAACAGGACTTCCTGGATCTTGTTTCATCACTTCCCTAGTACTGAAACAATATGCCCCCACTAGTCTCGCATTGCCAGACCTTCCTCCACAGCGCTGCAAAGAAAGGTTTGGCTAGTCCACACAGCATTCCGGGATGGGAGAAAAACATGCTCTGGTTTATTGGCACTTTAAACCAATCACAATCATCATGGACAGCACTATGCGCCAGACAGAGCCACGATTGGACAGATAGTCTAGCTAGCTGTCTGGATTTACCCTGCAGAGATCTGAGGAGCAGTTAACAATAGTCCTCATAAATCAACCGGAGTTTAGAACGCCACCTCAAAGAAATGGACATCCAGCCGAAAAGGACATACGGCGGAATTTCCTGCGGCAACGGAGCAATCCCGGAAGCGATACATCGTGGATATAGACTATGACACCACTAATGCTGGCTATGGATTTTTTTTTCTTTCTTTTATAAAAAAGGAGAAAAAAAAAATTTCTGTGAACTCTTGATCCCAAATGGAAGATGCGTGCACTGAGAAAAGGAGTAAAGACAAAAAGCAAAGAGCTCACTCCTCCATCTAATCAAACAAATCATGATTAAAAATACGTCACAAAAGAGAAGGTTCTGGGCCGGGATCTATGAATCCATTCCTCCTCTTCTTTTAATTGTTTCTTTCTTTCTTTCTTTCTTTCTTTCTTTCTTTCTTTCTTTCTTTCTTTCTTTCTTTCTTTCTTTCTTTCTTTCTTTCTTTTCAATTTCAAACAAATAACGACTTCAGATGTTGCCAAAACCTTTTACAACATGCAAATGCTCAGCTGAACAGTGAGTGTATGGCTTCAGTTCAAAGTCAAACTCTCTCTCTCTCTCTCTCTCTCTCTCTCTCTCTCTCTCTCTCTCTCTCTCTCTCTCTCTCTCTCTCTCTCTCTCTCTCCCTGGGTAACCTAGCGGCTCAACTTGGCTAAACCCACTGCAGCCAGTCAGTCTTTGGTCTGCGCATTCTTTCCCTTGTGGAAATCAATGAAATAAATAGGGTGCATCTCAGCGCAGGAAACAGAGGGGAGGCTGCCCCGCGGGTTATCCAGAGTGCACATTCAGAAGCTCAGACAGAAACAGATGAGCCAGAAAGACGGATGAAGGTAGGGACGGAGAAATAAGAGAGAGAGGGAGAGATGGCAACTGACAAAGGCGGGGGAGAGAGAAACAGATGAAGGTAAAAGGAATGGAGAAATAGAGACCAGGGGATGAACTTAAAACGACAAGAGGGAGGCTTACTCAGTCCAAAGTTTGCAATGGAGATTTGAAAATAAAATAAAATATGAAGATCAAAACCAAAAGGAAATGACCAAATACTGGAGCAAGACACGAGCAGACAGAAGTATGTGGAGAATAACATAATAGAAAGCTGAGAAGCCATTGCAATGAATGAGAATCTGACAGCAGACAGTAGAGCGATAGAAGGAGGAGAGGAGGGAACAGATAGAAAGAAAGAAAAGAAATGGGGGGGGGGAGATAATGGAAAAGGATGAGAGAGAACTCCACGTGCAGCGCTTTACGATGGCTATTATGGTCATTATTTAGTGCAGTGCTTAGGTGCATGGGGCGGCGGCAGCGGGGATGACTTCACCAACTGGAGCTTCATCAGAAGATCAAACACAGTGCATGTCGTGGCCGCTGGCAACACACTGTACACAGCTTAACTCCACTGATGTATCTTCAAAGCGTAAGAGGAGAATATACACAAAGGGAATACAACAGCCCTGAGTTTTCTGGAGCCGACCAAGAACAGAGCAGCGCTGGCAGAAAATGGTGATAGTGGTAGCTGTGGTCTATGGCAGTGGTTCCCAAGGACCCCTTAGCCTTGCATTGCCAGACCTATCTCCACAGCGCTGCGGAGGAAGGTCTGGCTACACCACACATAGCCTACACTCCTGCATAGAAGAAAAACAGTCAGGGGTTGATTGCATTTCTTTGAACCAATCACTCTGGTGGCGCTAATCTACGGTCGCAAAAAAGGGGATCTTTGAAATAGTCTCGGAAAGGAACTTGTCTAGGTGGAACATTTGCACCCTGCTAAAGAAAGCACCACATACAATATTAAATGATGTAAATGCATAAATGTAAAATCATTTTCTCTTACCAGTGTATTGCCATGTGTATTTGGTCCATAGCAAATCCCTGCCAACTGGTCCTAAAATGCCCCAGTTAGAGAGTAAATGCCTTAAACATATTCTTTGTAGATCTTTACAATTATTCATTTAAAGAACCAAGTAGGCCTGCCTTGTTGCACAATCTGGATTTTTTTTTCAAAACTTGCCATTTATTTTGCATAAAACATTAGCTTACTTCCTCTGAGGTTCCAGTTGCTGTTCCTTGAAGCAAGGTAGAAAGAAAGTAGAAAGTAGAAAGTAGAAGGTGAGGGACATCCAGCGGAACTTCCGTCACCGCCAGAAATATCCGGTAAATTAACCCTTGTTGATCCAGACTAAGGACACCTAACCTGACACAAACTAGACCAGGGACCCCAGTTTCCAAAAAAAATTGTCCAAGGATCCCCCATCTGATAGGATTGTTGCTTTTTGATGTTTTATTACAGAAGGTGTTTGAAACCCATGACCAAAATAGTCATACATTTTGTCATTGTGTAATTATGGATGGAATTATAGTGAAAATCAATTATTCCCCTTGTTGCTAGGGACCCCATGGAACCCCCTCAAGGACGCATGGGAGCCCCCGCCCGCACCAGAAAGTTAAGTGCTCAACAACCACACAGCAATTACATCTTCGCAATATGTTGTAATAAAGGAAAACATGATGGAATAAGAATCTACAGCCATGCTGGCAGAAACTGCGAGACTGTACCTAGGCACAGCTAAATGCTAACATCAGCATGCTAATGTTTAGCAGGTATAATGATTACCATGTTCACCATTTTAGTTTAGCATGTTAGCATGCTAACATGTGCTACTTAGGAATAAACACAAAGTACAGCTGAGGGAATAGCATTAGTTTTGCAGATATTTTGTCATAAACCAAAGTACTGGACAAATAAAATCTACAGATGGTGGATGATGGCGCTAGTGAAAAAGTTGGATGGATCACCAAAATTATTACAATTTATACTGAGGGGAAAGTGAATGCCTGTGCCAAATGTTATGGCAATCCATTGAATAGTTGTTGAGATGTTTTAGTCTGGACCCATACATGCTAGCGTGGCTAAACAGTCACCTGTCATGTCAAAACATCACAAAGGTTTGGCTACGTATCATTTCAAACATTGTATGAATGTAAATAAAATGTGTCCTTCATGACTGCCGCAGTGTTGCTGTTTGTCTGGCAGACAATTCTGCTGATTCTAGCTGCTGCTGTTTTTTGGGCAACACTGGTCTTTTCCTTTCATCCTGGTTTACCGCGGAGATGTCGCTGAGTCAAATCTGCTGCCTAATGTGTCAGCTGAAAAAGTAAAAAAGCAGAAGTCTGACTGACAAAGGCTAATATAATGCAAATATTTTGAAACAATATATATTTCCTTTTAACATGAACATTGTCTCTTACAGTATCTGCTGATACTGAACGTATTTCCAAAACATTCACTGACAATGTATTTCATTAGTTTACCTGCGCATGAGTAATGGTTATTATGCTTGTGTTTAGGCACTCAAAGCACTTAATCCTAGGAAAAGATGATAGTCTTGGTTAAATATTGAGAAACTCAAAAGTAACATTTCACCAAAATCACTAATCTTGACCAAGTGCTGAAACATTATCATAATAAACAGGAATTACACGCAGGACTCTGGATGCAAAAGTCTCGGCTCTCGCCTCCAGTGTCAAGGTCTATTTCACAACTGGAAAAAATGTTGCAGCAAATTTGCATTTTTTTGGGTGGCCTATTCCTTTAGGATTCACAGTTTTGGAGCTATACAATTAAATTATGAGTGTGCTGTCAGGCTCACAGCCTGGACTGTGTCACGTTTAAATTCAAAGTTTTCACATGACAGAAGCATTTTTTAGATGAACCTTTACATGCAAACACCTCCCAGTGGAGAACTGCAGACACAGGAGTATAATTCTAATTTTAATGCCGGGTCAAATGTCTGTCGATATGACGAGCCAAGATGGGGAGGACTAAAAGTTCAATTCTGGCATATTGTCAAAATGGAGAAGCTGTGAGTTGCCAAGATATCTTTATGTCAGTAAAACCGTCTTTTGTAATTACCAGCCTTGCACTTTCATCTGCTCTCACATAAGCACAGCATGTTTTTTCCCCATTTTTAACACAGGTTAACTAAATTTAGCACCCATTTCAGCCTAGGAGACAAAGGCCTACACCATTTTTAACCACATCCATATGCTGTAGGTGAAGAGTCTAATTCTATTATTAGAATGGGTGCACAGTTTAAAATGCCCTTTTTGATGGAAAAGGACATATGTCGGTTTTGCTTTAGTGTCGCTTTGCCAGACCTTCCTCCACAGCGCTGCAAAGGAGGGTCTGGTGAGTCCACACAGCATTCCGGGATGGGAGAAAAACGTGCTCTGGTTTATTGGCATTTCTTTGAACCAATCACAATTGTCATGGGTGGCGCTAAGCACCGGCAGCAGGCCCAGTGCCTCTGCAAAATAGCCTCGGGAAGGAACTTGTTTTGGTGGAACATGTGTACGTTCAAAGGTTGTTTTAGTTGTGCAATAGAAAACTCAGATTGGAGATCTGAGGAGCGGTTAACCATAGTCAAAATCCACCGGAGTTTAAAAGTCCAAAACAAAGAAAGCGGAAGGTAACGGACATCTGGCCAAAAAGAGTGAAATCTGGCTGAATTTCCAGTCATGGATATAGACTACTTTAGCATTTAAGAAATGCTATTCTCATAAAAGAAGGCTCAAGCCTTCTTTTATGAGAATAGCATTTCTTAAATGTTGGTTGGAATATTGAGAAATAAACATCAGGCGACCAGTCTTTTTTCAATTGAAAGCATTTTGGAATTCAATTATTAAAGTATTTTTGTAATGTTGATAGTTTTTTGGAATCCTTCAGAAATGGGCTTGTAGCCCATATGCTGGACCCCTGCTGTGTTGTGAGTCTCTGTGTTGAAGAAAAGACTTGTTGGCCCTTGCTGAGGGAGATCAGGCAGTAGTCCATCTTTGATGAGTCAGTGACCTGCAGGCCAAAAGGGAGGTGATAGTGTGTGTCTCTGCATCCATGAGTGTGAGTGTGTGTGTGTGCATTTGTTAAAAATACCAGCAGACCCTTGGAGCCTCAGCGCCGGCCGTCGCCGACGCCACCCTGACATCGACTCTGAGGTGGTGCTCTGAGAACCGTGGAGACGCCCACTCCGGAGGGCTGTACCTGGCACACATCACTCTGCACCTCTCTCTCTCTCTCTCTCTCTCTCTCTCTCTATCTCTCTCTCTCTCTCTCTCTCTCTCTCTCTCTCACACACACACACACCTACATTCTCTGCCTTTTACCATTCTCTCTATATCATCTGTATCTCACTTTTACACACCCATTTTTTTTTATCCTTCATTCCCTTATTCCTCTTGTTTCCATCCCCCACATTTTACTCCAGATTTGACTCCCTATTTTCAACAGTAGTAATGTAACATCCTTCAAAATATGGCCATATATTGTTTCCTAACTGAAACAATATTCTTCCTGGAGTCCCAAAAACATAATACATAACATTCAGTGTAATACATGACGTAAAACATGGATTTGGAGACAGAGCTTAAAAACCATTTCCCTCATGCTCCCGTTTCTATGTACTGCTAAGAACCAACCACGTTCATGTATTTAGTCCAGTTTTTTATTTATTTGGGGTTTGCTGTTTGGTGTTGAGAGACTCATTTTCTGCACTAAGTTAAATGTATAAATGTATTAATGTATTTATCTCTTCAAGATGGCTTATGGACTGACTTTTATTTTTATTTTATTTTATTTTATTTTATTTTTATGAGATGACTATCATTTTAATGTCCTTTTTTGTTTGTGATGTGACCTTGGGTGTCATGAAAGGTGCTTCAAATAAAATGTATTATTATTATTATTATTAAGCTTAAGACATGTTTTAGTTTCTTTGTTTACTTAGTTATTTTTGTAAACTAAAAAACTGTGTGCAGCTCTATTACCTGAGCAAATACAAGTAGGCCTATTGGATCGGGACTCGGTATCAGCAGATAGGCTATGCAATATTATAAAAATCGGATCAGAGGGTTTAAAAAGCTGATCTGGACATACTTGTGACTACAGTATAATTTATTTTATAATATGATTATGGGATCTAATAGGAAAAAGCTGATCCAGGAGTTTTTTTTAAATCCCAGAGGAGAGGAGAGGAGAGATGGACATATTACTGTCCTTTGAAAAAGCCTATAATACCATGTAATCCATGTAAATATTTTCAACATTTTCAAAATGATATGGTGTAGTCTTTTTGTGTTCAGCTAATATTCTTCTGTTCTATTGTTGCTGCTGAAAATATAAGAAGGAAAATTCCTTCCTATCGTGTTTGAAATCACCTGATGGTAGTGTTGGAAAATGTGAGTCCTGTCATGAGTTCAACAGTGTTCAGTCAAACTATGACTTTATTACTTTATCTAATTTACCTGTCTGGTGTTTTTCTATATTTTTCTTCTTTCGTCATAAAAAAAAGCCTAAGCCAATTTTATTTAATGTGATTGTGAATGTGATTGTTGCGGGCAAAAATCCTTGATTATGTGGCACGTTTCCTTAAAAAATGGAAATGGAATATGCGGGATATTTATGCAATTTTATGCGATGAAATTGCGGGAACTTGCAAAAACTGCGGTTTGATGAAAAAGAGAAAAAAAGGTGATTCCCCCAACACCATGTTCTCAGTAAGTGAAATGACGTCACTTCATAACGTTCCCATGGCAACAGGGGAAAATGGCTGCTCTTGTGTGAATTAAACGCAACATTTTTCAACTTTCTGCTGAGATGTGTGACTTTTTTGCAACGAAAATGCGGGGATTATGAAATCATGCAAGCCCCGCATATTTTGCGCGGAAATGGGCAATTTATGCGGCGAAAGTGCGGCGTATTTGAAATTTTACATTATAAATTTTAAATTTTTAGCCACCTTCCTGGCTGGGTGCTGTGAGTTGTGTCTTGAGACACTTTCATAGTGTGGGGTGTAATAAATACAGTAAATATTCTCAATTTGTCTTAATGAATAATATATTATGAATATTATTTTGATTCCTGTAACCGTTGTCAACTTTTTTCAGTATCACTGCGGTTACCTGATAAAAAAAAGAAGCCGCTGACACTTTGCTTTCTCTTTCTCAAGATTCCTCATCACTTCTCCAGTCTTCTCTCCGCCTCTCTCTCTCCATTTATCTGCTCCTTTCACCGAGAGTAATCCTCAAACCTTCCACATTTCTCAATCCTCCCCTCTCGCTCCTTTTTTATTGCTCCCTCTGTTCGTAGATCTCCTCGTCCTCTCATCAACTCTTCTCTTCACCCATTCCATTCAGCACCACCTCCCCCTCCTCCATAAACTCAACCTCCCCCCCATGGCCCTTCGTCCCTCATCTGAGAAGGGAGGGGGGTGGGGGGGGGGGTGGGGGGGGGGTCGGGTGGTGAAGGCAAGGGGAGGGCCTGTGGGGGTTGAGTAAGCCTGGACTTGACCCCTGCTTTCTGGGCTCCGAGTAGTCTCCTCTCCACCCTGGGCCAGTGACGGATGGAGAGACGGCTCAGCGCACACACACACACACACACGCACACACACACACACACACACACACACACGCACACACACACACACACACAACACACACACGCAAGGAGAGTGATCACTTTTTACTATGCTACACTCCCACGTGTAAAATACAGATAGCACCCATCTTTGTATTAAGTCTGAAACACACACACACACACACACACACACACACACACACACACACACACACACACACACACACACACACACACACACACACACACACACACAGAATTGCAGTCTTGGAAATGGGAGACATGAAATCATGTGATGGATGTCCATTTGGGCGCCTTCTTACAAATCCATCCGTCTTTACATCACTTTATATCCACATGTACACAGTGTAAACAGTATGTGCATGTAAATGTGATGAATGCCTACTATAGTACAGCATTTACTGTACACTGGTTTGTATAGCAGTGCACACACAGCATACACTGTAAACACACCAACATAAATGATTTGTCATAAATAAGGATTATAAGTTTAGAATCTTAAGATGTGAGCTAATATAAAAAGAGACAGTTCTGTTAACTTGTGTTCTTCATGTATGAAATGTGGCAAGTCCAACTTTTGGATGAATGATATTTACGTAATTAGGTCATCTTTTATCTTTCACACTGTGCAGTTTGAAAGCTTTAGCAATAACAAAATCAAGTCCGATTAATTATCTAGTTTCCATGTTCAGAGCTTACAATCACGAGTCAGTCAGAATCAGTCTGGTAACTTAAAAAGCAGAAGCAAGTTATAGTTGCAGATATGGCAAAGCAGTTACTCCAGCAGTTACGGAGCAACATTAAGCTTCATTTGGAATCGTGTTTGTGGCCAGTTGATAAATGTAAGTCCAATATTCACTCTCTTTTAGCTCTGTTTTTGGTCTCTACCAACTCCTGCTACTCTGGTGCTGAGTAGGTAGTGTGAAAACAGCTGCCTGCTGAGGCTGACGACGCTATAATAGTGCTGAGAGTGAACCTAAACAGTGAAGTTGTGGGCTGGACAGCTAAACCATGCTGAAACTCACTCTAAAGGCATGTCCACACGAAGACGTTAGGATGAAAACGTATCCGTCTTCCCTGGATTCCCATGAATCCATTTGTCATCCAAATGACTCAACACGGTATTTCATATGCCAGGCTTGTAGGGGGCGCTGTTATTGCTACAGAAATTAACGGTACGAAGAAGAAGAGCAGCCTTCAGTCACTTCCACTTCCTTTCATAACATGATACCATAGTTCTCTTAATACAGCCATGGACTAGAGTTTAATAACTTTCACCACTGCTCGTTATTTAAAGGCCACCACAAGAAAACGTGTCTTTGTTTGCATTGTATAATGTGCTGTTGGATTGCTTTCTATTTTGCAGTTCTGTCTGCTATCGGACATGATTGTAGCGCTCTAGCTAGCCGAGGTAACGTTAGCTCTGCTAGCTAACATCGGCAGTCAAACAACCATCAATGATCCGATGTCTTTTTGATAATCTAGCTACACATTTTTCTTGCGGTAGCCTTAAAGCCTAAAAGTTACTATAATCCGTTCAAGGAGTTGATAAGCAGACAGATTAGCTAGCTAGTTGATAAGTTGTCTACTTCCACTTTATAAGCAGCATTGCGTCCCTGCTAGAGCAGTCAGCTGGGTTGAAGGCAGCCGGCTGTGAGGCCGAGGTGTTTGGGGATGACATCATCGATACGCACGTATGCGGTTTCGCCGTCCATACGAAGCCAAACGTGAGCCGTTTTTTTTTTATTCACCCTGGGACCAGGTTTCAAAAAAGGGCATTTACAGGCAGTGCGTTTACAGGATTCGTGTGGACAATCGGCCCAAACGATGCAAAAAAAGTGCGTTTGCATCCAAACGCGTCTTCATGTGGATGGCCTCTCAAGTTCCAAGTCGAGAGGAGCTGCAGATTCAGGTGATAACGATACGATACAAGACGATAAGATTCGATATGATACAACTGTACCGAAATACATTTTGCGTTCCCGAGCAACTCCGCTCAAAAGAAGAAGTAAAAAGAAAAATACACACAGAGCTAGACAACAATTACACTACTATAGTACAAAGATGAAGACATATCAACAGCCATGGCAAAGAAACATGTAGGTGAGTGATCCCTTTCACATGTTGTGACTTATTTCAGTGATGAGGAGACTGAAACCTTCCTCAAATGAATACGTGGAACAAACAGAAATGTCATATTTCCATTATGTTTTCCACATTCTTTTCGTTTGTGTTTAAGGTTTGACCGACCCTCTTTTATCTCATTGTACCTGACTGAAAAATTTACTTCACCAACTGTTTATTTTAATGTGCCCAACTCCTAATATAGGCCTATACATAATGTTAATGGATAGAAGTGTACATTCATTTTCATTTTCTTTTGCCGGTGTTCTGGAAAAATTCTAATTTGTACCACATTTGTCTACTAATTCTGATCTGAATAAGGCTACTACAACATCTCTTCCTTTCGATTTGAGTTTGTTTCCTTAAAACAATGAGTTTTCTCCAGTGTGTGTATCTGTATGCACCCGCATGTGGGGAAGTGCTTTTTGTTCATGACATTGACTAATGCCTGATAGATCCCAGCTATCACCCTGGGTTTAGAGCAATGAGATGAGCTACAGCTCGGCTTGGCTGCTTTCAAAAACCTTAAACCCCTGTGTTAATAAAGACACGGAGAGGACAGAGAGGGCAACATAAAAAGAATACCACTCATGTCATTTTTATACAGCAAACATCGTATTCACCTCAGAAATCTGGACGAGGAATCACAGCGTAGAACACAAATCTAGCTCACTGGCACTTTCGCTCTGTATCCCACAGAGCAGCTTGTGCCAGCTGACAATAAATATCACAGCAGTGTATATAGTATACACACAGGCTTTAGCTGGCAATGGATGCCAGTGCAAATGCTTTTGTTATTACTGTTAGCGGCTGGCTGTTACTATGGAGTGCTATGAAGGGCTATGGGGTGCTACAGAGCTATGTGGCTAGGTGTGAGGCAGATATTTCTGAGGGAGGATAAATCAGCTGTGTGGGATTGAGGGAAGACAAGAGTAATTTTGTGATCATTCATGTGGGTAACAATATGCAGTCTGGGAGCATGTATGTTCTGTATGGAACTAAGAATAAAGGAAGGTTTCTCTATTGATTTCCTCTTTGAGGGGATTTTTTTGCGCTCCCCCTTCCCTCTCTTCCTGTAACCTTTTTTTTTCTCAAGGAAACAATCAAAACGGTCACGGAAGTCATCGTTCTCGGGTGTCTCCGAGTAATCCATCACCCCGTTGTTTTCTGTCTTATTTTAGGACTCGCTCAGCCTCTCCTGTTGTTGTCTTATGTTTTTCTTCCTAAAAATGGAAGAATAAGTCTACGAATAGACCCGGCCTGGGTTAAGAGCTAATAATATCAGCAGATTGTGTGATTCATGGTCTTTGTTGAGGGAAAAGAAATGCATGTGTATGTCTGCCTGCCCAATAAGGTTCTTTCTTTCTCTTTGCCACGGAAATATTCAAGGAACAAGGTCATCAGACACATAAAGAAACATTTACCAGCATGCAGGTTCTCTGTTGCTGGGTCTATGCAGTAGGCAACTGCTGCTGTGCAGGGTGAGTATTATTGACTTTAGATAAAGTATGAATAAAGCCTGTATAGTTGAAGTTGATTCACCGTGCCCCTCAAATAACCTGTTGCTCTTGTATTAGCTTGTCCGTGTTGGGCTATTGAGTTATATAGGTTGGGCCAGACTGTATTGTTAGGGTTTGTCTTTCCATTCAACTGGCCATGTGGGCATTAAGGAGATAGTCTGGATCAATGGAAGTACATTTCCATGATAAAGCCTTGACATCCATTCTCAAAATCCCTTTACTATCGGAAACAACCATAACTTTCGAGCCAGCAAGCTACACGCTGGAAATGGCAAGTGTTGATGAAAATTTGGATCATGCAACAAGGCAGGCCTACTTGACATATTGTGATTGTAAAGATTTACAAATAATATGTTTACAGCATTTACTCTCTAACTGGGACGTTTTGGGACTGTCTGGTAGGATTGCTATGGACAAACAGTCCCTCCAGTCCCACCAGAGTTTTTTTGTGATTGTTGCGGGCAAAAATCCTTGATTATGCGGCACGTTTCCTTAAAAAATGGGATGGAATATGCGGGATATTTATGCAATTTTATGCGATGAAATTGCGGGAACTTGCAAAAATTGCGGGAACTTGCAAAAATTGCGGTTTGATGAAAAAGAGAATAAAAGGTGATTCCCCCAACACCGTGTTCTCAGTAGGTGAAATGACGTCACTTCATAACGTTCCCATGGCAACAGGGGAAAATGGCTGCTCTTGTGTGAAGTAAACGCAACATTTTTCAACTTTCTGCTGAGATATATGTGACTTTTTTGCAACGAAAATGCGGCGATTATGAAATCATGCAAGCCCTGCATATTTTGCGCGGAAATGGGCAATTTATGGGCCGAAAGTGCGGCATATTTGAAAAAATTCCCCCGCATAAATATGCGGACTTTGGCCTTTTGGACTTTTGGCATTATGCATTGAATTCTGCGATCGCATAATCGCGTTTTTCTGGAGGGACTGGACAAAGTACACATGGCGATAAACTGTTAGGAGCAAATTATGTTTGACCATGTATCAGCTAATTTAAATAGCTCACATTACTGTGTTGTGTCAACAGTTAACTTCATTTAATATTGTATGTAACGTTTTCATTTATCGGGATTCCACCGTCACTGCGTTTAATTTACCTCGGAAGTCGGAAGCCGGAGCTAGGAATGACGTCACACCCAAGTGGAGTCTGAATAACCGCTCTAGCCAGGTTAGCCATTGTTAGCAATACCAGTTGATAACAAGGCATTACGCTGTATTTCGTGCATACAAACAGCATAGCAACATGTCCACAGATAGAAGTTGGACAGCACTGTTTGAACGACTGGTTCAGTGAGACACAAATAAGACTGATGTGCTAATAAACTGTATATTACTGCAGCTTTTACTACTGTTAATGCACAGAGCAGCCATCTTGGATTTTGAGCTCAGCTTTACTCGAGGTACTGTCGGAAATCAGACTTCAGGGGGCGTTCCAGTTGAAATCTTCTGACTTGGAACTCGTAAATTCCGACTTCCGAGTTCAAATGGAACGCGTCGTAAGTCAGGTTAGGTTAGTGAAAGGTTAATGAGTGGGAGGGAGAGACGGAGAGGTGAGGAATGAGAAGCATGCTGAAGAACAATGCTCATCTCACCTCAGAGAGGAGCAGAACAATGGTGACAAATCAGACACCTCCATGACCCCAAAGCCGAGGTCAGACACAGCTACAGTTCATGCAGTCAGTGCTACAAATCAAGAAATCCCAAATTAGCAAATTATGGTTCATCTTATTAACTGTAAGCAGGTGCCATGATTTGTTTTTCATTTGCATTTTTATTCTAACGAACAACATCTCAGTTACAATGTAACTTCAGTCTTCATAAATCTATATAGATGCATAGATTAGTGTTAGGCACCTGCTGAATGAGTACCCAACATGTGTGTGTGTGTGTGTGTGTGTGTGTGTGTGTGTTCTCACCCCCCCAGGTAAAATGTACTTTGGTTTATGGAGCCCTTGTTGTGTTACAACCTTTGCCCTGCTTGTTCTGTGAACTTTAGAATGCCGAGGACGTGTTCCGCTGTGCACAACGGTCTTAATTCCACCATATAGTTGGTGTAGTTATTAATTAATTAAGTTATTAATATGTTAAAACGTAAACCTAAGTTTGGAGTTGCAAGCTCTAATGACTTCCTATATTAAAATGAATAAACGAAACATTGGTGTTTCTTACGACTAAAAACAGATGTGGCTTTGCAAAGGAGCTCATCAGTGCACAGAACAGTAAATCACGATGGAATGGGGTTCCTGGGGTGAAACTAATCACTGACATACAGCCATGTCTCCCTGACCTGCCTTCACTGGTGACAGCCAACCAGGTAATGATAGTGTTTGCCCTCAGGAGCAGAGTGGAGAGACACTTCTGGAACACTTCTGAAATGTGCTGCGGGGCGTACGGTGGAATCTCAATCATTGTCTGTGGCTGTTATCTCTGGTGGCCGCACTGAGCAGCTATTGTTTATTACTATTGTAAAATAAAATCACTATTAATTACAACGTTTCAATGCAGCAATAGCCCACGCTTATTATCTTAACAGCAAGCAATAAAAATGAGTGCTCTCACTCAAAGTGAGTTAGTTCCGTTGTCAGGCAACTGAAACAAATATGCATCACATGATTAATAGTCTATGAAATCATCATATTCGGATATCAGAAATGTTCATTTTCATCAACTTTGCATCCAAGTTATACAATTGGGTACTTCCCTGCCGACCATGTTGAAATGGAACGTGCACTGCACGCCGAGTTATAAAAATTTAGAGGTACACGACTGCACGCTGCGACAACTTGCAGTGCCTTCGCGCTGCACGTGAAAGGCATGATGATGCAATTTTCTGGCTCGCACACCTGGCACTGGGAACACTATGGCCACCATAAAAATGGCTTAAGGTTTTCACTGATAGAGGGTGGAGGCTCTGTCTTGATGCTCAGCAAGAGGATGCTAAACTGAATGCACATTTACTGGCATAGTCACTGAGCATGTAATTTATTCAGAATTCTGTATAAATTAACTATAACTTTTTTCTTGCAATTTTCAGAGCACTGGGTTTGAGTGACAGGCTTCCCAAGACTGTTTGCACACACACACACACACACGCGCGCGCACACGCACGCACACGCACGCACACGCACGCACATGCACGTGCACGCACTCGCACACGCACAGACACACACACACACACACACACACACACACACACACACACACACACACACCATTTTGTTTCTGTCACGCAGAGTGAAGAATAGGACCTCAGGGCAAATCACTGAGATGACAGCTGGCGGAAGTTTTGATTTAAAGGCTGAAAATGAGTTGAATAAATATACGTGCTTCTTTCCAACATCCCATACACTCACTCTCTGTCTCTCTCTCACACACACAAAAGGCAGTAACCCTACGAGGAGCACAGCACAGAAGAGAATATCCTGTTTGGTTGGAGGCAGTAATTGAATGGAACATTCAAGGAGCAGAGCCCTGGGAAAGACTGTCTGTAGACAAAGAAGAAAAAAGACCTTTCTCACTATCGGTCGTTCATATTAATGCTGGACTGTGGCCCTTTCTCGCATGTCTGTCCAGGAATTGAGTTGTAACACTGCACACACACACACACACACACACACACACACACACACTGCACACAAACATTTAGTTGTCACAGCGCCGTCCAGGAAGACAGAATGCTGCCGAGAACACAAAGGAAGGGGAAATGTAGGGCCCTCAGGAGCTGAATCTCTCTCTTTGTCTTATTCTCATACAAAACACACAAACACACACACACACACACACACACACACACACACACACACACACACACACACACACACACACACACACGCACACACACACACACGCACACAGTGAAAGAGAAACCTCTCTCTTGAATGATGAGTCAGGGTATGAAGAGGTCTGACACACCAAATTTAAAAATTGTTCCAAAGACGCAGCAGTCATCATGGCCTTGACATCGGTCTGACCTCAGCCTTCATGCTTCCAGGTCTAAATCAAATCCAAGGTTTCTATGTCACCACTAACTGTCAGTTGAAAGTAATGTATTACCCTACTTAACCTAACAACAGTAAATTACATGTGTATAGCAGGAAACGTAAAGGTGGTCAGAGAAGGTATACTGCAGAGGGAAAGGGTGTAAATGTATGGCTGCATATGTGTATATGCATATATGTATTCCTCTTTCAGTATTTAGGGAGTGTACATAAATTACTGGAGTGGTGAGGGGGAGGGATGCAACATTTACTGGAGTGTATTAATTGTGTACAGTCCCTTAGTGTTTAAAAACAGTATTGGCCGTAAGTTATCTTTGAAAAAGTTAAAAAAGGTAGTGTCACTTTTTTTCCTTCACCTCCTTTTCCGACACATGGAATTGGAAGCACTGAGGAAGTTTTTCAAAGCCTATTTTTGGGATCCATGGGGAGGTTTAAAAATGGTACCCCAAATGTGGAAATGGGAAAAGTAGTCATAACTTCAAATCATCTTTTAAACGAACCCAACCCAGATCCAAGGCAGGTCAACAGGCTATTGACAGGATGTCCTCAAGCATCCCCACCTCTCATCCTCCAGTCACTAGAAGTTTTACTGTGACATGGCTCTAATGAAGCCACTCAATTCCCAAACAATAGACTGAAACAGTGCGTTCCATTTGTACTCGGAACTCAGAGGTCAAAGTCGGAAACACACCCCTGACCTCGGATTTCCGAGCTCGGAACTCGGGCAACCACCGAGTACCCCGAGCTAAAAATCCAACTTGGCTGCTGTCAAATCGATCCCACTATTACATACATTTTATTTCTCCATTTGTCCCTACCACTTTTCAACACAAAGTGACTGGCTTAACCACATGGCATCATAAAGTAGGTCCGCGTATAAAACAAGTTCATTTTTTTACTGAAATGATCCCCTTCAAAAGAATACTTTATTTTTTTCAGTGGATACATCTATTTCCTGTGTCCAGTGTCCACTCACAACTGGGGTCCCTCAAGGTTCAGTCCCGGGTCCCCTCCTCTTTTCTCTGTACACCAACTCTCTCAGCTCTGTCATTCACTCACATGGCTGTTCCTACTACAGCTACGCAGACGACACCCAACTACTTCTCTCTTTTCCCCATTCTGAAATAGAGGTAACAGCACGTATCTCTGCCTGGCTGACTGACATCTCTTATTGGATGTCCACACACCACTTAAAAACTCAACTTTGACAAGACCAAGCTGCTTTTCCTTCCAGGGAAGGGCTCTTCCACGCAGGACCTAACTATCACCATTGACAGCTTTGTGGTAGTCCCTACCCGGACTGGTAGGAACCTGGGTGTGACACTCATCGATTAAAATTTTTTAATATATCAGTAAATAATAATAGTGTTTTTTGGATGTTTTTTTTCAGTTCCTTGAGGTCCCATCTCATCCTCTAAACCTTCAGCTGTTCATTTCAAGCATCCACTTCTCTCTTCTCCCTGCCAGACTAAAAATGAATGTGTGTGCATCTTCACATTGCACTGCGACTGGCCTCTCCCAGCAACAGATAAGACAGCCGCATCTTGGCCAACTGTCATAAAGCTGGGCAGTGTTGGTGGTGCACCGCTGCCTGGATGTCGCCATGGCGGCAGTAAAGCAGCAGCCTTGTTGCTGACAGGCATGTATTTTCCCTCAACGGTGCGGACAATTCAAACCCGGCTGCCATAAAGCGGAGTTGGAACACAACCTTTGGTCGACACTTAAGCAACCCGCAGGGGAACACACCTTCCTTGTACACACACACACACACACACACACACACACACACACACACACACACACACACACACACACACACACACACACACACACACACACACACACACACATATATAGTTATATAGTATAGCCGGCCTGACTGTGTGCATTGGAGCATGGGCAAAAATATCTCTGCTAAATATACATGCAAATGCACAACATCTTTGCACAAATGCCCATTAGACAATGCAGTCCAGGGATCGGAATCAGAAAACACAAAATATAATGGCGAATGTTAGATGATATGGCCATCAGCTGGAGGGATTCTACTGTAAATAGAGAAAAAAAAAAAGTCAAGTAAAGAATAAAGAAAATAAATCACCTGATAGTTTAAGTTTCAGAGCATTTGGTTCCATCATTTAATCCATTCATAACAAATGTCTGGGTGGTGCTGGTGACGGTAGGTCTATTTGCTGTTTGTGTCTAATTCGGGCCCACTGATTTATGACATGGAAATCCATCTCCGAACCCAAGGACTTAGATCATCTCAATCTCAAGTACACCGAAGATATTTGTGAGATTTACTCGAAAACCAAACACATGAATAAAATGTGAATCAGTTTATTAACCTGAACAGATTCAAAAGAGCATTGAAAAAAGGAGAGGGAACAAGAGAGAGTTCTTTAGAACAGTATAACAATATAATTCCCTTACATACTGACAAAATACAAGACAATAACATTAGATTATTAATGTTTAAAATCATTTCAAACTTGTTTGTTGTGCCTTCAATTTTTAAATGAAAAAAAATGTAATCATTGCACTTTCATTGATTAAAGCAGTTAAATGATAACATTTCTGATATGTAGTCATGATGTCAGAAACAAAGCGACTAGTTCTGATTTTTAAATGAATCATACAAGATGCATTTTATATCTTGTAAAAACACACACAATCTAAGAGTCATAGCTTAGCCAGCCATTCAACAACAACAGCGAGCAGTGAGCTATAAATGGCTGGTTTTAGTGTCCACCATGACTTTTAACTGTCCTTATCGCAACATAAATAATGTGCCTATAAAAGTTAATCATCTGCACGTTTGTAATGAGACATGTTCAACAGCCATAAAAAAAGGTATTTTCTGTCCATTTTTCCACTTTTCTTTCTGCGATGCCAATAATGTGCTGAAATTGCCCTCATTATATTCTTGAAAACACCACAGAAAGCAGTGAGGGTTGATCAACAAACACCAGCGACAGCAACACAAACTTTGAAACTAAAATCACTTATCAGCTATAAAAAAGGGTTACTGTATCCATGTATTTTTACATTCCACTTGATTTTCTTTGCGTTGGCGTATTTGGTGTTGTGTTTCTCCAAATATTGAGATTTCTTTTAGATATAGGTAGTTCTTGTTGTCCAGCTGAGGGAAAGTGGCTTGTTGGGTGTGAATTCAGGAGAGCCAGGGTCAGTGTTTAGTCCGAGTTCAACTGTCTTCTTTGCCCTGGCTGAGCTGTTGAGTCCATGTGCTTTGGATAATACACACTTATCCTTTTGTAGAACCATAGCCCGGGTACCCTGTGTCCCTGTGAAGCTAGTCTCGCATTGCCAGACCTTCCTACACAGCGCTGCGGATGAGGGTCTGGCTAGTCCACACAGCATTCCGGGATAGGAGAAAAACGTGCTCTGGTTTATTGGCATGTCTTTAAACCAATCACAAACGTCTTGAGTGGCGCTGAGCGCCGGAGACAATGACGGTGCCTCTGCAAAATAGCCTCAAAAAGGAACTTTTTGGAACGTTCTGTGTACGTTCAAACGTTGTTTTAGTCGTGCAACAGTAAACTCAGATTTGACAGATGGTCTAGATGGCTGTCTGGATTTACCCTGCAGAGATCTGAGGAGCAGTTAACAATAGTTCTCATAAATCAACCGGAGTTAAGAATGCCAACACAAAGAAAGTGGAAGGTGACGGACATCCAGCCAAAAATGAGGGACATCCGGTGGAATTTCCGGCTGCACCTGAAATGAAACTTCGTCGATATAGACTACTGTGAAGCTAAAGTATGGTCCAGGTGGGCTGTTTTGCCAGTTACAGAGCCAGTGTGTTACAGTGTGGCAAGCGGATTAGGTCAAGGTGCTCAGGTGAAGAGTGCTGAACATGCGCATCCGTCAGACACCGCATACACCCCAAATTGTTATACAACACAGCTTTCTATTCTCCACAGCTCCAGAGTCAAGAGGAATGCTTGCAGGATGGAGAGATGGCCAAGGTGAGCTGTGTCATGTCAGTATGGCAGTCCTGTAGGTCGAGGTTTTTTCTCATGCTTGAGACAGAGCGCACCAGGAGTTCTGTGGGGCCATGGAGGTCGGTGTAAAGGGATAATCCTCGTATTTAATGTCCACATGTCCTGATCCTGTGCTGTCTAAATGAGAAGCCGTCTGCAGAGACGAAAGAGAGAGACATTTAAAGCAAACAATCGTTGACGTGTTAAAAAAAAAGGTTTCTTTAAAAGGTTTCTTTACTGATTTTACACATACAAGTCAAATAACTTATTATGAGGAGTACTACTCAGTCTGTGAAAACAGCTGTATAATGTCTTCCGTGTCTCTGGAGGGAGCTTTCTAAAGTCTGACAAAATAACCATGGATGATGTCATCAGGGTTATCTTGAGTTAAGGCCTGGTCACAGCAGCATTTAAAAAGTCAAAAAGTTCCAGTAAAATCTATGAATTGCAATGATGGATTAGCCATGATCAGTGGATTCACTTGCAAGGGTTAAGAAAAGTAAAGATGAACATTTGCCAGACTTGAACTTTGGTGAACTCTGACATGTGAATGTGTGCCATTGACCAGTTGCAAGCTGCTTGAAGCCGATAAATTAAGATTTTGGAATGTTACAAACTTTGTTTCAATGCTTTAAGCAATTATTTAATACATTTAGAAACTTTCAACATAATACCCAGTAACAGAGAGTCAGATAGTGTTGTGGGTCAGACTCAGTAGTGAGTGAAACTGAAGCAGAGGGACAGACACAGAGCTGTAGCGGAGCCAAAGTAGAACACTTTTTTTAAATGAATTAACTTTATCGGTTATCAGGCAAATAAAATGCTGATACAGATAATCTGCAAACTGCCAAAAAACGGCACGATAATCGGCCAATATACCTTGTTTGCAGATGGCCTTGAGACCGGAATCATATGGCTTTTGAAGAAACTGTATGCTTTTTGTCCCAATAGCAACTGAGCTAGCAAGTGTGCTAATTGTCAACTATTAGCACTGTTTTCCACCTACTTTTTTCCACCTTCAATAACTATTTTTATGAGTGATATGGTGTTCAATCGTGAGAGTTCAATCCAAAATGCTATTGCATATAATATCTTCAGTGCATTTGTATGGAAAGGAGGTTTACCTGAGTGGCAGACGTGACAGTCTGTCCAGCATAGGGGGAAGGGGCCATGTTGGGTTCGCTCTTAATGGTTGAGGCGTGTTCTGAAACTGACAGCGATGTTGGGGAGCTGGTGTCAGAGGTGGTGGATCCTAAAGAAAACAAAACAAGAGTCAAATGAGTTCTCAGATTGAAAAAAATAAATCTACTATTTTGTTTATATATTGAGACACTTTTCAGAATCATTTGTGCTTGGTTGATCTTGATTTGTGAGCCCCCCTAATCGCTTTGAAAAGAATATATACTGTATATATTTATGAAAAAAACTGTAGATTTAGATTTAGCCATCAATCTATTCCACTTCATTCTCGCTTCTCTGTTCATGTGTTGGCCCTACCTGTGGATGCTTTATTCTTGGGCATCTTGGGTTTGCGCTTCCTGGTCTGAATGCTCTCTTTCTTCATAGCCAGAGGTCTGGCCACCTGTAGGGAGTAAAGCATTACACATTAGTTGAGTTTACCTCCCAGTCCCTGATACACCAGAGGCCACAGTGTCATGACAACCCACGCAAGCCTCCCCTCCAACACTGCTGCTCTGATAACAATGACCACAATGCCCTTGGAGAGGTTTTACACTGTGCAAATAATGAACTGCTCCCTACTGTAGCAAAAGTGTGCTAGAGGAGCCGTTTTACACACAGGTTAGTGGGGAAGGACATGAGAAGACGGGGGCTACATCTACACTACCACGTATTGGTTTGAAAACCAAAATATTTAGCTAAAACAGAGACATTTGGAAACACTGTTGCCCCCATTTTGGTTCGAAAACTCCAGGGTTGCTTTGTAGTTTGAATGGGCACAAACGGAGACCTTTGGAAACAACGACGCATGTCAGTCAGTCTTATCAGTTAGGTAGGCTTTCATACCTTTTAATAACAGTTCCACCTGGTCGTCGCTCTAAGCTAAAAAAAATCCCTGGTCTTCCTTTTTGCCATTTTTGCTAATGTTGAATGCTAATGTGATATGGCTCCTAAATGGTGGAATGAGCTCCCTATTGACATCAAGACGCATCTTCCGCCGAAGGCTAAAAACACATCTCTTCCAACTATACCTTGGATAAACATAACAAAAAAAAAATGTATATATATTTTTTGAAGCTGCACTTTCATATGGCTCTTTGTAGTTTTGCTTATTTAAAGCTAATGTACTTGCACTAACTAGTTGTTGCCTGGAGTTTGCGCCTTCAGGGTTGAAAGCATTTAATTGGAAGTCGCTTTGGATAAAAGCGTCAGCTAAATGACATGTAATGTAATGCAATGATATGCGTTGTCTAGTCAATATCCACGACGTTCCACTTCCGGGATTGCTCCGTCTCCGTGCTTTCTTTGTGTTGAATTTTAAACTCTGGATTTCTGAGGACTATGGTTAACTGCTCCTCAGATCTCTGCAGGGTAAATCCAGACAGCTAGCTAGACTATCTGTCCAATCTGAGTTTTCTGTTGCACGTCTAAAACAACCTTTGAACGTACACGTGTTCCACCAAAACAAGTTCCTTCCCGAGGCTATTTTGCAGTGGCACCATGGCTCTTCCCGGTGCTTAGCCCCGCCCAAGACAATTGTGATTGGTTTAAAGAAATGCCAATAAACCATCCCGGAATGCTGTGTGGACTAGCCAGACCCTCCTCCCGCAGCGTTGTGGAGGAAGTTCTGGCAATGCGAGACTATGCGTTGTCAGGCGTGTTTACATGGACAGAGATTAGTTCTGCTCCTGGAGCTAAAACTCTTGCATGGAAGGAGATTGTTTTTGTCTCAAAAACGCTGCTTAAATATGAAAACGTAGCAGTGTGGATTTAGCCTGGGTTTAAGTAGGAGACATTATAGGCCAAATTAAGCAGCAGCGGAGATTTGACGAACTGGAGCGTATGGTGTGACCTACCCCATGTAGCTTCATGTAGAGGCCGCAGGCGTTACACACTGGTTCTCCCTCAGCGTTGCGTCTCCACAGTGTGGTGGTGCTGGTGTGGCAGTTAGTGCAGCAAAGGCCGGCCCGGCGAGATGTGGTCTGCTGCAGGTACAGAGGAGCAAAAAATGACATTTGGCTGAAAAAAAAAACAGCAATTTGACTTTTGTTGGCTGAAGGCCAAATGAGAAATCTCAGTGCAGGCAGACATAGGCTCACAACTCACATCTTTGTATCCTTGAACTATAGTTTGAGAAACTTGAGTTGAATGGTTCCCTTAACTTTTAGTATGAATTACAGGATGTCTGTATGGGGCTTTGTACAACAATGATAAATGATCCATTATACCTTCATATACCCATGCAAAAAAAATCTAATAACTCATTAGTTGTACCAACCTTTAAAGACAACAAACCAAATCATTATTTTTGTCTCACACGGCGGTGGGACAATCCAGCTTGGATTTGCACAATAAGTGTGGAGCAAAAGCACTGCATAGCAGCAGAGGGAAAGAGAGAGTCATGTTGCTTTGGAAAGCTAAAAGTGCCCGTCCAAGGGCAAGGTCTCTGCAGGACAAATACAAACAGGGAACACAGCCCAGTGGTGGAAGGAGAGGTTGGGCAACTTACAGCTGCTCCAGAGAGGCAAGTTCCTGGGAAATGTACAGCTGGGAAGCCTTGACACCCTCCCTCACCGCACCACCACCACGCTATTTACTTTTTCTAAATGCTGTTTTACCACAATTACCTGTATATTGTATAAAATGAAGTTGCATATTAAAATGGGACAACAATAACTTTATAAAGCCTTTATAGATACCTTTTTTGCATAGTATACTAAGCTACTGAAATAGCCTAATAATTGTTGGCATCATTTTATAAGTCATGTTTTAATGTTAAACATACATTTGGCACAGTGAATCCTTAGTATTTTTTTATGAACTTTGTTTTTTTTGCACAAATTGTATACACTATATACAGTTACAGTGCTTGTGACTGACAATTATATATTATAAAATTACAGAATTGGAAAAAGAATACATTTATTTAGGATTAGCTGTATCTGTGGATGGCCTTAGTGACTACCTTACCTATAGGCCAGTAAGCAGTGTGGATTTATATTTGCTAATAATATGTTGGATTCATGTTTGACTTTATTTATTATTTAAAGATTATTTTGGGGGCATTTTCAGCCTTTATTTTGAAAGGACAGCTGAAGACATGAAAGGGGAGAGAGAGGGGGGGGGAGCAACGGGCCCACCGCGTTGAGGAGTAAACCTCTACATACAGTATGGGCACCCGCTCCACCAACTGAGCTATCCGGGCGCCCATGTTAGGACTTTTTAATTTTAGGAAAAACCTTTAACAGCCCCCTGCATTGACTCTGAGGACCCCCTAGGGGTCCCCGACCCTGTGTTGAAGATCCCTGTTTTGGAACAAATAATACATGTAGATGATTTTGCCTCATCAATTCATGTGTTTTTGTTGTTGTATTTAACTGACTTTTGGTATTATCAATATGCGGTGGTGGAATAATTCAGACATTTGACTGAAGTCCAATAATACCCCAATGTTAACATACCCCAAGTAAAAGGCCTGCATTCAAAATTGTACTTAAGGGAAGTAAAACAGTGTAATTAAAATATATTTTGAGTATTTGAAGTAAATTCATAATGCAGATTGGCACCCTTCAGTCTGCTGTGGTAATGTATTACAGTACATTAAGAGCATTTTAATGCTGTTTGGAATGAAGCTGACTGTAATAGTGTTGGGGTTAAATTATGAAAATGTGTCATATTTCAATAACCAATGATCAGATGTTTTAAATGAAAAATCCCAATTTGCGAAGTAACTTGTAACTTTAGCTGGCAGATAAATGTCCCGTAAAAAGTACAATATATGATGTAGGCCTATCATTTTTTAATTCTTTTTTTTTATTTATAGCGGCCCTAGACTATCATAAAATTGAATTACTCAAGTTGAGTACAAGTAGAAAATGTAGTCTACTTGAGTTAATGTTGGTAGGCTACTTACAGTCTAAATCGTTCTAAGAGTGTGTTGTGTGTTAGGCTGCAGTCTTTGTGCGTGTCTCACCAGTCGTTTCTGTGGTTTGATGAGCGGCCTGTTGATGCCGTTCATTTTGTGGTAGAGGCCGCAGGCGTTGCACAGGTAGTGTCCGGTGCCATCCCTGCGCCACAGCGGCGTGGACACGGAGCCGCAGTTCACGCACTCCCTTCCCTCGTTGGCCATGTCGTCGATCAGGTCTGAACAGCGGAGGAAAGGCAAGTGTTAGACTCAACCCGCGTTGTATACAGAGCATTTTAATTGTAGGCCTACATCACCAGCGAGATCATTCAGACAAATCCCTATAGCCTATAGTTTTTATTGTTTATTTCATATTTCAATATGTTTGTTTGTTCATGAATGCACCAACCACCAAGGCAACTTCCTTTTAAGTGTTACTGACTTTGCAATAGGCTGAAGCAGGGGAGTCAACTCATTTTAGTTCATGGGCCACATCCCCATAATTTGATCTCAAGTAGGCCAGACCAGAATGATCAGAAACTTTATCTGTCGCAGAGTTTCTTGTCAGAGTGATGTTGGCAAATGCAAATTGATGCCGCTATGACAGCGTTCTAAGGCCGTAGGAAAATAAAGAATGTTACAGACCCGGGAGAGAGGGAGAATATTAGGAGAAAAAACTATTAGAAAAAAACGTTCCAAGATTAAAGCCGTAAATTTACGGAAAAGGAACTTGGATATTCTCTGAGATTAAAGTGATACATTTGGAATTGGAATTAATTACTTCTCTGCAATTTTCACACTTTGCAAAGTTATCCAGTGGGCCTGATTGGACCCTTTGGTGGGCCGGTTCTGGCCCATGGGCCATATGTTTGACACCCCTGGGCTAAACCCTTTACTGATTCTGATGATACTGTAAAACTCATGTTGAGCTTGAACTACCATACACTTTATGTATTTATTTATTTATCTAGCCTATTTATCGCAAACGTAAGATATTTTGATATGTTCAGCTGCATGCATTGAATCACCACAACCCTCTATCCAGCCAGCGCAATAATCAATCTTTCATCTGTAACATCCCTTTGATATTTTTTCAAAAAAATAAAGTCAGATTAAAGTCATTTTGTCCATCTCAATCCCCTTTGTAATTTGACTGTTTCTCATGTGACAACATTCTGAGAGAGAAGACGTAACTTCACAATCTGGCACAAACAACGTTGCTGTTAAGGAGGAACTTTTAAAAACTATACGCGGGCGTGAACGAAGGGGGGGGGTGTTCTGGTTACGGGCCAATGCATGATGAATAGCCGGAGGAAGAATTTAAACCCCCTCCGTTCCCTGTGATGAAGAGAGAATGATATGGAGACAGACTGATGTTTGAGGAGGGGCGGGGCGCTGTGTTATCAGCCTGTAGGATCCAGGGGTCCCCCACCTCCCCCCCCCCATCCATCACAGCTCTGACACACGACGGACTCCTGGCATTAATTGCCCAAATTCCTAATCTCTCAATTTAGAGAGAGAGAGAGAGAGAGAGAGAGAGAGAGAGAGAGAGAGAGAGAGAGAAAGAGAGACTGATGAAGACCTGAGAAAAACCCCATGCAGAGGTCAGGATAAAGCTGTCCTGAGGCTGCCTTTTTCTTTGAAACTTGTGATTGTGGTTAGCATTATTCCCGAAGAAGAAAATAAATGCGTGGTTTCAGACGACCAAAACCAACAACAAACAAACAAACAAAAAAACTGCCCTTAACCATTAAGATCATGTTTAACTGAACAGTTTCGATAAAAGCTTATAGAAATGTCTGTACTCACTATTATCAACACACACAAGTCTAGTATTGGAAGACATGACAAGTCTTAATGATATTAAAGGCCTATTCAAAATACTGAGTGAGATTCAGGAACATTTGGTGTGAAATTCAGTGGTGGAAGAAGTGTTCAGATCCTTTACTTAATTAATAGTACTAATACCACACTGTAAAAATACTCTGTTACAAGTATTTTTACTTGTCCTGCATTGAAAATGTTTCTTAAATAAAAAAATAAATAAATGTACTTAAAGTAATAAAAATAAAAGTACCCAATGCAGAAAAATCCTCCCATTTTAGAAACTGGAAATGATCCAAACTGTTCTGTCAATCAACTAAGTGTTTAATGGTCTAATAATTTCAGATGGACTTGTAAACTGTTATCTTGTTAGTAGTTTCATTTATAATAAAACATGGGATTTTATTAACGACATGTGTTTAGTGTGCAATAAACTTAATTTGTAAAGCAACTGAAGCTGTCAGACTAATGTAGTGGAGTAAAAAGTAGAATATTTCTCTCTGAAATGTAGCGGAGTAGAAGTAGAAAGTGGCATGAAAAGAAAAGACTCAAGTAAAGTACAAGTACCTCAAATTTGTACTTAAGTAACAGTACTTGAGTAAATGTAGTAACATTCCACCACTGGTGAAATTTCTTTCCAAATGAGATTTAATCAATTTTTCAAGAGGTGCGAAAGCATCTAAAGGCCAAATCATCAAACACAAACTGCTGAGTCATGCAGGCTCTTAACAAATACCCCAGTATCCATCAGACCCATGTGACTGACACACACAGTGGTGGAATGTAACTAAGTACATTTACTCAAGTACTGTACTTAAGTACCCATTTAAGGTACTTGTAGTTTACTTGAGCCTTTTTTTTTCATGCCACTTTCTACTTCTTCTCCGCTACATTTCAGAGAGAAATATTTCATAAAATATGATGTTTTATTATAAATTAAACTACCCAACAATATAGCGGCCTGCAAGTCCAGCTGAAATGATTAGACCATTAAACACACAACTGTTTGGATCGTTTCCAGTTTCTTAACTATGAGGATTTTTCTGCATTGGGTAATTTTTACTTTTAATACTTTAAGTACATTTTCCTGATGCTACTTACATACTTTTACTTAAGTAACATTTTCAATGCATGACTTTTTTGTAACACAGTACTTTTTACAGTGTAGTATTAGTGCTTTTACTTAAGTAAAGGATATCTGAACACTTCCACCACTGAATTTCACACCAAATGTTCCTGAATATCACTCAGTATGTTATGATGAATATAATATCATTAAAGTCATGTATTCTGAAACTACCCAACAATATAACAGCCCACAAGTCCAGCTGAAAGAATTAGTTGATTAAACCCAGAATAGGTCTTGATCATTTCCAGTTTCTAAAATGGGAGGATTTTCCCCTTATGATAGGAACATGCTCTTACCTAAGTAACATTTTCAATGCAGGACTCTTACTTGTAACAGTATTTTTTTTATTTTTTACAGTGTAGCATTAAAGGATCTGAATACTTGTTCCACCTCTGCTGAACACTGAGTCCAGGTGATAACTGCTCTCTGATTGGTGTGCCGATGGCTCTTTGTCCGTGTGGTTTTGTCCCCGTGTGTATTCATCAACTCTGCCATCAAAAACACTGGACTGTTGCTGCGGGGATTCAATTAACACTTTAATTGATTGCTTCTTTCTTTTTTTTTTTAAAGAGCCTCTCTTCTGAAGAATGTGTATTGTCTAAAGTGTAATAAGCCTATAAGGACTGTTTCGGAGACTTTGATTTAATCTCGTCCTCCCGACCCCCCCAATGCATGACACAGCTCTAAATCACTCACCTCCTATAATAAATAACAAGCCCAGCGTCATATAACCTATAACCTGCATGGCTTTCACAATCCTTGAAAAACGAACGAGCCAACCAGCAATCACTGAGTGTCGAAATAACGAAATTAAAGTGACACATAACACGTTTTTTTCATTATTAACTTATTTGTATGATATCATGTTATACATTTGTTTTGGGGGGGCAGCTATGCCTGCACACTGCTGCCTACGTGTCTTGTTCTTATTTCCATTTGGTTGAATTTTTGTTTGATATTTCACTTTGTACTCAGGTCTCACTTGCAAATGAGATCTTCTCAATGTGATTTTTTTTTCTGATCAAATAAAGTATAATAACAGAATACTGAGTCATTGCTATACAAACAATGCGACAATAATGTCCGGAAATGTGTTTTCAATATGAATGCCTATTTGCAGATATTTTGAGACAGATTTGAGGCCCAATTGATGGTAAAATATTAACGGGGGGGAAAACATCGTCAGTATTTGGAGGAGAAGGCCTACAGGCGAGGGCATAGGAATATCATTGTCCAAATGTGATTTTTTTTTTAATCATTTTTTTATGGTTGGACATCTTTCAGATGAGAGCAAAGATCAAAGAAACAATATCCACAGTTGGATTTTGCTAAACCAAAATCAGTGTGCTGCCAATTAAGATGTGGATCCGAGGACATGTTTCGTTGCCATGGCTGCTGATATGTCTCTTCATCTTTTCACTACATGTGTAATAGTTGTTGTGTTTTTCTTTTCTTCTTTTTGAGCCGAGCTGCACGGGAACGCAACACGAATGTCAGCGTAAACTGACAATAAAGTTGTATGTAGGGAATTGTTTCTATCTAGCTATTTTAAGATAAACTATGTAGGCTATATGACACCGAGTATTGTAAAAACCAAATCAGCTGGTGGTGATATGTAATACAATATATATATATATATATATATATATATATATATATATATATATATATAAATAGCCTATATGTATATTTTATTTTTTTAAATAGCCTAGTTGTAAATTGTTAACATGAGAGCAAAGATCAAACTAAAATGTCCACAGTTCAATTTTAAAATTCCCTATTTAATATGAGTATTCATAACCAAATCATCTGGTGGTGATGTTTTAGCACTTTGGCCTTAACCAAAATAATATTTTCAGTGATAGAAAAAAAAGCTCCACTTGTCTTTCTTTTCCTTCCTTCACAACTATGATAATAATGGTAACAAATTATTATTATATATATATATATATATATATATATATATATATATATATATATATATATATAAATAAAAATAAATAAAAATATATTAGCCTATAGGCTAATATATTTTTATTTATTTTTTGTATGTAGGCCATATATTTTTCTTCTGCAGTGCTTACCCAGACTGGACTTTCTCCCAGACAGTCCATGGCGTCCCTGCAGACTAATCACTCCGCCCTCGAAGGGTCCCGGCGTCCAGGAGGACGTCGCCATCTCCGGGCTCATGTAGGCGTACGGGCTGGAGTAGGAGCCTCCGACCGAGCGCATCAGCGCGCCTCCGTACTGATCCGCCCGGGCGCCGTTCCCGAGAACCAGCGGGCTCTGGTAGCTCGCATCCCGGCCGGTGTTGCTGCTCACGGGCGGGCTGTGCGAGTACGAGAAGCCATGCGGAGGGTGAGGGCTGCTGGGCGTGAAGGAGGAGCCGTCCGTGGCGGCCTGGGGCCAGCCGTGGTGCCCGCCGAGGCCGTGGGACTGGTGGGTCGAGTCGCAGGTCTGCAGGTAGGGCAGGGTGGGCAGCATGCCCGGGACTCTGGGGGTCGGGACGTAGACCGGAGAGCTGGCCGACGGGTGCATGTAATTCCCGGTGTCGTGTGCGTAAGGGGACTGGTTGGAGGACAAGGCCAGGCTTTGATACATTTTCACAACTGTTTGGAGTGTTGGGAAATAAAGGGATGATTTCTCAGGGCTGGTCCCAGTCCTGTGGAGGTGATACTGTCCACACGTAAAGACTCTTCCACCCTCGTCGGAACAATTTGTCTGCGCCTTTTTGAACAGTTGACTTGATACAATTCGTGTGGAGATTTCTGTCCTATGAATGAAATAATCAGAGAGAGGGATTTTATAAACGTGAGAGCAGAAGAAGAGACTTCAGGCCTGGCAAAGTTTATAGGGAATCTGGATTTTCACATTTTATTATATTCATTCATTCTTTCATTCAACCTTAATTTATCCTCGAGAAATCATTGAGGGGCGACCCTCATTTTCAATGTCATCGAGTCAAATTACAAAGAGAAAAACAGAACAACACGGAAAATACAATCACAAGAAACAGGAAGACAATCAAACATTCTGAATTGGAAACTGACTTGATAAAACAAAACAAAAAATTAGGATAATAAGGATGCAAAAAGAAAGTTACAACTATGTAAAGCTATTACAAGTAGAAGTTCGCAGGTTCAAAACCAGACTTCCACATTGTCCAAGAGGCATAAGCTACATATGAGCAAGTTGTACTGTGTTAAAATCCAAAAAAGAATTCAAGTTAAACTAATGTTGGCTTACACTTTAAATCGCGCGTGGAAATAGAGCTAAGTTCAACACTGACGCAGCATCATCAGTCATATTTCTCCTGTATCATTGTGATTGACATGGCATGGATTCAAATGACATTAACTGATATGTGTGCGCGCAGATAGAGGCGACTATCAGCGACCCCCCAGATATCCCGCGGCTCCGCACTGCCTCATTAAATCATAACAACCATAACGACAACCAAATCCGATAGCGCAACAGATAGCGAGCTCCGTTCCATATCTTGCATGCGTATATTTTCTATCAATAGTACCTCAAATCACATAAAAACGCTGATAATACAGCGCTTGCCTAGGAACACCATTTCTTTCCAAGGGCTCTCAGTGTTATTATCTCACCAGATAAGGACGGCCGGGTGATAAAGCAGTCCGGTCACTTTTCAGATGTCCAAAAAACTCAGTAGGTGAGTGGACAAACTTTGTCGCTCCACACAGATACGAGACGGACGCGGGAGCAGAGCGGAGCGTCTCCACACTGCAGACAAAAACAAATCTCTTCTTTTAAATGCGTAAAAGTTGCGCGCACTGATCGGAGATAAATGAAACCAAAGTTGTGTTGTTTTTTTGTTGGTCCGGGACGACTGCAGCTGTTTCTCTTCCTGCGCGTATATCTGGAGATAGTTACTGTCGCTGATAATTGCTGATATGCGTGTGCTCCTATTCGCTCCCCTACTGGAAAATTTGTACGGGAGAAAAACACGTGACGCAGTCCGCTGCTCCGAGGTAGGCCTAGGTGGGCAGGGAAGAAGGGAGGAGGACCCCTGTGTGTCGGAGAGAGGAGGAGCGGGCCTCAAGTCTGAGGGATGAGGGGTGCAAAAGTGCCCGCATTAATTGCACCTATACATCCACCTTTTGCTGGATTTTAAATCTGTGTTTTATTAGAAAGAAGGACGCCACCTTGGATAAACTTGCATTTTAATCCAGGCATGATATGAAGGATTCGATTCGATTCGATTCGATTTGATTAGATTAGATAGACTTTTATTGATCCCAAATTGGGAAATGTCAGTGCTACAGCAGCAAAATGTAAGACACATAGCTAGCACACATACAGAATATAGGCTATATAATAAACAATCCATAGGATAGAATATGCTACTATAACAACTATTTAAAAAATACAAAGGAAAGAATGTAGGCCGATACAAATGCATAGCATAGGCTTACAAGTGGCGAATATGTACAACCTACTTTAATAGTATTCATAAAGATGTAAGTAAAACCTATGTTTGTGCAAGTTACACTTAGTGCAGTTTTGTGATGTATGTGAGTCTTATCTAACACTCAGTGATGAAGGGTTAAACAGTTTTATTGCCTGTGGTAGGAATGATTTCTTGTAGCGGTCAGCGCGACACCGAAGCTGTCAGAGCCTCTGCTTTTTAGTGTTTGTTTTTTTATGTTTTATGCATGAAATGACTCTCATGCAGGGGATTGGCTTGAGGCTCTAGAAATGGTTGTGTGCAAACATTTGAGGGTGTTTAGGGGGATTTCAGTGGTGCCCGAATTTACATTTGGCTGCTGCTTGTTTAGGGTTACTTTACCATGACGACGATGACGATGATGATGATGATGATGATGATGATCCATCTTTTAATTCACAACATTATTAAACAAGTTTGGATATTGGCCACACCTGCCCACTAATATTCAATTAACTTTTTGTATCCTCTGGGGGCAATCTTAAAAGCACGAGGAGTAGTTGTGACTAATGAAAAATACAAGAAAGACACACAATGCCATAGAGAGAATAAGAGAATAGCAGGAGCAACACATGTCCAGTTATGTGTATATATATATATATATATATATATATATATATATATATATATATATATATGCTATTCTCTTATATATATATATATATATATATATATATATATATATATATATATATATATATAACTGGACATGTGTTGCTCCTGCTATTCTCTTATTATATATATATATATATATATATATATATATATATATATATATATATGTATATATATATATATATATATATATATATATATATATATATATATATATATATGTTTGTTTGTTTTTTTGCACTTTTCACTGAAGCAAATTCCACATAAGTGTAACTTATCGTGGCAATAAAACCTTTTCTGATTGACATATAAACTGGTGATGATGCTCTTCTTTTATTGCACTTTTAATTACATGTACCACGAATTCTTACCAGGGCAAAACAATCTGGGTGGGCCTAACCAAGTGACTGTGAAAGAATACACCTGACGTCTTCATTTAATATTGACTCAATCAGTGGTGTTTGGAATTAAAAAAAAAAAACACGCGTTGTAGTAAAGTGTTCTATTGGAAAGGGAGAGGAGTTGTTTTTTTTGATGGTGAGATAAATGGGACCGATTTGTCTGTAAAATAGCTGCTGTCCGATAAGAAACACGACCAATAACTAACCAATAAGTTCACGTTGTCAAAAGGTGCCAGTGGAAGTGATTTAGCACCGGAGAGATATGAAGGGACGATAGCTCGGATAATGGACGCTCACCATGAGTCATTATGCGGCAGCTAAGGGAAATACTCGCTCACAGAAAGAGATACACACACATTCATTGTGTAATCAGGGCTGGAAATGCAGTACTGATAAGGTAACGTTACTTTGGGTTTATTTTCACTGATTCCAGTCTTATGTGTTGTCCTCGGGTCAAATTTGATACGTTTTCTAAAGTTTCCAAAAATATGGGATTCAATCAACCAAATATCCATCAACATATGGTCTACGTTCCTCGGATTAGTCAAAATAAATCATATTTTCTGGGGGGGGGTTAACTCAAAAATTGGGGGAAATTACATAGCCTATAAATGAGGTTAATTGGCCATAAATTCCAAAAAAAAAATGAGTGTAAAACAAGTGGTAATGAGTTGGAATGAAGTTGACTAAAAAGATGTAACAGACAATTGGGTGATCATTTTTTTTTTTTTTTACTTTATGCTTTATAAACAGTCCATAACAAGACAACACAATTGTTAACAGGAAATAGTTTACATGAAGGGTTTGTTTTCTTCGCCCAAGCAAAAGCCTGGATATGAATTTAGACCTGCATGTTGGGAATATGCAGCATTAGGAAAATGAAAGTGAACTGTCGACTGAATAACAAAATAAATATGAAAAGTAATTTAATTCTACGGTAACATTTTATATATCGACATGTGAAAATCAATTGTAGCATTTATTCTGAAATGAACACTTGTCACAGCGACAACAGCGTGTACATGTTCAGCCTCTTTCTTTCCTTTGTTATTTAGTTGTGTGTAGGCCTGTATTGTTTGTTTATTTCATATAAATATGTTTATATAGGCCTATGTATGCACCAAACCAAAATTCCTAGTAAGTAGCCTACCTGGCAATACATCTTTTCTGATTCTGATCCTGTCTTTACCTTTTACAACTGAGCCGTATTAAAACAAACAAAAAAAAAAAAAAAAAATAAAAAAAAATGTTGAAAATGTGAAAGTGACATCCTGAAAAACTATAATTCAGAATCGGAATCAGAAAAGGGTTTATTGCCAACTACGTGACACTTCCCAGGGAATTTGCCTTGGTGGTTTCTGCGTATTTAAACAAAGAAACATAACGAACACGAAATAAACAGGAAAATGTGACCCATGCAAATGCGTTTAGGGCAGTCATAGCCTATTATTGGAACACTTTCTGCGAGCTTTCCTTCGATTGATCTTTTATTTAGAAACGCCTTTCAACCGACTAATACCATTACAAGGTCTGACACTGTGTCTGTCTGGAGTCCATTCATTAATCCTTCCGTTCCGTTAGTCTCTCCGTCCGTCAGCAGGGATGAGTGGAGTCTCTGTGTCTGCTTCCCTTCTCCCTCCAATGGCCCAACACTTGATGGCGATTTGTGAAACGGCTTCGCACCACACATCTAGTGCCGCCTGCAGAGATCTAGTTATCATTTGTAGCATTTTTTTTTATTTTTTATTTTTATTTATTAAAGGCTTTAGTCACTGCTGGGAATCATTATGTGGCCCATTGGATAATGGAGGCCTTGCTAGTCTAGGATCTATTCAAATATGAATCTTTGATTCCTAAAGAGAAACGTGTGGCATTGTTGTTGTAATCATCTGGCATTTTAGATGACTTTATAAAACACATCTATTTCCGTTTTCATTTTCTGATATTGGATTTTATTTGATGCATGAATGTAAAACTAAAGGGAAGCCTATAGGCTTTAAATCGATAATCTAATGTCTCTTGTTTTAAAAATCTTATGTATATATATATCTATCTAAAGAGATAGATATATACATAAGATTTTATAAGATATATAAGATATATATATATATATATATATATATATATATATATATATATATATATATATATATATATACACTACTGGTCAAAAGTTTGGGGTCACTTAGAAATTTCCATTCCACTCACTCAAAAAACAATGCAATTGATCTCAGCTGGTATTCTGACAGAATACCAGCTGAGATCAGTTGCTTTGTTTTTTTTTAACCAGGGCAGCAGTTTTCAGGTTACATTATGTGCTTACATACAGTAATTGCAAAAGGGTGCTCCAATGTTTTCTCAGTTAGCCTCTAAAAATGATATCAGATTAGTAAACAGAAAGTGCCTTTGGAACACTGGATGAATGGTTGCTGATAATGGGCAATGTAGGTATTGCATTAAAGATCAGCCACTTCCCCTTTTGCAATTATGTAAGCACATAATTTAATCTGAAAACTGCTGCCTTGATTAAAAAAAAACAATGCAACTGATCTCAGCTGGTATTCTGTCTATACTGTGGAATGGAAATTTCTAAGTGACCCCAAACTTTTAGTGTAGTGTACATATACCAGCTATATATATATATATATATATATATATAGCAGCTATGTATAACATATATACAGTATATATACACTGTATATATATATATATATATATATATATATATATATATATATATATGTGTATGTATGTATATATGTATGTATATGTATATATACCTGTACATACATACAAATATATTTAGGAGATATTTATGGGCCTAGAGCTGCAGCAGCCAAGAAAACATCTTCTGAAATAACAATAATCTGTATCAGGTAGCCTAACGCCTGTGTTGTTGAGATGAAATTAGCTTTGTTATCTTGGGCCTCATCATAACTGGAACTTCTTCCCCCTCACACGTATAACCTCTGACACAAGAACAGGCCAGATAGAGCATGTTTAAGTGATTCTATAGTGCAAAACTGCCATGTAGCTCATATATTATCACCTGTTATCTGGAATGTGCATGAACTACTGCCGGGCCATTTTGACCTCTTGCTCTTATTCAACTGCCTTTTTTAAAAATGTACGAAAAAGAATTATTTGTACATTTGTTGGTGTGTTTTTTAATACTCAGGGAGTACCAATATAATTTGGTTGTAATACTGTCAGATAGTGGTGCAATGACAATACAGCCTCTTATGTCTTATGACATTTTAACAATTTATTCATCATGGAACATGAAACACTGTAATTTATATACATTACAATATTCCAAATTGACCGAAAGAAAACATTTGCACAATTCAAGTTACATCGCCAAGCTTATCACACTGTTTATAGCCAGAAACGTAAGTGAAACATCAAGTTACAGCAACCTTCTGATGATGAAATAATAAAAAAATGCATAAGTGGTGGGCAGGATGATGCTGAGTCACATCAGCGTGCAGCAGCAGGACAGTTTCTGTCCCACAGGAGGAAGAACATATTACTCTCCCTTCCATTCGCAGGAAGCAGCTCCATGGTTTGACCCTAAAGAGAGAGAGGAAGGTGGCCCACAATTTATTCACAACATATTCCAGTCTGTAAATAGCTCATTTCCAGGCACATTGTGCAGTTTGAACGTCTTTAAACCCTAACCACCGCCTTGTTCATTCAACAATGTGTTTACTTCTATGTTAAGCCTGCTGAGAAATGCATAATGATTTAGTATTATGAGATAAGTTTATTTGTATAGCACCTTTCCATAACAAGGCAGTTGAATGTGTGTAACATAAACAATAAAAAGCCATCAAGGGAATAGACAGATTAAATAGTAATTTCCTTTTTTTTCAACCTGGACCCCATTTCCCCATGCATTTGTGTCTAATAGATTAATGTGAACTAAAAGATCTTTGGAATTGGTCCAGTATTGAGCGAGAACTCAGTGACGGGCAGGTGCGAACCGAGCTGCAATGCAACCTAATGGGGCAACTGTGCACCCTCGATTTTTGTCCGCTGAAAGCTTTTATTTTTGCCACTGAAAGGCCTAAATTGTTACTAAAAGTGTCTGACAGCATTATCGATCTCGCGAGGTGACTTCGTGTCCGAAGACAGCGGTGCGGAGAGTAGAGCGTGGGTCGTGTGAAAGGCGTTCCGTTAGGTTGTTGTTTTGGAGAATGGAAATTATAGGCTCGTGTTATCTAAAAGATTTCCAGTGCCGTGGCTCAATATTTAGGCTAAGTGATTTCAACAATGTGGATGAGGTTATTATAATTCAAAAAATTATGGGACAGATTTCAAAGATTTTTGGTCACATCAGTCTATTAGACACGAATACATGGGGAAATGGGATTCATGTTGTTTGTTGGAGTATCCGCTGGTTGCCGGGAAACCTCACATTCACCACCAGGAAGTCTCTGCTCTTGGCCAGGAAATAGTCCAGAATATAAGTAATATAAATTGTGGTTTCTACAGTTCAGTTGGATTAACCGGAAAAAATATGTAAGGGTTAATGCCTGACCAGGTGTCCATTATCAGGAATTAATGGATGACGGGGAGGCCAGAACTCTCCGACGCGCAGCAGAGTCCATTAATTACCTGATAAAGGGCACTAACCCGCTTATACCATGGTCACTTGCCAAAGAATTCTTTTTTTAAAAGACCATTATTATACATTTTTAATGCGTTTAAAGTTTTTCAAACAATAACTCCAACACTGGTAACACATGTGGGTTTCAAGGGCGTAACTTTGGGTTCAACATTGCCGGTGTTGAGAGCTCCACCTTTGAGCAAAATAGAAATTTTGAACGTCAAACGCTTCATTTTCTGCTTTCTGGTGAATTTTTCTGCATCAATTTATTGTACAAATGTCTTTATTTATCTTAAGGATATTATAATAGGTTTTATTTGGGGGGGTCGCACTGGCCAATTTGAATTATTCGGGGGATTGAAAACATAATGTCCCATATATAATGACATGACACAGCAAAAATGTAGCTAAAAACACAAGGAATACAAAGGAGTAAAACCATGATCAAATGCGTATTGGTTTGCCCTCACAGGAACTCATTATAATACAAGGGATTTGAATTGATTTCTTTTAAAATTTTGCATGTCTTCTCCAACCATAAAAACTCCACAGGCCGTAACCCTAATCTTTCACCCTTGAGAAAAAGCCAACGAGATGGTTTAACACATGGAGTAATTCTCATCTCTCAGTACGGGAATCAGATTGCGACTTTATGAATGAGGTGATTGGTGAGGGCCCTGCTCCGCCACAGCCTCATTTACTTAGTCCATCACGCCGCTCACACGGTTGTGCCACTATTACAGCTCCCTCCGGTCAGTCTGTGGTTATGTCAATAAAAACCTGGACCCGCAATGCGGCACATTCCTGTGGCAGGCCGCATATCTGCTGTTTATGTCAGTTTTTGGTAATGTTACTGTGGACTCCCTGATAGGCCTATCCACCAGGGAGGACAGAAATGCCTTTTAACTTTGATCACCCTCTAAATGCAACGCCACTGTCCTTTACGGCTGCATTCTACTGCAATGGAATTTCAGCCTCTATCTTCATTTTACATACACATGCCTGCAAGATAAGTTAGGAATTTCCCAAAGGTATTTATTGACTGAGAGAAACAGACTGAAGTTGTGTGTGTGTGTGTTTCTGTGTGTTTCTGTTGGTCTTGTTTTGGAGGCCTTTTTCTCTAATTTCATGTCAGTGGTGCAAATTGATGCTATGCTCACTCCGGATAACATCTTCATTCATCACTGAGAGAGTGTTATCACCTCAAGAAACCCCAATAAACCACAATGAGCAAAGACATGTTGATATCGCTCTGGTAGTACTGGTATTGGTAGAAGAACGTAAACAAAGGAGCAGACAGCTCAGACAGGAGTGAAGCTCAGACACCAGTTATTGTTACGGCTACGGCTGATTTTAACTCAGCAGGAGGCAAATCTCCGCTGCATTTCTCCACTTAGCTTGATGGCAGATGACTGTGTTCCCATATGTAGGGAGTACAAATCTGAGTGACGTGTAGAGGTTGTCTTTCTGGTCTGGAACAACAGCAGAAAGTGATGTGTGATTGCAATCAGTCTGCTGTGTGTGTTTGTGTGTGTGTGTGTGTGTGTGTGTGTGTGTGTGTGTGTCTTTGTGTGCGGGCGCTCTGTTAAAGTACAGGGACCAGAGTACACAAACACATGTATGAATAGTACATATTTTGTTTATGTGTCATGCCACTAAGTGGCCCATCCCACACGGAATTACATGACACCAGTACAAAAGACATCTACTAGCTTCCGGTCCAGTGTCCACACACAACATAGGCCTATGTTCTACTTTGCACAAAGTAAAGAAAAAAACATATTACAACAGCCACAAAACCATAGTGTAAGGAATACATTACATACATACATTTGAAATTTCCTCAAATCTCTTTTGAAAACAAACCTTAACTTATGATGTGTTGTATGAATTCTTTCGGTGCTTGACATGAGTTTACACAAGTCTTTAGGTTATACATGATTAAAATAGTAAATCAAAATGTCTGAAATGATATTTTGTAGTGCCGCTTTTTGAGTAGCTTTGTCAAACATCGTTTTGGACGCGTCAGTGCGTCTTTTGTCCTCAGAGGGTTAAATAATTGCAATATTTAGTCCTGATAATATGGACAGTACAAAGCAAAATTAACTTGATTACATAAAGAACACAGTCCGTCTTCCTCACTAGTGCCCGGCCAACGTCCGGTTTACATAGTCATAGGGGGTTAGCCCCCCCCCCCCCCCCCATAGGCTATGTCTATCAATATTGTCATAAATATGCCATTTTAATAATCTACTAGACATATTTGATAGTTGATTCTCCTTCTGTGTGGAATCTCAGAAAGTTGTTGCTGTTTTATAGTGAAACAGAGATGGGCATACCATTTGCTGCACTCTGCATTTGAATATGAAATACAATATGGCTACATGTTATTCTCTCCTAATCCTATTCCACCCACTGCACTTCACAAAATGGTTGTATCATACATGGTAAAATATGGCTTAATCTTAAGTTATCTAAATCAAATATTAAATTCCAAGAATGTGTAGTTTCTTTGTGATCAACTCTCTGTGAACTTAAGGGCAGTGACAGTTGCAATCAGCAGGACCCAATATAGGCTTCCTAACATTTTGATTTCAAGTTCATTCAGCTTAAAATGTCAGAACTTATACAAATGAGTTCACTTGAAGCGTATTCACTTGAAATGATCAGCAAATTGGTAGAATTATAGAACCCTCTTTTTTAATGCATTCACATGAACGGGTCCGTATGATATCGTACAGAAATGTACGCACACCAAAACGAATGATATCCTACGAAATTAGGAGATCAGCACTACTACGCCGGGTGGTCACGTGACGCCGGGTGGCTACGAGCTCCATGACGCCGAGCGGCAGTTGCTAGTTGTTTAAGCCGCTACAGAGCTCCGTGACGCCGGCTACAGACCTCCGTTGTGTCAGCGGTAGTTGGTGGTTCAGTTACCTGAAAATAGGTGACTTTCAGCCGGCTACAGAGCACCGCAAGCTGCAGCTCGTTTCGGCGGACATTGCGGTTAAATTTATTCCACAAAGTATGAGCATTTTGCTGCAATGAAAGTTAAGATTAGGCACCAAAACGACTAGTTAAGATTAGGAAAAAGGTTGTGGTTTGGATTAAAACACTCCCAAGGAACACACATTTCCTGCGTGACAGGCTTTAAGTCCTGTAACGCCACGCTGTTAACGCCCGCCCATCAACCCTGATCTCCTCTCTATGCGACCAGCCGCGTTTTATACAGTGGCAATCAATGTAGGAAATACAGCAAAAAAAAAAAAAAAAAAAAAAAACGTGGGCTGCTTACTAATTACAGTAACTTTTTGTAGCTTTTTGAACGAATGGTTAATGAGAACAGACTGTTTTTTGTAATTAGAAGAAAACATATGATGGACTATGCTGTGTGTCTTCAATACATGTTATATCAGTCATTGTTGCTTATCATAGCAATACACATTTTTATATAGGAGTGCGAGGGGGTCAAACAGATTTCCTGTTGCCTCAGGACATAAATATATGATATCAATAGTTGTTGGCAGCATTCCTATGGAGAAAAACAACAACATAGCCAGCATAAGTAGGACTATGAGAAACAACTTTCTGATTCTACTCAATCAGTCAATAGTTTAAACTCGGTTGTGCTTCTACAGTTTGCTCAAAAACTAAAACATTTTAGTGGCAATGTCCATGTACCTCATACAGCATGTCGTTTTCTGTTGTGAGATGAATGCATCCTCTTTAACATGTTAATGTCAAATAGCTGATAACTCATACCGGAGCTAAATTGTTCTGTAATTCTTCTTTTTTCAAATAAATCAGCGTTTTCTGCCACAAGCCTTTCCCAGACCTCCGGCAGACTTATGCGGCCCTGTGGAGCCATGCAGGGTGGGCAGAACTATAATGCACTGCAAAGTGGCTGGTGGAGCACAGTTGTTCATTTTTCTAAGTACACAAGGAACTATGACAATAAAAATAAATCTGAAATCTGAACTCACCCTCGGGAGACTTGTCCCAGAAACACACAGGGAGCAGATAGAGGGGGGGGGGGGGGGGTGAAAGGACTCGGAGGGCTGGAACACGCCCCTGGTGCTCTGCTCGCTGGGGAATGTGAAGTAGGAGTCAGGCTAATCTCCAGCACCCACAAGAGACTGGCTCCTGTCTGCCTGGCTGCCACTTCCCTATCTGTGTGTTTCATTTCAGCCTGTCAGGCCCTATCTGGGCTGCTAGTGCTGCCGCTGCTGCCGGGATGTAGGCCCAGGGACAGCAGGGCCAACAGAATATACACTCACACATAGGACTGGGAATGCTTAACCCTTGTGTTGTCCTCGGGTCAAATTTGACCCATTTTCAAAGTTTTTTTGTATCAGAAATATGGGTTTCTATCAGGAGCGATTCTAGCATCAAAGCTTTAGGGGTGCCTGGCACCCTTTTAATGCAATTAGTTTTAAACGTTATTCTACTTGGCTAGCTGTGTATTTTAACATCATTTTGGACCATCATGATTGGGGAAACATTGAATTATGTAACTAGAAGGACAACCAACAGTTATGAGAAAACTTACTTAAATGCTAAGCCACAGGGCCATTGCTACACAGGTGAGGTAGTATTACAAGGGAAATCAGATATTTATCTATGGATAAGCAGACATTTCCAATATCAATAACTTTGGAAAATTACAGATTTAGCCTATGCGATTTTGAATAATGGCTGACAAACACTATTTTCTAAAACTCATTCTGGCTTAGATCATTCAGAATTTTTTTCTGAATGACCAACCTATTGTTAACTTTTTTTAAAGTTTTTTCCAAAATTAAAACATCGCAACAAGAATCCAACATATTATTAGCAAATATAAATCAGCCTATTAATGAAAAAAAACATTATTGATAGGCTTACTGGCCTGTACCACATGTATGCTTAACATAAACACATTATTGTACACGTTATCTAGGCATCTAGATTCTAGGTTTAGTTTCACGATGCTGTGATATTCCTAGAACAGAACTCCTTAGCTCACAATAAACACAGACTTTTTTTTTTTTTGCAATTACTTTATAGGGGTGCCAGGATCAAGTTTAGGGTACTTCAGCACCCCTAAAAAAGGGCTAAAATTGCCCCTGGTTTCTTTCAAACAAAATGCCCAAAAATAACATGAATGCATGGATGTATGTTGTATGGGTTTCAAACAACATACATCCATGCATCCATGTTCTTTGCAGGTAAAATTAATGATTACTTTCATTAAATCTTGAGTGTTCATAGATAACAAGCCAAGCACTTGTGCAATTTGATGGATTTGCTCCATCGCCTCCATCGATTTGGTTGGTGTATGTATTTTTTTCCTTAACAAAAATGGCGCTTATGACATGTCACACCGAACAGTGTGTTCATGGGTCATAGCAGCAGTGAGATTGTGAGAATTTGGTACTAAGTTTCTGTCCAAGTGGGCCGTTGGCGGACATCTCTCACAGTGAGATCTGTTAGGAACACTGTTTTGGGATTGGCCACTTAAGATGTTTCCGCGTTTCTGTGACGAATGTAAACTTTCATTGCCCAAAATCCAAAGTTGCGCAGTGTGTAGGGGCCATTAGTCTTGTTTAGAGGTGAGCTGGAGAAAGAATAGAAAAATAACTGCAGAATCCATGGATGCCTTTGATCTGGTACTTGGACACGTCTCTTCTCTTCTTTAAGTCCCACATCCTTATACTTATTGCAATTTCCTGTTTGTGCTTTGATTTAAATAAATGAAAAACATGTATCTGCACCTGTATATTTGTTTACAATAATTGACACAATGTGTTACCAGGTGTTTGGTGTTTTAAGCCCCCAACGTCGTCTTCCAGGCAGCGCGGCAATGGTTATGTTTAGGGTTAAGGTTGGGGTTAGCTGCCTGGAAGGTGACGTTGGAGGCTTAAAACACCATTGAGCGTGTTACCACGTTACCAATGTGTATGGGAACTGACAGAAAATGCTTACAATGTATTACTGCGGCGCAAGAGGGGCAGTGACAAACTTTGGGAGCACTTAAATGATGTGCTGGTGAACCTAAATGAGAAAGTTGGGCACACGTGTTGAACCAATGTAAAAAAAGTTAGTCTGGAGCCAGACGTCTAATGATATTAAGCAGGGGTCTTCAGCGTTTTTGAACCCTTAGCTGAAAGAGAGACGGAGCAGGGACCCCTTACTACATATATTGTATAAAATGTAGTTGCATATTAAACTGGACCTACAATAACGTGTAGGGTGGCCTAAAGCCTTTACACATAGGCTACCTTTTTATGGTGCATATAAATAAAAATAAAAAGTTGTCATATTCATATATTTATACATCATGTTTTGATGTTAAAATATGGCACAGTAAATCCTTAAGCTTAACTGTATCTGTGGATGGCTACCTAATGGCTTCCTTAGCTGTAGGTCAGTAAGCCAATCAACAATGTTGCGTACATCATTTAAAAAAAAACAAATCTTTACTAATAATATGTTGGATTCATGTTAATGTATATTTTCAGACATATTTTATATTTTTTAAAAAGATGTTTGACGTCTGATGTAAGGTGTCATATGTTGTACAGATTGTAAAGTCTGCTAAGAAAACATTTTAGTAAACTGGACCGAGTCACCTCAAATTGTAGACACTCGCAGCTAAAAGTAGCTGAAATTTGCCCGAGTGCATTTTTAAATACATCACTTGATCAACATTGTGTAATTCTCACTGCTCTCTCTGTGCGGAGTGTAGCTGTACCTTGTAATTGTTGAATCACTGTTACCTGTCATTACTCTACTTAATCTCCTGCAGATTGAGCCTTTTTTTTTTTTTTCGACCAAACAATGATGAAGAGTTAAATAGGGTGTGAAACATCTTCCCCCACAGTCTCATAAAAGGCCAATTTACACAGATCATTTACCCGTGGTTCAATCGCACAACACGGAGCCTCGCGACCAGCTGTCACACATGCTGGCAAATACGCAGCCCTGGCAGTGGGAGGAGAGTGTCTGTATGTGCATGTGTGTACGTGTGAGAAAGAGAGACCCAAGGGTGCTTTTCAGGATTTGTGTGCATATGTGTTTGTGTTTTGCTGCTAATCTTGCTATCGGCATGTGTCTGTGATGACTTTTTGACTTTTATGTTCCATGTTAGTGTTGGTTGTCTCCAGAATGACTCATTCACAGCGGGATTGATCCATGCAGGTTGTCTCCGTTCTCTCAAAGGTCAAACAGCACAAGCCTGGCCTCAGGAGATGAGCTAAAGACCCAGGCAATGGTGATAATGTGTGTGTGTGTGTGTGTGTGTGTGTGTGTGTGTGTGTGTGTGTGTGTGTGTGTGTGTGTGTGCGTGTGTGTGTTTGTGTGTGCTGAAGGGCATGATTATTGACTTATGTTTATGTACAGATGATGAGCATGTGATCACTTGACTGGAAAATCCTGTCATAACATTTGTTTACTTATAAACGATGATGCGAATCAAACTTGTTTTGAAGAAATTCAAAGTGAGAGACTCGAGAAGAGCACAATTTGTGAGTTAAGGTTTTGAAGGATGAAATAACGCTGTCTGTTACAAACAAAAACTTGAATTCATAGTTGAGACGCACTCTTGCTCAATTCAATACAGATTTTGCTGCTTGTGTGGCTGATGTTAGCAATCTTTAAATAGATATTGCTGTGTATAGTCTGTGTAAAGGAGTGGACGTAGCCATTGTGGCATCACCCAATAGGTTTGGGGATGACCACTTTGAAGTCTCAAGTTTTGCATCTTGTTGCATTTTGTTTCTTTTTGGAGCCAGAAGTGACCATACTTGTTCGAGAAAGTGGAGCTAAGTTATCCAACATGGCCGCTAGACTAGCTAGTTAGCATGGTTAGCAAGATGCAAAAATGATCAGCCGATGAGTGTCTTTACAACCAAATGCTGAACAAGACATTTCCTTCGGCCACCATAATGTTACAATTCACTTTCATGAAGTGAAAACACACTGTGAAAGGGTCAAAGGTAACCTTGTGCTAGCGACTTGTCAATCACAAGGTAGCCACACCCTAAAGCATCCCCTGAAGACTAGAAACTAGCGAATGAGACCATGAACTCTATGAACTATGACAATGTTTACTGAGGTAATAAATCAAGACAAACTAAAATGTTAAGGTTAATAAGCAGTCAAACACATTTCTCAGTTTACTACACTCAAGGGTTTTGCTGTTCTTAGGTCTGGTATGACCAATAGCTTATCATGGCTAATGTTAGCTAACTTTGGTTACATATTGCTCTGAATAATTTCAATCAATATCAACAGGTACTATATTTTTCAATGGCATCTCATGGTCTTTATCGGCATCTTAGATATGCATAGATTTTGCCTAGTTGTCACTTATGGTTAACGGCTCGTCTGCGACTGCTACATTTTAAAGTGCCCATAATATGAAAAAAAATCACTTTTTCTGGTATGTGGGGTGTTATTTTGTGTCTCTGGTGCTTCCACACGCATACAAACTTGGAAAAAAATCTATCCATGCTGTTTTGAGTGAAATACAGGTTTCTGAATGTCTCTGGGTGAGCTGTTCAAAATCTGCAGGGCTTGTTACGTAACTAGCCGAAATGACGGGCTAAACACAACTGTTAGCATGCTAGCGCTAGCGTTAGCATGCTAGCTCGTTCTCAATGGCAAAGCACTGCTACAACACACACGTTCACCATAATCTACAAAAGTACTTACATGTGCGCCCTCATTTAGAAGAAGTCTCCCGGCTAATCCTGCCTTGAAACTGACCAAAGTTGGAGAAACATCCTTTCTTTTACTGTCTATGGAGCTAACTGACATGATCTACAATCTGAGCTACTGCGCATGTGCGAGTGGAATCAAAGAGTACAGAAGGAAAGATGATTCACTCTGTCAGCTAAAACAGAGACCTGAACACAAGGTGAAAAGAGGAGCTGCAGTAGTGAGAGAGAGCTGTGCAGTACAACAAAAATATGGTGTTTTTTGAAAATTAAACCATGTAAACCTATTCTGGTACAACCTTAAAATACAATTATGAACCTGAAAATGAGCATAATATGGCATCTTTAAAATGAACATCATACTGTAATTCCACTTGTGGCAACAGCGTTTAGGGGAAGTTCTAGGCTCACTTTCAGATAAAAGTCGAATGAATGTAAACAATATTGTGCTGTAATCCTGTACAGATAGAGTTCCATTGAAAAGAGGCAAATGGTGCATAATGCTAGCATGTTATGAAATAAAATTATAATAGAATTGTGTTCAAAACCTATACTTCTGACCCCAAATGTACAGCTTTATCTTCAAAGTGATAGTTAACAGGATTCAATCAGTGAGGGTGTGAACTGATAGTGATGCCTGTCACCTATAACAGAGGAGCTGTGTTGGATGGAGTTCACGTCAGAGTCCACTAGTCCACCATCCACAATGTTTAGATGCTGACCTCATCAGGAAACATGACAGGACTTACCCTCTGTCTAATTATGTAAACAATAAACACATATTTTGCGTCACTAGAAAGAAAGGGATAATCTAAACCAGAGATCTCCTCAGAGTTACTGCAAGGGGGGCGCCAAATTATGGTAGGCTATAATATATAATAATGTGTATTATTATTTGTATGTTTTGAAAGTTTTGGTCAAAAATTAAAATGTCTTAACAGGAATCCAACATATTATTAGCAAATATAAGTAGGCCTATTTGTGAAAAAATACACATGATTGATAGGCTTCCTGGCCTACAGGTAAGTATTCACTAACCAGTGTTGGTCATCTTACTTTAAAAAAGTAATTAGTTACAGTTACAAATTACATTTCAACAACATACCTTGCAATCAATGTGTTCAGCTCGGCCTTGGTCACCTGTTAAAAAAATCGAGCGTTGCTTGTTTTAAAAGAGTGACTCTGTCTTCTTTGCTGGTGCTCACGCTAGCTGCATTTGGGCTTAGGGTTGGGTAAGCAGCAGCAACAAGTGTTGTGTTAGCATGTGTTGATAAGATTGGAGTTGCTTGAGGCAGACGTGGATAAAGTCTTTTTTCCTGGGCATAGCGTGCATGTTACATAAACATCCTTGCCTTTAATTTCAATGAGCGAGAAGTAGTGCCGGTACTTCCAGTTCGAGGGCGCTACCTTTGAATTTCCCTGGCTCGTCGCCATTGTCGCTGTCTTGTGTTTAGTGGTAGGTAGTCACTCAGAGTGTGCAGTGAGACACCTCCCCCGCTCTCTCCAGGCAGCTGATGTGTGGCCAAAGCCTGACACCCCGCGCTTCATTCAACCAAATTGTAGTAACGCGCCACTTTACATTCTCAGTAACGATAATGGCGTAGCAACGATGGGAAAAGTAATTAATTAGATTACTGAAAAAATATCTGCCGTTATACAGTTCATCCTAAAGATTCACTGTGCCACATGTATGCAAAACATGATTTATAAAATCAGGGCAACAATTTTATTAGCTTAGTATTCTCTGTACTAATACAATATATGCAGTAGGGGGGTCCCTGCTCCGTCTCTCTCAGTTAAGGGGTCCTTGGGTTAAAAAACATTGAAGACCCCTGATCTAAACGATACTCCATTAATTGATTTGTAACATGTTAATTACATACAAGACTTGAAACACTTTTAAAACATAAAAATATCATTGTTATATTGTTAGCATTAAACCACATTCCCCCAAACTCCTGTGGCTGTTTTTCGAAAAGCTGAAAGCATTACTTGATTTTTCAGTAGCTGAACTTTGCATTGAAGGCTTCCAATGGTTTCTCTTGTTTATAGTAATTACCAAGTTTTACAAGCTGTACACACAACATTGACATAGTATCCCCCAATAAAGTTAAGTTAGCAAACAGTTGCTTATTTACACATCCAGCAGACATACTGCAACAAATAGCAGTCATTGTTTGTGTCCACCTGATGAATGTAAGTCCAATATCCAGTTTGTGTGTATCTCTGACCTGGTCCGCACCTACAACCCATACTCATTTGCAACTCGTCAAATACTGACGCTCAGTGGCTCTCAGCATCAGATACCGACGCAGAAATCACCCTTTAGTGTCTGTATGGGACGCACCGGGCAGAGCAGTAGCTCGACCGCTGCGCTGTAAGATGATGTAGTATTAATAGTCTGTTCCATTTGTACTCGGAAGTCGGATTTTCCGAGGTCAAAGTTGGAAACACGCCCCCTGACCTTGGATTTCCGAGCACGGAACTCGGACAACCTCGCAGTACCCCAAGCTAAAAATCCAACATGGCTGCCACGTGCATTAACAGTAATGAAAGCTGTAGTAACATACAGTTATAAGCACTTCTGTCTTATTTGTGTCTCACTAAATCAGTTGTATACACAGTCCTGTCCAACTTCTATCTGTGGATGTTGTTACGCTGTTTGTATGCACAAAAAACAGCGTAATGCGTTATTATGGCTAACCTGACTAGAGCTAACCCCACAATGAAAAATCCGACTTGTAAATGGAATGCATTCAACTTCATGTCTCATTCTTGTCCCACGTGACACTAAAATGTACATTTTGTATCTCCACCCACGATCTTTTCCTAAACCTAACTTTCCCATTCTTGTGCAACATGTCAGTTAAATGTAAATTTTTTTAATGAAGCCAAATCGGTCCAGACCCAAAGCGTCAAAAAGCGACGCCAAGAGTCAGTAACAAACGCCAAAGGCACCTGACCAAGCGTCGCTTTTTGACATGCTGGGAGTGAGAATGTTGGCACCAATTCCTAAAGGCTGTCTAGCAGCTCATGAATATAATACATATTAATTAGAGCAGCTTCAAATATTGCAATGATCGTGATTTTCCATCAGACTTACAAAGTCCCTGTTGCACCATTCTCAGTTAGGAAATAAGTGACTGAACCTGTTTGATACAATGCTAAATTTCTCCAGCAGTGCCAGTAGAGCCAAAACAACATGTGCTTCGCACAGGCTACTGTGTTGAAGCAGAATGGACAACAGCCCACACCTGAGCCTGAAGTGGCTCACAGACAAACAGAGAGGCAGGGCCTCATGCCCAGGGTGTTCCTATCAGACCTGCCTTATCTTGAGTAAATGCCACTTGGCGCATTTGTCTGTCTCCCTGCCTGCTGGAGAGCTGTTGGAATGCTCAGGTAAGCACTTTACCTGACTCACCTCGCTATAGCTCCAACTCCATACCTCCCCTTTCTCTTCCAACTCCAACTAAGCCTGAGGTTACACGCCCTCCTCAAACCTCGCACTTTTATTAGTTCTTCCTTGTCTCCTCTGCTAACCACTACACAAGTCTGCTATAATAGTGTTTCCCCTATGATTTTATGGCAAACATGCACCAGTGATCCAATTTTGTAAGATAATTATTTGTGCATTTTAGGCCTTTATTTGACAGGGCAGCTGAAGTCTGGAAAGGGGAGAGAAAGGGGGAATGACATGAAGCAAAGGGCCGCATGTAGGAATCGAAACTGCTGCCGCTGCTTCGAGGACTGAGCCTCTGTACATGGGGCGCACGCTCAACCAGGTGATCCACCCAGGCGCCCCTGATTGAATTTGTTTTTAATGGCAAAAAAACAGCAACATCCATTGTGTTTGCTCTATAGTCACTCTGCAGCGACGCACCGCATGTCGTTCCCCTCTCTCTCCCCTTTTATGACTTCAGCTGTCCTATCAAATAAAGGCCTAAAATGGCCAAAATAAATAGAAGTATAAATAAAGAAATACAAGTATAAGTTGAAGTATAAAAGTATAAATTAAAGTATAAATGTACAGATAAAAGTATAAAAGTTTACCCAAGGTATTTACTCATAAATATGCTTGAACACACTGTTCACACACAGTACACTTGCGATTGTAAGTGCATTCACTTATGCAAAGACTAAGCAGCCTGCACAACACACACACTCACACACACACACACACACACACACACACAAACATACTAAGCTGATAACGGACTAGGAAATACTTGCAATAGCCTGGCTGACCTTGAGATAGAATAAGCACGCTCAGCACACACATGCACACACATGCACACAAAAAACAGGAATAAACCAATTGGCATCCGTTAAAACAAGTCATACTCTCACACATAATTAAACTGCTGTACATAGTGTTACTGCAAAGTGATCCCCAATGATGTTCCCACGGTAACACTGCACTCAGTGGAACTGATTCATTTATTAATTCATTCTCTTCATTATCATCGAATAATGTTGTTGGGAAAAAAAACTGTTTAAAAAAAACAAACAATATGAGGGATTTTACAACACTTTACAACTAGAAAGAGAAAAAAAAAGAATTAAAAACTGAAGGAGACATTAAGACCACAAATGGTTAAATACTGAGTGTTGAGAAGTTTGGCCTGTTTGTTGAGCCACCCTCTAATCATTAGCTGGGGTTATGCAAGAGCTATCACCTCCATCACTGTTACATGGGTAATAATGCCGACCGTTGGATTTTTTTTTTATATCTCCAGCACACAAACACAAAGATGGACACAGACAATTCAATCTGTAGGCAACATTTGGATCGAAAATGTGCAGCTTTTGTGAAAACTTTACGTAAAAAAAATGAAATAATATAAGCTATTCCCCTCAGTCAAAAATGATCCACCCTTGCCACACCCCTCTGATTCGCGACAAACCAAAACCAAAATACTTCTAATATGTCCCTGAAACAAAACAAGCACTCAGGAGAATAGTAAAAGGTTGTATATATGTTGCATGTTACATTTCCACTGTTTAAACGAAAGCCCGCTCCATTTTTCCTTTTCAGTTTCCGCAGGTGCTTCTGCTTCTTCTTCTCCTCCGGGGAAACACGACCGCCTTGCATTGTGGGATAAAGGAGTAAAATTAAGGGTACAGTATGTGTCGTATGTACACTCAAATTAGCAGTGCGTTGTGGGTATTTTATAGTGGACTACATAGTGAATGAAATTAACAGCGGAGAATTCGAACACCATTATAAAATGGTGAACACACTATATAGTAGTGAGTTGCACATGCTCAGATTTAAACGGTTTACAGCATAACGCCAAGGGCATAACGCCAGCATAACGTTTTAGCTATCTATGATTGTTTCATTGCTAACGTTAGCTCAGAACGCCATTCAAGTGACAGCCTTTGTTGTGTTTGATTGCTAACTTGTAGCCAACAGTGAACGAACTTCGTTATGTAGGTCCATTTTTATTGTACTGACATTACAGAAGTCTCTCGTGCTGTGAAAATATGATGCCTTATACGCTAAATAATAAATGACTACTCTGTAATGTACCTATCTCATTGTCCTGTGGCTAACAGCAAAACAGATCTGCGTTGAAATCTGGTCATTGTCGCAAACTCACATCTGCACTCGACTCACATCGGGTACTGACAAACGGTTTCGAACACAGCTTATGACTCCCCAATGATACTTACCCACAATTCCACTTTTCTGTGAAACTGATTCAGGTGTGAGGTAGACAATGCTGCATGTTTCTGTGTGTTCTTTACTATGCTTTAAATAGTTATAAAGCATTTATTGATACTTAATTTGTAAATGATTTTATAAATGGCAGGTCAAAAAAAGACACAAAGACAATTACTGTACCCTGAGTGGCCAGCTAAATATAATTTCTAAGGTTGGGGTTAAACCGGGGGAGTCATCTAATTTAATGCTGAAAAAATGTGTTTTTACTGCTGTTTACTTTGTTAACGGACCATTTTTCACCCTGAAGACAACTGCAGGGTTAATGGGGAGCTTTTCTTGCACTCAGCGTGTGCAGGAGATGCTGTACAGAGAGTCATCAGGAGGGGGCAGTATGGACATTCTCATCGGTGGCTGTGACAGGTCCCTGCACTGCGTCTATAGGCTGAGAGACTGCAGTCAAGTCACGGTAGCTTCTTTGGAGTCACTGGTCTGATCCAATGTTACTGTATATTTACTGCTACAGTAGGCCAACAGTCCATTTGCTCACATTTAAGCAACAATTGCTAAAGTCTTGTTGCATTACAGTTTTCCTACAGAGTAATGTATGCTGCTGTGTTAGAGCAACACATCTGAGGGAGGAAATCATTAATGAAACATTCACAATATAAAAAAAATAAATTGGTTCTGCAAATAAGCTGGTATGACAAGTGAAGTCTTGTATTTATTTCAACTGTCCTTCCTACTTGAAACAGTTTTTGGTTACATCTTCATATCCACTCAGACATATGCAATATCCCTTTATCTTTGTCCCCCGAATTCTCAAAGAAACTGTACGCAGATCATTCAACTATAGAGCTCCTTCTGATTGGAATAATCTTCCTGTGTCTCTGAGGTCTATTACCACGTACCGTTGCTTCAGGACATCTTGATTTTCTTATCTTAAAACAAACTGTCTATGCTTTTAATTGTGTATACTTAAGACGTTTCTGTGTCTTTGTGCTGAAGACAAACTGCTTCAATTGATCTATATTCTTATGGAATTGATTTATTATCCAGGTTATTATTGTATCTAATTTCTAACTTGTAAAACAGCTGGAGGTGGGGGAGAGAGAGGGTGAGCAAGCTGTCTGTATCTGTGTATTTGTAGTGTATGTTTGTTATGTAACGCTGTTCTGTTTGCTTGTATTTGTGTTTATAGGACCCCGCTCGAAAAATTAGATGGGGCTATCCTTTCAATAGATTCAAAAACTTGAAATTCAAATAAAGTCAGTGTATTGAATTCTTTTAAACTCACAGTTTAAAGGGGTTATCAGCAGGGGCAATTGTAGGAACCGACCTTTAGGGGGGCTCAGCCCCCAATGAGAATGTGACACGGCAATCCAGTCTCACGGCAGTCCGTGAAATGTTCACGTAATTTAATCTATTGCGTGGTGTACACGGACACGTTTATCTCGTTTGTTTTTCGTGATGGTCAGCACATTTTTTAAACTAATGTATTTCAATGGGAAGCATCTTTCGTGATCACAGCACGATTATTTCTGCCAGTCTGGCTGCAGCACATAAGCTGTATACAGCTTTGCTATTATTGGTATTTTTTAGCCCTATAGTGCATGCAAAAGTGTTAAGCTCCCCCCTGCTAAATTAATAATTCCATTATCTGATAATCTCTGACCTCAACCACCTCCGATTGGCCAAAACTAAGTTTCTGTTAACCCTCTCCTGGACTGGGTTACAGGTGCATAGCATCGGCGACAGCGACACAGGATATTAAACCTGTTTCAAGCCCTTTAAATGTGTAATTGTTTGTCCTCTGTCACTAATAAGACACGTTTGCAACTCTTACTTTCAGCACCAAAATTGATTTAAAAAAAATCTTTTTAGGGGGGCTGAGATGATTTGAGCCTCCCTAAAAAGGGTCTAAAATCGCTCCCATGTTTGTCAGACTGTAATGTGGAAATCAATGGACACCATGTGACAATGTTTTATCCACAATGAATTCTTTACATTTCATGGACATGCAGTGAGATGAAATTGAAACACTCCTGACAATCTATCAGATTATATTATAAAAGGTTTACATACTTTTTTTTCCATTCATTTTTCATTCATTGCAGAAGTTTTCTTGCTCTGTTTTCATTTGAGAAAATATCCGTCGTACAGATACACAGATATATATATATATATATATATATATATATATATATATATATATATATATATATATATATATCATGCTCTCATCTAAGTGATTAAACTAACTGGCGTTTTTGCAGGCTGACATCACTCGATCACACTGAATTGTGTTTGCTCTCAGTGACACATGCAGCGCTCTTACCTCCAGTAAATTACGACCATTCCCTGTTTGAGCGGATGCTACTGCATGTTTGTGATCCACATTATATCAGACCTGAGAGTGCTTTGATAAGCTTTTTACACTTGTAAAACCATCCTGTGTGATTTGTCTGTCTCCATAATATGTAGTGTGTGTGGTGACATGCCATGCCGGAGAGCTTTGTAGTGTCTTTTTAATGCTTCATGCTCTTCCCTCATTGGCTGCGGACATCAAGCCTGCTGACTGACAATATCCTATAAAATGTGACCTCCATGGGACGATGACAGATGATCAGTTATGCCTCAATGCAGATTTGATTATTTGTTATGCCTAAAGGGGTCAAGTGCATATGCGTCTTCTTAAAGGGTAACTGCTGTTTTTTTCAACCTGGATTCCTATGTGTTTGTGTTTTAGTGACTGATGGGAACAACAATCTTTGACACTGGTCCAGTGTTATGCAAGATCGCTGCAGTCAGCAGCGGCGAAACAAGTTACAATGTAAGTGCAATAAGTAATACTGACAGCTAGTGTTTAAAATAGTTAGTGCAGTACAAATTAAAAATACTGAAGAGAGTTGTCTCCCCCGCCCCCTCCTCCCCAGGCTCGAAGTTCAGAGAGTTTGCCGGGCTGAGACTGCAGCATCCACAATAATGTTGCTAGACGCTTGTCTCACATAACCAGACATTACTCCACCTCACAGCGGAGTAGCTAACGTTAGATGCTGGCTATGTTGACAGTCATAAAAGCCTGTGCTCACGCGGAGCTCTGTACCCAACTGACAGACACACTTTTTCAGCTTAGAATTACGGTAGGAACCGTTAAAAACACAACAACCTTACTGTCCTCTCCACCCGACGGACAGACACACTTCCTTGGCTTAGAATTAACGTTACGGTAGGGGCTGTTAAAAATAACACTACCTTGCCGTCCTTTCGACCCGACTGAACACACTTTATTGGCTTAAAATAATTCACCGTTGTCGGCTATGGCCGCTGAACAGGCTACACGTTGTAAACAGCCATGGCCCGCTTGCCTGGTCCTCTGGTAACGTTAGCAGTTAGCAGGGTTAGCATGGTGGCGTTTGCCAGGACCAGTCGGAATCACTTTACTGGCTGTGTCTCAATTGTTTTTGCGAGTAACCAACTCGGGTACCCTAGCTATATAATTCAATGTGAGTACACAAATGTTAAAATGACAGAAAATGCCCGTCCCTTGTAGCTTTGATAAATTAGCCTGAAGCTAATGCTTACCTGCTCAGGAGGAAATTAGCCAACTCGCCATCCTTTTGGGCTCTAAGCTGTCTCCATCTTTCAAAGACATCTCCAATATTTACCCAGGGTTTGTTACATCTCTGGTCACGCAGGTCACGATTTTTTTTTCTGCTTTAATGGCTGTCCTAACGTTACAGCTGTAACGTGCTGGGTTTATGTTTTTACAGGTATATCTCGCAACCCGACCTGGCTGTCAAACTGGGCAGTTAATAACAGCACACAGGCCAAAACAGAAATTCCGTCACAGAATGGAAATTTCAAAAGGAGAAAGTACTGGCATTGGCATTGTTGTCAGAAAAGATAGCAGGGCTCTCAAGTTTTGAAGACAGGCAAGAGTGACATCTCCCCCCCCCCCCCCCCCCCCCCCCCCCCGCAGCGTGTTAATAGCAATAGCCAGTGTATGTTCATTATAGCTTCCAGTTTGTAGATGTTAGGTGGCACCAACATTTGGTCTAATCATAACTGGCCCGGCAACCAAAAGGACAGGGTTCTGGTTGCAGATTTGTTTGGTGACTTATGATGGGGGGGGGGGGGGGTTCTGGGGGTCCACCCCCAGAAAATCTTAAGCATTAAACACTTCATTTCCTGCATTGTGGTGAATTTGTATGCACCTATTAGTACCTTTTTCTGAATCAATATGCTGGAAATATCTTTATGTAAAGGGACACAAATTACAATTCAAATATAAAAACATTATGGAATATATTGCAGTAAGGCTCTCAGGCTTTCTGTATTGCTTTCAAATATTTATTCTCCTTTGGATCAGCTTTCCTAATTATATCATTATATCAGTCAGCACACATGTAGCTTAGGCGTCATTTACTCTTACCTTCTCTTTTGTATCTTCTGTTGGGGAAGTAACCTCCTTAAATGTGCATATAAAAGGTTATTCACCTCAATTACATTATTCATTTTAATGGATTAATAAACCCCTGGACTTTAATATTTCAGATGTGTTTGAGCAAGATTTCTGCTCATGTCCAAAACCTTTGCACATTCAAAATATATCTCATCTGTGCTCTCTGAGATTTGGAGGAGTCGTGATATTTTGTGAAAAATAAAGTGATAAGATACAAGAATAGTCTGCTATGCATTAGGCCTACGTGACCGACCTTCTGACAGACCAGGTCCCCGTCTGGGTCTCTGAATGAGACTACGTTTAGTGAAGTGGCTGAACGCTGCTGTACGTCGGAGGTGGAGAACAGAAACTATACGGCAAAATTAACGGAGCTCAAACGCGACACATCTGCCGCAGCATCTCCACAGCAGAGCGCATCGATAAACCTGAAGCTGCAGCTTTTTACAGTGAGAGTGGACACTAAGCCACGTTTCATATTTGTCAGTCAACTTTTCAAAATACATTCAGGTCTACACTCAAAACATTGCAGCTGAAGCCTCGGCAAAATCAGCTGACGCCGCGTCTGGTGTAGCCCCTTTCTTTTCTGATTGGCTGATAAGTGGCAGGCTCGACTAAGAACTCCAGGGGAGAGACGCTTGATTCCTGCCGGTTCCATAGTGAGAGCGGCTACGGCAGTTTTTCTGCGTGAGAAATACAATGTGTGGCGGGAGTGCGTGACAAAAGACCGAAATGAGTGACTGTCACGCTCAATGCGTGACACTTGAGAGCCCTGAGATAGTATTTCAACTTGCATGTTTCCTTAATATCTGATGACGCATTGGGGTAATTTTTGGATTCATTACAGTACATATATTACATATTGGACCTTTATTAGGGCAATTGTTCAGCTTGTATTTACCTTCACAAAACTGCTTCTAAGTGTCTGACAACATTATGGAAAGGATCCCATCAGAGATAGACCTTTAAAACCTCTTTGAGACCTTTCCGTTTAACCAGGAACAGCTCTGAAGTTAGCGCTCAACTCACCAGACTCCATTTAAAAAAGAAATACTTTTAGCGTGTATAAAGCCAACATATTTTCACATGTAAATTGGTAAACTATGTTTATTTCAACCAAAACTAGAGTTGTGATGGTTGGAAAAGTGGAAAAACGACCCAAAATGGCTTTTCATAGTTTTATTTTGATTCTGTCGACTTTAAATGAAGTGTATTTTACGATCCTAAAATTACTGTTTATTTACATGGAGTCTGGTGGGTTTAGCAAACGAAATTTCGCGGATGTTTTTATGTTTGAAAAAACACTTTTGTGAAGGTAAATACAAGCTGAACAATTGCCCTATTAACTTACATTGTAGCTTGTTTAGCCTGCAGCGATATCGCTTAATATGGGACCAATGTCAAAGATTGTTGTTCCCATCAGTCACTTAGACACAAAAACATAGGAAAATAGGGTTGAAAAAATGGTAGTTACCCTTTACGGGGAGACACTACAAGCAAAACAATCATTTTGAGTTTTTGGGCTATTTTGCTTCCATAACATGCCTTTTTTTAGACTATTGGGTAAAACACATTCCAAATACCCATTTAGAGGGATTTTGATCGGATAGTGATAAAAAGACATATCAAAAAGTCCCTCTGTAAAAACATTTGACTCTAATATGTCAACAAAATAAAACAAGAATTTAGAATCTGTTTTTTTCCAACATTTAGATTTCAGTTCTGGAAATGTATGCAAATTAGTGCATATTTAACAAGATAATGCATGATTTGCATTGTGATATCTATTAGTCAATGTTTTTTTTCCTATTCACCTGGGGTTCTCTCCCCCCTTAAGATATTGTGCACATTGCCTACAAAATGTCTACAAATGTCCAATTTTCCACTGGAGACATTTGAGTACTCTCTCTCTCCAGGAAGAGCTCGGCCATCGGGGACTTGGGTAATAGCTCTCACGTTGTTCTCCAACGTGAGAGAGAACAGGCGGCATGCTGACCATAATCATATTAGCCAGCACTTCACTAAATAAAGCAAAAGGCCCTTCTCATCAAATCCACACAGCCACTAAGTGGGCCTCTGAGGCACCACGGCACCCCACTCAGGTTTGTGTGCCCGTGTGTGTGTGCGATGGCAGATTGAACGAGTGAGAGTGCACGTGTGTGGGAGGTGGAAAGATATGAGAAGGAGAGAGAAATGCATTTTTACCAGAGCCTGGAAATTTACTACAAAAACAATTTACGAAAAGTCATTTGTGTCATTTGTTACTTTGTAATCATGTTTTCTGCGTTATATCTACAATCCTCCAAGAATTGTAAGCAATTTATGTACAGGCATGGTATATAGTGCATATAACTCACTCTCTATTAATAAATGCTTCATCGAATTTTGAGGAGCGTGTCCTTGCAGCCCTGGGCCGTTCAGGTTTGCTGTCCAAAGCGGTTTTTGACTATGGGGAGTTTCTGCATGAGGGGAATTTGAGCTTGTTATAAAGACAGAGAGAGAGAGAGAGAGAGAGAGAGAGAGAGAGAGAGAGAGAGAGAGAGAGAGAGAGAGAGAGAGAGAAAAAGAAGACAGACAGGAGGTTTGCATGCATGGTGTCCTACAGATTCCCATGCTGTTTATTAGAATGTGGCTCTAGGGGTCCTGCCCAGGTAGCTATTCTATTCTTGGACAGCACTGAGGTCAGCATATCAACAACGAAAAACCTCTACAGACCGGGGACCAGACCAAAAGTTTTAAAGTACACTTTTTGCAGGCAGTGACTTCCTGTGTACATGTTCCCACAATATCAACAAAATATTAAAGTCTCTAATTCACAAATTTGACACAAAAATAATGAAAAATAAAATGTGCCCATATTTATGCTCATTTCACGTTCCTAATTGTGTTTTAAGGTTGTACCAGAATAGGTTTACATGGTTTACTTTTCAAAAAACACCATATTTTTGTTGTACTGCACATTGCTGCAGCTCCTCTTTTCACCCAGTGTTCTGAGAGAACAGTGATGGAGACCAGTGAAGGCTATTAGAAGCACTTTTCCGGTGATGGCCGAGCGTTACTGCGCAGCTGCAAACTTAGCTTGCCGACGTATATGTGATGTGAGAAAACTGTCTGAAAGTTGTAACACTGTGCCAAGAGAAATCTCAGTCATTCCCAATCTTGCAGAGATGGAGAGCGTAGGTATATGTAAGGAGATAACATTGGCACAGGCTAATTATTGCTAACTAAAATGCTAGTTAATATTAATAATTAAACTTAAACAGCTTCTCCTGTACTGTACGGTAATTCCTCTACTATGCGACAGTAAGTTGCGTGGTTATGACATAATCGTTAGCCTATTTTTATAAAAACGTCTGCTACGGAGCCATAACGTGAGATACAAGGTAATGGAGCCTTTTATACATTGTCGTGTTTCTTTAGAAATAAACAATGAACAAATACAGTCTTCAAACGCTTCAGATGTAAAGTTATTCACTGTCAAAGTGACGCCAAAATGAATGATCAATGGAATGCTAACGGGGGGTGATGGCTTGTTAGCAACAAAATAGCTCCATAGGAGCTACGCTCCATGGAGGCAGGCTTACCCCCTTGGGTAAGGGTCACATCAGCTAGCTAGCTGTTTAAACAACTTCGGTCAGTTACAAGGCAGGATTAGCCAGGAGACTTCTTCTAAACGAGGGCACACTTCCAACTTTGCGTGGAATACCTGCAGAACAGGGACATGTAAGTAGTTCTTTTGTAGATTATGGCGAACTAGTGTGTGTTGTAGCGAACAGCTCACCCGGAGACTGAAGGCAGGAATCATTCAGAAACCCGTATCTCACTCAAAACAGCATGGATGTTATTTTTTTCCAAGTTTGTATGCGTGGGGAAGCACCAGAGACACAAAATAACCCAGAAAATGTGATTTTTTCATAATATGGGCACTTTAAAGTGTTCATATTATGCTTTTTGACTTTTTCCCTTTCCTTTATTGTGTTATCTTTTTTGTGCACGTTATAGGTTTACAAAGTGAAAAAGCCCAAAGTCCACCCCCAAGGGACTTACCATCTCCAACAGAAAACACTGTTCACAAACTGCTCCAAACAGCTCTATTGTAGTCCAGACTTTACTTCAAACCTACGTCACTTTGTAACATGTTATAATGCTTGCCTGCTAGCGTGGCACGCCCTCATACTCTGCTTCTAACTTGCTAGTAGTCCTTACCTAGCTACTGTGCATGTGTGACTCCCAACAAAGATAGAACAGAAGTGAGATGCCTCACTCTGTAGCTAAAACAGAGAGCTCAACACACTGGGTGAAAAGAGGAGCTGCAGCGATGTGTAGTACAACAAAAATATGGTGTTTTTTGAAAATGAAACCATGTAAACCTATTCTGGTACAACTTCTAAATACAATTATGAACCTTAAAATGAGCATAATATGAGCACTTTAATGTCGATGGATGTCCAATGTCAAAGATTTTTGTTCCCATCAGTCACTTAGACACAAAAACATAGTAGAAATAAATGGTAGTTACCCTTTAACATTTTAAACGTGGATGTAGCTGATGATTGAATAAAGTTCAAGAGAGAAGAAACAGAATTATGTCAACCCACACATGTTCTTCTGCGTTGCACATTCAGCATGATGAGTTACAGCCCATCACTGAGCTTGGTTGTACGGACAGCTTGATATGACACAGAATGCACACAACACTGCCAGACCCCTGTGCTCTAACCCACGATACCCCCGCGGTGGGTCAACTGCCCATGACCGTGGATGGGCCGCACTTCGGCTAGTGATGCCTCAAGCTGTGACATTGATGAACAGACTGCTGCTCTGTGTTTTGTAAAGTGTCCCCAGTGAGCAGGCAGCAGTGGAGAATATGCCTCTGTCTCCTGTCCCAAAGGGAGACCTGGCCATTAGCATGTTAACATTTATTTGCTAATTAGCACTAAAGGTATTTGTTCATAAACCAATACAAATTCCAATTTTGACCTGATCATGTCTTTACAATTCATCCTAAGGGAGACACAAATGGCTGTACCAAAATTGGTACATGGCATACAACCAATAATATCAGTATGAACTGAGCGGTATTTGCACAGACAGTTTTAGTTTGGTTTTAAACCTTCTTTTATCTTGATTTTATTTGAGAGAAAATGTATTTGAATGATTTTATTTCTGTCAGGTCCATTAAGTCAAAAACAACGCAGACAATTAAAATGCTTTAAGAATTTTATTGAATAAATTATGAATTAAATTTGGGCGGTATGGCTTCTGTTCAGAGGAGTCCCCTGACCTTTCATGAGCACCATGAAAGAGCAGAGAGTCAGGGGACAGCAGCAGCAGCATTAGGGGACACTCACACAGTTTAAGACTGGGAGAGCTAAACTATTCCCCCATATGAAGAGAGCAGCAATGATGACATAGAAGCAAATGCCACGTTATCCACAACAAGTTGGAGCAGGGGAGGAGGTGGGCAGCAAAAATGCAAGCAGCAAGCATTTGGAGCAAACTAAAGCAGCGAGCAGAAGGAGAAAACTGAATCAGCTTTAAGTAGGGCGCCCTGTTGAGTGTAGCCATTTAGCAGTAAGGAGAGTGACCAGTTGATGCAGATCAGCTGCTGTGACGTGTTGTTGCAGCAACTTAGCAACGACTTGACTACCTGGCCTGCCAGAACTGACGCTGACGCTCAGCATTAACTTTTTTTTTGTAGTCTGTGTGTCATGATGGATTTCATACTCTTGCTACAGAACAAATCTAACTGCGGGTACAAATAAAATTAAAGCTGCAAGCAGCGATGGACGGGCCCTCGCTCCTCTGAGCGCGTCGGGGTTAGTGGCGGACGCCGCTCCTTGCGACCGTGCATCTGCGCGGCACTCAGACGTTGCAAATCGTCGCCAATGAAAAGGGAACTCCCTGACGAGTTCAACGATACCTCACACAAGACTCAATGTCGTACAGTTCATTATTTGTGAAAGGGGGCGTGGCCAAAGCATAGGGGGCGGGTCAAACCATCACCAATGAAGAAGGAACTCTCTGCTGAGTTCAATGATACCTTACACAATAGTGTACCTTAAATGGGTCACCAGTTATGAAAGGGGGCGTGGCTTAAACATAGGGGGCGGGCCAAACCATCACCAATGAAGAAGGAACTCTCTGCTGAGTTCAAAGATACCTCACAGAAGGGTGTACCTTAAACAGTTCAAATATTACGAAAGGGGGCGTGGCCTGAGTACGTGGGCGTGGTTAAAGTATATGGGGCGGCTCAGTATCACATATAGACCACACATTATAAGTTTCATGTAAATCGGATGATGTTTGTCATATAAGGCGGATTTCGTGTTGCCAGCGGGGGGCGCTATGACGAAATGTCAATTTTGGCCTGTAGGTGTCCTCAGGCCTGGACCCTTGTTAAACGTGAGAAGTTTCAGGCAGATATGACAACGTACACCAAAGTTACAACAACTTCTTTGTTCATCGACAGATGCTCAAAATGGCCGCCACGCCACGCCCACGCCGTCTGACGAAAAGTTTTTCTTTTAACAACTTTTCATCGGAAAGGTGTTGTGATGGTACAGACCAAACTTGAAGTCCATCGGATGAAATCTCTAGGAGGAGTTCGTTAAAGTATAGCACCTTGACTTTTAGGCCTACTTCCTGCTGCCAGTAGGGGGCCCTATGACTTTGAGTAAATATCGGACCTCATATGTCCTCAGGGTTGGACTATTATGAATCGTGAAAAGTTTCGAGCCAATTGGACAATGGACACTTGAGTTACACCAACTTCCTGTTTTGATGGCGAAATGCACAAAATGGCCGCCCCGCCACGGCCATGCCCTATGATCAAAAGTTTTTCTTTTTACAACTTTTCATCTATCATGTCTTAAGATGGCACAGACCAAAGTTGAAGTTGATCGGATGAAATCTCTAGGAGGAGTTCGTTAAAGTACGACATGTGGAAATGGCCAAAATCGCACAAATTTCGAACATTCAATTCAAAATGGCGGACTTCCTGTTGGGTTTCAGGTATGGCTCCAATGACATTTTATATACGTCTTTACATGGTACATATGTGTACCAAGTTCCGTGAGTCTACGTTAAACGCACTGCAGGGGCTCAATTTTTTTTACTTTGTAGGGGGCGCTAGCGAGCCATTTTTGTGCGCCTATTCCCGAATCCCATAAAATACGTAATTTTTCACCAGACTTGACGCGACCGCCAAATTTGGTGGCTTGAGCCACTATATTCACACTGCCTGACTTGCTAATGAAACTATTAATTGAATAAATGGAGAATGTTGTTATGATCGCCATCTCAGTGGTCCATGAAATGAGTGACTGTACTATATACAGTATATGTGTGTGTGTGTGTGTGTGTGTGTGTGTGTGTGTTTGAGTGAATGTGTGCCCTTGCATGCATTTGCTTGTGTCCGACCTCTTCTGTGTGTGTGTGTGTGTGTGTGTGTGTGTGTGTGTGTGTGTGTGTGTGTGTGTGTGTGTGTGTGTGTGTGTGTGTGTGTGTGTGTGTGTGTGTGTGTGTGTGTGTGTGTGTTCAGCGATGTGTGCCACAACAGAGTGACAGTGCGCCCCGTAAGCACATTTCCAACAGGCTAATTAAAGCTTCTCCGGAATAAGGCCAGGCTTATTAACATCTCAACACAGCCACTAAAGCCTGCTCATAACCCAACAAGGATCAATGCTCTTCATTAGGGCTGGACCCAATACTGCTGCCCTGCCAAGCCAACCCAGTCACCCAAATGAAGACTATAGGGGAAATGCAGAGCTGGTGAAAATGCAAAGAGAGAGAGACAAAGAGAGAGAGAGAGAGAGAGAGAGAGAGAGAGAGAGAGAGAGAGAGAGCGAGAGAATGACTGGCAGTGTGTTTGTGTGTTTCTGTGGGTGTGTCACTTTTTATTTTATAGTTTCTTGGGGAGGAAATGGTCCTTACATATTAATGCGAGGCAATGCAGTTGTGGTACTAATGATGTGCTGGATATATTGCTTTAAATTGATCATATAGTGCAGCTTTCAGTCCACTGACCACCCAGTCTCAGACTCATCCTCTTGCCATCTATTTTTATAAATTCTTTGCTTGTGCTTACCTTCTGTTTTGAAATAGGAAATTATTGAGCCTTTTTCGATAAAATCTGAGGAGGTCTTTGCCTTTGTCAAAACACAGTTGATTTGCAAATTTGGGCACGGAAAAAAGTCCTGACGTAGCGATAATTTAACTTACGTGACCGAACAGCTAGTACTGCTGTCGGCGTCTCCCCGGATATTCCTAACAATTGAACCAAATTCCTATAGACCTTTCTCTACTTTTTATCATTGTATCGTAAAACTAGCCAGAAAAGAGAAGGTATGGAGTTTAATTGAAGAAGTGCATGGAATGGAAGGTAGATACTAGCTTAATAAACACGTGATTGTTCTGTAAAGAACTTGTAGAGACAATCAAATCTGCGAGTCGGGCAGCAAGACACTCCGCTTCTGAGACGCTCCCGGTGTGGTATGGGGCGTGGCGGAGGACGGAACAAAACCGGAACGCAGCTGGAACGCAGCACAGACTCGCCCGGCGGAGAATCGGAGTAAGTGTTTAGTACTGTCCATGGTCTTCAAATCCATCTTCTTGTTCCATTGTCTCAGCTTTTCATTTTTTATCTCCCATCAAAACTCTCCGGTCCACCCACCCAATTTCTCCCTGTGGACAGTTATTCCTGGCCTTTCCCCTCATCTCTCTCTCTCTCTCTCTCTCTCTCTCTCTCTCTCTCTCTCTCTCTCTCTCTCTCTTTCCTCCCTGTCCTCTCATCCCCTTCTCCCAGCCTCCTCAGGTCAATCTTTGAGGCTGGTTCAAAGCGGCAGCTGCTGCAGTGTTTTCCTTTGGCTCGCCGTCCTGCTGACACTCCCAAAGATCAGAGGTAACACTGGGCCTGCGCTCTGCCCCTTCCTCATCTCCCTCAGCAGGGGAAAAAAAAAAAAAAAACTCCTTCACTCTACTCCATCAATTAATAATACTCTCCCATGGGAATTATAGCTTGTATACATAAGCAGCACACACTCGCATACACACAGGGTGGGCATTTTTTTTCTTTTTCTCTTCCCACTCCTGTACATAAAATTAGTAATTCATTTGTAGGGAGAGCAGATTTACCGACATGCAGGCAGGAACATATTTCCTGGATTTCCCCCGAGGGCGTCGCTGCTGACTCGTGTCATATTTACTGTGTAATTGATTTTTAAACACACTCGTCTCTCTCCATTCCTGCACTACTATTTTTTCCACTGTTGCCCACAGCAATTGATCCTTCCAATCTGACTGTGTGCCTCTATATCCATCTCTCTATTATAAGATAAGCATCATCATCTCAGCATTTCTGTCTTTCATCATATATCGGTTTCTCTTCAGCCCCTCCCTACTATCTGACAGGGACACCTTATTGCATGTAGGGAGGGTGGGAGAGGAAGGAAGACAGTAGGGTAGAGGGGAAAAGAGAGGGCTCTTTTTTATAGAAGTGAAGAGTGAATGAGAAGAAGGGAGGGCACGACTGAGAAGGACCAAGGAGGATTGATGGAGAGATGGAGGGGCTTGAAGGCCTGAGTATGCTTTAAACAAATGTTTGTGTGGCGCAGAGATGGGAGTAAGTCACACATGGGCAAGTCACAAGCAAGTCTCAAGTCTTAACCTTCAAGTCTCAAGCAAGTCCAAGTGATTTTGTGTGACAATCAAGCAAGTCAAGTCAAGTCATAGCTTTGGTCAAGCAAGTCAAGTCAAGTCATACAAAAGTTTCCATTTTTAAACAAGCTAAAGACAGTGGTTATAACTGCTGGAGTTTTATTTGCATTTTTTCCTACTCAATATTCAAAAGACATTGCGTCCAAGCCACATATATCTGAACAGTTTAAATGTATAAAGATTTAAAAAAGCACAGCCTAAAACTGATATTAGGCCAACAAAAATATCAATATGCCTCAAACATGACATCAAATCATGAAATTCATTCAAACAATGCAAGTATAATGGTTTCTAAGTCAAATAATATTCTTCAAACATGCCTCACTTTTATGGGACAGAAACACATTTAACCTAAAAAAAAACATATTCTTTAAGAGTAGCTGAATCCCACCACCTTTGCATAATTTGGAGAGATTGAATAGTAGGCTATATGTTAATATTTGTCAGTGTATTTGTGAGTGAATGTGTGCGTGTTTGAGAGAGAGAGTGAATGAAAAGTTATTAATATTGGTGAGTGAATGTGTGCATGTGGTGTGTGTGAGTGCAGTGTGTGTGTGTGTGTGTATGTGTGCCTAGCTTCATTCACATACTTCATCTGCACAACTGCGTGTGTGTCTGCATGTGTGTGTGTGAGAGAGAGAGAGAGAGAGAGAAAGAGAGAGAGAGAGAGAGAGAGAGAGAGAGAGAGAGAGAGAGAGAGAGAGAGAGCAGTTTGTTGTGTGTATGTACAGTGTGCCTAGCTGTATTCGCTCTTACCGCCACCTTGAACAAAGAGGGGAGGGTGTGCTTATTCATGGCCCAAAACTGAAGGGAGTTCTGTTCATCACAAGCGTCCAAATAGTGGTTCAGCTGAATATGGGGACTGGAACCTGAATCTTTCCCGATTTGAAGTGTCTGATGAAATCCGCCGTGGTGGTGGTTGACGTCGGATTTTTTTGTACAGCAGACCTTGCAAACTGCCGGTCGTTTCTTCTTTGCCTGGTCAGATGTGTAATCCTTATAGCCAAACTTTATTATTTTCGGTGCAGAGGAATCCATGACGTTAAGTAACAGCCGTAGCCAGTCTCGTTTACTGCAGGTCTGCCGCCGTGTGGCGCGTCGCCATAACAACGGGCTCCCGCGCATGCTACAGCACTAAAATTGTAACGTAACTCCTCCTCAATATCAGAGGGGGAAAATATATATATTTATTAAACAGAAAATCAAGTCATTTCAAGTCATTTGACTCAAGTCTAAGTCAAGTCTCAAGTCATGAATGTCAAGTCAAAGTCAAGTCGAGTCTTTTATGAATGTTTATCAAGCAAGTCTCAAGTCCTAAAATTTGCGACTCGAGTCTAACTCGAGTCAAGTCATGTGACTCGAGTCCCCCATGTCTGGTGTGGCGTGTCTTCCAAACAACTCTGAGGGCAGATGTGTTTGTAGTTGTTCAAAAGGCAGAGTAAAAAGTCTGCAATCACAGACACAATACTTGTTCAAATGGGGTTAATGGAGAACACTCTAAAGCCCCATTGTGTAACATTTGTTTATTATCAAAAATCTGTATTGCCCTTCACAAACTTGTCCTTTTTTTATGAATATTGACCACAACCATCAATTCCAAGTATTCCTATTGGCTTGAAATTTTACATTTGCGCTTACATGAACTGGGGTAGACGCTCCATAGCCATGCGCCATCTTGAAATACGGTAGCCCATAAGGGACATACAGGCTATACTGCTCCGCATTTCGCGCTTTTCACTCAGTGGCACTGATTGTGATGTATGCCAGGGAGGGAGGGGGAGAAGATTATTTGCGACTCACCACCGGCAGATTTGAAAGCCTGTTGCGTCTATTATCGAGGACATGTAACTGAGTTGCCGAGGAAATTAAAATGACACCATGACAGGCAAAGCAACGCGACCAAAGTTAATATTGTTGTGGCTTTTCCAAGATGGAAAGAGCTGATGAGGAGCAAGGATTTTAAAAGGGACGCCGAAGTTGCCTGCTTTCTTCTCAACAGGTAATTCTGCCTATTTGTGTAAAAGTTTTATAGTTGCTACTTGCTTGGCTAAATATAGCATGGTTGTGCATAACGCTAGAACGACGTCTAGGATACTTTTCCTCGCGTCAATGATGAAAAAGGATTGTCTACCTTGTAACATAAACGTAATCATATGTGCCGTGATTTCCCTGGCAGACAACTCATGTCATGGATCTGTAACACAGACTAGCTACTAGAACAGCTGTGTGTTAACGATGGAGATACTAAGAGATCATTTCAGTTTCATTGACATTGTTCATGCTGCTCAGAGAAATATATTAAAAACACAAACCTCCGTTGCTTCTCTCCTACGCTGTAAACATCGCCTTACACTATTAACCTCGTACAATATACAGAATAACGATAGCGCTGATACTTTACTAACATTGGCTTGTATATGTTTGGGAACCTGATAGCTGATGTTAGCAATGAAATGGTACCAAAATAACGTAAAACTATTATTACACTGGAAGGGACACTCATGGACGTTTTGTCGCTAATTTCGGGATCGGCCACCGTAAGAAAATGAAATTCAGTTGGTTGTCATATATAATTTCACCGCTAGATGGGAGCAATTCTTACACAATGTAGCTTTAAGACAATTTACTCTGGTTTGATTGTACACAAAAGTGAAGTAAGTGAAGAAAAACAAGACTAAAAGTCTAGAGGTTGTACTCAAGCACTGCGCTGCTTTGAGCGAAATGCTAACGTAACCACGTTAACATGCGCACAATGAAATTACATTACATGTTATCTTGCTGATGCTTTTATCTAAAGCAACTCCCAATTAGGGCATTCAACCATGAAAGTACGAAATTTGGAACAGCAAGAATCACATAGTAGAACATCAACTTTTTTTCTATAACCATCATCTTCTAAGCCAAGGTGCAGTCGGAAGAGATGTGTTTTCAGCCTGCGGCGGGAGATGTGTAGATTTTCAGCTATCCTGATGTCAATGGGGAGCGTTGAGTTTAGTTATAGTTCTACACTAAGGGGTTAAAAGTCTTACGCATGCTGTCGCTGTAGTTACGTCGCCTCCTCAAAAAATGCAACTACACATTGGGGCTACGGTACTATATGAGGACTGCAGGAAGTATGATTGGCTAAGCATGGACTGCTTGTATTTTCTCCAACGGGCAAGAAAAAAAGCCTTGTCATTTTCTCCTTTTTAGTGAAGCTATCTCAACTGCAAACTTCTGCTCTCAGGAATTGTACCACGTAAGATTTCATGTGACAAAATAAACGGATTGATTGATTGATTGATTGATTGATTGATTGATTGATTGATTGATTGAATGTAAAAACGACGACTGGACAGAACACTAGTCTATATCCTTTGTGTTCCACTTCCGGGATTGCTCCGGTGCTGCAGGAAATTCCTTCCTTCCGCTTTCTTTGTGTTGGAATTTTAAATTTGGTGCATTCATGAGGACTATTGTTGACTGCCCCTCCGATCTCTGCAGGGTAAATCCAGACAGCTAGCTGTCCAATCTGAGTTTTCTCTCGCATGACTATTTTGCAGGAGCTCTGTGCAGAGTTTTGCCCGCCCATGACGATTCTGATTGGTTTAAAGAAATGCCACTTAACCCAAGCGCGTTTTCCTCCCATCCCCGAATGCTGTTGTGAAGTAGCCAGACTCTTCTTAAGCGCGCTTTGGAGGAGGGTCTGGCAAAGCGAGACTATGAAGCACAGTAGTAAAGCATGATCATGTACGAGACACTTGTTTGTTTTGCCGTGATTCTATCGCTGGGAGAAATCCATTGAAATATAAATCCTATCTAAGACGGGAGCTATTAACCCCCTTGTGTCAACTATAAGGCGAGCTTTACATTATGTCATTTAGCTGACGCTTCTATCCAAAGCGACTTCCAGCGGGCTGGGGTGTAGGGTTTGACCATGTCCTGGATGTAAGCTGGGGCTGATCTGTTCGTGGCCCTGTATGCAAGTACTAGTGTCTTCAACCGGATGCAGCAACTGGTAACCATTGTAGAGAGCGGAGGAGTGATGTAGTGTGAGAGAACTTAAATGTCAAATGGAAGGTAAACATTGTAGTGGTTTCACTATAGGTGTCACTGTGCAATCAGAAAGTATCAGAATAAAGATCATAGAGAGGAGAACCAGAAAGCAAAGGAAAAGGAAAGTAAAAACGGATAGGGAGATGAAGCATACAGTTAGTATGAAAGGAAAAAACAAGAAAGGAAAAAAAAGGTGCAATTAAAGAAGAAGGGAGCAGAGAACGAGTGGAGAGCAGAACAGTGAGCAGGAGACCAGAGAGCGAAGCCTTCCTTCCTTAGGGGAGGTGCAGGGCTCTTCTAATCAATCCATGGATGCATTGTAAAATCAATGCTCTGTATAATTAGGGCAATCCAAGGGTAAAAAAAACACCCTGCTCTGCATTTTGCCTCCGTCTGCACTCAAGTCTTTGCTTTCTCCTGTAATAACGGCTTCATCATAAACGGCTTCAGGTCACAGTTACATTATTGCAAATTGGTTGGAATAATTGAAAAACCTCTAAGTCCCCGCTATATGACTTGTCACAAAGTGCAGTATCCTCAAAGGTAACAATGTGCCATGATACACTTTAGCCAAGCCCAACAGCCTGATGGTATTTTCTAATAGTTTTTAGCTCCGCTCTGCCTCAGCCGAGCCGCAATCGATAAGTTCTCCTAAACTTACTCATGCTGTTTTCCTTCTTCCCACCGCTGACTAATAAGGACCTCCACCGTAGGCCCCATACGTCCATTTCCACACAAATGCTCTCCTCTTGGAGTTTTCATCATTTCCTTTTTTTAATTCCTTCATTGGAGATGGTAATGAAAAGTATTACTCTCCACGCATCATTGTTGTTTTGTCCAACGCAATCTCACGGCAATTCGTGAAATAGTCACGCATTTTAATCTATAGATTTGTGTAGATGGACACAGATTTTCAATTAGTTTTGTGCAGTGCTGAAATTATCTTTTTGTCTTTAGGGGGGTCTCTCTGTCTCATAAGGGTGGCACACCCTGCACATAGCCTAAGGCTATACAATTAAATAGCCTAGGCGCCAGTGTCGCTTTTGCGCAGTACATGCGCACGGTAGACCTTTTTTTTTTACTACAGAAATGGATTCCTTTTAATTAATTTCAATATTATTGATTGTAATAGTCCATATTTCATTTCAATTTCGCAATACAAAGAAATAAACTAAACGATTTAGTCTGAGTGTCATTCTCAATTTCACAATGAAATAACTCATTTGAACCAGACCACCGTCTCAGATATCCTCAGTGTCAAACGCAATAATGCATGTAGTCTTTAACTCATACACAGGGAAAATGCACTAACTGGCAGAAATTAATAAAACCATTGCACAGCCAAACTATGTTCTAGTCTTATAATGTACACGTAGTGATAACAACACCTGGGTGTTCAGTCGTCTCGGCTTTACGGAGACGAAACCGACCAAACTGCCCTGCTCTCAGCTGGCTGGGGCCTGCGTCCAGGAATCCTTGATGCTGATGTCCGGTGTCCACTCTTATGGTGCGTTCTTTTTGCCTCGCAACTCGTACTTTACAAGGTCAAAGTTGTAAACACGCCCCCTGACCTCGTATTTACGAGCTCAGAACTCGTACAATCACCGAGTACCCCGAGTTCAAAATCCAACATGGCTGCTCCCCTGTATCGACAGTTGTGAAACCTGTGGTAACATAGTTATAAGCACTTCTGTGTTATTTGTGTCACACTAAATCAGTCGTACACGCAGTGCTGTCTTCTATCGGTGTTGTCACGCGGTTTGTATGCACAAAAAACAGCGTACACGTTGTTTAAACTGGCATTGCTAACAATGGCTAACCTGGCTAGAGCTAATGAAAACAATGAAAATCCGACTAGCAAAAAGAACGCATTCAACTCGTAGGTGACGTCATTCCCAGTTGCAACCTCCGACTTCCGAGGCAAAAAGAACGCACCATTAATCCATGACTGGACAAGCGGCACGGGGTTACATTTCTCAACAGGAGGTCCATTCAACTTTATTTGTAACAAGCAGACTGTGTCATTAAAGCGCTGTCAATACATTCTCCATTTTTATTTTGTCAGCATACTGTGTGCGTTGATATCATCATGTGGATGAAAAGAGTAAACACTGCCAGCATATCGGTCAGTCACATCGTATTGATTACAATTTATGATGTATATATATATTTAGCGTCTTTAATGGTAAGAGACCGCACAGGGGTGGACAATGAGCGTTGTTTAAGATTAAATTACAATGCCACATATGGCAGACACCTTCAGATATGAGAGACCCCCTCAGATTTTTTACTTTGTTGCTTTCATGGGAGCCAGTCCTCACTCTATGGCAGCAGTTTTCAATAAGTGAGGCGCGCCTCCCCTGGGGGGCACCAAAGAGCCACAGGGGAGGCGCGACACGCAAAGAAAAAATACCCGTATGCAACTCTATTGATATAGGTAATTGTACGTGCGTGTATTAGCTTTAAAATGCATCGTTTCCTTGTCCCAAGTCAACAGAAGTTAGCATTTAGGGAGGAGACAGGACCCAGCAAAAAACGTAGAAAACATGATCCTGAGTTAGAGTTAGGTTTCACCTGGTCGGGGTCCGAGGCTGCCGCAGTGTGGGAGAAATGCCGATCACGCGTTTCTGGTTGTCTGTGTAGAGCGAGTTCCCCCAGATCTGTCTTGTGAAACTTGACAATAGAAACAAATTGCTGAATATTAATTCTGGTCCCGACAGACATGCATGCAAAACATTAGCCGTTATCGTTACAAAATATCATTCGCTGTCTTGAGCGTGTGTCTCTCACTGCAAGCCACGGAGACACCCAGATCGACTTGGGACATTTACATTAGTAAACAGTTCACCGTTAAATCTGTATCTAAAATGTAAGCGAACTGAGGTATTATATATTGTAGCAAAATATATTTCTTAATGTAAGTAATTAGCTGGGGAAGTTTCATGTTGATATCTGTTGTTTATTTTTACCCTATCGCCTGTAATGTAGTGTGAGATATAGTTATCTATTTAAAGGCCGTTTTCTCGAAATGGTTTTTTTTCTGATACTCTGAGTCAGAAAACTCAACTTCAGCAGCACTTGGATACACCAAACTTTCAAGTTTTCTACTTCTGAAGGCATTTACAGAGGGGTTTGTTCAGATATCATTTATAGCCTAATTTATGTAACATTTTATACCTAAACGTGGCAAAAATGGATTTTTATATGGCTTTTGACACCATATTCTGATTTATGCAGTGATAAAAGGATATCTAAAATTATCTCTGTAAAACCCTTTGACTCTAATATGTCAACAAAATAAAAAGAAGAACTTGGCTTCCACTTTGTTTATCTTTTTTCTATAGGCATAGTGAAGTTTTGAATATTTTAAATTACACTATATCAGGAATGTTTTTTTTTCATTTCATTTTCAACTATTGCATTATATTGCAGATAATAATAATTATATTGCAGTAATTCAAACATTCAATAACATAAGATAGACTTTATTGAACCCACACTGGATCGAACTCCTGCCACTTCAAGTCAAGTCAAGTCAACTTTATTTGTCAATTCTGCAATATAGACATACAGAGCAATTTAAAAATACGTTTTCCACGGTGATATGCATGCACTTGTTGCAATACGAGCGAGAGATGCTGTCTTATCTGGATGAATGAGTAGGCATAATGAATATTAAAGAATGTGGTTGTGATGAGCCTGTAGCTTTTAACGTAACACATCTACGTAGCCTAGAGAAATATAATTACATTTCTATTTTAAATGCCTGCAGACGTATCACAAGTTAATCTGAGCGGATCACATTTTGCCTCAGCTGAACTGTCTCCACGCTGCGTTCAGCTGGGTATAAAAACCTCATATGTAGCTTATGTTTTACTTACAGGCTCTATTGAACTATAAACAGATCTCAATACACAATCCATTTTTGTTATTGAATTAACTTGTGATGCCGTTGCAAGAACGAAGACAACATGGGTGGCTATGTCGATGCCTGTCACAATTGGCTACTGCAAACGTCAGTGTTTTCCCAAACTTTCCCGTTATCAGTGTTACATTTGTAGCTTATCATTCCGTTATTTATCTGACTTCAAGTCGATTTGAGATGCTTTCATACAGAGATAAGTGAAACATACTTTCTGAGGTGTTCCCACGTAGCTGATGTTTGTGGAGATCTGTGGAAACGAGCGAGATTAACTTGTGATACAACTTCTATCTACCGTTGATTGTGTTTTGTATTGAATTCTACGGACGTGCATTATTCTTATCACTACGATAGTCTACACTACACATCACTACAAATTTGGACAAGACTGTCAAACTCCCATTTTATAGCGATTTGGATATTAGATAGGCGCAGGTGTTGAAAAGTGACATCAGGTTGTGCTCGTGTCTTTATTGTTGTTAGCTAGTTTGTTATCTATAATAGGCCTACCAGCGTTTTATAACTCACTAAAGCGTTTACTATGAATGTCACTAGATAATGTAAAAAATCGGTGTCTTCGTGCCGTGGTTTACAGTCAGAGACCGTGGTAGGGACACAACCTTACTCGCCAGACAACGGCTGATATTTTCGTAACGAAAACGGCTCATTTGTTCATGTATGTCTGTCAGGTCCTAAACTACTGTCCCAGCAACCCTACCGTAATGTTTCACGAGACCCCGACAAATTAATGAATGTGAAAAAAGAGGCGAATTGATCAGAATTGTTCACTGCAGCCTCGCCTGCTGCAATACATATCACCAGTTAATTAAAAAAACAGTTAAAACGTGACCCGATGGTAGTAGGCTACCTGTTGTGACACAAGTTAATCTGCGCGCACTGCGCTCTGTTTTGCTAATTTCAGCGGTCTGTGTTCGAGCTGCAGCGTCAACAAACACCTCAGACTGTTTAATGTGTTTGTAATTAGGTTTATTAAAACAGGATTATGACACAAATAAGAATGACAACATGAACATTTGAACGGTTTATTGACGTTTGCAGTATTTAAAACAGGCATCGATACAGCCACCTACATGGTCATTCATGCAGAGTTTCTCATGGCAGGCCTACGTCGCATCTGGAGTGTCACCAGTTAATTCAAAAACCAGTTAAACCGTAACACCGGACGTCGCTTAGTGTCCACTCTCGCTATAAAAAGCTGTGCAGCCTCAGGTTTATGGACGTGCTCTGCTGTCGACATGCTGTGGCAGATGTGTCGCGTTTGTGCTCCGTGTATTTCTGCTGTTGTTTCGGTTTTCCACCTCCGATGTAGAGCAGCGTTCAGCCACTTCACAAAACTTAAACTTTGTGTCATTCAGAGACCAGAGTCTCAAAGACTATGGTGCATGTAGATTATTTTCTGAAATATAGTGACTTTATTCTTGTAATAGCCTATTATCACTTTATTTTTCTGAAAATATCACGACTCCAAATCTCAGAGAACGCAGATGAGTTATATTTTGAATGTGCACAAAGTTTTGGACATGAGCAGAAATCTTGCTCAAACATCTGAAATAGTACAGTCCAGGGGTTTATTAATTCATTAAAAATGAATTAATGTATCATTGAAGTGAATAATTGTCATATGCACATGTAAGGAGGCTACTTCCCCAACAAAAGATGCAAAAGAGGAGGGAAGAGTAAAGATGCCTGTAGGCTACATGTGTGCTGACTCAGATCCAAAGGAGAATAAATAGATTAAAGTAATACAGAATGTCTGAGAGCCTTATTGCAATATATTCCATTATGTTTTTATATTTGAAGCATGTTTTGTTGACTTGTGGATAGGCCTGCTGATGTTCAGTGATTGAAAAGTAGCCTCAATCAGGCCTGCATGAAACTGGAAATGATTTGCTGTTGCAAAGTATCATTTATGAATGCACTTTTAAAAAAGTTGTGGAAGTAAAATGTATATATTTTTTTAAATACAACCCCAAATCAGAAAAAGTTGGGACAGTATGGAAAACACAAATAAAAAAAGAAAGTAGTGATTTCTAAATGTACTTTGACTTGTATTTCATTGCATTTCATTGATTTTTTTTTTTCAAAAAAACAAAATTCCTATTTTGGTTCTTGCAACACATTTCAAAAAAAGTTGGAACAGTAAAGCATTTACCACTTTGTAATGTTGCCATTCCTTTTCACAACACTTAAAAGACGTTTAGGGACTGAAGACACCAAGTGATGAAGTGTTTCAGGTGTAATTTTGTTGCATTCTTGCGGCAAACAAGTCTTAAGGTGGGCAACAGTACGGGGTCTTCGTTGTCGCATTTTGCACTTCAAAATGCGCCACACATTCTCTATTGGAGACAGGTCGGGACTGCAGGCAGGCCAGTCAAGTACCCGTATCCTCTTCCTCCGCAGCCAGGACTTTGTAATGTGTGCAGAATGTGGTTTTGCATTATCTTGTTGAAATATGCATGGACGTCCCTGGACAAGATGTCTTCTTGAAGGCAGCATATTGTGCTCCAAAATCTCTATGTACTTTTCAGCATTAATGGTGCCATCACAGAAGTGCAAGTTACCTTTGCCAAGGGCACTGACACAACCCCATACCATGACAGACCCTGGCTTTTGGACTTGTTGCTGGTAACAGTCTGGATGATCCTTTTCTTCTTTGGTCCGGGGCACACGGCGTCCATTTCTCCCAAAAAATACCTGAAATACTGATTCATCTGACCGCAGTACACATTTCCACTGTGTGATGGTCCATCCCAGATGCCTCCGATCCCAGAGAATCAACGGCGCTTCTGGACACTGTTAACATAGGGCTTCCTTTTGGCACAGTACAGTTTTAACTGGCATTTGTGGCTGTAACTACGTATTGTGGTACTTGACAAAGGTTTGCCAAAGTAGTCCTGAGCCCATGTGGTGATATTGCTTATAGATGAATGACGATTCTTGATGCAGTCCCGCCTGAGGGATCGGAGATCACGGTTGTTCAGCTTAGGCTTGCGCCCTTGTCCTTCACGCACTGAAATTCCTCCACATTCCTTGAATCTTTTAATTATGTTATGCACTGTTGAAGGTGAAATAAGCAAATGTATTCCTATCTTTCTTTCAGGAACATTGTTTTTAAACATTTCAATACTTTTCTCACGTATTTGTTGGCAAACTGGCGATCCTCGGCCCATCTTTGCTCCTAAAGGACTAGACCTTTCTTGGATGCTGCTTTTGTACCAAATCATAATTACAATCACCTGTTGACATCACCTAATCACATCATTATTTAACCAATTTACCTGATTACTAGCCCTAAATTGCTCCTGTCCCAACCTTTTTTGAAATGTGTTGCAGGTCTGAATGACAGGAAATGATGTATATTTACAAATGAAATTAAGTTGACCAGACTAAACATGAAATATTTTGTGTTCACATTGTCTGCAATGAAATACAAGTCAAAGTACATTAAGAAATCACTACTTTCTTTTTTTATTTGTGTTTTTCATACTGTCCAAACTTTTTCTGATTTGGGGTTGTACAATATGAAAAACAATATTTAGATTTTATCAGTTGTTATTGAAACTCATCATTGCCTGGAACACAAAAGATGGCATTTACTGCAGAGGCGTGTGTGGGTTAGGAAAGGCGGGCGGGATTTTGGGCAAGGGGGGGCTCGGCTGTCCTTACCTACTCTAAGGGGAGGCTCACATTCACGCAATTTGAAAACCCCTGCTCTATGGGATCTTGGCTCCCATGTAATTCGAGCACTGGTTTCGTGACGCTCAGCAGAACTTTCAAACTAATGTATTTCAATTGGAAGTAGCCTATCTTTTGTGCTTCCGCCACATTTTTTCAAGCGTTACTCGCACACACATAAACTGTATTGTTCTTTCTCTTTTGTTAGGGTTAGGGTTTGCCCATTATGCGAATCCCATGCATATCTGGCAAAAACCATGCAGTATAAATGTGATATGTTCGCCTATTCGAAAATAGTGTATCTAAATATTTTTGCATACTGGGGTCCTCTAACAGTCTTAGAATTGCATACATCGGATATGACTGGAAAGCTGAGACTCTTGTGGATTCAATGAGTTCAATGGTATTCATTTCATGTGTGATAATAGTATTCCTCAGCCGTTTCATTGTAGCGAGACCGTTTTTTGAAACTTGACCTCACTGTATAAAATGACCTTTTGTGAACCTCTAGGATAATCACAGCCTCATGGACATTTCAAACAAACTAAAGACCTAGGGCATTCAGCGGATGTATTGCTTTCCTAAGTATATTAAGATAAAGGGGGTTCCTGAGCAGTTTCCAGAACAGAAGTACTCACGATCCAATTGCCGAAAATTGCAAGTCTTTTTTAATTCAATTCTTGTTTAAACTAGTTTATATGAAGGAAAAGCCCTTCAGATAAACCATCTAGTTTTCAAGGGGGTGCTTATCACAAAACATATAATATATATACTATGATACAATATATGTACGTACAATATGAAGCAAAACATGTTGTACATAGAGGCAGAGGAGGTAAGGAGATCAAAATATACAAAAAAGAGTAATTGGTTGAAATAAACCATTACAAATCCTCCTCTTTCCTCTTCTTCTAGCTGAAACGCATTTGTTTTTGCCCACATTAAATAAGAAAATTGTGAGTGCCAGAGTTTTTTTTATTTTTTTATTTACATTTTTTTAGCCTTTTTAAAACCAAAAACACATTGCAACCATCAAGTCCTCCTTGATGGTAAAATTGATACCCTTTTTGAGGATTTCTCTTGTATAACAAGTCAGCTGGAAACAGAAAAAAGTCAGCCAGAGACAGTGTTCATTCATGGAGCTAATGTTAACTTAATTAGCTCCATTAAATGAAATTTGACAGCGACAGTTGTCATTTTAGGCGGCAGTTGTCATTTTAGGCGGCAAACTGCATGGCCAGGGTTAAAAATGAGAAGCCTGCTTACTGGCTAGTTTGTTTGTTTTTTGTATTATGTGTGTTAATTGCAGTGGTGGAATGTAACTAAGTACATTTACACTTAAGTGCTGTACTTAAGTACAGATTTGAGGTACTTGTACTTTACTTGAGCCGTTTCTATTTATGCCACTTTGAACTTCTACTCAACTACATTTCAGAGAGAAATATTGTACTTTTTACTCCGCTATGATTCATTGGACAGCTTTAGTTTCTAGTTACTTTACACCTTTCACAATTTAAGATCTTTGCATACAAAACACATGTAGTTTAGAAAATATGAAAATGATTAAATGATTAGCTGATTAAACACTTAGTTGATGGACAGAACTGTTTGGATCGTTTCCAGTTTCTAAAATGTGAGGATTTTCCTGAGTACTTTTACTTTTAATTAGGGCTGTCAGTTTAACGCGTTATTAACGGCGTTAACGCAAACCCATTTTAATGCCGATAATTTTTTTAACGCACGAGTAACGCATAGAGAGAGCAACGGGATCTTTTAGTCCACTTCTTTAACTGTTTATGGCCACGCCATGTCCCGCCCTACGAAGCAGCTGATTGGTTTGGTTTAGGCATTTCACCGCGAGTGGTGAGGATAGTGGATTGGTCAGGGGATAGGACCTGAACAAATGGAGTTACGTTACCTTCGACGCCTGGCCAATAGTAGTGATTGAAGGGCGGGTCTTGTAATTTTGCAGACCGCAAACAAAACAGACACAAGCCTCGGCCGGTTTTAGCTTGCTAGCCGCGTAGCTTGTAGGCTCGTGACGGCGATTATCTTCAGAGCGAGCGAGTAGTGACTCTACAGTCAGTGAGAGAAACAAAGTGTCTCCTCTGTTCTTTCTGACCACGGTGGGAAACCTGGAGCAGGAAAACCCTCTCCTTGATTTTACGTTGGTTATGAAAGAGAACGAGAACCAGGAAATGAGTCACGGGAAACCAGTTGCTATGAGCCCATAGACAGTAGGACCAGCCACGCTCGCCTCAGGCATGAGGCAGTACTACCTGTAGTACTATCTGCAGGACTATCTGCAGTACTATCTGCAATGGAAAATCGAGGTAACAGCGTTACATTATGTGACAGATTATTAGATCCAAGTGTGAATGTTAGTGTGAAATTGAACATAACGTATATGAGAATGTTGTTTTCAATAAAAAAACAGTCCCAAAGCAAGCCAATCTACTTTTCGATGCTGATAAGAGAATTAAAATGAGAAAATATAATGGGACAAAAAGAAATCAAGGGACATTTAGAATAGATAAAAATGTGCGATTAATTGCGATTAATAGCGAGTTAACTATGACATTAATGCGATTAAATATTTTAATCGCTTGACAGCACTAGTATCTTTTGGTATGCATTTCAGAAAAAAAATGGTTAGGATTCAGGTGTAGCCTAATTGCAAATAGTGATTAATCATGATTAATCCACTGAAAATTCTGATTAATTTGATTAAAAATTTTAATCATTTGACAGCCCTACTTTTAATACTTTAAGTACATTTTCCTGATACTACTTACATACTTTTACTTAAGTAACATTGTCGATGCATGACTTTTACTTGTAACAGAGTATTTTTACAGTGTTGTATTAGTATTTTTACTTAAGAATCTGAATACTTCTTCCACCACTGGTTAATTGTTAACTAATGTAAGTACCATTTGTCAATTTATCTGATATCCTTTTGTTATGTTTTTATTTCACTGTTTGTTCAGCGTCTCTCTCATCTCTCAAGGATTAAAACTGGTCCAGTCATATGCATACATACACACGTTCGTCTTTTAAGTCCTCCCACCCTGGTAGATGGGTGTGTGTTCCCACTGATGTCACCATGTGATGAATGGAATAACCCAGGCCCAGTATCACTCTTTGTCCCAATAATAGTAGTTTAACACCGTTTCCTGGTTCCACAACACTGAGCGCCACTGAGGCAAACACTGTTAGTGCTGACAATGGAGTGATGTCTTTCTCATTGAATACCTATGAAGTCCTCTAGATGTCCATTAATGATAGATTCCATACATAATAAAAACAGGGCCGACCCACCACTAATCCATAATGGATTGCCAGGCAGGACCTGAAACTGATCCAAAACTCTGTCTCTAACGCACGCACACACACACACACACACACACACACACACACACACACACACACACACACACACACACACACACACACACACACACACACACACACACACACACACACACACACACACACACACCAGCACATTTGCAGAGTAGCAAAGACATGCACATAAAAACAGAGTCCTCACTCATCCCGCTGTTTAATCTCTCTAAGTGTTTTTCCACTCCTCTTTCCTTTCCATCTTTCGTATTTCCCCTTCTCCCCCTCTGAGCTACACCTCACCCATCTAGATGTTACCACTCATACTGCCATCAGCTCCTCCCTCAAATGGAGGAGACACCGACAAACACTTCTCTGTAATGCCTCCATCTTCTCTCCATCATAAATCCCTCCCTTTATTGCTGATGCTGGTGTCTGGGTTAAAAGATATAGTGGCACAGCGCACCAAATCACTTATTAGGGTAGATTGGTGCTTCATTAGAAAACAAATACACCAACACTTCACACACTGTAAACCTGAGTCTTTATTTGCCAAGGTTTCTCCTCCTGTGTTCTGTAAACACACTGCTTCTCTAACGTGAGCTGTGTGGAACCGTTGAGTTGTGTTAAGTTGGCCCCCCGCACCTGGTGACCCCTACCCCCCAAATCCATTGGTCTAGAGTGCTGTCAATCAGAGTATTGTGATTTCCATAGGATCAGAGTTCTGTCACATGGCTGCCTGTTCTGCCAATCTTCCCAGACCTTGTGACATGATCAATTCATATTTCCAAAATTCTGATATCATGGAACCAGCACTGGAATTGTTTTGGAAACAGTGGCAGTCTAAGCCTATAGTATAGACAATGTCTATATATATATATATATATATATATATATATATATATATATATATATATATATATATATATATATATATATATATATATTCCAAGGCCCCCCATGACAGATTATCGGTTCCCCCTTGTGCCACCCTACTTAACAAAATGCTGGAATCGCCCATGGTCTTGGGCTCCCCCCCTCTATCTCTCTCCTTGGGGAGACGTGGGCAGGTATCTGCCACATTAGAATGGATAATGGGGATGGATGGATGGATCATTGCAAAGACAGGTATGGTGAGACCGAAGGGTGTAGGAGGAAAATTGATATGTTATCAAAAAAGGACTTGTGAATACCAGACAAAGGAATTTTACTGAGCCTCGGCTATACATGCCTGCAGCCAGAGAGAAACAGGGCATCTATCATGAACATGGAAACCTGACATGGCAGGATCAACCAGCTATGCTCTGTACAGGTTAAAAACACAAATAGGCTGCCCTGGTAGCTCAGGCTCAGGTCGGCCAGAGTTCATATCATGTCCTTCTCACTTGACATATTTGAATCCATTTTTTGTGCTTTTACACACCTTTTTGTAGGTTGAGGCAATCTTCACACTTGGCATCTTTTCATAAGCTGCCAGCATCTGTTTTACATTATAATCCTATGGAGTAAACCATGTTTTTAAAAAAGTCCTCTGCTCAGTTCAATGATACCTCACACAATAGTGTACAAGAAATGGGTCATTAGTTATAAAAGGGGGTGTGGCCTGAGTACATGGATGTTGCAAGGGTTTAGGGGGTAGCTCAGTATCACATTATAAGTTTAATGTAAATCGGTTTGTCATATAAGGCTGATTTCTTGTTGCCAGCAGGCGGCGCTATAACTAAAAGTACATTTTTGGTTATAGTTGTCCTCAGGTCTGGACCCTGAAAAATTTCAGCCAAATTGGACAACGTACACTCAAGTTACAACAACTTCTTCGTTCATCGAAAAATGCGCAAAATGGTCGCCACGGCCACACTGTTGGACGAAAACTCAAGCTTTTAATAATTTTTCATCATTAAGGTCTTGAGATGGCATAAAACTAATTTGAAGTCGATCGGATGCAGGAATCGGCAACAGGGGGTCCTGGACCCCTGGGGGGGGAGGGGGTCCTCGGAGTCAATGCAGGGCCAAATAATTGTTCATTTTTTAATTTCTTTTTCAAAAAACTAAAAATTCTAAACATGAATCCAACATATTATTAGCAAATATAAATCCCAACTGATGATATGCTTACTGTCCTATAGGTAAGGTAGTCACTAAGATAGCCATCCACAGATACAGTTCATCCTAAGGATTCACTGTGCCACATGTCTGTTTTAAAATTAAAACATGATTTATAAAATCCTGGCAACAATTATTAGGCTATTTTAATAGCTTAGTTTTCTATGCAAAAAAGATATGTATAAAGGCTTTAGGATGCTCTACACGTTATTGTAGGCCCAGTTTAATATGCAACTTAATTTTATACAATATATGTAGTAGGGGATCCCTGATCTGTCTCTCTCTCACTTAAGGGGTCCTTAGCTTAAAAAACGTTGAAGACCCCTGGTTTAGGGTATTACTCCAATGAGATTTTTTGTACATCTTGACATGATACATATGCATACCAGATTTCATGAGTCTACATCAAACGTACTGCAGGGGCTGTTTTTTTAGGGGGCGCTAGCGCGCCTATTCCTGAAACCCTTAAAATACGTACTTTTTCACCAGGCTTGATGTGACTGCCAATTTTGGTGAGTTTGTTAAGCCCCTAAAAAAGGCGATTCATTTGCAGAAAAGAATTCCTTCAGTTTCAATAGGGCCTTCGCCGCTGTCGGCGCATGGGCCCTAAAAATGGAGAAGGTGCCGATAGACAGACTTCGGCATCGGAGCACAGCGTGTTATATGATATGACCATGTACAGGGTTCAGGGAACTTGCTTTGTTTTATTTAAAGTTAGTAGTAGCACCACTCCCTCTCTCTGTTCATTCTCTGAGTGTGATCATGGCCTAACACAGCTTTCCTATGTCTGTTTTTCTTTCGCTTTCTTAATCATGTATACCTTGCTTTTGCAGACGTTAACCCTACAACCATTTGAATTGTCATTCATCTATCTCTTCCATTTAAACTTCCATTTGTCAAAATTACTTTCTCCAAAGTTCCTATCTTTCAAACTTTATATGTAAAGTCCTCATTTGTAAAGTACACATACAAACAAACAAAACCTACTGGTTAATATGGCCTTCGGCAGGTATTTAGTAATGCCTGCTTTCTGCAGTAAGGCTTCAGTGCCAGTAGAGGGCGACTGTAACTGATCACTTTGACTTAAGTAAGATATATGTCACAATACTTCTGATTTTAAAATGAGGTGTGTGTGTGTGTGTGTGTGTGTGTGTGTGTGTGTGTGTGTGTGTGTGTGTGTGTGTGTGTGTGTGTGTGTGTGTGTGTGTGTGTGTGTGAGACATATTGTGAGTGTGAGGAAACAGAGAGAAAGCAATTGACAGAGAGAGATAGAGAGTGCTGACTCCAGCTATAGCAGCCTCTCTTCCCTGACTCTTGACTTCAGCCATTGATTCTCACAGATCGAGGCCTGTCTGTAAGATGGGGCACCGTCAACATGCAAATCCACAGATTCGTGTTTGCTTATGAGTGTGTTTTAGAGTACGAGGAAGTATTGGCCCCATTATTAATTATTATTATTATTTTCAACCTGCACCCTTTTCCATGCATTGCATTTTCCAATGCATTTGTGACTTAGTATGCCAACAAAAATGTTTGAAATTGGTCCAGTATTGAGCGTAAACGCTGTAACCGCCAGCCGCGAAACCGGGCTGCAATGTAATCCTATGTGGCAAATGTCTCACTCCTCCGCCCAGATACAATACAGTCCTGCGCTTAATTCCCATAACAGCCCACATGTCATGTCTTGTGTGGTCTTACCTATAAGGAATATAAAACAGAGTTCCTGGCAAAACCTGCAAAGGCTGCTGTACTTCAACATTTTGTACTAAGTTGGATCATCACTGGTGCATGACCTGATATGTAGATGGCAGCAAACACTCAACATAAGACTCCAGAGCAACGCACCCTGCGGTTCACCAAAATGAAAATCAATTACTTCTGCAGAGGTGCGTTCGTGTCAAGGTGGACTTTAGCATACATTTGTTTCTATCTTGACATTTGGGTTTCCCCTCAGTTGCTCTGCTTGAGTTTAACCTCCAACTAGTGAGTGTGTGTGTGTGTGTGTGTGTGTGTGTGTGTGTGTGTGTGTGTGTGTGTGTGTGTGTGTGTGTGTGTGTGTGTGTGTGTGTGAGAGAGAGAGTGTGCGGATGAGAGAGAGACAGAAAGAGAAGAAAGAAGAAAGCATAAATTTGAGATGGCCCTTGATCAACCCTGTGCTTTGGGCCGGCTCTTTCCTGTGCTGCAGCAGTCATCCACTCACTCACAGTCACAGAGGAAAGCCAAGGCAGTCGGTGCCATTTCCCTGCTTCTCATTTTAATGATGTATAATAACATTTTGACCACTAATTTTAAAACAAAACAAAACAAAAAACGTAAATGACCACAACAGGGACAAACAGATCACCAAAATTAAAAGTTAATTGTGTTTTTTTTTTTTTTTGGTCTCAGGTGTGAGGATATACAAGCAAAGGGTTGCAACTGTGGTTATGTTTTTGGTGATTTGTCTTGAGGGGACTGGCAAAATAAATACATTTTTTCTTTGGTATCTAACGAGCTTAATATCTGCTGCTGGGCCATTAAAATGAAAGTGAACCCATTTGTACTGAGAGTGCATGTAAGCATCTACAATAAGTCATGTGAATGGAGGTCAACAGGGTTTTATTTGGTGAGAAATGTCTACAGTTTGCAGATCATTCCACATTAGCGTACTACTCATCTATTTGGTGAAATATATGATGTAAATAAACACATTTCATCACAGACATCATCTTTCACCGCTGAGCAAAGAATGTTTCTACCGTAGTAAAGTGAAAGCCAATCATTTTGAAGTATGACTTGAAGATTGTGCAGACTGTTTAGAGGGAACAAATTCAAATTGGGCCATCACACTCCAAAGTGACATCTGCACAATATGTTTACACAACTCATTTCCCCAAATATGACAGTGGTAATGCTGAATCCCAAGACTGGTGCATAACCATTTGTTTGTTGGTGTTTTTTATGTCAGAACACTTATTAATCTAAATTTGGACATGAAAGGGAAACTATGGCTATATATTGCAATTAGTTGCCATGACACAAAATTCGGGCAATCGGTCCCAAAACGTCCCAGTTGGAGAGTAAATGCTGTAGACATATTCTTTGAAAATCTTTACAATCATTCCCCAAAAGAACCAAGCAGGCCTGCCTTGTTGAACAATCCAATTTTGGCAAAGGTGCACCATTACTTACAGTAGGATGGGGCACATTAAAGTGCTACTTTTCTAGGGAGAGAAACATTTTAGCTATGTGCTATTTACAAATGTACAAACAAATTTAACAAATGTAACACTTTGTAGCTCCAATGCAAATCCCAAGTCTCCTAAAAAAAGCATGGCCTTCTTGAGCAATCAAGCTAAAAGTAAAATAAATAGTAACAAAGGTAAGGGGGAAGAGAAAAAGACAGGGAAGCCACAGTTTGATTTGTCTGTAGGGAGAGCGTGACCTGGAAAGCTCAGGAAAGACCGTTGCAGAGCTGCTCCTCTTACACGCACATTTCAAAGAGGGGAGGAGGGAGGATGCTTGGTCCAAAGAAAATTTAAGAAGAAGAAAAAACAAAGTGAAAGAGGGTGAGGTTGGCGGGTTAAAGGGATTGGAGGAAAGGTAAGGACCGGAAGAGAGAGGAGGTCACTAGATCAGAGAAACAGGAAGGATGAGAATATGACAAGAATGGGGAGAGGGCTGAAGAGAGAGATGGAAATGTAGGAAGTAAGGGGATAGCGAAAACCAAAAGAGGGGTAAGACAACAGGGACATGGGAGCAGGCAGAAAGTGAATAGAGGGGTAGAGACATGATACGTACACACATTTCCTGGTTCGCTCGACTGATACTTCTTGAATCAAAGGCTTTTCTTAGACAAGTTCAACTTCAAAGTCTAAACCAGCGGTCGTCAGTGTTTTTAGGCCAAGGACCTCTTAGCTGAAAGAGAGACAGAGTAGGGACCGCCTGCTACGTATACTCTATACAATTAAGTTGCATTAAACTGGGCCAGATGGATGAAAATGAATGTCTGGATTGGAATGAGTTGATTCACTGCCACAATGCTTTAACTGCAAGTCTAACCGTATGGCTACCATAGTGGCTACCTTACCGATAGTAAGCTTATCTTCAATGTGTAAATTAAATGTTTGTTTTTTTCCCCAAATAGGCCAATTTTTCTTTGCTATTAAAATGTTCAGACATTCATTTTTGAAACAAAGAAACTTTAAAAAAAAGCTTTTTTAAACATAATTTGGCAGCCCCCCTTGCACCATCTGTGAGGATCGTACATGAGATCGTACTCTGAACAAGCCACCATGACAGTCTGGCTTTGAATTTACGGAGAAACCAGACCCACATTTGTGTTGTGTCGACGCGTTCGTCTAATCAGCTGCCGGTTTTCATTTTTGGGCAACGATACAGATGAGCTCCACCTGCTGTTATGGAGACGTATTACGTCTCGTCGCTTTGGTGTGTTCCGAGGCACTTTTTTGACCAACTCGGGGAGACTGATCAGTCCTACTGCCTTTTCTGCCGAAGGTCGGCAGTCTGGTCGGTGTGTCAGGGGCTTTAGTCAGTGAATGAGTAAGAGTGTATTTCCAACTGTCATTCGAATATCTCGAGCGACGTTAGCTACTGGAATGTTTTCTATTAGTCTACGAGCTAAGGTTAATAAGGCCTAGGTTTCAGCTGAAGATTGGTAGTTTAAATCATATAAATCTGGCTGCAGGGTCCACAAATTGTGACCCCATTCTCTGCCATCACTGCTGACTGTCCAACCCAAGATTTCACACAAGTCAGCTCCCAAAGCGTCCATTAAAGCATCCCAAATGTTATGCTCAATTGGACCTTAGTTAGTTGGCGAGATGCAGGCTTTGAATCGCGATACTACTTGGGCCGTGATGTTTGGCAAGTCCTCAAGAATACAAGTACAGACAAGGAAACAGATAAAAAATGGCTGCATTACTGGATAATGCACACATAGTGGTACACAAAATGACATTTAAGGACATATTTTAACTGAGGTGGACAATGAAGTCAATCTACACAAATTATCACATCCTGTGGACAACATATGCCCAAAAGTGAGGTTCACACACTGAGGCTTTTTCTCATGAGCAATGAGCATGCATGGGCACACACATCAAGCTCTCTGCACCGATACAAGCCTGCAGTGGACATTTGTATGCATGTCCGGGTGGAGACTCTGACTCACACACACAAACACACACAGGCGCAAAGACGATCCCCTCTGCCACACACTCTTCTCTTGATGTCCATCACAGACGTTCATGCCCCGACAGGTTCCATTTAGTAGTCGAGAAATCCAGAGTCAAACAGGAAACAACTAAGATCCTTTGGAAACAGAACGTCACCACAGCGCACGCGCAAACTCACACGCACGCACACACTCCAACAGAGGTAAATTGTAAGATAATTGAGCCCAGCTATGCCTCCTCCCTCCTGTTTCTCCACCTACTCCACCAGTGGAGCTGAGAGATCTATACTGCCCGGTAGTGTCCTGCTAATTTCTATTTAGATGTCTTCGATTCCCTTGGGAGCCCCATGATGGATCTTTCTTTCATTGACTACAGTTCAGGGAGGAACCACGTCTGCCGCAGTGAGCATGCGTTTTTCCTTCTAAGGATCCTTTTTCTCCCTCCATATTCTCTGTCTCCCAGGGCAATTAACACTAATACAAAAATCAGGAAATCAATCTAAAAAATTGAAAATGAATGTAAATGGGCTGGATTTATGTAGCGCTTTTCTAGTCTTAACGACCACACAAAAGCGTTTTTACATAGTACAGTAAACCTTCACCATTCACACTCATTCATACACTGCGGCCAAGACTGCTGTACAAGGTACCGCATACTCATCAGCTAAAAACATTCACACACATTTACACTGCGATGGCGCAGCAACAGGAGCAATTCAGGGTTCAGTGTTTTGCCCAAGGACACTTCGACATAAGACTGCAGGGCCAGGGATTGAACCACCAACCTTCCGATTGGTAGACGACCACTCTACCACCTGAGCCACAGCCGCCGCAAAACAGTCAAAGAGAGGATTTTGTCAAAATGAAAATAAAAGTCGTGCTTAAAATGATTCCAGTCTGGCAACAACACAGGGGAACAGTAACTGGCTGCGTGGCGTGAGCGTGGCGTTTCTGTTGCGTGTCAGTTGTGTGGCGGCTGTGTGGATTTTTCTGTCTTTTCACGCCAGAAATGTGTCTGACGCGGCGCTGCTGCTGCAAGCCTTGTCTGTACACATCTATGTTTTCCATTGATTTACTGCAATCATAGTATACTTCATGTTAAACATATACTGATATGATTACAGCAAAGACGTCGGCAGTATTCACGGCAAAATAGGCTACAGAACATTTCGTTCTGTATTGCCAGGTGCAATATTTGAAAATCGATAATTATTTATCATTATATTTTTAAATTACATTTATATCTGCATTTATGTCAAAACCTAGAGACTTTCAAACACCAAAATGTCATGTATTAAATGTATTCGTGTCACAATGACATATAAACATATTTTCCTATTTCTATTTTGCTTGGAAACGCTTCTAACACGCTTGCGTGTCGCATGAAAAATAGGCGTCGGTTCTATTTCTAGCATGCACGTGTTTTCTGAGATGTGCGTGTCACGCAGGCAGTTTGCAAGCTCTAACCTGTTAACATGGGAGCCGAAATAAAGACGGACACGCCACGCAGCTGACACGCTCACGCCACGCAGGCAGTGTGCAGCCGGCCTAAGCTTCTGTAAGGTTCTGCCTTGTGGGTTTTTCAAAGGTGCAGTGCTGATGTAACCTCTGACATTACTGCTATCGATTAGCGTCACCTCTTAGGCTGTTGATGTAGTTCATGGACCAAAGAGGGAGAGTGTTGGGGAGACTCAGCGGGACCCACAGCCTCATTTTTAGCCATGTCACTGGCAGAAGGCGCTCTGATGGCAGCTACAGCTGTGTGTTGGTGGCTCCCTGGCAGGTACGCTGAAAGACACCCCCCCTGGGCCTAGTTTGGCCCGCGTTAGCAGCAACCTTGAAACACGACGAGGAACAATAAACCATAAATCAACACAGAATGACGGGGGAGGCATGGTGGGGAAAAAAAGAGAGGAAGAAAGAAAAAGGAAAAGAGGGTGAAGAGGGGAGGCCGAGGGGAGGCCGAGGGGAGGCAGAGGGGACCCAGCGACACCTGTCATTCCCGGTTTGGTTTATAGACGTCAGTGGCCGGCCGGGTCGCAGCGCAGCGCCACTCTGCTCCAGCGTTTGGTGGACTCAGCAGAATGGGAGATCAGTCACCAGGAGCTGACCTTCAGGATCTGGGAGTGGGGGGGGGGAGGGCGGGGGCGGAAGGGGAGGCACTTCTGAGAAGGGAGGGACATAGGGGAGGAAGGAAAGAGGAAGCAGCATGGAAAGAAAGAGGAATAGAGCTGAGCTGATGTATGGAGAAACGGAGGGTCTGTGTGAACAAGAGAGGGACACGTTTTACCTTGTTCTTTTTGTTGTTGTTTTCACTGGCAATATATGACGCCTGCTTCCATTTATTTCAGTTTATAAGGTCAAACGTGGCTAACAACCAGTGTGCAGTAAAACACATATGGTTAAACATTTTGTTTCGCCAATATCCGTGCATGGCAACTATAGTATGTTTAGGGTTAGGGAAAAAGCATGGTTACATTTAACTTTTCAATATGTAATTCATTTTTCATGTGTCAGATCAGGGGATAGCAGCACAGTATGTGGCCTGTGCGTCTGTTTGAACATCTTTGTTCTTCATGAAAATGTTTCAAAATGACAAAGTCTTCCAGATTAAAGTTTTTTTTATAGTAGTGCGTAGAATCGACGGCGCAGGGCAGACCCCTCTGCGTCTACGCCGGACCCTACGCCGTAGCCTGACGCGGACCTCTCGAAAAATGGAACTACGCGTCGCAGCGACGCACGTCGCTCGGCCGTGGCTTGGTAGCGTTGCATTTCCCCAGACTCATTTCCTGGTTCTCCTTCACCATAAACAACATGAAATCAAGGAGAGGGGTAACTTTTCCTGCTCCAGGTTTCCCACCGTGGTCAGAAAGAACAGGGGAGACACTTTGTTTCTCTCACTATGACTCTAGAGTCGCTACTCGCTCCGAAGCTAATCGCCGTCACTCTCTCACTTCCTCCTCGCTTTAAAACACCCCCCCCCCCCCCCCCCCACACACACACACACACACACACATGCCAGCTCGACGCACATACCAGCGCGCAAGTATAAACATAGGGCCACTTACGTAGGGTACGGCGAAAGCTCTGCGTGGAGCCTCCGCACAACCATGAAAACCCCTTAAATCATCGATCGAGTACGTTTCATTCAGTAAGTTACCTTAGCCAGGGAAAGAAAGTGTGGTGCAGCAGATGCAGGGAAAAGGGTGCATGGGGAAATGAAACAGGAAAAGAGAGAGGGCCTGAAAGGAAGCAGAGAGGGTGATAAATATGCACCCAGAATAAAATCTGCCATGTTTTATGAAATGCACCCATAAGCTACACTAAGTGAAATGCATTAAAGAGGTTGTGAGTTGCCTCTGAGACCATTAATAAGGTAAAATACACGCATGGCTAATTTATTAACGCACGCCTCTTGACATTCATTAGTACTGAGGCAGCAGCCCTCAGCTCTTCTGGTGTGGCTGAAACGCATCCATACGCAAACACAGACACACACACTCACACACACACACACACACACACACAGGCCTGGTTTGAGTGATACACCTCGGGCTCTTTGCAGTTAAAGTGTCATCATAATCGATTGGAGAAGCAGAAAGACAAACTGGAAACTGTCCAAATTACAAATTGAACGGAGAATCCTCTTAGCCAAAACTTTCAACATTTTACCAAACAATTAATTTTAATGAGCCGACTGTCTGTTGTGCAGACGACCGCCCCTTCTCTCCCCCCCTCTATCTTACTTATTCTCCTTCTCACTGAAATTGTGGGAACTTGCTGAAAGGGGTGGAACAGTAAAACAGATTGGAACGTCTCTATCCTCCCATAACTATTTGGCTGACCAGAGGCTGACCTCACTATTATCACTCAACATGCGACAGGGGAAATTGCCAGACCAATTTAGAACTTAAAGATCCTCTCAGTGGTGACTCTGGACCTGTGCTCGATGTTCTTTGTTTGGGGACAGATAGAAATCTGTGCTTAATGCAAGAGCAATTCATTCATATGGAGATGTAAACAGACACACAACATGCCAGGCCACCTTCACAACAGCTGCCATGTTTTGATGAAGGGCTACCGTGAGCCCATAATAAAGTTTGGATATACACTTATCACAGCAAATTATAAATATAACACAACAAGACTAATGCTGGGTACACACTACGCAAGAATCAAATCCATTTTTGGCACGATTTCCCTCTCCTAACTACGGTCAGCAAAGCCAAAAAAAATTTTTATGGTTCTAAAGATTATCTTGCCAAATTTTCCACTACATCTGACAGCTTATACTAGTTACTTTGCAAAAATAATATTAAGAATTGATTGTTCCCAGTTTCTAAAATGTGAGTATTTTTCTGCATTGAGTACTTTTACTTTACATTACATTACATGTCATTTAGCTGACACTTTTACCCAAAGCGACTTACAGTTAAGTGCTTTCAACTATGAAGGTACAAACTCCAGACAACAAGTAGTAAGTGCAAGTACATTAGCTTTAAATAAGTAAAGCTACAAAGAGACATATGAAAATACTTTAATACTTTAAGTTGATTTTCCATACTTCTACTTAAGTAACAATTTCAATGCAGGATGTTTACTTGTAACAGAGTATGTCTACAGTGTGGTATTAGAACTTTTAGTTAAGCAAAGGATCCGAACACTTCTTACACCAATGATAGAGTCTTAAAAAAATAAAACATATTTAAACATATGGTGGCCTTGTATTCACTTTTGAAGCGTGGTCAAAACAATTCTGTTAGTAGCCTGTGGCTATGTGTGCGCTTGCACACACACGCACGCACACACACACACACACACACACACACACACACACACACACACACACACACACACACACACACACACACACACACACACACACACACACACACACACACACACACACACTTTGCAATTCAGCAGCTGAAGCAGATTTGTTCAAAGCTGTACGAGTGGCGGAGCCAAATTGCTGACAGCTGTTCGGATATCAGAGCTGCGCCACCTTCCTCCTCTGCTCTCATAACCAGCCCTCTCACCCTGCATGCACCCCTCCCTGGACCATGCACGCACGCACACACACACACACACACACACACACACACACACACACACACACACACTCTCTGCTGTCCTGCTCTCCTCCTGGCCCCTGCACCCACTGCCACAGGGTACTGTATCATTACATGACTATGTCACTGTTTATGTCCATGTTTATTTGTGTAACAGACATAAAATACAAATGACATTGAAGAAATACAAAATACATGTGAGGGTGTGGTAGAAATCTATAATGGCATATACTAAATACATTTTAAAATGTAAAACATTGTGTTAGTGTTAGTGTTCACAAGTTTCATTTTTTCTCATAAAAAAGCAAACACAATAATACAGTACAGTACAGTTTCTACGAGTGATCATTTTCGCCCCAAATCAAATATTTTAGACAGCGGGGCATTTCTAAAGTCTATTTTTATTCATAGAAATTAGAAATGACACAGAGGAATTCATTAAATGTACATATTCATTCCACAAAATAACCCCCGAAATTTGATAGGAAACTGATCACGCAATGTTTTATACAAAGGAAGATGAAGACCCTGTTGGGTAATTATGGAAATGTGAACAGTTAATGAAGTAATATTTAAAACTAAGGTAAATCTACTTTCATTTAAACACATATACACGTTTGAAGAATGTTAATGTCGAAGATAGTTTCGGTTGCTGTGGACTTATTAACCGCATACACACACATCACACACACACACACACACACACACACACACACACACACACACACACACAAACAATTACGTGCCAGACATAATTTACTCCCAAACAATTTGTATCCCTGTTGAAATTAAATTGAAAATCTATATTTTAAAGGTTGTTATTATCTATAGTTGTGGAATATTGGCTCTACTTTCAGTGAAATTCATTTTTGTGTGGTGTTTCTCAAGCCTACAGTATGTTACTGTAAGCTGCACAGTGTTGACAGAGTACGTATTTATGTACGAGACAGACAGGCTTATGTGACTTCAGGCCCAAACATATTCTGATGTAGATGTGACATCAGTGAAGTTCCAGTTTATGAATGTAATTCACAGGGTGACTACAGAGGAAGAAACTCAATACGTCCCAACAACCCGCTGGAGGGTTTTGCTCAAGAGTGAAACATTTGAAAGAAACGATGTAGCTCCCCTTTAAAGTGAAAAATCGGAACGATAATGACCCTATTAATATCAAATCAGGAGGGAAGGGCGCCGTCGAAATGACTCGCCTCGTGTCTCTGTGGTCTGATGTTTCCGCTGGTTTATGGGCTGGAGAGGCTGAGCTGAGGCCTCGTCCAGTTCTGATGATCAGTTGCATATCGACTCAGACCCCGGGGTCACACACACACTGGAATTAATCAATCAATGTGCTCACCTCCTTAACAGTCATGTGTTTGTGTTTGCATTTCTTATGTGTGTGTGTGTGTGTGTGTGTGTGTGTGTGTGTGTGTGTGTGTGTGTGTGTGTGTGTGTGTGTTTGTGTGTGTGTGTGTGTGTGTGTGTGTGTGTGTGTGTGTGTGTGTGTGTGTGTGCGTGCGAGAGGAGCAGTGCTGCTGATGCTCATTAGGGAATGTAAAGCGGCTCTTACTGCTTGATTCAGCAATATTGGCAATCGGGGTAGGATGCCAAGGAATAGTAGAGAGCAAGGGGAAAAAAGGAAGGAAAATGTCTGCTTTGAAGACTCTAAAATACATCTAGAAATCTCACTTTTTGATAGTAATCTTACTTACACCGGGGCAAACATTCAAGAAGACCACCAAAGAGAGCAATTTGAGTAATTTTGCTGATGTATTTGACCTGCTGAGTGATGGATTACTTGTCCCTCACTCTCTGTGCTATGACTCGAAATCATTCGGCTATAGCCTCTACCTTTTGCAGCCTTCCCTGTAAAAGGCATCTCACTAAATCGTCTTTGTAAATGCAGGACAGGTTTGACCCAAACACATCCATGCTGTTTCCATCAAAAAAGGACTCACAGGCTTCCAACACCTGCAGAGATCAGCCTTCACAACTGTTTACTGGCGCTCTGTACACACACATACTGCGAGAGCCCCTCAGAACAGCAGCCAGCAAGCATCAGCATTCACTCAGCTCTTCTGTCAGAAAATGTTGATAAAATGACATTTTCATCTATAGGAGCACTAGGATATCCCTTTCTCACACACACACACACACACACACACACACACACACACACACACACACACACACACACACACACACACACACACACACACACACACACACACACACAGTAAGATGCTGACACTAACATAAACTCACATACACCCATCTATACAGAAACATGCAGGCAGACATATGGGCAGATACAGACACACACGCATGGACACACACACACACACACACACACACACACACACACACACACACACACACACACACACACACACACACACACACACACACACTGTTGTCCCGTTCAACACATCACAGCCATTCTCCTCAACACGTCCCATTTAATCTGATAGCTGGCTATAGGGAAATGTGGCAGGAAAATAATTAAAAAGTGTGTGAAGGAGAATAAAAGGACAGAGAGGATCAGAAGAAGAAAACATGGCGGGACAAATAATAGTCTATCTACAGTAACAGCATAAACAGTGGCATGCTCGTTTTTTTTATTTTGGGAACACAGAGTTTAAGGTAACAACACACCAAAGAAAAACAATACAGACTGTTCATAGACAGGATGGGCACGATTTATTCAGAGATGACGTTTGTGTGAACATTGAAAACGGTCATAATCCTGGGCTTGGTTTAGTTTCCTGTTTTTATTTTGTAGGGTCAAATTGCGTCATGTCTTGTTAGACTTCCTGCCTTGTGTGTTTTCCCGCCTTTGTGATTGTCTGCCCCGCCCTGCTGTGTTTTACCTGTTCATCCGCCCTCATGTCAGCTGGCTCTCGATACAATCCTCATTGCCTTGTGTATTTAGTCTGTGTGCTCCCTTTGTCTGGTGTCGGTTCGTTATCTTCCCAGTGTCGAGTTTTCCAGCCTTTTCCCTAGCGTGAGTGTCCGTTTTCCCTGTCATTTTGGATTTTCAACTTAGTACCTTTGTTGAGTTGAATTTTACTGCATCAGTCCTGCCCCGAGGATCGAGGAGGGATCTCCAAGGAGCTATGAGCGAGAATACACGAGAGTAACCATCCCGGAAGCAGTGCAGCTGAAAGCCGTTGCTAACTCCGCCCGTACAGCTGATGAATTCATGTGAGGCTTTAGAGGAAAGGTTGTATCATCCCTCTAAAAAAACACATGTCCTTGTTTTCTCTCTCCTCCCATGATTTCCCCACTCCTCCACATGCTTCCATGATGGAACAGACTTAGACGCGAGGAAGGGAAGCAAGTGAAGGAAACATGGATGCAATTTAAGGACCTGGGACGTACTCTAGGAATGCTGGGTATCTGCTAGGTGTTTGTATCATAAAATATGCCAGTGGAAAACCTTGCTACTCATTTATCAAGAATATATGGGTGCTGATGTTAAATTTACTGGCAGGGGCAGTGTACCTGAGGCGAGTGCACCAATATGGGGTTGTTGAACATAAGAAATTACAAATTAGATCGCAACTGTATTGATGGCTCTGACCTGGGAACAGTCGGCAGCATTTCAGTAAAAACTTCATCCTTCATAAAGTTGAGAAGTGGGAGAAGCCGCTGGGTCTGGGAGTGTTTTTTACCTATTCTGTATTCCCATTTAGAAAAGTTCCTTAATGTTTCTTATAGAAATAATACCCATGAATGTCGGCTGCAGATGCAATGGAAAGAAGCAAATTGAAAATGCTTCGTCATTGAATTTGTGAACAAAACACGGGGCCATAGTTTCTGAATTCATCCAACATTTACCCAGAATTCAAAAGTGAAGTTCATTTGCAGCAGACAACATTTTCAAGTGTTTTTTTTTCTTCTTCAAACCAAAAATGGATTAATTACAGATGATGATCATATCTGAGCTGTTTTTTATTATACCACCACTGAGTCTCCTGAATTGCAGTTAATTATATGGTAACATATCAGTATTGTTTTTTGTATAGGATCATGTACACCCGGAGGAGATTCATGGTGCCATAGCCAGGAATTTAGAAAAACTGAGGTTAGATATTGCAAATATCCTACATGTTAATATATTTTATGCAAACCTTCTCTTCAAACATAATGCAGTTTCAAAGCCTCACTGCCAGAAATATCAATGTGTGTGGTATATAATGAGGGAGAAATACTAAATGCATTTATTTAATTAAATGAATTAGCTGCTCAGACTTGGAGTGTCTGGGTCTCAGACTCAATATAAATCGTCTTTACTACAGACCTGATCTTCACTCCTTTTGTCTGAGTTTTTCACAGATAAGATCATACAAGCGGACCTCGACGTATAAGCTTTCAGGAAGTTGTAGAAAAGAAATTGCTTTCATCCAGACATATGGCTTTTTGTTTCTCAGTAGTTGTGTCTTGGATGTGTATTTATATACAGTACATGTAGTTGTCCATAACTCTTTAGATTTTTGGGAATGGGAATTACCCATATTTGCAAACTGCAACGGTCTTAACTGGTATATTTTCACTGTCTTGCCAAAATATACCTACAAAAATACAATTGCCTGCATCAGCATTTTCATGTTCTAAGTAATGTTTATGCAAGTGTGAGCAGACAGTGTGAAATGCTTGCACAAGGGTGTATCGGCTTTATTCGACTTTTCTTTTTTTCAAGTTCAGAAGCATCATTTTGAGCATTTTTAAGATGAGAGAGGACAGTTTTTTTTATTCTTTTTTTCTTTCTAAAAAGGATACTATACGGGTCAGGCTCATTTAGTACCTGGCCTGATTATCTGCCCCAAATTAGCCACATAAATTATCATCATTGCCATGCTGTCAGCGCAGCTGGTCTCAGTCACTGGCACTAGAGAATAATGTGGTGATGGAGGTCGCTGTGCAGTTTGGCATAATCTGAAACCGGAAGACATGGAAACAAGATCAGAACAATATGGTAGGTTATAAAGGTCCTATTGTCAACACATCCCATTAATAGCGCGAAACCTGGTCACACCAGAAAGTGGCACAGTGAAATTCATCCGCATATCTTTGCAAACTATTTGGTTGTGAAAGGTTGGTAGTGAATACTTGCATCAACTGTGCAAATTTGTAGGTCAAAATTCACCAAAGTTGAATTGCACTTAATGTTTTCAAATGCTGTTGTGACCAGGCCTTAAAGGAGAACTCCAGCCAATTTTTACGTTAATCTTGCTAAATATAACTGTCTATAGCAAAAACAGTTAGCGCAACAGCTGCTACCTAGACAGAGCTGCTGCAGCTAATGCCCACCGCTCCCACTTAGCTAAAGTTATAGTTATGGGGGCATAAATGAAATAGTGCCTTTGTGTATCTTAACAGACACAAAATGATATTATAATGTCTGTGTAACATGAACAGGGCCCTTACATGACAGCAAGATGCATTTTCAACATTCACCTACCCTGTTAGCTGCTAGCTAGCTAGCTGTCGTCTGGGACGAGAGAGTGTTCAGTCAGGCTCCAGTAATAATCATATATACCACAAAATGGATATATATATGATATATATCCATTTTGTGTGCGATCCATCTGGTGTTGGAGAGTAGTATTCTCTGCCGTGGGGATCGTTGTGGTAGTGTCCGTCCGTCGGCTGTGCTTCTGCTTCCTGCCTGCAGTCCTCGCTTGCCGCGGCGACAACAATCGCGAGAGCGTCCGCTGGTCGTGGCTGTCCTCCAGAGGACCGGTGATGCATTCGCAGGCGATTTTTTTTTTGGTTTATTTCCTCTCAAAAATAGGTAATTGAGCGCTGTAGTGGTTATGAGCATATTATTGACTATGTAACTACATGGAAACGGGCAGAATTATGCCTGTGCCTTGTTCAGTAAAACACTAACAGACGGCTAGCGGCAGTCTCGTGCTGAAGTCCCGTGTGAATTCAGTTGTAGCAAGATAAATAACAGTGTAGGTCGGAGGAGCTACAGTGTAGCGTGAAGAGCTGAGGTGTTCACAAGGGAAGAAGCTTGGAGTAACGTAACTATGGAGAATGTCGAAGATATTGAACACATGGAAGAGGCTTTTGAGTTTGATGGTCGTCCTTATTTATTCGAACCCGAGTATACATTAGTATTAGCTGCAGCAGCTCCGTCATTCTGTAGCGTAGTCTCGCTTTGCCAGACCAGAAAGCGCGTTGGAGGAGAGTCTGGCTACTCCACATAGAATTCTGTAGCATTACTCGTTTAGTAGTCTATATCCATGACGTTCCACTTCCAGGATTGCTCCGTTGCCGTCAGAAATTCCGCCGGTTTACACTCTTTTCAGCTGGATGTCCACTCCGTTTTGTTTGTGTTGGAATTGTAAACTCCGGTTGATTTCTGAGGACTATGGTTAACTGCTCCTCAGATCTCTGCAGGGTAAATCCAGACAGCTAGCTAGACTATCTGTCCAATCTGAGTTTTCTGTTGCACAACTAAAACGTACACATGTTCCACCAAAACAAGTTCCTTCCCAAGGCTGTTTTGCAGCGGCACCGTTTTTCAAGACGATTGTGATTGGTTTAAAGAAATGCCAATAAACCAGAGCACTTTTTTCCCATTCCGGAATGCTGTGCAGGCTACCCAGACCCTCGCTTCGCAGTAGTCTGCCAAAGCGATACTACTTGTGTAGTGATTGAGATCACGGGGTAACAAGCATAGTGCTGAGGTTACAGGACTATTCTAACATTCTGGTCATTTGCTATCACCCCTCTATTGTACAATATGGAACAAACACAACAGTGAATGTACAGGAGGTTGACAATGGTGTTCAGCAAGTTTTCCCACTAACAGGTTACAAATATATTCTATAAAATGCCACATCTTTTAAAAAAAGTAAAAACACACATAATAGAGATTTTTCATTGTAGTTTAAAGGATTAAGAAAAGATTATCAAAGCATCTACAATATGACACAAACATGGAAACATATGAGCTGAGAGTTCAAACACATGTTAAACATGCAGTACAGTCCATGCATAGAATAAAAGAGAGGGGGAGTAGGGCGAGGCAGGTGTGAGGGGAGTATATGCACAGTGACAGGCTGCCGTCCTGCTGTTACCTAACATAAAGGTGACATTGTCCCTGGCAGTGTGTCCCAAAGGCCTCTACCCACCAACCCAACACCCAACTCTCCACCACAGCCATCCCAGCTGCTTTCCCCCTTAAAACTCCAGGCTGTGTCCCTGCATGGCTCCAGTGTTTGGGTCTTTCTTTAGCCCTGGCTGTTCAGCAGGCTATATTGGCAGTCTGTCTTTTGCCCTGGCTATTTAAGGATGCATTTGGGAACTTTAGTTTGGCAGCACTGCGAAGGCCATGACAACAGCAGACTACGCCAGCTGTTGCCACCTTTATATACAGCGATATGTCATCTGTTTTTCTCAGGGCGTCTCATCTGTCTCGCCCCTCTCGACCAGCGCTGTCTTTCTTTTTCTCTCGCCTGCTCGCTCTGTCAGTGTTATCTCTCTGTCTCTGTCATCTCTTGCTAAGTTCTGTCTCTTTAGGTTGTCTACATTAATCTGTCTATCTGTTTATCCATCTGTCTGCCTTACTCTCTTCTCTCTCCCAATCTTGTTTTCTTCTTTCTTTCCTCTCTAACGCTGAGTATGTTTATATACACACACACACAGTAATATTTCCCTGTTATTCCGAATATGACAATATTATGAATTTGATACGGGTCATGCAAACAGCATATTCCGAATAAGGCCTTTTTTCCGAATAAAGCACAAAGAATGACAAAGGGAGGCTGCAAAGTCTGTCACCGGTGAAAAACTTTTAAAAAGTCCTGTTTTGCACGGCTACATGTAAACGGGAATATTAGTGGAATATTCATTTTCATTAACCATGTAAACAGCTTAGTCGGAATATTGTCTTTTTAGGAAAATAATGTGCATGTAAAGTCATTCACTCTTTCTTCGACCTTTGCTCTTTTGTTTCACCCGCATTCTCTCTCTCTCTCTCTCTCTCTCTCTCTCTCTCTCTCTCTCTCTCTCTTGCTGATTGTGTCCTCCCGCGTTGAAGCAGGATGGCGTGTCTCTGTGCCCCGACAGCCTGCACACACCCCGAGTATTGAACAGGAGCCAGGAACCAGGAGATAAATGTACAGCGCTCTAGATTAATGAAGTGATTTTCGGGACAGTCCATATTACTGACAGACTCCTCAAGTCACATGCACACAACGACACACACATAATGCAGAGGCACATTCATGCTCTGGAGTGGCAAATTGAAGCACACGCACATTAAATACACACACACACACACACACACACACACACACACACACACACACACACACACACACACACACACACACACACACACACACTCCGGCTGCTTGGCGATGAAGGATAGACCTGTGTGTTAGGAGCTACTGAGGAATAAGAGTGATAAGACATTCCCTATAATCATTCTCTGCTATTCATTGGCCCTCCCCATCACTCCCCCTCACCTCTCCATCTCCCCATCAACTCATCTGCTGCGTTTTATCACAGGGGTTTTTCAAACTTTTTTTCTCATGGGGGGTGGGCTGTATTTTCTCTCCCAGTTTCCCCTCTGCTGCTTTTGCTGACTGCGATGCAGATTCTACATTATGAGCTACTGTAACAAAATGTTACACTGCTGTTTTTTTCAGATGTGACCTACTGTGACACCGTGTCTTTTCATCTTGTTATTTCTTGGAGAGTCTTTGGAAGGATTTGGCAACGCCACGCTGCTAATGGCTTTGGATACTAATTTTACAATCATTTGAGGAAGGTTTTAAATCTTTTTGTGACTCGGTCCTGGCCCCCGGCCCAGACCTTGAAAAATGACACTCTAATTTATGTCACTCAGATATGTTTTCACACCGCGGTGGCATCTAATTGGTCAGCTTTTTTTCACAAACGTCTGTAAATGCAGCGGAGCGCTGTGAGTAAAATATAACTCCTCAAAGGGTGTTTGTATATTCAAATGCTCTTAGTGCCAAAAAGAGCCTCAAATCTGACACATCTGATGATTAATGTTTTAAGTATTTCATATTTTCTATTAAAATAATGTTGGTTGTCATTTACTGCGGAAGCCCTGAGAGGCAAGTGAGACAAAAAATTCTGGTGATACATTTTCCAAGTTTGATTTCCAGGTCTAAATGTCAGGACAGGTGAAAAATAAGCTCTACATGGATCATTTTTCTAAGTACTTATTTGTGAAAACAGTGGGAAAAAAGGTTTTGGCAGGTGATTTTTTTTGTTTGTTTGCTGTTAATTTGTCCATGCACTCTAAACACAGACTTTTAGTTTACAGTAATTTAGAACATGGGGTAGCCTCATGTGGCTGAAATGAGTATTACAACAACAAACACTTAAAAAACACTTAAATATTCTATATTTTTTTACCTGGTAAAATGTTTCCCCCCCCACACACAGCATTTCACAGATGGGAAGAAATAAGAATTGTTGTTGATGCCCAACATTTGAGGCTGGGATGCAACATAGTTTGCACGGCAGCTGGATTCTCGAGATATCATAAGGTCCCATATCACCTGAAAAATCCATCTCGTCAGGCATTATAATGCGTTTGTGTTCGAACAGCAGCTGTGTGTGTGTGTACACTAAGAAATAAATCTGTAAAATAACAGAAAAAGTTCTGGGAGCTCATTACCATACTTTACCCTGTAATTAAAAAATGGAAATTATGTGTATACCTCAGTTAAAATCCAGAACATTTGAAAAAAAAGTGTCACAGAGGTCGAAAAAAGCGACAGAACGTTGAAAATGTTGAAAAAAATGTCATGAGAAAAAAAATTCAAAAAATGTCCAAAAAAAAAGCAACACACGCTGAAAAAAACAACAAAATGTCGGAATAAGCGACAAAGAGGTCAAAAAAGTGTCCCAGAGATAAAAAAAAGCGAAGAAATTCAAGAGAACAAACTTCAAAACTGGTAAAAAAAAATTAAAAATGGTAAAAAGTGACAACATGGACTTTACTCTCTCGAACAACGAGAACAACGAAACAAGTTGAAACTTGGAACTACTTGCAAGGTGCCGGTCTGCAACGTTCTGCAACCTGCCAGTTCACACCCTTGCGACTAAATGAGACAGTGGCCCAATCCCAAAGTCCGGACTCACAGACTCACGGACTCTGGTGCGCGTTCTCGCAAAATTCGTAAGGGCTCAGGGTTGTCCAAATGTCGAATTTCAAAGGGCGTGAGGGTTTGAGTACACACTTCCCGAGCCCTTTCCGTGAGCCTGCATCGATGCAGACCTCATCAAAGGGAATTACACACAGTTCAAAGCGTTGTGACGTTTACCGCGGAGACCATAGGGAAATCCGTAAATTACAAAGGTAAACAGCAGCACGACCACGGGAACGGAACGGACCTGTTGTCCAGATGTAAAACAAGAGTTTGAAAAAATTTGGAATCAAGCAGCCGTCTCCTGTGGCACGGCCGTGTGGAAAGCAACACGCTTAAAATGAAAATTCCCAGCAAGTGTCAGCAACATCTTTGTTATTAAACGTCGCCAAGGTAACGTGATGTCGTGAAGTGCTGTCCCAATCCCATTTATACCTATCTGAGCCCATGTGGCCTCACAGACTCAATCACTTAGCACCTGAGATCAGTTAAGTCTGTGAGTCTTTAGTCCTTTGTCCTCAGGGCTCACTTTGGGATTGGGCCAGTGTATCCTCTCCATAGCAACGACTATCTTTACGTCCTTACTAACTTCCAACTTGTCAGGCTTTTTTGTAGCTGGATAGGCTATAATTTGTAGCGTCTTAAAATATGAATGAGGATAGTGAAAGTGAGATACTTTCTATAGTTGAAATAACATTTTATTTCTCAGATTCACTGCTTTCTCTTCTAATGCCGCTCCTCTTAATTCACTCTCTAGCTCGTTCGACACTACCTCTAACAATTTTGCCACAATGGGACCGTCAAGCCATAAACTCGGTTTAAACCTGGTCTTGTTTTCCTACCGCTGAAGGCAGTCATTGGCTTCCAGTCATTTCCACCCATGCATTATGAAAACCCATTAGCAGACAACTTTTCTTGAACTGCGTATGCCATTACAGTGAACCTGCGTAGATTTTAGTCAATGTTGCATTAATGTTGCTTCGTATGGCAATGTAATGCATATATTTAAAAAGTCTGCACTGATTGTCATAACAATCATTCAAGCAAGTTTCAATTTTGTGCTAATGGACTTTCATATTGTACCAAAAAAAAGAATGGAATCTAAGGGATTCCTGGATTGGTGGACTCAATTCATTCACATTTGTATGGTTTGCAAAATGATTTGTGTGATGTGATGTACAAGTGATATGTAGTGAATGGGCTCAAACGTGCAAAAAAACGGTATTGCTCTATAATATATCTGCAACTTGACTCACTGATATTTCACAATGGACATCAAGGTTTTTGTTAAAAAAAAATGTATTAATTTGTCTTTGTGGTCTGTGAAAAATGTGTGTATAGTCTATAAAGGTTTACACACATACACGCACACACACACACACGCACGCACGCACGCACGCACGCACACACACGAGAGTGAATGGGGGAATGGGGCATAATTATCCACCTCCAATTGATCACAGTCTCTTTCTGAACACACACACACACACACACACACACACACACACACACACACACACACACACACACACACACACACACACACACACACACACACACGACAGTGAATGGGGCATAATTATCCACCTCCACTTGATCACAATGTCTCTTTCTGAAAACACACACACACACACACACACACGCACACACACACACACAGAGAGAGAGAAGAGAAGAGAGTGAATGGGGCATAATTATCCACCTCCACTTGATCACAGTGTCTCTTTCTGAACACACACACACACACACACACAGACACACACACACACAAGGATGAGGGGCCATGCTAGGGGGCTCAGGTATTGTGCCTGACTTAGTTGTGCTGACATTGGGCCGTGGCCAGTAATGACAGCCAGTGACCCCGACACCGACATACGTTCCATCCAAATGAACATCTCTCTCTCCATGTCAGCTATCCATCTCTGTCAATCTCTCTCTGCCAGTCTGCCCGTCTATTTATGCTCTCTGCCTGTCACCTATCTATCTCTGTCTTTATCACTCTCTCTGTCTGTCTCATCATCTATCTCTCCCTTTACATCCAACTCACTCCATCACTCGCTCACTCTTTCACACTGCTCACTCTCTCACTGTCTGTTTTTGAAGTTCGATATCTTTGCCCAACTTCTCGTCAAAGTCAAGGTTTTTCGCTTCCACTCAGTTTTAGCCCTCATCTGTTGAGTTTCATTGATGTTTTCCTGGACGCCCTCTGCTTCCCACCAAGGTCTTTCCTCCTCCTTCTCCTCCTCTCTCTCCCTCTCTCTCTCTCTCTCTCTCTCTCTCTCTCACACACACACACACACACACACACACACACACACACACACACACACACACACACACACACACACACACACACACACACACACACACACACACACACACTCTCTCTCTCTCTCCAAACACTCTGTCTTTACAGTCACTCTGAATCTGGCCAGAAATCTGGAACAATTTGTGAACAAAAGGCACATGATTGGTATTTAATTTCCGAACAGAAACATGCATGCAAACCAAACAATTAGATGATGAATTCATAGAGTAGTGGAGAAAAGAAATACTGCATAGATACATTTCAACAATGTCATCATCGAGTGTTTTACTTTTGGCCACAATAATTGAAGAGCAGAATGCATTGAATTTCTACATCATATTGTAATTACATTTTTAGATGAACTCAGCTCACTTGAAGCTGAAGTAATACACTGGATCCTGGTGGGGGCGGGCAGCGGCTTCTGTGGCCTCCATATTCTGCATGCAGCTAAACCAGCCGGTAATTAGGAATAGTTTGCATTTGCTACTTTTATTTTGTTGAAAGAATGTGTCTTAAAATATGTCCGTATGTTGTTTTTTTGTGAGTAAATGGGTGCATGTAGAATGATGTGTCAAATGTGTGATGCATGCATTGATTAAGTGTATGCTGCTGCTCTGTGTGTGTGTGTGTGTGTGTGTGTGTGTGTGTGTGTGTGTGTGTGTGTGTGTGTGTGTGTGTGTGTGTGTGTGTGTGTGTGTGTGTGCGCGTGCCAGTGGGGCAGTATATATCTGCATTGGCTGTTTACTGCATTGCAGGAGATCTGTCCCAACTGGCGAGGTTACAGCCTCCCGGTGTGAGCGGCTCATCTCGTGGAGAGCGCACACTTCAAAATCTGCTTTGTGCCTTTACGAAACGTTACAGCTCGCGTCCCCTTCGGTGATTATTAACAGAGGAGCTGCAGTTATAAATGAGTCGCAGTTTCACTGAGTGACAACCGAAGTGACAGCAGTTGGCCAACTTTTCCTTCTCACTCAGCGTTTCTTTTGTCTTTGTTGCTGTTTGTCTCTGTATACGTGTTTCATGCTGACCACTTGATGTCCACACAGGCCTCAAGAGTTTTCTTGTAGGTATCTTTTGCATACATATTGGTCTCTGAGGAAATTATGACAACACTGCAGTCTATAAATATAGCAGTGCAACAGCTCCCTTGTATTGTAATGTTGTGTTCAGCTGAATCACATACATACATACACACGTGTATGGTCACTTTCTCATGCTACTGTATAACATTATTATATGAGCATACTTCCAATGAGTTGTAACATGACTGGCCATAGTTTAGTCTGTAGTCCATACTCCATGAAATAACTATAATAATAACTTCTGCTTCATCCTTTTCATGTGATAATAATACATTCTTAATGTTACAGTGACATATATTGGTATTATTTCATACCAAATTATCATTATTTCCTGGTATTATTTGAACAAAAAACCTTTCTTAACATATCACTGAATGTTCTCAGTACAGAATATCAATGTACACGATAACACGATAAGCTGGTATGTTGCTCCATATGTTGTTAAAATGAGAAAAAAACATCCAGTCAATGCCTTAAGAGGGACATTATAGCCAAAATCATTACTACGGCCAAAATGACAATAACTGCTTTACATGTTTTGACTGAATTCTATTTCATGCTTGGGATGAGACAGACGTCGATCAATCCATCTCTACATCCCGCTCATCAGTCTGCAGCCCATCCCAGCTCACGTTGGTCCAGATTAAACGGTGTGTGTGAAACTGTAACTCAAGCATTTGGTTTCTGGCAGGGGAGGTGGCGGTGGTGCTGGTGGATAATCGGAGGCACAGTATGTAGCAGTGGTGGGCGGACCGATCCAAATAGCCATAACATCGATACCAACGCTGATATTGGCATTGATCAATACCAGTGTAATGAGATCGATACTTTAGTTTTAGTTTCTCTCCAGTATGCACTGCTGCGGTTTCTTCAAAGAGGCGACCTGGCACACTTTGCTCCTCCTCCCCTCTCTTGTGATTTGTTGTATTACCGTCACGTGACTCAGTGGCGCCGGGCAAACAAGCAAGCAAGCAAGCAGCCAGGCCCGGCGGCGGCGGCCAACACCACACACACACAAGCAGGACAGAGATGGAGTAGAAGAATGGCAGAGAGGAAGAGAAGCGCTTTGTGGATATATTTTCAGGCCAAAAATGGAACAACGGCAAGCTGTATAATTTGTAAAAAGGCTGTAAGATACAGTGTTAACACAACAAATTTATACAAGCATAGGAACATTCTGTCCTGGGTTTTCACTTATTAATAATCCAAAGGAAAAATCACAAAAACACTTAAAGGTCATGACAATTCATTCAGATTTAGCAACTTGATGATGCATCCACCTTAATTATTAAAAAGTATCGGCGATACTGGCCCTGTAGCCTATTTACTTGGTATTGGATTGATACCAAATTTTGCAGTATCGCACAACACTAGTATGTAGTCACACAGGGTCTACATATCCCTGCCTCTACTAAAGTAAAATGCATCCCCCCCTCAAAGTGATCAATGCTACTTCACCAATAGACATTATATGCCTAAAAAAGAAGTATTTTTAAACTAAGTAAAGCGCTGTATTGTAAACAGTCTATAGTGCGATAGAACGATAAAATCCGGCAGTTGCTGGTTGTATTTGTATTTTTTTTTCTCTGCTTCTCTTCATAGTCGTTAGATTCATCTACCATATAATCAATGACATAATCAAAGTAGAAGGAGGCAGGCCAGTACAGCCCGATCCGGTTGGGGCCCGACCAGGCTCCTCTCCTTAACTTGTCTCTCTTAGTTATGCTGTTTTAATTTTAGACTGCCGGGAGACTTCCATTGACACACTGAGCTTCTCTCTCCTCTCTCTTCCCATTTGTGTGCATCCATGTCCCAGAAATGCTTGTTACTAACCTAGCTCTGGGGAGTCTATTCCCCGGAGTCCTTATTTTTTTTCTCGCCCAGCATGTTTCCTTGGATTAGAGTGGCACCAAGATCATGGATGCAGCTGTCACCGTGGTCCTACTCCGAGTCCACGCCCTTCTACACCGTGCTACACCGTGCTACTCTTTACGGGGCCCTGCAGTGTCCTGCTGCACCCTGCTACGTCCAGCTATGCTCTGCTCTGCCATGCTACATCCTGTAATGCCCTGCAGTGCCCTGTTATGACATTACCTACTACGACTACTTTTTCTAGTCACTGTTCCATTATCTTTAATGTGACTGTTATTGCCACTGTTCATCACACCCCCAACCGGCTCCGCCAAGAGCCTGGGTCTGCCGAGGTTTCTTCCTGAAAGGGAGTTTTTCCTCACCACTGACGCACTAAATGCTTGCTCTTGGGGGATTTACTGGAATTGTTGGGTCTTTGTAAATTATAGAGTGTGGGTTAGACCTACTCTATTTGTAAAGTGTCTCGAGATAACTCTTGTTATGATTTGATACTATAAATAAAATTGAATTGAAATGTGACCGCTACAGAACTCCGGGACGCTGGCTACCACCGGCAGTTGTTTAGCCGCCAATAGGTGACTGCAAACCGTCTACAGACACCGCCAGATGACTGTCCAGTCAGGGGCTGTAGAAGTGGAGTTTAGCCAGAATAAGTGAGCGTCGTGCGGCGACGACAGTTTAGGCACCAAAACGACTAGTTAAGATTAGGAAAAAGATTGTGGTTTGGATTAAAACGTTCCCGAGGAACGAATGAGTGTTTCCTGGGTGAAAGTATTTTGTTTTTGCCGCAAAGTGAATTCCGCTCCCCTGCTTGAAAGTGTTGACACCATGTTGTGCTATTTCATTTTGAGATTATTTTCCATTGAATATTGAAGTGCATATTTAAGTGTTTGGCATGCCTGGCTCTATGTCCATGGTATTGAAAGAGGGATTTAATTCTTGCATGTGTAGTTTTGTTTCCCCCACAAATCACACCCTGTGTAGTCATCTCTTTACTGCTGATAGACAGAAAGACCTGAACTGATATAACTGATCCAAGGTTTCCTCCTGTTTTTTGTATAATGGATCCCACTGGAGTTCTAGGCAAGACCCGCCCTACGAAGCAGTCCGATTGGTTATGGTAAAGCATTGTGTAGTTAAGGATAGGATAGCCGATTGGTCAGGGGATAGGACTCTTGGCGTCACTTGTTGACGTTTAACTGACATGCGGCAGAAAATCGGGACAGTTAGGTTTAGGAAAAGAACATGGGTGGGGTGAAAAAATTTATGTTTCAGTGACCTGAAACCTGTTACTGTTCCTGCTGTGTCCCATATAGACGCTAAAGGTGTCAGGGTTGGTACGAATGTAGGAAAGGTTTGGACCAAAATGCAGTTTACAAAGATTTATTAAAGACAGAGCCACTGATCAAGCATCGGTTTTTGCCGAGTTGGGAGTGAGAACGGGTTGGTTTTACACTGCAATAACAGACTAAAGTGGCGCCAGGGATTGAACCATTTGAAAAGTGGCGATGACATATTTTATTTGGTTGATGGAGAGAATAATGCACATAACTCCCACCAGCTGATTTTTCCTTTCTTCCACCCGTTTGCGTTGAGTTGTAGCTTGCATAGCATAAAGTCACCTGGGGGACCAGGTTACATAGGCATTATTGAGCAGCAGTTTACTCTGATCTTGGCCCTCTCAGCCCTTTTCCTCCTCGGCACATGCAAATGTTAGCAGCAAGATCGAAGCATTAGCATTCTGAGGAGAATGTGCTGTGTGTGCGTGTGAGGGGTGGTCGGGTGGGGTGGGGTGCTGCTGAAGGTCTGGTATCAGTCAAACTGTCTTCTTCATGCATGAGTGATTGGCCTCGCCTAAGGCCTAATATGGAATACCGACAGGAGGGGAGGAAGAGGAGAGAAGAAAAGAGAGCAAGAGAGAAGAGAAGAAAAAAAAGTGGGGACATCCATGAGATCCTCTGTCTCATTACAGCCAGGGGGACAAAAGTCAATTTAATAGCAATCACTTGGCTGATAACAGCCACCCTGTAACCTGTTACTCCCTCAACGACTCCATCTTTTCCTCCCTCTCTTCCTCTCCCACGTCCTTTGCTGGCCGTCCTCAAGGAGTGCTTTCATGTTTTCTTTCTTGTTTCCTCACTCTAACACGTCCATTCATTCATCCCTTTGGTCCTTGTTTTTTTTTCTTGCTCTTCTTTAAATGTGTCTCTTTTTTTCTTTACTTGTTTCGTTCAGTTTATTGTTCATCTTTTTTGAGTAATGTGAAAAAATGCACTCACTGGTCTTTTTCTCTTTTGCACACACACACACACACACACACACACACACACACACACACACACACACACACACACACACACACACACACACACACACACACACACACACACACACAGATATAAACTCTACAAATTGGCAGGACCTATTTTAGTCTCCTGTGTAAGTTTAGTAAACTCATCTGGCCCTTTGGGCCATATCCTCTTGCTGCCTTATCCTTAGCTTTTGTGTGTGTGTGTGTGTGTGTGTGTGTGTGTGTGGCACACGGCCAGCTACATCACAGCAGGCTGACAGAGCCCTTTCCTTTTATAGCTGCCCCCCTGAGTAACCAGCCCAGAAAAGGGAAGCGGACAGCAGACACTGTGTCACTCTCACACACCTGCTCGGTAAGACACACACATACATGTACACACTCCCAACACACACAATCTGCAGTGCACTGGTACGAAAACACATGGAACTACAGCTGATATGCACACAGCAATGCAAAGGTGAACACATGTATAGGAATAGTTGCACATGTACACACAAATAGCAACATGTAAAAGTATACTGTACCGTCCTGGTATGACACACACACACGCACACACACACGCACACGCACACACACACACACACACACACACACACACACACACACACACACACACACACACACACACAGACACATAACAATAAAGGTGATCTCTGCTCTGCAGTAAGCTGAGATATACAGTTCCTCTTCATGCTGCTGATCTACATGTTTTCTAATTAACAACGATAATTCCTACCTCTCCTCTATTTACTGCTGCGGTAATAGGGGATATCATGACAGGTATTAACCCAATTATCATGAGAATTATAGCCCTCTCCATGCCCTAGCTATGTTCCAGTGTGAAACAGTAACCATCATCATCCATCCTGCCTCCATAACAAAACCCATTAGAATCCTCACTGCCACCGTTATGGCCCAGTGGATGTTTGCAAGAGAGGAATTAAGCTTTGACTAAATAGCTTATGTTGAGTTTAGAAGTATCCAACTTTTATAAGGTGTTCTTGTCTTTAATTATGCCTAATGACCCAATAGAGTAATGTGAGAAGAAGTAATCTGGACTGGGGAAGAACAGCGGAAACACCAGTGAACCGCCAGCGGGGTTACAGTGGCTGGCAGTGTTGCTTTTAATGGGATAAAATGCATTATAACATTCGTTTTTAGAAAACCTACAAAAACATAATGACGTGACAACCCTGTTGCAGGTAACTGGGAGTTTAGCCCTATAGGGTTACCGCACCGATTATACGCATGACGTTCAGTAGGCGTATAATAGGGAGTACCACTCATCAGCCTGTAAAGAATAGTCGCATAATCAGTCCCTCCAGAAAAACGCGATTATGCGATCGCAGAATTCAATGCATAATCAGCCAAAGTCCGCATATTAATGTGGGGGCCGCATTTTTTCAAATACGCCGCACTTTCGCCGCATAAATTGCCGATTTCCGCGCAAAATATGCGGGGCTTGCATGATTTCATAATCCCCGCATTTTCATTGCAAAAAAGTCACATATATCTCAGCAGAAAGTTGAAAAACGTTGCGTTTACTTCACACAAGAGCAGCCATTTTCCCCTGTTGCCATGGGAACGTTATGAAGTGACGTAATTTCACCTACTTTTATATACTGTCTATGCTGAGAATACTGTGTTGGGGGAATCACTACTTTTCTCTTTTTCATCAAACCGCAGTTTTTGCAAGTTCCCGCAATTTTTGCAAGTTCCCGCATTTTCATCGCATAAAATGGCATAAATAACCCGCATATTCCATCGCATTTTTTAAGAAAACGTGCCGCATAATCAAGGATTTTTGCCCGCAACAATCACAAAAAAACTCCGCGTTTTTCTGGAGGGACTGCATAATGTGTTCTGTGGCTCTGGAGCAGACTTGGGCATTGTACGGCCCCCGGGCCACATCCGGCCCTTTGGGCGGCCCTAACCGGCCCTAAGCGGCCCTAAGCGGCCCGCGTGAGGTCAATGGGAAGTTAGCAATCAAACGTAAATAAGTGTACATCATGCATGGAATACAACTGCATTGCTTTTATTTTGAAGGCGACTGTTTTGTGTTGTTGCTTTTTTTTGTGTGCGAACGTATGCAGCTTCTTCTTCTCTGGTTGCAAGTCGCAATTAAAAGAAGTAGAAGAAGAACTGTAATGTGTCGGACCCCTGTGTTATCCCTAAAAAATGTCAGCTCGTGGGAAAGAAAGAAAGAGGTCGATACAGAGTGCCAAGTTTTTAACCAAACATGGACTTCTAAGTATTTATTTACTGAAGTCAAAGGTAAAGCCGTGTGCTTAGTTTGCGGAGAACATAACGCTGTGTTAAAGGATTATAATTTGAATTACCGCTACAATACTAAACACACAGAGAAATACAACAACGTGACTGATGCAGAGCGGGCACGGACATCTGAAGCTTTGCTAGTTAAGCTGCAAAAGCAACAAGGCTTTTTTTACCAAGCATCAAGACCTGCTTTGTGATATTCCACAAAATCGGCAAAAACAGTAGCCATTTTCTGAAGGGGAGTTTATTAAAGAGTGTTTGGCGGACTCTGCTGCACTAATATGCCTGGAGAAAAAAAGAGTGGTTTAAGAACGTGCCGCTTAACAGGCGGCACATCCTTTTTTATGTGCCACCTGACATAAAATTAATATTGAGAAGAATTGAGTTAAGCCTATTGGTCCGGCCCTCCACAACAGTCCCTTTTTCTCATGTGGCCCCTTGGGAAAATGAATTGCTCACCCCTGCTCTGGAGGGATCTTTCGAACCTGACGCGCCGGGTGGTGTGCTAACCCAGAACCATCTGAGAAGCCGTCATTGGAAACTGTTTACACAAGTACAGGGGGCTAAAAAAGAAAATAGTAGGCTAACACAAACATTTCATGTAGGCTACTAACGTACAACCACGTCTTGCATTGTAAAGTTATTTCATGAATGAAATAGACATATTACAAACCTGTCTAGGAGGACAAGGGGAAATTTTAAATTTAAAAAATTTAAACGAGAATTCCGGTCAATTTCAACACGTAGTAAATTTGGAGTGCTGTCAGTAGCAAGAAAAACGAAAACAATCGGTGTTGCCTACACCGTGTTATCCCCCTGCTAGAGTTAGCACCCAACAGGCTTAAACAGGGCAGGTTTTAAAAGTGTTTTTAGCCTCTAAACATGTTCAAAATGTCATTACAAGTGCCTACACATGTGCAGTGATTCCTTCCGAGGAAACACAGAAAATCTGACTGCAGTAGATGTGACAGAAAGGCATAAAAGTTGTGTTAACCCATACCTCTGTTTATTTCCTGTTTTTCGGTGAGGTATGGAATAACACAACTTTTATGCCTTTCTGTCACATCTACTGCAGTCAGATTCGCTGGACAGACCTATTTAAATTAGCAACGTGATTCAAAATGTCCACAATATTAAAATGTTCCATTCTAGACTCCAGAGTATGAAAAGCTAAGGTGTGAACTGAAAGCCACCTCGCACTGTTGTGACACATGGGCTTCCTGTGCGCCTCCCCCTCGGGGTTTGATATATGTAGTGGCCTGTATAGTGCATGACAACATTAGTATGAACACTAACATCAATCTGGCCTCTCCAACATATGAGCAGTGATCCACTATAACGTATGGATGAAGGGACACAGAGGAAGAGGCAGAGAGAGAGAGAGAGAGAGAGAAGCGTGTGAAGGATCAGATTGTTAGGAGAGGATGGATTTTTAGAGAGGGAAAGTCAATTACGGCTCACAAAGCACTTGGTTAAAATATCAAGGTCGCCATACGGCGATAGAACCTGTATCCGTGCCGTGTCAAAGTGCCATTTTTCATCGCTCTGTGTCTCTTCTGGAGGTCAAACCCATTTGGGCTTCATTTATTAACCCTAAAGTGCTGCCGCTGGAAGGAGCTGAGCTCCCTGCGCTGAGGGGCTGCCACAGCGGAGGTCGGCCACACAGAGAGAGAGCAAGGGAGAGAGTGTGGAAGAAGTATTCAGATCCTTTACTTAAGTAAAAGTATTAATACCACACTGTAAAAAATACTCTGTTATAAGTAAAAGTCCTGCATTGAAAATGTTACGTGAGTAAAAGTATGTAAGCATCATCAGGAAAATGTACTTAAAGTATTATAAGATAAGGTAAGATATACTTTATTGTCCCCAAAGGGACATTTGTTTTGGACTGTGTCCATTCTGCAGCGTTACAAAGACAACACACACAATACAGGAAAGACAACGAATACAAATATCTCTCAACACATACTCTCATGCAACACAAACATGTTTCCATATACATATAATAAGCACATTAAACTACTACTTTCATTGGTACTTCCCGTTAAACAACCCCGTCGGCTGTGTTCTCCGCAATAAGTGCGGCACAGCCCTTGCCAAATACAATATTGCACAGGTGACATATTGCCCAACCCCAATAGCCTACATATCGCCTACGTATACACTGACAATGTCCAACCTCAACAAACTACGTATTGGACAAATGACATAACGCGCAACCGAATACCCTACGTATTGCGCAACTAACATATTGCGCAATCCCCAATAGCCTAACGCAGGGGTCTTCAACGTTTTTTAGGCCAAGGACCCCTCAGCTGAAGGAGAGACGGAGTAGGGACCCCCTACTGCTGTATATATATATCGTATGAAATTAAGTTGCATGCATGGGCCGGATGGATGAAAATGAATAGATATATATTATTTATGCATCATGTTTTAATGTTAAATATACATGTGGAAGGCACAGTGAATCCTTAAGCTTAACTCTATGGCTACCATAGTGGCTTATAGTACGCTTATCTTCAATCTGTAAATTAAATTTAGTTTTTTTCACAAAAAGGCCAAATTATCTTTCCTAATAAATGTATATTTTCAGACATATTTGAATTTTTTTTTAAATAAATAATTTTAGACAGGATTTGGCGGCCCCCCTGCACTTACTCTGAGGACCCTCTAGGGATCACGGACCCCCTGTTGAATATCTCTGGCCTAACGTATTGCACGATGACATGATGCACAACCCCAAGTAGCCTACGTATTGCACAACTAACATATTGCACAACCCCAATAGCCTATGTATTGCACAAATGACTTAGAGGACCACCCAATAGCCCACATATAAAAAGTAAAAGTAGGCTACTCAATGCAGAAAAATCTTCACAGTTTAGAAACTGGAAACGATCCAAACAGTTCTGTCAATCAACTAAGTGTTTAATCAGCTAATCATTTGAGCTGGACTTGTAGGCCGTTGTATTGTTGGGTAGTTTCATTTATAATACAAAAATTGTATTTTATAAACTACATGTAGTTTTGTGTGCAAAAATCTTAATTTGTAAAGTAACTAACGCTGTCAGACTAATGTAGTGGAGTAAAAAGTACAATATTTCTCTCTGAAATGTAGCGGAGTAGAACTAGAAAGTGTCATGAAAAGGAAAAGACTCAAGTAAAGTACAAGTACCTTACATTTGTACTTAAGTACAGTACTTGAGTAAAAGTACTTAGTTACATTCCACCACTGGGTGCATATGTGCAAGTACATATGCAGCAGCGTGTTGATGTGAATGCGTTATTATGTGTATGTATGTGCGTGCACATGTAGGCGATACTCCATCCATCTAATACAGTAGAGTAACATACGGACACAGTGTGATGGAGTGAGGGGACACTGAAATCCACACAAACTCAATTTGTGCTTATTGTCAATAAACATTAGAGAGATGGATCAAGGAAAAGCAGAGGAGTTGTTTTGATCACAATAATGACACAGTGCCTCATGAGATTAAAAATCCATGGAGCCCAGCAGCTCGCTGAGACACTTTCCTTAGATGTACACTGTCCACACGTCTTTTCCATTCCCGCCACAGAGTTCAGAGGTGAAGGTAACTTGATTGCTCTGTCAATAAGTAGCAATATGTCTTTGTTGGAGAACTGACCAGATGTGAAAAGAGCTCTTTTCAAAACTGCATACACGGAAGAAGCTTAAGAATTATTATTATAAATTTTTTTAAACGAAGGCTGGAAAATGTGTGTTGCATGTGCGGCATACAGTTTGTGCGTGCAACTTTTAAGAGTGGATGTTTTAGGAAATGAACATGGTATGAGGGATTGTGTTTTCTGCAGAGTACACACAACATCTCATCAGGCGTGGTAATGAGCCAGCTATGGCATGCTGGGTCAAAGCCACATCCTTCCTGTGCTGCAGTGTTATTTTGCCACCTATCTTAGATTTAGTCTTTGTCTTCAGACCAAAATGCTTATTAGTTTACTTATGTTAGTTATTTTTATCCTTCATAGTTTTAGTTTAGTTCTAGTCGAACACTACAGAAGCCGGGGAACGGCCATGGATTCTTTTATTTATTTTTTTATGCACTGTTATCTCGTGATAACGACTTATTAATTTGTTATCTCGATGTAACAAAGTGTGTTTTTCCATAAAAAAAAAACATCTGAGAAAATCAATAAAAAAATAAATAAATCCATGGCCGTTCTCGGCTTCCGTAGAAGACAACTCAAAGCGTTTTAGTCCAATTTAACTAGATGAAAAGTAATTACGATTGAGTCAACTTTTATTCATTACTTTTAGTCAAAATGTTTTCTCTCTGAATTTTGTCTATTTTCTTTAACAAAAGTCCTATTCGCACAGGATTAGTATCATCTGGGGACCTCGTGTGATTTAGAAATCGACCCCCCACATCTGAGTTACATGTGGCATATTTGCACGGGATAAGCAAAGCCTGCTTTTACTTTAATTTACTGACATGTAACCTGAGAGTTGGGTACCTGGAGGTGCGGGGAGGACGGCCCCGGAGGACAGCCAGGGTGAGGCCGCTGCACCGCACCTGGGTCTGGGTTCTGTGTCTTTTTGGGCCAGGCAAGATAGAGGTTACCAGAGGCGCATACCTTATCCCCGCCACGGCGGCACCCACACAGCATCACCGTCTGCCCTCGGATGAAGCCGCAGGGAGCGCGTCAATTAGGTGACGGGGGTCTCCGGTTGGGCAGTGACCCAGACTACGTTGGCCATGAAAGGCTGCTTCCCGCCATCCCATATTCGTCTTTGCGACAGGAAAAAAAAAAAACACACAGGAAACAAAAACCTTGAAAAATTATATCACAGACATGTCGATTCACCCAGGACTAATATTATCACAGGACTTTCATATGGTAGGTTATTTGCGGCGGGATTTTTACTTGACAAATTACAGACATGGCCGATTCGCAAAGGATTAAGATCACAGACGACCTCCGTAATTATGACAAATGACTAGAGGTCAGCAGGTAATACTAAATAATAAAATAATAAAACTGTCAAATGTCCTATAAACATTTCCGTTTATCTAATCCTGTCAAACAATAAACTATCCTGCTGTTATTACACACATGTTGGGAGATGGACAGACAATGGAGAGTGTTGTCAAAACTCTCCATTAAAACTAGAACAAGTAGCAATCTATCTATCAGGCAAGATGACAGCTGCCGTATGGGGTGACCCGCCCACCTGTTAAAAGGCGAAGAAGACACACAGAGCCACTACACTATATAAGATTTACACAACTGTCTAATGCAGGCACACATGTCCCTATGTCAGACAGGTTGTCAATAACATACTATGTTAAGAACATGTGTAAGGTTGATGTACAAGTAAGCACAGTAGCAGATACACATGCTGCATGGAAATATTGTGAGTGATATTACTACACACAAATGGGATAGATAGCAAAGCTGGCCTGTAGAGGCGGTTTGATTAGGATTATTGAGTTGATTATGAATATGATTTGGGAGTGACGACTGATTGGAGCATGTCGGTCTGACTCTGTTCTAACCTGGTTATGTTGGTGTTGACTGTCTGGAGACAAAATCGTACAGTTGATGATGTTGAAGGATTCTAATTGTTTGTCTGCTGATCCAGTCAGTGCCCATTGTTATTACTAAGAGTATTTTAAACATGTTTGCTATTTATGACCGGAATTATGACACGTGCAAGCGGGGACAAAAAAATGACAAAAACAAAACTGGCCAAACACGGTGAGCAGCCTAGGGCAATGTACCATGTATGAGAGCGGCAGCAAATTATTATTTTTCCAGAGGTGTGTTACGACCTATAGGGGAAACCCTCACACAACATGAAATTGAGACTCCCCTCCCCAGCTTCCAAGAACAAACAACGATTACAGTCCATAAAGTATAATTTCTCACAGTTATCAAGGGACATACAGTATATGGAAGACAATAATCAGCGCAAAACAATGAAGACTGAGTGGGTTTCACCAAACACATGTAAAGCCAGTACACACACACACACACACACACACATACACACACACACACACACACACACACACACACACACACACACACACACACACACACACACACACACACACACACCGACACTCACACACCAACACACACACACACACACACACACAGACACACACACACAGGCCCACACATGCTTGGATCAGTACATTTGAAATTATTCAAACAGGGGGAAAACTGATGCAAAAAACTATATTGCACATTCATGCAGCTACATACAGGCTCCCTCACCACATGTGTAGATGTTGTAGTGTCATTTGACATTGCATCTCTTTAGCTTCAGTGTGTCCTATTAACAAAAGTGCCTAAAGCATTTGATAGTTGAGATATTTTAGTCGGGACCAAACTGATAAACCAACAGACCGACAGACCGACATCGTCATACCTAGAGCCATGCTACTAGCTTTGCTAAAAATGTTCTTGTTACTGTACCATCGACATGACTACAAAACATCAAAATGGCAAAAATGGAAATGCTAAAACACTGATGACTTGTTTTGAAACGTGCCCTACATTATTAAAAAGCTCCTAATGAACCTTTCAATTAAACCTACCTTATTTGCCGCTTGTGTATTTTTTCCTGCTTTTATGAACATTTGCAAAAAGAGTGATAACGATAATGGCGCCAGCTCTCAAATCATCTGCCAGGGGAAGGCAATGCCAAATCAGAGAAATGTCCTTGGGTGTACCGAATCAGGGAATTAGCTGTTTGATAATTGATTCGGTGTTAATGGTTAGGCTTGCTTCAGTCTTTTGTGTCCATTGTCAGTGCTGGCATGTTTGATTCATGTGCTGCTGTTGTCCTATACAAACGTGTAAATGAGATCACTGTGAAAGGCTGTGATTGATCAGTCCATGTACTGTACCTTATGCTGTACTGGAGTGGTACTTAGTTTGTTGTGTGTGCCTGAGTGTGTATATGACTATGTATATGTTTGTGCATGTCTCTATGTGTCACCCTGCAATCTCCAATTTTGGCTCATTGGTATAAAGTGGTCTGAAATGAACAAAGTCCATTAACACCTTTCTCTCTAAAGGTGATCCTGTGCTGACTCAGGTTCTGAGAAGGGGGAAGTGATTCTTGAAGGACAGTCAACCGATGATGAAGTCCCCCTTTGCAACCCCCAACCCGTGGAGTGAGTGATTGTGGGATTGGCACTTCAACCCCCAACCCTGCCCCCTCACAAAGTGAAACCAAACAGCGTATGGGGAATAAAATGCTGATCTAAGAAATTAGGAGAAAACCACTTGGAGGTCAAGGAGAAGAGAAACGCACAGAGAGCGCTAGAATGATTTAACTCAACTATAGGGCTTTTGTGAGAGAAAGAGGGCCAAAGGAACGTGTGAGATGAAAAAATAAGGTGGAGAGAGGGGAAAAATGAGTCATAGGGAGCAAAAAGAAGACAAAAATAGCCAGGAAGATGGATGAGTGTGTGAACAAGATAACACAGAGAGTAGAGGAGATAGAGAGTGACGTGTACGAGCAAGAAATACTCTGATATTATCCCACACTCTTTATGACAGTTTTCGAGTGATAAGAGGTGATAGCTGGGGTGTTAAAGGTGTTGGCTTGAAAGAGAGATTGAGAAGGAATCAGTGAGAAAAAGAGAGAGGTGTGTAAAGAGAGAGAGACTCAGATTAAATGGAGAGGGGATGGTGACATCACTTAGGAGATGAAACCAGCCAAAGAATGGTGTGCCCTTCAGGCTAGGGAACATATTGTGTCACACACACTCACACACACACACACACACACACACACACACACACACACACACACACACACACACACACACACACACACACACACACAAACTCAGTTGGACTAGTATTATTACACAATCAGCATATTTTACTTTTTATTTAAACCACATTTTTAACCTTGCCTTGCCTGGCACACCCATGGGATCAGAAAGAATGCCATCCATTTGTACCTATGGGATCCTGGTAATGTTCCTCAAATAAATTGTGATTTTTAAAATAACACTTTTTGTTCAGGGGAAGCCAGTACAAAAGTTTACCCGAATAATCTCTATCACATCATGTTGCTCGATTTGTGTAGATACATTTGTAACAAATGACAAAATTATAAAAACACTTGGGTTGGAGTGAACTCTGGATATGGAATTCATCAGCACATTAATCACTTTTAGAGGTGGTTCCTCGCCTTAATGTCAATTGTGGCATGAATAAACACATGCTAAACCTCTTGGGCTTTTACAGACCTAATCGATTCCCAACGGCAACAACTGGAGACTTCTGATTTACTCAGTAAAGGTAATCTATCACCGTGAACATGATGCTAGCAATTGGATTTTGCAAAGTGGCATAAGAACATTAACATCGGGGCTGTAAACTTGAAAAGGAAGTGGTGTATTTCTTTACGCTTCTTCTGCCAGCATATATGAATGTTAATATTGATGGCGAAGACATTTTTCCTGGAAATTATCTTAGGTTTATCGTATATTTGAGGAAACATTCCCAACAGGATGATCCCTTTGAGTAGAATGGGTACTTCTTACTTTAGGAGAAATAAAAAAAATATTGCATTCCCCTACATGCTTCAGAAGGATAAGCACTTTGTCATGCTATAGAGATCTCCTCCCTGGCATGAAATGATTTTTGTGCGGTGACTACTGTACGTTTTGCTGCGTAAGTATTCTAAGCCTAACCCTAACCCGAGCAGTTTCCAAAAATGCATTGAATACATCCTTCTGTGGTTCTGGACTTGTAGTTTTAATATTTTAAAGGGGAATAGTAAAGGTCTTCAGTCAGTCTTATCAGGTTTTTAATGTAAACTGAGCAGAAAATACATAAGCGTTCATAGCACAAACTAGCACTGGTGCTATGTGTGATGAAAGCATCCTGAGCCAGCAACATCACCTCCTTCAGCTTTTTTCTTCTATCTCCTTCTCAAGTTCTGCATTTTTCTTCTTTTTTTCTTGTCTGTTCAGTTAGTAGCTCTTGTAGACTAAACTTTGACATTTTCCCCAGGCCTGAGGACTCTGATCAGAATATTCATAGGCTATTGATTATTTCAGCTCAGGAAATGGAGACTGCCCCTCCACACTTCTTCGGGTTTTACACACCCCTTCCTCAATCTTCTATTAGTGTGTCTGTGAAGGGAGAGAGAGCTTAAAGGTTAATTGATAGAAAAAGCAGTTGCTGAGAAACAAGTGGATGAAGCTGGTCACAGAAGTTTATTAGTGGCCCCAGCTGTCTACCAAACTGTGTGTCTCGTATTTCTTCCTTCGTCGGGCCCAGTGACCTGGAGGCCACCAACGGTATGGGGCTAAAACGTGTGTGTGTGTGTGTGCGTGTGTGTGTGTGTGTGTGTGTGTGTGTGTGTGTGTGTGTGTGTGTGTGTGTGTGTGTGTTCATTTTAGATTATAGGTTCAGTGTCTTGACATGAATTCCATTAGTTCACTCTTAGTTAGGAAACTTAATTGATATTATTACATTTTTAGTTTTAGCCAACAATCGGTAACTTTTCCACTTAGCCTCACTAAACCAGACGCAAACAATTAACTGAAATCACCTATGGGATGTCTTTCATTGACAACCTGCAAACATGGCAGGTCATTAAAAAGCCCCATTGCAATTTTACCTTTTTTATTTATACTGTAGCTAGCTTATAAGCTGCCTATAGCATGCCACACATCTATTATGGGCTTTTCGAGTTAAATTTTTTTAGCCCTGGGCAATAACTGGATCTGCTAAACTTGTTACAGTAATTGACCTTTTGTTGAATTTACCAAAAATTGCACTTCTGTATAATTGGAAAATACATATCCTTAACTATATTAATTTTCACTCTCCAGCATCTATGCCAATAGAAGGTCAGGTGATAATATTTGTGTGAACATGAGTGAAAAAGGTTGGTTAACATGAAAAAAGGTTCATCCCAGATCCCACCCACCTACTTGGAAACCAACTAGCAGGAGGCGTTAGTGGAATGACAAGGACGTGATCCCTTGCTGACCGCCAAGCACAGCCAATAGTGTACATTGGATCTTAGAGCGCTTCCACACATATAGTTCGGTGGACTCGGTGCGATTCGGGGGTTGAATGCAACATTGTTGCATTTTTTATTTGGTTCGGTTTGCTTTCACACTGCACTTTGTCAAACGCACCAAACACTGTAAACACACGTCACACGATCAAAACGGTCGCTTGTTTATTGGATAAAATATCCAAAAGACAAGACAATTCTGGCCTCAGAAATAATGGAGCAACCCCAAATTTACGTCTTGGGTTTTCTAATTTAGCTTTAGTGTTTCTAATATAGACAGAGAGATGATGATGATGTCACACAGGCGACCAGCGATGTGTGCTCAGAACGGGTTCCGCCATCCATTCCGACATACTCCCACTCCGAGACTGACGTCTAATTGTCGGAGTGGCGGGACTTCCATTGTTTTCAAACGTCCCACCACTCCGACAATTTTTGTTTCCATTAGGGTCGGGTTAGGGTCGGAATAGCGGCATGTCTGAATAGAAGCATGTCGGAATGGCGGCATGTAACCGTTCAGAACAGCTAGTTAAAGTTATCATCCCTTAAATCATATGTAAGTCTGTAAATTGTGTGCAAGGTGGAATTGCAAGGTAGAAAATGCACTGTTTTTAGTTCACTTCCTGTATTCCTGTAAGTGAACCAAACTCTAGTTCACTTGGAAGCGAACTGAGACCCCCGTTTTCAAGTGGACCAGAGTTTGTTTGTTTGATCCGCACCACAGTTCAGATGAGCCTTCACACCACCCCAAACGAACCGGACTATCCGACACAACCGTCCAGGGTTCATTTTAAACGGACAAAATAAGGTAGGTAAGCAACAATACATTATCAGTAGCCGCAGGTTCTAGATCTCTAAATCACCGCCCACATCTCTGACGTTGGATACACTTGGTTAGGGCAAAATAAAACAAAACAACCGAACCTTGTACCAAAAAAATCAGCTAACACAAACACAATGTCAGAGTGGATCAATGACTTTAAATGAAATGGCAATTCAGTGAACTGCCACCGGCCGCAGACGTGTCTCGGGCGAGATAGAGCGTAAGTGGCAGTGCTGTGAATGGAAGAATTAAATAAAACTTGTTTTCATACGATTACATTCTATGCAAAATCTATGTTGTTGATGACTGTGCTCCTACATTTCCAACCAATGACATCATTGGACCGGCCCGGTTGGTCGTGTGTAATTCACATTTAAATCAACCCGCGTCCGACCCATCTCTTGACCTGTGTCGGGAAGCCGAGTCGATCAACACGGGTTAACCTTTTCAAACGCTGGTTGAGCCCTTGGCGTGAAAGGGGTACTAGTTCGCTTATGTTTGGACTATCCAAGGTAACATTACTTCCATCAGTATTATTGGCTTTTTGGGCCTAGTTAGTCCGTAGATGGTCTTGAAAAGTGACCAGCAAAAGGTGTTTCTTGATTTATTTTCTGTTGCTTAAACTGTCACCACTGGCTTCAGTTTTGTGAGTCATTCATTAAATTCACAAGCATGAGAACAGAGCAAGAAACAAGAATACATGTAGATTGCTTACCCACTGACTGGTGCTGACTTTTACTTTAAGCTTTTCAGTCACAGGGACATATTCACATTACAACATACACAAATGTACATTCTCACATACACACTGCACTAGAAGAGACAGCTGGATTTCTGAACAGCTCTGTGATTACAGTTGACACACCTCTTTAAAATGTCAGAGAGCAATGTAGCATATGACAGGACTGGCAAGAAGGACGGACTCACTATACACTCTGGGACCTTTGCAGAACTTCTCTCCTCATTACATCCATCCCTTAATACTCCAGGCTTTTGTCAATAATACTATAGTTGTCAAAAAATAATGTATTGCGGTTGAGATTTGAAGCCAATAAGAGGAGATGTGTTTCAGATTGTCTCCAATGGGACATGTAGTATATTTACAGTTTATGTGACTGTCTGAGGCATTTTTATCCCACGCTGCGTTTGTGTTCCATCCAGTCAAGATATAAGGCCAATCAAGGGGTGGGGGACCGATCCAAATTCTTTTTCAGAGATATACATAAACGCACAGAGATAAAGAATTAAAACAAATCATATGATGAAATGGACACGCCGTTAGTCTTGTTGGGGTTTTGGTTGGTAGACATGCATTAGACTGCATCATACTGAAAGATAACTTTCTAACTTTTGTTGTTTTGCCCACACCCCACGAAGACCGAAAGATAAATGCACGCACGCACACACACACGCACGCATGCAGACACACACACACACACACACACACATACAAAAGGAAGACCTTGAGGTTAACCATGATAAACACAGAAAATAAAACACTAAAATGACTAATCAGGCTAGAATTTCAAACGTACCATGGCATTGCCAGTGTCCTCTTCCCTCTTCTTCGCCCTATCATCACTCACCTCTCTCTCTCTCAGCCCTTCTGCCCTTGCCCTTTTCTCTACCAGCAGCTGGAATATACTCTATTACTTGAATTTGTTGGTGAGTTTCCCAAATATTTTGGAGCTGTAGGACCAACTTTTTCCCCATTTGAGCACACCATAAAATGATTATGAATCTAAGTGTTTTTTTTCTTCTCGGCTCTAAAAAGTTTTACCCATTATTACCCAGAAAGCAGTTTGTGCAGAGCCTCTAGCTCTTCTTCAAGCTACTGTCTCTGGGAGTGGGAGTGAATCAGTGCATGAGGGATGGTGTTCTTGACACAGCTGTGTGCGTGGTTGTATGGTCGATTTATGAATATTAATTGAGGTTTGACACTATTATTGCCTGAAATGCATGCTGAAAGATGGCATCTTGCCCGAATCATCTACACAGCAATAAAAACTTAAATTGGAGTGCTGCACCGTATTCTTTATCTATGATTTATGCATTTTGCCACGACTGAAAATAGAATCTGAGAATCTGAGGACAAAATAAACCACCTGAATGAAAACACATCCTCAGGCATCTACTGTCATAATGCGATATCAATGTCAACCCAATGTTGGCAGTTTTCTTAAGTTGTTTTTGCTTGATTCAAAGATTTACATGCTCCTTATACTTAAACATGTTAAGTGATCTTTTGGCCACTTGTAACATAAGCTGTGCAAAATTGGCTTTATATCATCCTTTGATAACGGTGACATGACGAAGGTGTTGTGGTTAAACCATACACTGTATATAAAGATAGACGACACATCTTCACTTCCTCCCAATGTACAAAAGTGAAGCCAAAATACCCTGGGTACGGGCACTGCCATCTTGTAGTTTTGGAGCCAGAGTCTGCACAGTAGTCTTTAGCAACATTTTTCAGCGTGCTTGGTCAGGACTCTTGGCATCACTTTTTGACGCTCTGGGGTCTGAAAAATGTACGTTACGCTGATTTTTCGGTCTTTACTTGCAACCGTTGTTGCTCTTATCAAGCTACTGCTCTGCCCTGTGCGTCCCATACAGACGCTAAAGGGTGATTTTTGCGTCTGTATCTGACACTGAGAGCCACTGACGGGCGTCAGTATTTGACGAGTTGGAGCCATGGTATCGAATTCCGGCCCATATCCGCCCGACTAATCGCGAGTCAATCACAGCTGTCAATCATTTTAGAAGTTTCACCCTGTTTCTATCAGCATCAAATAAGTAATAGAAACTAAACTTATCAGAAAAAACACAAACATTGTTAATTGTTAATATCAAGATTAGATTAGAGCAGCCTTAGTCTATATCGACGACGTTTCATTTCAGGTGCCACCGGGAATTCCGCCGGATGTCCCTCATTTTGGCCAGATGTAACACCTTCCACTTTCTTTGTGTTGGCATTTTAAATTCAGGTTGATTAATGGGGACTATGGTTAACTGCTCCTCGGATCTGTGCAGGTTAAATCCAGACAGCTAGCTAGACTAGATCTGTCCAATCTGAGTTTTGTCTTGCACGACTAAAACAACTTTTGAACATACATGTTCCACCAAAACAAGTTCCTTTCTGAGGCTATTTTGCAGAGGCACCGTTGCTGTGTGCAGCCTTAACGCGGGGATAAAGGGTCTAGAAACTAAATATGTGTTGTCAGTCTGAATATAAGACTGTTCCAAAGACTGAAATATTGCATTTTTGATGATACAGGCTTGTCCAGGGTTGTCAGTGATATCTTTTTACAATCTGGTTCCTTAGCTGTCATCCAGCAGTTAAGGAGTCGGGCCTGATAATGTCTTTTAGGTAGACACCTTCATTTCTAACAGACATATAAAGTCTATCTGAGGCAGCCTAACATGCATTAAATGTGAATAGAAAACATTGGAGAACAGAAAATGCAAAGGACTCAAATTACACCCCTCATCGCTTCGCTACCTACCAGTCCTTAGCACAGTCACCGCTCTCCCAGACACCAAAATGCCTTTGAAACCGTCATTTAATCCCACCTAATGAATTACAATCCGTTTTTCTCTTTGCTGGGTCAGTAGGGCTTAACAGTAATTGAATGGGTAGTACTACTCTGCATATTTTTTCCTATGGAAAGAAAGGGAGGAGGAGGTACAAAGAAAGATGTGTGAGTTGAATGTGAGCTTACTAAGAGAAAACTGGCCTTGAGTCCACAAAACGATCTTAAGAGGAGGGGCGGGGGGCTGCTCAATTCCTGCCTGTACCACCCCTTTGCTGACCTTTCTGAAATGGACTTTAATGCATAAAGTGGAATAAAGCAGAATTAATCATGTGCAGGGACTAGGTCATGGACAGGGGTGTAACACAGATGGCTGAGTGGCACTATTGAAGTGTGTGTGTGTGTGTGTGTGTGTGTGTGTGTGTGTGTGTGTGTGTGTGTGTGTGTGTGTGTGTGTGTGTGTGGGCCTGCATGCGTGTGAATGTGGGGGTGAACACAATCAGCCCCCAAACGTATACACATTGGCACGTACACACCCATAGACATAGTTTGCATTTTTTGTCAAACAAAAGTGCAGACAGGGTGAATACACACACGGACATCTCTCCCCTTTAATCACCCTGTTGAGTTAGAAGAGTTTCAAAGGTTACTACTCTAGCTGTAGTAAAGACCCCTGGGGGGGGGGGTCCCGGACCCCAATTTGGGAACCATTGGTCTAACTAGCTTTAACCTCCAATGCAAGAAGTATGCTGTGTTTTTTCCTGTGACATGAAGCTTCAGCCTTGGTCCTTTTACATAATATCATGTGAATTAATATCTGGTGATGAATGATTTAATGAAGGAAAAACTGTAGAATATTAGCCCTACCAGTTGGGTAGAAAAGTTGTCTTCTTCAGTCTTATAGAGTAGTAAATATTTTTGGGAGCATTACCCCTATTTTCCTCCACGCACATGTGCGCTGCATTCCAGAGAGCAATCACGGCCATTTAAGTCAATGCTTGATATTTCACCAGCCGCTATGCGTCCCAGAAGTGTGCAAGAAGTGGCACTCCGCTCCGCTAAAGATACATGCCAAGTCTATTTTCACGCGAGCCGCGGCAGGCATTCGAACAACTTAGAAGGAAATGGAACAGCGAGAGCACCCTTTAGAAAAACCTCCTTCAGCCATATCTATTAAAGGTAGTGCATTATGGAATGAGTTTCATTCGTTTGTGAGTCAAACTTTAGTTTAAAAGCATATTTAGGACCAAACCGCCACTTTTAAGATTCACCGTATTCTCGTTTTTGGGTCAAATGGTCTTTTGAATGGGAGAGCTAGGGGCACTCTCATGCTAGCCTCAAAATAGCTATTTTCGAAATATAAGAAGGCTCGACACAACATGAAACTTTGCTTGAAGTATCACCAGAGGCTCTACACCTTAACGCAAGCATTGACAACATTCTTTGTGTACACAGATTTACTAAACCAGATTTACTTACCGGAGCTCCGTTGTCTCTAGCCGCAGCCATTTTATCAGATTTCCGAATGTGGATGAACGGACTCCGTAGGAGGAAATATCGTTCTTATATGAGGCTCCTTTTTCAACTACAAGGTCAATATTGTTTTTTACGAATGATAAAACAAAAAATCATCCGCGGATTTATATGGAACTAAGCTTTAGGAGCTTTCCATCTTTACTCTCCTCCCTGTTATGTTGCATTCGGAAATCGACTAGTTTTGACTGATAAAATGGCTGCGGCTAGAGACAACGGAGCTCCGGAGCGAGTTCCTCAAAAACTTTCTTTTTAGTAAATCTGTGTACACAAAGAATGTTGTCAATGCTTGTGTTCATGAGTAGAGCTCCTGGTGATGCTTAAAGCAAAGTTTCATGTTGTGTCGAGCCTTCTTAGTATTTCGAAAATAGCTATTTTGAGGCTAGCACGAGAGTGCCCCTAGCTCTCCCATTCAAAAGGTCATTTGACCCAAAAACGAGAATACGGTGAATCTTAAAAGTGGCGATTCCATCCTAAATATGCTTTTAATCTAAAGTTTGACTCACATACATTCACAAAAAGACCCTAGAATGCATTTTGGCGAGAGTTACGCTTTAATAAATATGCAATTGTTCTTTCAAGTAATTGTAGAGACAATAAGTCTGTGAGCCGGGCAGGCAAGACGCTCTGCTTCTGAGACGCTCCTGGCGTGTGGCGGAGGACGGAACAAAACTGCGGCGCAGCCGGAATGCAGCTCAGGCGCGCCTAGTGGAAAATAGGGGTTAGTCCAGTATGCGGCTACTCTCCATATCATTACTATTCCTTCCTTTATGTAATATGTGATGGCTAATTAAACTTACAAATATGAATCCAGTCACCTATTTATATATATAATAGACATCAAGGAAGAACCCAAGGCACACGTCTTTAAGAAAAATTATTTAAAATGAATTTAATACATCTGGCACATTCTCAATAGAATACGATTAAAAAATGAGTGCCTTGGGTTCTTCCTTGATGTCTTTTGGATTTGTTCATGCCCTCTACCAAAGAGCACCGTCTTTAGTTCACTAACACTAGCTTCAAGAAGCTCTCCAATCTCTTCTGTATTTGGATATATTTAAAATGATAACAATAGTTAGGCCTTGATTACACTTTTGGCCACTGGATATTTGAAAAGCACGTGTCGGATGTTTCAAGTGTATTTCTGGCTTTACGGTCTTGGCAAGGTCCACTTTCCAGACAAATACGTAATCAAGTCTGGGCTTAACCTGGTTTTCAAGGCACAATTTTACACTTGGAAATGTCAAAAAAAAAATGTGTGCGGTGATATCCACAAACCAGAACTTTACATAATACACTTAAATATGGATTTTAAATGCCCTTCAACGGTGTAACACACAAACCAATTATATCAAAAGCTGACATTCAGGTGAGTGTGTTTTCCCTGCTTCCATGTGTATGAGTCAGTGCTGTTAACATTTCAGTATTCAGGTGAACAGCTGAAGCAGTTGAAAGTGAGGAGGGCTGCAGGTCTATCTCTCCTCTGATCCACTGAAGCCTCAGGGTTAGAGACATGAGTAGAGGGCTCAGCGTTGTAGCTTTGAGACCCGGTTAGTCTCTGTGGGCGAGAAAGCTGGACTCAACCCAACCAGAGCCGAGCAGGGAGGGCTGTAACACCTCAAATACCGTGTAAGGGTTATATGATCCTCTCAACACAAAAGAGCCACTCTGGTGTGAATGTGAGAGGCTGAGAAAAGGAAAGGCGAGTCGGTGAGCACGAGGGGAACAAGAGCACGAGATAGGGGGAGAGAACACATACAGTTATGAGGAGAACAAGACGGGAGAGAGAGAGGGAGAACCATGTCATAAAGAATAAATCACTGAGCTAAATGAACAAGGGAATGAATGAAAAATGGGAAGGTGGGAGTTAAGAGAAAGTCAGTCAGATAAAATGAAAAAAGGAAATAGGGGAGAGGAGGGAGGAGCGGGAGAACCAAGGGGGGGAGAAACAGGGAGAGGGAGAGACAGAGAAGTGTGTGTTCAGCGTTGTAAGAAATGGCAGCATAGCAACCTTACTGCGGTGCTTTTCTGCGCTGTATGTGTGTGTGTGTGTGTGTGTGTGTATGTGTGTGTGTGTGTGTGTGTGTGTGTGTGTGTGTGTGTGTGTGTGTGTGTGTGTGTGTGTATACACTTGTTAGTGTGTATATTCTTGTATGTCTATTTATTTTGTGCATTTGTGCACACCAGTACATTTTTGTTTGTATGTGGATGAAGTTGTTATGCGTGTACCATATATGGGGGTGTATGCATGCACGCAAGTGTACACGTAGTCATACAAAACAGAGGTCAGGCAGGCAGCAAGAGGCATGTGAGCACATGTGTGTGTGGTGTCTGTGCGTGCGTGTTTGACGCTATAAACTAGCTGTAGTGAGTGTGCAGTCGGACGGGAGGCCAGAGCAGCGATCCTCCTCCTCATTCGCCGCCTGCCACCGCAGATCAGCGCCTCCCTCGCCATCAGATGTGACAGCCACAACCGTCAGGAGTCCACGCTAAAATAGCCACCATACGGCTGTTATAAGCCCCGGTGACAGAGCTCTGCTTACAGCGGCTGACAGCATCACATTTCAGCACCAGCTGAAGACACAGAGGGGAAGGATGAGAGAGCATGGAAGGACGGATGAAAGAGAGTGGGAGAGCAACAAAAGGAAAAGGGAAAGAAATAAGAGAAAGTGAGGGAGACGTGTTGTAATTTCCAACATGATCGTAAGACACCTGGCATGACTGTCTGCAGGTCATTGCTATATATGAACTTAAAAACATGACTGCAGCATGCCTAATGTGTATATTTTGTAATATACTGTATAGTAAGGTGTGAAGAATGTTAAGCTTGTCTGTGTATGCCTACCATACACTAGTGGACTCTGAACCGACTTTGAAAATACTAAAGTCTGACACCATCTCACATCTAACGTTAGAGACTGTCATAGTATGTAAAGACTGAGGATCTTGCAGGGTCACAATTTGCAAGACTACATCTAGATTTGTTTTTTAAACTGTAACTTATGGGAACGTTTGCAGATTTACTGTACTGCCGTACATGCAGATGAATGGTGACAGTACCCGGAGGGCCACGTTCATCCGCCGGTAAAACTCCCGTTGGATGATGCGCTTCAGAAGGGTTAAAAGTTGGCAACTTTCCCTCTTTAGCGTTTAGCTAAACTGTCACTGCGCAATGTGAGTCGAGTGGCGATTTGAGTTGATTTAAACGGTTTACGGCATAACGTGTCATACCTGATGTTAGCCAATTCAGACCGGCTCTGGTCGAGTGCAGACGTGAGTTGCACATGCTCAGATTTAAACGGTTAGCATAACGTGTCTTACTGAAATTTGTGAAATCCACAAAATAACAAACTTTTCTCTCTACAAATAATAACAGAAGATAGAAATAATTTCAAAAAGTTTTAGCTATCTATGATTGTATGATTGCTAAAGTTAGCTCAAAACGCCATTCAAGCATGGATGTATTAAGAGAACAAATTCAAACAGTTCTTTCCAAACAACAGTGTATTATTTTACAGTGCACACAGACCAGCTGCCTCCAGCCCCTCCCCCTCGTGAAGTTGCGTGCCGCATGCATGACAGCGTCAACGTTGCACTTGCTCAGAGAGGCTATTGCTACGTTAGTAGTAGCATGCTGCTGGTGGTCTTGCAATGGGTTTAACTGTACTAATAAAACCGTAGAAACAACGCAGCCATGCTGCTATGAAAGCTCCCCAAGTGTAATTTATCAGAGTCTGGTTGTTACCCCTCTTTGCGGCAGTCTCCTCCGCTCAATATCTTTATAACAGAGCTAGCTAGCTAACCGGAGCTGACTGGAACTAACCGCTAATCAGAGCTAATCATTGCTAACCGAGCCTTCAGTTCTCCGTGCCTGTATCCATTAACTGTATTTATGGACCTGAGCCCGAATAAAACCTTAATTTTATTAAATTGGCTGTAAAAGTTTTAAACTACAACTCAGAGTTGTTTGAATGACAGAAATCTGCTCAGATGAGATCTAAACAGGCCCGGATTGGCTAATCGGGAGCACCGGGAAAATTCCCGGTGGGCCGGTCTGTTTTTTTGGCCGCGAGGGCCGTTGTTGTCATGGCACTGGGTTGAAATATGGATGCTGTCCCTATGGCTGCCTGCACTCACAACAGCCCCACTCTTTTTATTCATTATTTTATCGCAGTCTCACTCTTTTTTATTTAATATTTTCTCGCAGAGTGCAGCCTGCAGGTTAATGATGACGTGATTATCTTTTGACTGCCAGACAGAGCCAGGTGTGAAGAGACTAATGCTCTCACTGTGAAAGACACAGGTAAGCTGCTGATGTACCATAATGTGTGAGTAAGCAAATGTTATCACTGAAAAAAATGCTTTTCTTACTTAGTATCTTACTTGTTTCCAGTTCAAATATCTAAATATTCTTAATTCAAGATACATTTAGTAGACAAGTGAAATGGCATAAGAAATGATGTCTTGTTTTCTGAAAAAAAACCTAAAAATTGTGAAAAAGTGATTTTGTTTTTTTGTTGTTGCTTAAAACAAGCTAAATCTAAAACAATTATTTTTGACAGATAATGTAGCTTGTTTTAAGCAAAAAACACTTAATTCTGAGGTGTTTTTTCATACTTGTTTAGTAAATGCATCTTGATGTAAGATTTTTTTTTAGATATTTGGACTGGAAACAAGACAAAAATACTAAGTAAGAAAAGCTTCTTTTTTTTTGCAGTGATCACATTAGTTACAATATAACAACTTTCTATGCCCAAGTGTTACTAGTGACCCATTATGTTTTTAATCAAACAATAATGAATATACAAAGCCCACGATTGAAAGAGAATAGGATAAAAGTAATATGAATTAAGCCTTTAGTCGTGAACTAAAGTGGGCCGGTCTAAGGCATGAAACTCCAGGGCTGAAAATGAGTCCCAATCCGGCCCTGGATCTAAATGAGTCCAACAGGACATGTATAGTACAGAACAGCATGTTTAGGATCCCCAAATCACGGATTAATACACTAACAACGAACAATGATCTAACCAACAAAATGAACAAGAATTAACTTTAGATAGCCCTAGTCTTATACGATTTAACAGGAGGGAACAGTGTTGAGATTAATAATAACATGTAACTTCCTGTTTGGATCATAGTATAGTATTACAGGTATTTTGTCTGCTGAACTGTTAACATTTGGCAAAAAAAAACTGATTTAATTGACAGAACAAGAACATCATGGCTACACTTTTTTTGTCATTTGTTTAAAATTGAATGAGCAATTTGTTGTATTTCAGCAAAATACTGAAAGCAGCAGAAATGCAGAACTGAGTCGGCTACATTTTAATCATTTTTTTATCACAAGTTATATCATTATCGCAATATTCAACGTTAGGGCATATCGCATATTTTCCTCATATCGTACGTACAGCCTTAAAAACTACCCTGAAATTGTGTCAGATGCCGCAGTGTCGCAATATTTTCATCTGTATCTGTAGCATCTTTTAGTCTGTTTAATATGTAAATAGTTATTTCTTTCTAAATGATCTGATATTGTTATGTAGTCATTGTTTTCACCTTCGTTTGACTAGTTTATAACTGAACCCATTATTACTAAACAGCCATTATGCACCGCGCCGTCACATCCTGCGCCACACACCACTGCAAGTAAATTCTCAGCCTGTGGGAAACACTGTTGGTTGTTCACATGATTTAACTTCACTACCAAGGCTTAAAACTTAGCATAATATCAAACACGTTTGATTTTGTCGGAACGTCAAAACGGGAAAAAGACTTAGACTGAGTTTTATGACCACCTTGCAACAAACGATTGAGATGACGGGAGCGCACTCCAACTCTAGAAGACTAATGATTTAATTCAGCTATTGGAAATTACTCTGCGACAGTGGAATCGCTTGAAAAGTCGTTTGGTGTAAGGTTGGCATTAGACGGTTAAAGTGGTAATCTATGGCCAGGCCATGTCAGTGATGTTGTATATAGGTGATAGTTTAGTTAATTGAAGTGTATGTCTGCTTGATGCTGCGCTGTTTAACATGGGTGTTGTGCATGTCCAGAGAACAATGTTGAGCAAACAAAAGTGTACGCTATCTTCTACTGAACATAAAATGCTGGCTGAGTTACAACCATAAGCTTGTCTTGTCAACAGCAAATAAGGGCCAATGATTAAACTACCTACAAAGATTATTGCGGAAAGCCTTTTTGGTTGTTCTTTAAAATTTTAAACAGTGGTGTAAAATACACATTTATGTCACTCCTTTCACAGAATTATTGCTGTACACACAAATACACTTGATCTAGTTACAGCAGAAATACACTAGGCTAAGTATATTGGCTGCTTGAATCATAATGTACTGGACCAGACCTGCTGTGAGCTGAATGCCAGGGCATCTAAGGCACAGCAGTAATGTAGTGAAATAGTTTACCACTTTCTAATAAGCCACCCTTTATAAAGTTTGTAATGGCTTTAAAGGTCCAGTGTGTAACGTGTTTAGTTTTTCATTATCAAAATCTGTGTTGCCCGTTCACAAACTTGTTCTTTTTCATGAATATTTACCACCCCCATCAATTCCAAGTATTCCTTTTGGCTGGAAATGTATTTGCATTCGCATGATCTGGGGTAGACGCTCCATATTCATGCGCCATCTTGAAATACGTTAACCGATAAGGGACATACAGGACATACTGCTCCGCCTTTCACATTTTCACTGTCACATGATAAACTCACAGGTGCTGCTATAATGCTGCTAATGGGTATCGTCGCTTCCCGGCCCCGGCAAGTTTGAAGAAGGAAACATGGAGGACCACACGTATTCAAAAGCCACATTTCAGGAACAGGAGTCTTCTTCTTTGCCCAGAAAAAGAAAAAGGACATTGAAAAGAGCAAGAGACCGGCTTTTTGAAGCGTGACGGCTACCGTAGCTGTAACACATACTTTAAACTGCGTGGCGCGAGAGAGTTGATTGCGATATATGATCTCACCTCATACCTCATACAATTTCATGTGACAAATTGATTGAATGACTTATTGATTGATTGATAATACGTTATTAAGGCAGAAAAAATGCCTTTGATATTAATTGGTTTCTATTTGGTAATATTGCAATTATGCATGCTGATATTACATCAAATGCCTGATAAGTTGTTAATTATTAATATATTTAATACAGATCAGTTATATATATATTTCAAAACATATCTGTTAAAGGGATTTTTCACAACCAAAAAGTTGGTCTTATTTATAGGTTATAGCATAACTAAACTAAAGCATAACTAAACAATTAATTAAACATGAATAAAGCCATTTGGGGGAACAGTTAAATAGGAAAGATATTAGGTTATTTCATGTGTCATTCCATCTTTTGGCTTGTGTGCTGAAATCAATGGCACCAAATAACAAAACTAATTATGAGCAGTAGATTATTATGCAGTAAATGTTGCTCAAATGCAAAATAAAAAGTAGGTTGTTCACCCTTTCTGCAGTACCATCTCCGCAGCGTCTGACCTCTGAACTTTAAAGCCTCCTCAGAGCCCTCTTCCAAACGGGAACTTGCATCTCTAGGGGATTTTGTACAGAGCAGGTGCACTCTGTAACTCGTACAGTCTTTATTACTCCCATATATCCAGATCCTTCAAGCCGCCAAATGCTGCTGATTCTAACTTTACCGTCTCAAATGTTCCATGGCTTTCCTTTAAAAAGCTCAGCAGTGTCTCCTGTGCAGACCTGTGCACCTGACACTGAGTTATGCTTCCATGGAAGTCTTTTACCCACCGCAGCATTCACCTTCTTTAATCGTGGTAGATTGACGTCACTTTGCTCGCTTTCACTTTTGTTAATGTAAATCAAAATCAAAGTCAAATTAAATCTGTTGTATCGGATCTTGGTCAAGATATAATATGTTGCATTATTTGCTGTGATGTTGTGTAATTGATTCTACTGTGATAATAGATGGCTGATTGAAGCCAGCTAGCCTCATGTTTGCTGTTGCTTTGTTTTAGCTCAACAGATGCTGCAAACAATATGTATTTACAATAGTTTTTTTTAAACTAAAGGACAAACATCACGTATACCATGTTGCTTTACAACATTCCATGGCTCTTTCCACTTGGCTGACTTTCCATAACTATACTTATAGTCCATACATGACCTAAAATTACTTCTTTGCTGATGTTGGTTTTTAGCTCAAAGTTCTGAAGGTGTGATCCGTCTACCACTACTGTTTACTGCATGTTTGCTGTAGAAAATAAAAACAGCTGATGCTGCGAATGTAAGATACAAATTGTACTTCTGTGAAGTTCCATTCGTTTTGTAAAATTCAGTGATATTCAACAAAGATATGCACTCAAGTCAGTGAACTGAACTGACTTGTCTCAAAAACATTTAACTTCAGAATTGACTTAGTGGACATACAAAGCAGGTGTCCCCAACAGCTTTACCAAAGAGATTACCTACAACAAACGGTTAACACCACAAAGTAATGGCAGCAGACAGGGTGCCCAGAGATGAGGAAAACGTGGCGGCATCTTGGTGCTGCTGCTGGCCAATGTACAATCTCTTCACAATAAACTGCATAACTGTGGTGTTTTGTAAAAGTATTGTAAGTACGAGCCGAGAGACACGAATCACGCCTACTTCCAACTTTATTCTTCTTCATCATCTACGCACATAACATTCACCTGTATCCTCACTGTGCACTCTAGCGCCCCCAGTGTCCACTAACTGTATTAACAGGACACAACAATAACCTTCAATTACGGAATCAGCTCTCAGAGGGAGATGGACTGTTGCATGTTCTGCTTCACCAAGCCCTAGCTGGGCCCGAACAGACATGGTCAGGCTATACAACCGAATGGCTTTTCTGTGCACCATATGGACCATTCCATGGTGACTACTGATGAAATAAAGGGAGATAAAAAAAGAGATAGAGATTTTCCATCCCAAAAAGGCTCTATCCCACGTCAAGAGAGGGCTGCCAATTAATTCAGAGTTTACAAGTAGCCCAACTCAAAAAACACTGACGGTAGCTAGCCTTTTAGTTAAATAGGGATTCCTTTCCAGTTACATTAAACAAATATAAGCTGTTAAAGCCACACAGGAATTCTAGCACATAATTTCAGCATCTACTCAAAAATAGGAATTGGGAACGCACTCCGCTAGAATGCTGTGGGTGGGTGTTATAAAGGCGGCTAACAAAGTAGCTAACATTACTGATTCTTAAATCCAGCTTCTTCTTACCTGGTCCTTGTCCGCGAGCAGCACTTCTTCCTCTTTGTAATCACCACCATCTGCATCCTCGCTCTTGAGGGGTCATCTTTGTGGTGCTGGTTGGGTGGACGTCAAGCACACCTTATTCATCAAAAAACGGACAGGTTTTCTGGTTGTAAGCGCTTTTTGTTGGACTCTTTAGCAGTCCTGTATATCGCTTTTAGATGCAGAGATATTTTTCTTTGGCCAGTCCCTCCAGGATTTCGTGATGGCGCCAATTCACGCAAATTCAACCAATCCCCGTGAATTTGGCGTGACTCGCATTTTTGACCAATCACCGCAACTTTTCCGCAAATTTGATCAATAACTGGAGCTTCCCGCGACTCCCACGTGCACTCTGAGTGCCCCTGACCAAGCGGGAGTGAGAACGGGTCAAATTCATTTCCTTGTTTCTGATATGAAGACGAGACGTGTGTTTGACTCGAACATCTCACATTTACCAACAAAATGTACAGTGAAAGACCGTGCAAAACATTTCAAACCGTCCTGTCAACCTGTATACATTTTGACATCAATGTACGGCGTAACAATTTTTCACTCTAAAGTCGGTGAAGCTGCTGCTGTTTCAATCCTGTTGGCTCTCTGCAGGGGTGTGGGGCTGCTGCTCCGTTCCCCCCGCGACTGTTGCGCGCGCACACACACACACACACACACACACACACACACACACACACACACACACAAGGTGGATGCAGGAAAAACCGGAGATGAGACGACACAATGACCTAAATTGAGGACAGCTACGCTCTTTATAGTAAGTGCAATGATAAGTTAAAGTCCAATAAGTACTTTATCAAACTGTATGAGTGTGTGTCCCAGGCCAGGTTAGGAAATGAACTAACAATGTAAAGATCAACATGAAAAAAGAAAAAAAATGTTTTGTCTTAAATCCACCAGCCTTTTTCATATTATACCAACATTTGCAGCATCCTGAGCCTTTTTGGTAAGGTTACTATGAAAACTCAGCCCAGAGTAGTTAAATTCTCCCCAAAACAAGTTTCCTTTTATTTTAAAGAACTATACAAAAAAAAAAAATCGCAACTTTTTTTGCAACTTTCACTGTCTCCCGCAACTTCATTGCAAAAAACATACAAAAGACATCACACTTTTATCGCAATTTTTTACAAAACCTTCCACGAAATCAGGCATTTTGGGCCGCAACAATCTCAAAAAAGGCAGCGAAATCCTGGAGGGACTGTTTGGCTCTGCAGCCAAGTTCTTGCATAGCCCTCCTGTCTCATATTGTCGGCAATTTTCTTCAAATATTGCTTTATTTCTGCCGTCAAGTCTAGTTTGCACAGTGGTATCTAACCACAGTGTAAAGACAAGTGAAACCAAGGCCTAAGACGCTCTGATCCGATCGGCCCGTTTGTGTCTGAGGTAATTGGTGAAAAAGCTTTTATGTTTCAGGCTTCTTCTGGTTGGAATGAGTTACCTGTAAATATTCGCCAAAGAGGTTATGTTTTTGGCTCGTCTGTCAGCAGGGTTACAGATTGTACAGATACGGTTGTTCTTTCCACATTACGACTTAATGCTTATACACACATGGAGGTTGGAGAACGCCTTCCCAACTTGAGAAATGGGACCATCCGAGGAGCATGTGAACGCACCATTGGCTTTGGCGGGGGTCAGCACTCTCCGAGTACCATGCTGGTTTAAAAAAGACATTGCCTATCTTATCAGTAATGCTTTCACTGTTCCTTTATTTAAAGATCATTTGTCTTTTGATTGTGTCTGTTTAAGGATCTAACTTTTTGCTTTTGTGTCTTTTTTGTCTTGTAGTTTGTTGATTGACTGTGTGCTGGTTGTTTGTTTGGTCATAGTTGTGTCTTGTACTGTTCTGTTTTCAATTTGTTTGTTTGGTACCTTGAAAACGGGATGAAACGGCTCAAGGGGTTTATCCTGACACAATCAAAAATTCATATGGTGAAAATTAAAAAGAGCCTCACCAACAAGTACTACTGGAAATTGATTGCTCCTTTTTAAAGAGCTGTACTCAGACCTGCTCAGTTAACACCCAAGTCACAGTCAGAGTACTGTATCCTCTCCCATTCAAACAGTCCTGTGTAAGGTTATCTATAATGAATGAGATGTGTGGGAGAGACACTGTACATATTAATAAAGCTTTACCTTCCATGCGGAGGGTAAAGAAAAAAGACAGCACAGCCAATGAAACTACGGCCATTCCAACAATCCATGAAGATACCTGAATTTGGCATCATGAATAAATAAACAAAAGCTAAATTAAAACTGATTAGGTATTATATTAGGCATGTCAAGAGCAGCATCGTCTGTGATTTCTGTGTACCTGTTTTTTTATTCATGAAGGTGCTCAACTGTTACAATTTGTAACTTACAAAAGAATTACATGACATAACACTGTAAAAGAAGATTAGGTGAAACGTGTCCAGAAGTCCCAGCAAACAGGATCATTTTTTTTCCCCCTTTTCTTCTCCCCATCTATTCATTCTCTGTGTCTCCACGGTGTGTGTTGCTCACAAGACAGAGTGTACGGAAAAGAGGACTCTGTGTGCCCCTTGGTAGATACAGAGAGTCTATGAATGGGTCAAAGGTTGTTAATGAATGTTGTTTTCCTCCTCGGCTGATACTGTCCTGTTGCTGAGCCCTTGTGTTTAAAGCTGTCAGGTGGCAAGCCAAAACCATTACGGCCTTGGGATAAATATAGAGAATTCACAGTAATCCTAGGTATGTGTGTGTGTGTGTGTGTGTGTGTGTGTGTGTGTGTGTGTGTGTGTGTGTGTGTGTGTGTGTGTGTGTGTGTGTGTGTGTGTGTGTGTGTGTGTGTGTGCGTTGCCACAACTGCAGAACCTTCTGCAAGGGCTGATGTCAAAATCATTGGGCAGCATTTTGAGGACAAATAAATTGGGTTAAGTCACGAGAAATGTATGATGCACAAGCACACAAACAAATAAACAAACACACACACACACACTTGTGCTGCATGCAGAAAAGCAGAACATGGCAGAACGTGTGTATAAATACCCACATCATCAACAGAGCTATGGAAGACAGTGTCTGAGAGTGTTTTGGAGCTTTGTGCTCATAAATCATACTGAGAGAGAGAGAGAGAGAGACCAATGGAGTATATGCTGAAACTCACTTGGATAGCTGTTTTTTTTTTATTTATTTCAAACCTCCCCCATATTCCACTTTTCTCTTTCTCCAATCCAACCTCCTTTTTTTTCTTTCACCATCTCCTCTTCTCATCTCACCTCCCTCTTCTTTTCCTTCCCTTTCCATTTTCACCCTACCTTTCATCATCCCGGATTATTCCCACCCATTCCTCTCCTTGTCCTCTAACCCTCCTCTATACTCTTTCCTCTCTTTACTCTCATTGTCTTTCCAACCGTCCACCTCCTTTCGCCTTCTTTTCTCTCTGTCCCTCACACAACTGATAGCAGGTACCAGCCCCAATCCATCTCAACACAGACCTGCAATCTCTGATATCCGGATCCCCCTACCCCCCCCATCCGCTCTTTTACTTACCTGCACCAGTCGTCCTTCCTGCCCTTCATCACTATACCACCTCTCTGCACCATCCTTCTACCGCTATTCACCACTTCCCTCTTCCATTATCCATTAATCTCTTCCCCAGCACCCTCTGTTCTTGCCGTTCCCTTACAGTCAAGCAGAGATAGTAGACATTCACTGTCTGTCCAGCACACATCCATCTCCAGCCGGAGCACCAATCTGCTCTAGAAGCAGAAAACACAGAGATTCAACTCAATTTGTGTGCCAAAAAGAAATCACCTAAATTGCAAAATCACCAAATCATCTTCCAAGTCACAACTCCTGAATGAGTAGTTTGCGTGTGAGTGTCACTAAGTAGACATTTAGGTCCCTTTATATCCCCAGGCTCGATACACACGCAGACACACAAGTTTGGCTTGATTTTAAAATCGTCTTTATATGGGTTCATTTTACTAGCAGCAGCAAAAGTACATTCCTGTAGTGGACAATTAAACAAAACGGAAGATTTGATACATAAAGCAGTCTGTTTTATTTATAATTTTATGTATAGTGTCAAATCACAACAGGAGTTATCTCAGGACACTTTACAGAAAGAGGAGGTCTAGACCACACTATAATTTACAAAGACCCAACAACTTCCCACGGGCGAGCATTTGCTGCGACAGGGGCGAGGAAAAACTTCCTTTTAGGCAGAAACCTCCGGCAGACCCAGGCTCTAGGCGGGCGGCCATCTGCCGCTGCTGGTTTGGGACACAGAGACACTGATACAGATAAACATGATATGATTCATAACAATTATAGCAGTTGGTAAGATGCGCAATGGCACTTATAGTAACAATAAAGACAATCAAACTATGATTACAAATAATAGTAGTTGTAGCAGTGCAGGGCGTCGTCGCTGTCCTTTGCACGCCTCACTGCGCGTCATCCTGTACACCCGAAGGGCGTCTCCGCAGGTCCCGACCGCAGGTCTCGACCGCCATTGAGACCAGCACCACCTCAGGTCCGGCCCTTGGTCCAGCTGCGCCGTCCCCGCCAGTCCCACAGCACATCGTCCTGCACACTCCGCAGTTCCAAACCGCCGTCTAGCCCCGCACCGTCTCCGGTCTCTTCTACATCTGTGTCCCGACCGGCAAAGGCAGAGGCCCGCCCACCAAGAGCCTGGGTCTGTCCGAGGTTTCTGCCTAAAAGGAAGTTTTTCCTCGCCACTGTTGCACTACATGCTTGCTCTTGGGGGAATTGTTGGAATTGTAGGCTTTTCTTTGTAAATTATAGGAGTGTGGTCTAGCCCTTCTCTATTGAGATAATTCTTGTTATATGATACTATAAATCAAATTGAACCCGCCCTTGCTCTCAACCCCCAGAACACATATGTAGCTCTCATCTCACCTCGTTCCCGTGATGAGGAGATGTGCTTCAGGTGTGGTAGAAGAGTGTCCTCGTGCCAATCCCACACCTCTCCCTTGATTAGGAGATTTTGATTTTGAAGGTGTCCTCGGTGTCTGTGCCAGGCATGCAAAGAAAACACAACAACCCAAAGAAAAACACACCACACTCAAAACTATTTACAATAAACATTATCCAAAAACACTAGCTGCCTGGCTACACTTTGTGACATTAACAAATTACATCTAATTATTAGGGCTGTCAGTTTAACGCGTTATTAACGGCGTTAACGCAAACCCATTTTAATGCCGATAATTTTTTTAACGCACGAGTAACGCATAGAGAGAGCAACGGGATCTGTTAGTCCACTTCTTTAACTGTCTATGGCCACACCATGTCCCGCCCTACGAAGCAGCTGATTGGTTTGGTTTAGGCATTTCACCGCGAGTGGTGAGGATAGTGGATTGGTCAGGGGATAGGACCTGAACAAATGGAGTTACGTTACCTTCGACGCCTGGCCAATAGCAGTGATTTAAGGGCGGGTCTTGTAATTTCGCAGACCGCAAACAAAACAGACACAAGCCTCGGCCGGTTTTAGCTTGCTAGCCGCGTAGCTTGTAGGCTCGTGACGGCGATTATCTTCAGAGCGAGCGAGTAGTGACTCTACAGTCAGTGAGAGAAACAAATGAGGCAGTACTACCTGTAGTACTATCTGCAGTACTATCTGCAGTACTATCTGCAATGGAACATCGAGGTAACAGCGTTACATTATGTGACAGATTATTAGATCCAAGTGTGAATGTTAGTGTGAAATTGAACATAATTTATATGACAATGTTGTTTTCAATAAAAAAACAGTCACAAAGCAAGCCAATCTACTTTTCCATGCTGATAAGAGAATTAAAATGAGAAAATATAATGGGACAAAAAGAAATCAAGGGACATTTAGAATAGATAAAAATGTGCGATTAATAGCGAGTTAACTATGACATTAATGCGATTAAATATTTTAATTGCTTGACAGCACTAGTATCTTTTGGTATGCATTTCAGAAAAAAATGGTTAGGATTCAGGTGAAATTGCAAATAGTGATTAATCATGATTAATCCACTGAAAATTCTGATTAATTTGATTAAAAATTTTAATCATTTGACAGCCCTACTAATTATATCAACAAAAACGTTCCTTTCAGATGAAGAAAACTAAAAGTTTGTTCCGAACACAAAGTGAATTTTAGGATGCTTTCACTGTAGTTCAGTTTATTTATTTTGGCCCATGAAATAAACTCATATGTTGTCTTTTACTTATTGTCCGGTTCGTGTTCACACTGCCTTATTATAACAAATCAAGAGCTGTGAGCATTAAGTCATACAGATTAAATGGTAACTCAACATCACCAAAGCTATCCAATACAGCTTCATCATCTGTGTTGAATCATGTTTTCTGTTGTCACAAAGAGATCAGACACAAATAAATGAGCATTTGTTGTTGGATACTACAACTGGACTTTGTATGTGATAAATAGTGACAAACCTGAGGAAGCAGGACTTAAAGGTGAAGTCTAACATCGGCAGGGGGATTGTGTGATGTTGCCACATTCTGCTTGAATGAAAAACTGATCAAATACATGGAGCACAACACAAGCACAGTAGGACACAAGGATTTTAAACTGAGGTATGTAGCTCTGTTTGATCTCATTGTTACTCATTTGTGCTGACATCCGTATCAGCATGGCCCGACCAAATGCAAGTCCATTGGATCAATGGAGAAATGCAAGTGGAAGCTAACAAATGTAGATGCACTACCCATGAGGTGAAAATGTTTTAACTTTAACCTTGTAAAGCCCAGTTCAGACCAAAGATTCGCGACGAGATGAGTTGAAACTTGCAACTACTTGCAACTACTTGCAACGCATCGGTCTGCAGCGTTCTGAAACCTGCCAGTTCACACCAATGAGACGAGATGAGACGGCGTCTCAACTCCATAGCAACGACTCTTCTGTCCTAACTTCCGACTTTCAGGCATTTTGTAGCTAAATATACCATTTTCTTTGCATCTAAATATGATGTGGATAACGTTAGTGATAGTCAGATGCTTGCTACAGTTTGCTTTAATTGCTGCTCGATTACCTTCATTGGAATTATACAATTTTTGTCGCTGAGAATATTGTCTTTCTTTGCCTCGGGAAGGATCTTGTTTTGGTGGAACATGTGTGCGTTCAAAGGTTGTTTTAGTCGTGGAACAGAAAACTCAGATTGGACAGATAGTCTAGCTAGCTGTCTGGATTTACCCTGCAGAGATCTGAGGAGCAGTTAACCATAGTCCTCAGAAATCCACCGGAGTTTAAAATGACAACACAAAGAAAGCGGAAGGTAACGAACATCCGCGCTGAAATCAGGGACATCCGGCGGAATTTCCGGCGGCACCGGAGCAATCCTGGAAGTGGAATGTCGTGGATAAAGACTATCGGAGTGCACCACAGAAGATGACAAGTTTAGATGCTGTTTTTCACAAACTTGTCCAAAAATGATTTCATCCTCTTTTTCAAACTGTAGAAATATACACAATGGTGGACCTCTAGCTCACCCAGTAGAGTTTGCGCCCCATATAGGCTGAGTCCTTGGCAGTGGTCCGGGTTCGAATCCGACCCGCTGTCGATTGCTGCATGTCGTCTCCCCTCTCTCCCCTTTGCTGTCTTCAAACTATCCTGTCATTAAAGACCATAAAAGCCCCCAAATAAAGATCTACACAACAGTTGGTGGTTAGATGTGATGTTAACCATAAAGGCTTTCTGCAAGCAGACCTTTGTATGCAGAATTATGGCTGTGTGGGGGCTTTTTTGCATAGATTTTTTTTTTAATAACAAAAAAGGACAAATGACTATTAAAGAAAGGAAATAGGAATCGGATCAGGTAGGAGCACTGGAATGTAATCTAAGCTTTTTGGTCCAACAGGTAAGAAAGACACTGAGAGAGAGTGAGGAAGCAGGAGAGAGCGAGGAGTTAAGGTGGTCGAAAGGCACTTTATATTATCTCACTGCTTTAGCACCGGCAGCGTTCGCCCATATCTCAACAAATGCTCTCAGCCAGGCCCTGCAGCCTTTTCATCATCAGCCAGCGTACCGCTTCTCATAATGTCCTCAGGAGCACCCACAACCCCTGGCTCTCCCACCTTTCTCCTTTATAATAGCATCAGTCTGCTTCGCTTTATCATTCTGCTAATATTTTGTTCATCTTCCGGAAAGTGGATGTGCACCTTGAAGAAACTTTTGTCCCTGAGGTAAAAGTGTTTCTATTAGTCTGTTCATGACTGGCACTTTAAGTCTGACTCCACTCTTAAATCAAAATTATACAGTAGCCTATGATCCAGTGTCCACGTGACGTAAATGTGGTCATCAGAGGGTTCAAGCGCAGGCTCTTTGCAGGCGTCGGCATACTCCCAATGTTTGCCTGTGCGGTCAAGTGGTAGCGTAGCGATCTACTGTGCATGTGTGGAACGCGTCCTCCAAGCAGATAGTATAACAGGCCTACTTTGTGGTGTCCATAGCTGTCTGTGTACAGGTCCGTTCCAGATTATAATTAAGCCTTAAAGTGGGATTCATGCTTCTGCGGAGGCTTCACGTAAGTGGCCTGAAGTTATTTGTGTCGGTGTGTGCATCGATCTCTTTAAGAGAATAGCAGGGCCTGTGTGTGTGTGTGTGTGTGTGTGTGTGTGTGTGTGTGTGTGTGTGTGTGTGTGTGTGTGTGTGTGTGTGTGTGTGTGAGTGTGTGTGTGTGTGTGTGTGTGTGTGTGTGTGTGTGTGTGCGTGCGTGCACGGGGACAGGGCCGTTTGAAGGAATTTGGGGGCCCCAAGCAAAATGGACACGGAGGCCCTCCCAACCCTCCGCCCCGCATGCACGCACGCACGCAAAGCCTACAGGAACCACAGCATAGCCATAAAGTTCACCCACACTTTATATAAATAAAAAAAGGTTCACAGTGCATAAACTGCTGTTGCACCTATAAATTTGACAGGCACTACTGTATATTAAAAATTCTGAAATGTCTATGGGCAAAAGTGACTGGTATTTACACATTACATTACATTTTTTGTGGGAATTCAATAGTGATTTGCACTGTTTTTTTTCTAACAATATGACAGCACACACTTATCAGTTTAAACTCTGGGCTGTGCAGGATATCAGCTGTAATTATAGAGCTTGTGGTGGTACCTTGTGCTATAGAGGAAACATCAGCACTGAGAAGTGATGCATCTGTTGATGTTGAGGATGAAGTTGATGGTGTAGCTGGGAAAATAATTGAAAAAAAAATCTTAAATTACCTGTGAAGTACGTTTTACCATTTCACTGTTAGCATATTGAAAGAGGTCACTATTAACAGCTCAGCTCAGTGAGAGAAATTCACTCTACCTTCATCAGTGGAGGTCTCCTTAGGAAGAGCCTGAGGGCTGAGAAATGTAAGCAAAGCACCTTGAGGGAGAAAGAAAAGATGGTAACACTTTATAATAACAATCATTAATAGATGGTAAAGTGATAGTTAATTAATCTTTAGTTAATTGTTATTTAACTGTTAGAAAACAGTCTTTTTACTGTTAACAAACAATGAAATTATAATTAAATGTTTACTAATTATTAGTAGTGCTGTAAATTAACAGTTTATTGTAACACACATTATATCTATCATAATATATTAGGTATCAGGTAATGATTAAACATCTTTTGTAAACCTTTAAGAAACCATTTTAAAAACATCTATAAACATTACATAGATAGACGGACCAGATATTCCTAACACTTTGTTAAGGGTTACTAATGCTTAAAAACATCCCAAGCTAATGTTTGATGCACGGAATGTATTGTGTGGTTTTCCTAACCCCCATTTGGTAAATAGATTATCACGGTGGAATAGGTAGTATAGCATGCTAACGTTATGCCACTTTCATCAAAACCTATTACAAAGCTATAGCAATGTCATGTCATTAAATACGATAAACAGTGATTCTGGAACAGATCTGCGTCTTCCTTATCCCGTTAAAAAACATATTACAGTAGTATGTAACCATAATCCGTCCGTTCAAAAAAAAAAGTTGCACTAACTGTTCGTTACAAGCAGCATTTGCTGTCAGGCAGGTTACAGGTAACATTAGCTAACATAAACATATTTTTGCTAGCCTACCTGCTGCAAAATTACACCAAGACAAGTAGAGCTATTTCATCCAGTGTAATTTATCACTTACCACTATCTTGTTTTTTCTTATCCTCCTCTTCCTTTCTCTTCTTCCTTTTCTGGCTTTCTGAAGCATAATTCTGCGTCATGATGACTGCCGACCTTGCTGCCGACGGAGGTTTTGTTTTTGCCGGCAGCAGAGATCAGGAGAGGGGCCCCTTGAGGGGGATTCCGATAACAGTGTCATTGCACTTTACTGCATTGACTATCAAAGGGGCGCTCACAGTTTGTCGTTGCATTTTGTTCTTAACCAGTCGTTGTCTTGGGGCCCCAGGCCAGCTCGGGGCCCCAAGCAATTGCTTGGTTTGCTTGCCTTGTCGCGACGGGCCTGCACGGGGAGTGCGGTAGAGCGAGTGACGGTAATTAGCTTCGTGTCTCCCCTGTGCTTTCTTACCACGGTTGGAAATCTGAAGCAGAAAGAGTTAACCCTCTCCTTGATTTCATGTTGTTTATGGAGAAGAACTCGTAAATGAGTCTGGGGAAATGCAACGCTACCAAGCCACGGCCGAGCGCCGTGCGTCGCCACGACGTGTAGTAACTTCTTTTTTTTAGAAGTGCACGTCAGGCCACGCCGTAGGGTCTGTGTCTCCATGTACCTTCGTACGTACCCATGGCATTGATTTAATGCAGAAGCATAAATTGTCTGTAAGTCTGGGAACACATGCCAGACGGAAGCATTTCACACAAAAACATGCATTGAAAACACACAGATGCAGACTAATATATTGTCACATGCAGTGTTAAAGCTGTAGTGAGTAGTTTCTGTTGCCCCCATGAGGATTTCTAAATAATGACAGCAATTCTGTCGGTGCATCAACATGACACAAGCATTCCGTGATCACGCTTCACCCCCACCCCTCCTCCACACAGTTGCTACGTCGACCAAGGAGGACACGGAGGATTTCAAAAACATGAACTCTTCAGAAGAGGTGATTATCTTCACTCGAGTTTCTGCACGTGACACCAACACAAATTTCTAAACACAGCCATGCTGGGAAATACAGAGAGAGTTGTGTGGAGTTGATAGTCTTAGTTAGCCTTTTACATCATCATTTGGCAATGGCTTGTATGTAACGGACGTTCATTAATATAAAAAAAAGTTACGCGCTAAAGCTTTAAGGCAACCCACGCAGATGAACACATTAAACGCATGCACGTAAAGGGAAGCACGTTTACCTTCACACACACATATGCAGCTGCAGACACCCAGTTTGTCACCATCTCCGAAGTCGGGGGTTTCCATCTTGTGGAGCGACTTACTAATTTCAGGACCTTGAATAAAGTGTTGGTGATAAATCAGAGCTGCCAGCGCCAAAATACACACAGATTCATCACTGGATTAGCACTCTACTTTTATTCATCTCTCTTTCTCTGTCTTTCTCTTTCCTATACAAATGCACACAGGTATGCGATTAGTCTTATGCTGCCTCTCCCACTGTCTGTTTTATTAACCACATATGAATTAAGGGACACGCTTCCGCTCAACTGCAATTTGCCTTAAAGGTGCCCTGCCACGCATATTTCATTACTTTATGGTAATGTCTGAAGTTCTACCATGGACTCTGTACCATTTATTGTGGAACAAATGCCTTCGTTACCTTGTTTCAAGCCATTCTAGCGTGGTGCCAGTTCTCATTAATATTCAACGAGCTAAGCTGCTTGACTCTGATTGGCTAACAGCTAGCCAATGAGAGCCTGGCTATCAGCATCCTTTGCCCAGTGCAACTGGGCGAGCTCATGAATAGTAATGAGCTCAGGCAACATGTCAGACTGACCAGCTTTTGCAATTGGCCTGATTTCTCCGCTTATTTCTTTTCAGTGGCTAGAGCTGACAGAGGAGGTAGCAGTTCATTTTCACATTCACGACATAACACAAACACATATGGACCTAACATATTTCAAATAATGCAAGTAAAAGCGGTTTTGTGTGGCAGGGCACCTTTAATTGTGCTACCACTGTAGGGCATACAAAATAGGACTGGACGCGCTCAACTCACGTAGATACTTAGAAAAGCTTTTGAAGGCTGGGTGCTGGATCCTAAAAGTGAATAATCATGAATAAAGCTACTAGGACAGCACTCCAATCTGATTCCTCAGTGTGCACAGGCAATTACAAACAACACTTCCCACACAGGTGGGTTTAATTACTGCAGTACTGCACAGGTGGAGTAAATCATCCACAATTAGCACATCAATCCCACAATCAATCCAGATCAGGGTTAGTAAACACAATCCAAAAAACAAAAACTAATTTTTGTATCTGAAACTGAATACAACCGAAATCTTCAAGAAAAACTAAAACTAAACTAAACGGACATTATCAGGCCAAAGAAACCAACCAGAAAAATAAAAAATAATGAGGTAATCATTTGTTTTTAACAGAAGTAGAACAGACGTTGGCATTCCAGGAGCTGGCTCTATGCCTACAATTACTTCCTATCAGACACTAAAGCAGTGCAGAGATTAAACATTACACATCCTTGCTATTTCTACAGTTCTCCAACTGTCCGTTTTGTCTGTATATGTAGCTACATACTGTACATCCGAGGCGCTGTAAAAATTAAACTAAATCTATAAATACTGAACCTTGCACACAAAGGCTGCTCTGAAAACTAACATGAACTAAATTAGTTGAAATTACCACTGTAGGACCTGAAATTCAGGCGAGAATGTGAACCACTCTGCCCTGCTCAACACTTACAAGTCATAGAGAATGAATGTGTAAACTGTAATTAATAATTATCAAACAACTATAATGTACTATATCAATATGAAGTCAAATATGACTTTTTTATCAATGCATGTTGGGGATGGAGGAGCACAAAAAAGGAAAACAGAACAGAGTGTAGAATCTGTCAACACTAGAACATATTGCAGTAAGTTAAAATATTAAAAACTGCACTAATCTATATTTTTATATGAACAATGGGTCAAATGACGTAACTTAAGTTGCCTACATAAATGAAGCTGCCTTCGTAAATGAAGTATGTCACGTACTTGACGTTACATAAAAAAAGTCAGAATAAGTCAGCGTTCACTTTTGGATTCACATGTGACACAAACAGCCGTCTTATGGTTTAAAGTTCCCGTGTTTGTTTGACCCATCCATCCAGACTTTGTTAAGAAACGTATTTGTGATGCGGAACAAACATGTTTCCCTCAAAACGCAATTAAGAATGCAGTTTAGTTGTATGGGAACGCTATTTTAAGGAGACAGGGCTGGTTCAATATCTGCAGTTTAACAATTACAAGTTTTCAGTTAGGAACACTCTCGTCATAGATTTAACCATTTATTGCAACAAATGGAAATACAGTGATACTTGATGATGAAGGATCTGTTCTAATGATGCTCCGTGGATCAGCCAAGCAACATGCTAAGCTGAAACAGGGAGCACGCTGCTGAGACCCCCCTGTACACAAGAGTGGGCCCAATCCAAGACATTAAAACAATTTCAGATTTAAGTTATGATGACACAATAAACCAGGAAGGTGGAGGCTGGGGTGGTGGAGGCAAGCATTGCCAGCAGCGTGAGGCAGCATTGGAGTAGCAGGAAGCAGTGAGGAATAGGGAAATTTAAATGGACCGCCTGATGTGAAAAATGGCTGTAATTGGTGGGAATGATAATTCAATTAGTGGCCATATGACTTCCATGTCCTGCATGAACTAACGCAATGCTTAATTTAGTCCATTTAACACTTTGCAATTTGATAGCAGCTATTTTAAGTTTAAAGACTGTATTAGTGTGAATATAATATAATTGATAATTGTAATTTGTATTTCCCTGGACTACCTACGATAGCGGACAGATCACAATGCCACTTACAAACAATCTTAACATAACCCTTCTCCTAATAAGGTGTGTGAGATAATCACTGGAGACTGGATGTACAAACAGGACCCTTTGCCGTGTGGCTGTCATTTTGTCGAAAGTTCTTTAATTGCTTTTTGGGGTTCAGCTGTTAGAGAATGTGTTTGCCCTCCGGCTGTGTATTGGAGAGCAGCACTGCAGTCAAACTGGAGGTATGTCAAGCTCTACAGAGAAGTAAGTGAACACAATCAATCATCACGATGGCAAAAAGTAGGAAATGAAAGCCCAGGTTCCAAATAATTAAATTATCCTTTAAGTTGCAGTTCATGTTCTTTCAAACGTTTCCTCAATTCATTTTGTTTTAATTTGTTCCTCAACATTGTTAACACAGAACTTACATCTTAAAACACACTGAATCTAATGTGCTATGCTAAATTGTAAATATGGCAAAATATACACGCACAGCTTAAACAGCTTATCGATCATTGGACTGAAATAATATATAATATTGCTGCAGCTGAGAAACTTTTATCATAACTTTTTTTCCCCCAACCACAGGAGACCGGTCTCCCGGCTGAAAGTTATTTGACCCATTCACCACTCCAACCTATCTCCTTATGCAGATTTTAGTTTTTTTTATTCAACTCGCTACCATAGTCTATATCTACGACGTTTCATTTCCGGGATTGTTCAGGTGCCGCCGGAAATTCCGCCGGATGTCCCTCATTTCGGCCGGATGTCCGTCATCTTCCGCTTTCTTTGTGTTGGCATTTTAAAGTCCAGTTGATTTCTGAGGACTATGGTTAACTGGTCCTCAGATCTCTGCAGGGTAAATCCAGACAGCTAGCTAGACTATCTGTCCAATCTGAGTTTCTTGTTGCACGACTAAAGCAACCTTTGAATGTACACATGTTCCACCAAAACAAGTTCCATCCTGAGGCTATTTTGCAGCTTAGCGCCGCCCAAGACGATTGTGATTGGTTTAAAGTAGGGCTGTTAATTTCGATTAATTAATCTGAGAAAAAATAGTGCGTTAAAAAAAATTACGCAGATTAATCCATTACATATTGACCTTTAACGCAGATTAATCCATTCCACATTGACCTTTCACCCGGAGCCGTTCTAGCCACCATTCGACTGTAAAATGACGGCGGGAGACGAGAGAATGCGTTGCCACAGGCAACAGAAACATCGCTGCATGTGAAGATAGTTAACACTACCCTCAACAGCAGGTAACGTTAGCCTACCGCTAGCTAGCAGCTGGATTAAACACGGTTAAAATGTTGACAGCTAACGCTAAAGGGTGTAAAGTTTGACTGTGTTTCACTCACTGTAGAGGATTCCGACACTTCTGCAGCTGCCGTTGTCGCAAAAACACAGACGGAGACGGTGCGTTCAATGAAACTGGTAACCTACAGCCTTGTGGTGCATTCAAAGTTATTGTAAAATCTGGTGGATGTTTTTGTCGTTCAATATTCAATTTACTAGTGAAATAACCCTATTCCTGAAAAACTTTTGAATTTATTTCCTCAGCATATTAGGTCATATTGTTGTCACACCGTTGTCGCTCTTAATACTACGACATCTTACCCGGTGCGTTCCATACAGTGATTTTTGCGTCAGTATCTGACACTGAGATCCACTGACCAAGCTCTAGCATGTGACGAATTGGGAATAAGAATGGGTTGAAAATGTGTGCCCAAACCTCAAAAGACCTGGAAATGTACTACATGGAACCAAACTGGACCTGTCTATTATTTGAAAGCTGGGACCCCGACCTATGCAGAACCCAGAATTATCGGACCTGAACCTGGCCAGACCCGAACCTGGTGAGATCCGAACCTGGCCAGACCCGATTAGCACAGACTTCACAGCTTGCTACTTGCACAGATCGCTATTAACAAGTTAACCTTGCCAAAATAAAACTTTGTATTTTAACTAATGTAACGTTAGTAGCCTTCTCCCCTGTGCCTGGCCGTGATGCATTTAATCCATCCTCCTTGCTAAGCATGTTGGTAAAATACATCCAGGTTTTCTGTTTTTCTCTCTTGCTGATTAAAACAACACGGCTAATCCACTTATTATTTCATCTTAAAAATCCGGTTGCTGTCATGGTGACGGATGACAAACGCGACTCGCTTGAAGGAGTTAAACCACTGTGTTTATTGTTGCAGTTCCCCAATAAAAAGTGGGTGAAATGAGTAAAACGTAGTGACCACACATTAACTACCCCTTCATTATATTGCGGTAAAAAAACGTTGTCTCATTGCTGTCTGTTTATGATAAACGAGGTCCAGTTGCAATTATTGTCTCATCTTATAATATTCATCCATTATTTCTTTTTGAGCTCTTTATGACACCAGAGATGATAAACACATAGGCCTACATGTAAGGTGCAGTAAAATGATGACGGTGTAAAAGGACCCATACAAAGACCATACAATTTTAAATGTATCTCTGAAGTTAAGAGGGATCCAGACGTTTTCTTTTCCTTTGTTAAAAGCCTTGCTTCAGTATTAAATAGGCCTACAAGTGGAAGACGAGATAGAAAAATGTCTTGGCGGTGCAAAATAGTATAGACAGTAAAGCTGACACTTGCAGATATGAGAGGAATTAGAGTTTTGTGTTATTAGTCCATATGTTTGTGTCCATTTGTTCCAAAATGGTTGATGGTAAATGACAACATTTAAAGAGAGCATGCAGATTGAAGCAGTAACGCAAACTGAGGCAAAAAAAGCACATGATAAACAAAATGTATAAAAACTGTGCTGTATGCCATTTTAAATCAGTGTAGAATTGCAACTATTGCAATTGTCCCGAAGCAACAAGACATGATAAAACAGGTGTCAATTTGTACAATTCTGCGCCGGCTCTTGGCGACAGCCGCCGCATCTTGTGTGTGCTTGCTCTCTCATGCTCAATTGGTTGTGAGAGACACTGATACACAGCGATCCGCCCTAATGGACTGTACTCTGCCGGGAGTCCTAATTCACTGAGAAAATGATCACCTGGCGGCGCCCCGGCTCCAAGCGTAGGGGAATGAATGAGCAGATGTACGAGGGGAGCGAGGTAGCGTGTTAACACACACACCGCTATCGCGTGCCACAGCTGCAGCTCTGATCTCTCCCAGCCCTCGACATGCTCAGCTCCCTCGGCCCTCCTTTACAACGCCTCTTTCCCCCCTGTCTCACCCTCTGACTCCATCCTCTCTCTGGCCTTCTTTACCCCCTCCCGCTAACCCCTCTCCCCCATTGCTCCATTCGAGTCCATGGCTCAGCTCTCTCTGCTCGTTTCCCTTCCTCAGAATAATGCACCGCTTGGCATTCTGCTTCTCCCTTCTTACAGTTTTCATTCTCTAATTCCCCTCCCCCCCCCTCCCCCCTTCTCTATTTTCCCACTCTGTCTTTCTATTTTCCTCTATCTGTCTCTCTTCCTCCCTCTCTCTGTCCTCGAGTGGCCAGGAGAATGATTATGCGAAGCAGGACTGAGATCCATCAATATGTCACCGGCTTGTTCCCCAAGTCCCCTCTGAGGCCCCCCCCCCAAACCCTACACCCACCCACCCCTCTCGTCACCCTCGTCTGGCCCACCGACCGGCGGTGCATTAGCATGGCGAGACAAGACATGCATTCGCTGACAATAAGGCTAATTGAAACTTGCCTTGATTTAACATTGTTCTTATTGGTTGTTGTCTTGCTGTCATGCAGCGCCATATCTCGGATCAAGTGAGGATGGGTCGGGCTGAAACAACGAGAGTGTAAAACTGTCCCATGACCTTGCCACTGAGACAGTTATATATCTGGATGAAACAAAGGGCAAGTCAATGCTATTCTAAGCCTAAGGAAGAAGTCCATGTAGACACAAAACAATCTGTTTGGCCCGAAGCCATGGACCTCCTTCCTTTCTTCCTCTCAGAATATACTTTCACCTGACTCCACCGTCAAATGGACAAACCATGTTTCTAGTGTGTGTGTGTGTGTGTGTGTGTGTGTGTGTGTGTGTGTGTGTGTGTGTGTGTGTGTGCGTGTGTGTGTGTGTGTGTGTGTTTGTGTGTTTGTATAGTTGGAGGTATGGGAAGGATTCCCTTTATCTCTACCTTTGAGTGATGGATCAGTCAAAACCCAGCAGTGCAGTAACATCATGAACACTGATTGTCTCCTCAACAGTCTCTCTCTCTCTCTCTCTCTCTCTCTCTCTCTCACACACACACACACACACACACACACGCACACGCACGCAGACACTACCATCCGACGGCTGGACTTTTATTGAAAAATAAAATGGTGATGATTTTGTCAGCGTTACATGAGACAAGTTTATATTTAGATGTGTTCATCGATTTGCAGCTGACACACTACACTGGGACTGTCTGCGGCCCATAACTCAGCCTGTGCTACAGAGATTGGCCAAATCCTGCAGCCACTGAATCATACAGCAGGGGGACAGCACAAAAGGACAGGAACAGGCTTATGAATGATTCTGAATGGTTTCATTCAGCTACTTGTGGTGCATTTAATATATTCCATACAGTGTTGTACAGTATTTTAATTTAATTCCAATTGAATTGATCAGTGCTGGAAGAAGTAAATAGAAGGAGCAGTGTGTATAAACATGAAGGTTCTATCGAAGAAATGGACTGCAATAATATTCATAAATGAGTTCATTATTAGTAAAAGCAGCAATTCTGCAATATAAGCACATGCCATTACAGATAAAAGTAATGTTACATGACTGTGGTTACATGGCACGGAATATAAACAACATGTACAATGCAGTAATGACAAAACAACACCCGTGGGCATAATTGCTGGAAATGCTGATGATTCACAAAACAAAACGTGTTTCTGGATGTCTGGGTACATTTCGCCTTCCACTCTCTGTGTGTTGCCGTTGTTTGATTTGGGGAAACAACAACAACCTTCGAGCTAGCAGGCTACATGCTGAAAATGGCAAGTTTTGAAAAGTTGTTTTATTGTGCAATAAGGCAGGCCTACTTGGTTCTTTTGGGGAATGTTTATGGCATTTACTATCTAATTGGGACGATTTGGGACTGATTGACAGGATTGCTGTGGACGCAATACACACAGTGATACGCTGGTAGTGTAACCATGTATATCCAGCTATTTTAAATAGCTCACATTACCGTATTGTGTAAACAGTTAACTTCATTTAATATTTGATGAGGCGTTTTCTTTTGCAGCCAAAACAAGTTCCTTCCCGAGACTATTTAGCAGAGCTAAATGTTGTGTTTGGTCTTTCTGTCTTTCTTTGGTCGCATTTTGGATCTGGTCTAATTATCCTTGATATCTTTCATATTAACGGACAATGCATCCGGTTCGGCGAAGTGCTGCAAATGCGGAAGAGCCTTAAATCTGCATTCTATCTGAATTCCAGCAGGCGGCGACACATGCGGTTGCAAAAGGAGGTCGGTTTCTGTAAAAGTCTAAGAGAAAGTGACCCACGTCTCACTTGATTTATTACCTCAGTAAACATTTTCATAATGAGTTTATGGTCTCAACCGCTAGTTTCAAGTCTTCTGAAACACAGAATGATAATTTTTTAAATTATGGTCTCGTTCATTTTAAAATCTGCGATAAAGCAGGGGGTGTTTTAGAGCATGGCTATGATGTGATTGCCAGTGAAAGTGTGTAACGTAACGTAGAGTGTAAGGGCTCCTCCCTCACTCCTCCCTCTTGTCTAAAATCATCACGTTCGCAACCAGGATGGCTGCGCCCATAACGGCAAACTCTACGACTTATAGCAGATCTCCACAAACCAATGGGTGACGTAACACATGCGCTGTCCATTAATATACAGTCTATGGTTGTGCTCCTGAATCAAGTAAGCAAGTGTAGTAGGCATACCATACTTGAAACTGATTTTCAAATGCCACATGTATAGCCTAGTTTGTTCATGTCTGCCACAAATGATGTAGCCTAACCATTAAATCATACCATTAAACTAGCATCAACAAGAAGAAAAATCTCTGGTGCTGCCTATATATTGAATTGTGTGGTAAAGTGAGAATGGATGGCTCATGAAAAAAGCTAAAACTGTGTCCATGTGCCTGTAAGCTACATTTACAACAGGGCAAGTTTGTTGATGGTGCATCTACAGTACTAACACTGACTATCAATTAGACACTCTGGCTAACTAACTGCACCCTCAGAGGCGTCAATGGTAAAGGGACATCTCTTGAAGGTATGTATTTCTTTCTTCAATAAACAAAAGATTTTAATTTGGCCTGAACTTTAAAATACACAAAGCCAATGGTTGCTACACAATGGCTACCAAGGACAATATGAGCTGGATCCATGAGTCTATTTGGTATTTTATTAGCAGATTGCTACTTAACCAATTGAGTTGGTGATTGACCTCTGAGAGCATCTGCTTCCTCTGGCTCCCACTCCTCAGCATGGACACAGGCTGTGAGCTGATTCTTGTTTATGGGCAGTGGCCCCTCATCCACAGTTTTGGTCCCCTTGTTCAGGAGGTGCTCTGGGACAGACAGCTGGTCCAGGCGGTCCAGCACAATTAGTGTTGGAGCCAAATCAAAAAGTCAAAGTCTTTTCATTAGATTGAAAACCTTGACTGTTGTAAAGTAGTATCCAAAGTCATAGATTCCTCTCCAGTGGTACTAATTCAAAATATAATCACACATCTTACTCTTTCTGTCTACTCTTTTCTGCCTCCTTGTCTTTGCCTTCTGGCCCCTCTCCTCACTTTCCATTTAAACTTTTTTCAATCCCGCCGGTGGCTTGGATCAGAGAGGTCCTCTCCCAGATTAAAAAAGTGTCTGCGGGATCTGTACACTGTATCCATTGCTTCTCCCCTGCCACCAGATAATGCACGAAAAGCATTCATCTCCGAGGCCATTTCACACGCCAGCTAAAGTAATGGTCCGCTGGGAACTTTAACTGCATCATAGGGAGGGAGGGGGTAGGGAGGGGAGAAAACAGTACGGGGAAAAAAACATGAAAATATTTTGGTGTTTGCTCTTGGTGGTTGCAGTTTGTCTCCAAAGGGACTGGCCCGTCACAGTGAGACGGAGTTTGAAGGAGCTTATTGTTTTTTTGTCCTACACAACCTTATTATTCTGTCTGCTCGCCAAGCTGGATCAGATGAGTGTACAGACTCTAAAGTGCCCGTTGACAACACTATGGGACTCACAAACACGTAGATCAACACACACACACACACACACACACACACACACACACACATGCGGCACTGCAGGTATGTCTGGAAAGAGGAAGGCATGAAGTAGGAAGTAGGACTCAACACAGCCTTTCACACTGACCCAATCACAAAGACAGATACGTCACAATAGCAAAGCACTTCACCTGACAGATTAAGAGGTAGTTATGTTTTATTTTTTTTGTATGTTTGTATCACTCTTTGCATATATATATACAACCCCAAATCAGAAAAAGTTGGGACAGTATGGAAAACACAAATAAAAAAAGAAAGTAGTGATTTCTAAATGTACTTTGACTTGTATTTCATTGCAGACAATACAACAGCACATCATTTAATGTGTTCCTCATGATTTTTATTGGGTTTTTTTTTCAAAAAAAACTAAATTCCTATTTTGGTTCTTGCAACACATTTAAAAAAAAGTTGGAACCGTAAAGCATTTACCACTTTGTAATGTTGCCATTCCTTTTCACAACACTTAAAAGACATTTAGGGACTGAAGACACCAAGTGATGAAGTGCTTCAGGTGTAATTTTGTCCCATTTTTGCTGCAAACAAGTCTTAAGGTGGGCAACAGTACGGGGTCTTCGTTGTCGCATTTTGCGCTTCAAAATGCGCCACACATTCTCTATTGGAGACAGGTCGGGACTGCAGGCAGGCCAGTCAAGTACCCGTATCCTCTTCTTCCGCAGCCAGGACTTTGTAATGTGTGCAGAATGTGGTTTTGCATTATCTTGTTGAAATATGCATGGACGTCCCTGGAAAAGATGTCTTCTCGAAGGCAGCATATTGTGCTCCAAAATCTCTATGTACTTTTCAGCATTAATGGTGCCATCACAGAAGTGCAAGTTACCTTTGCCAAGGGCACTGACACAACCCCATACCATGACAGACCCTGGCTTTTGGACTTGTTGCTGGTAACAGTCTGAATGATCCTTTTCTTCTTTGGTCCGGAGCACACGGCGTCCATTTCTCCCAAAAAATACCTGAAATAGTGATTCATCTGGCCACAGTACACGTTTCCACTGTGTGATGGTCCATTCCAGATGCCTCCGAGCCCAGAGATGACGATTCTTGATGCAGTGCCGCCTGAGGGATCGGAGATCACGGTTGTTCAGGTTAGGCTTGCCCCCTTGTCCTTTACGCACTGAAATTCCTCCACATTCCTTGAATCTTTTAATTATGTTATGCACTGTTGAAGGTGAAATAAGCAAATGTCTTCCTATCTTTCTTTGAGGAACATTGTTTTTAAACATTTCAATAATTTTCTCACGTATTTGTTGGCAAACTTGCGATCCTCGGCCCATCTTTGCTCCTAAAGGACTAGAACTTTCTTGGATGCTGCTTTTGTACCAAAATATAATCACAATCACCTGTTGACATCACCTGTTTCAAATCACATCATTATTTAACCAATTTACCTGATTACTAGCCCTAAATTGCTCCTGTCCCAACCTTTTTTGGAATGTGTTGCAGGTCTGAATGACAGGAAAGGATGTATATTTACAAATGAAATTAAGTTCACCGGACAAAATATGAAATATTTTGTGTTCACATGGTCTGCAATGAAATACAAGTCAAAGTACATTTAGAAATCACTACTTTCTTTTTTTATTTGTGTTTTCCATACTGTCCCAACTTTTTCTGATTTGGTGTTGTATATATATATATATATATATATATATATATATATATATATATTTAAAAGTTTTGTTATATATATATATATATATATATATATACAGTATATATAAATATATATAACAAAACTTATATAATAATTATATATATAGCAATAATTAAATCCCCCTTCCAATACCATGGATAGTGCCACTTGATAACGCATGTGAAAAGCACTTTCTATATTCAATGAAATAATCTCAAAATGAATCTGCTCTCGGTCACCATTAACATTCCAAAACTGTGTGTGTGTGTGTGTGTGTGTGTGTGTGTGTGTGTGTGTATTTGATGTCCGCACCAGTGTCTCCAGTCTCTGCTCTGATCCCAGGAAAGATCTTACACACAACACACACACACACATACACACACATGCATACTGTATACACACACACACACACACACACACACACACACACACACACACACACACACACACACACACACACACACACACACACACACACACACACAAACATACAAGCGCAGACACACGCTCACTCCCTGGAGCTCCTGAGAAGCGGAGATTGCCTCTTTAAGGTGGAAATCAATATCCTTTCTTTCCCCATCTCTCCTCCCTTCCTCCTGTCCTCTCAATTCCCGGGTCCTCTCTCTCTCCATCTTGTCGTGTCTCTCGGCCGCTTCCTCCACGGATACATTTGCCTCACCTGAGACTCTTCATCAGCTCGGAGACACACAGAGTGAACACCTCTTGCCCTACTGGCCATATGAGGGTCCCTTCTCTCTCTCTCTCTCTATCTCTCTCTCTCTCTCTCTCTCCGTTATGCTATCCATACCATGGGCGTAAATTTCATCTAACAATTTTTAGTGCACTGAAAAATGTCCATATAGTTTTAATGATATTTTTATGGGGGGACAACCCTGAGATAGGGTGAGTCCTGACCCCCCTGTGATTTCCCCCTATGATCCATACATACACAGCACCACCGTGGTGGTGGAGTCTGTGTGGGAAGGGTGTGTGTGGATGTTTTCAGCAGCTGTTTGGCTGTGGATGGGTGTGCACCTCTTTATTTGGCAGGGCCAAAAATACAGCAGGGAGATTCAGCAGGGGGGCCCACGACAAGGGAGGAACATGGGGGTGCTCAGGCTTAAGGAGGCTTTAACTATAGTGCCCGTTTCAAAACTTGTCAACTTTGTAGGGTAAGACTGTGGAGGAGGTGGAGTTATCAGGTAATTCTGGCACATGCGTTAACAATCTGGATGATTAAGAAACATGATAAACATTTTAATTAAAGGCAGACATATCATTCAAACATCAATACATATGAAAATATCATCACTCTATGCCAGTGGTTCTCACCCCTGCAATCCCAACACCATAAACCCACTCAATTTAATTAAATTTAGGTCATTAGGCATATTGGCATGACATATGTGTTGCCAAAGCACAATTATGATGATGAAAGACAAGTAATATGTGCAGGAAATTTATTTCTGCACATTCTTGAGGAAAATAAAGCATCCATTTTTAGTATATTGTATATTAGATTGAATAAAGGTACAGAACTATTAACTAGCAACTGTAAAGTAGACCTAAATAGGGAACTGAATAACTGGAGGAAGACAACGAGCAATCAGAGAAAAACTTGCTGTATATATTTAGGCACTCATCACACAATTCTTCACCAAAGGCTTATTCGTTTTCCTAGGGGTTATGTGCTGGACTATTTCCTGGCACATAACACCCGATGGAACCACAACTTGTCACGACGATTTTTGTACTGATTAAACAATTAAGATAGAATAAGTTAGTTAGTGAGCTCTAAAGCTTCTCACCAGTGTGATGTGGGGGGGGAGTGTATGAATACAGAAAGCCTGCATGACAACTATGCACAAAATTATAATCATTGTGGTCAGGGTGCGATTTTCCAGGGGGGGGGGGGGGATGCATAGAATGATAAAATCCGAGCGGCAGTTGTTGGTTGAATTTAGCCGTTACAGAGCTCTGGGACGCTGGCTACCAGCAGCAGTTGTTTAGCCAATAGATGTCTGTGAGCCGGCTTCAGGCACCGCCAGATGACGGTCCATTCAGGGGCCATAGAAGTTGAGTTTAGCCAGAAAAAGTGAGCATCATGTGGCGATGAAAGTTACGTTTAGGCACCAAAATGACCAGTTAAGTTTAGGAAAAAGATCTTGGTCTAAACACTCCTGAGGAGGGTTAGGGTTCACCCGTCAACTGCGCAGTTAACGGGAAGCCAAAGGCAGATGCACTGGCCGGCGCACGTCATCCGCAGGCAGGGCCGCCTTAACCTAATGTTAGGCCCCGGGGCTGAGAGGTTTTGTAGGCCCCCCATCCCCTCGATTTACAGAGTCTCATTTTAAAAAAGTGTAATATCTAGGTAATCTATATCACAAAATGCATTAGTTTCTTTCGAGGCATACAACAGTGAGTTTTCCCTCTTTGAGCCAGACATCACCATAATATTGTTATTAACATATCACTGAGTCCACCTGAGCATTAACACAACATACTTTATGTAACAACCACACACAGCAACTTATGGTGATGATAAAACCAAAATGTGTGAAAGTATGATTTCAAACGATATTATGAAAAACATCACCAACCATCACCTGTCTGCACAAACATTGATAATAACTGATAACAGCATTAGCAAAGAACAGCAACAGATCAAAGAGCCTCTTCTCTGGCCTCAGCAAGCCCTGTGAACCAATCACATGCACCTGCTGGCAGGAGCTGGATTTTATATTTTTTAAATGATTACTAATTCGCTGTGTGACATTATTTATATTTTTGTATATCAAATAATAAGGCAAATAGCAAAAAAGGGTTATGGATAGGTACTAAAATATAGCCTACTAAAAATGAACCGTTATAGCTGATAGAGGTGAAAGTGAAAGTGAGTAAAGCGACGTGACTCGCTGAGAAGCGAGCAGGCTGAGACTAGTTGACTGGAACGTTAGTTGTAGAGAAGAGTATGTCGCAGAAAAGGATACAAGAGTTTTTCTTCCGTAATAGTAATGCGGCTAAATTTAGCAAGATTATATCTGTAGATGTTACAGTTGATGTTTCCTCGTCCACCGCCGAGGCAAACTGTTGATTAGCTGTAGAGCCAGAGTCTGAAATAACGTTAGCAAGCAGCAGCCGAGAGGGCATGAGGATAAAATCTCTCTCTCTCACTCTCTCTCTCTCGCTGCCTGTGGCCGTGTGTGTGTGTGTGTGTGTGTGTGTGTGTGTGTGTGTGTGTGTGTGTGTGTGTGTGTGTGTGTGTGTGTGTGTGTGTGTCGGCGACTAGGCGCTTGTGGAGTTTAACGGTAAAAAGACAGTTAACCACACGTTCCCGTTAATCTTATGATGGACAAGTGTTGTGATATTTAAAGCCTCTTATTTACGAGATCGGTCTGACAGACCGGCAACTTACATCGGGGCGTCCCAGCATGACAGACCGGCCAGCGAGCGAGCGATCCGGGCCACCGTTCTCTTAATGCATCCATGGGGCCACCACCAGCTGAGCTTCTCAACTCCGAAAACTTTGAAGCAAATTGTCAATTCGGCAACGATTTTCGGATGACTGCCTATATTCGAAATCTAAACAGTTCATTTCTCGCCTAAAACATTGTCAGAAGTGACTTTAATGATGAATAAGATGGTGAAAAATTGTTAAAAATATCCTGCTGTTGCTCTCAAGCTCAAACCAGTACAGAAGACATCACTCAGTCATAGAGGGACACACCCCAAAACTAACTATAGACATTCTGATAGGTAAGCTCACAGGCCATAGGCGATGGGGCCACGTGGGTCACTCCTAATTTGGATCAATCAGCAGCCATGTAACCTGCGATTAGAGTGATTGACAGAAAACCTGACAAGTTAGAAAACAATATGACCTTTTCAGCTCATCATTAACGTGAATATGGGAGGCCCCTGAACTTGGGAGGCCCCTGGGCTTCAGCCCAGGTAAGCCCGTGCATTAAAGCGGCCTTGTCCGCAGGGTTAGGGTTGGGTTAGGGTTGGGGGGAGGTTAGGGTTTCAACCAGGTAGTTTTGTTTTCACTGCGTTTTATGTTGACAACACATTGTGCTATTTCATTTTGAAATTATTTTCCATTGGATATATGGCCGAGTGGCACTATATCCATGTTATTGAAAGGGGTATTTCATTTTTGCATGTTTTGTTGCGCATGATCTCTGCTTTTTTCACAAAAATAATAATAACTGCAAGGCAATATCTTTTCCCTGCACAAATGTTCACCATGGGTGTGCAAGCATTGATAAAAGCAATGATTTTTTTTTTTTAAATTCCTTTCAAAAATTTTGGACTGAAACCTGTGCTTGGTTTGAAACAGCTTTTAGAGATGCTGTTCGGCTTATTTTTATATCTCTTTACATAGCCAGAGCAGCTGTTTCCATTCTTTATGCTAAACTAAGCAAGCTGTCTCCTGGCTTCAGTTTCATATTTAATGGGGAAATATGGTGGCATCGATCTTCTCATCAAATTCTCAGCAAGATAGCTGTAGTTATTTCCCAAAATGACAAACTATTCATTTCACAGGCTTCTAAGCATCCTAGTATTTATTGAGAACACTAGACCAGTGACAAGATGACAGGTGTGATTTTCTTGTTAGCCGAATGAATGTCGTGCAAATTCAGTTTGTTGCCTTTTTTTGACAGAGCACCAACAGCCTTCTCTGACAGGTACATTGGGGAATGATGTTTAATGCGGTGACTGTCTGACCAAAGCACACTCAGTTCTGATGTTGATCATTTCCTATGAAGCCAAGGTCAATTTAACTGCCCTGGTAAATCCTCTTTTTGTTTTTGACACAGAAATCTCTTCTCAATGAAGTTTCCCCTAAATTTCCTAACTAAATAAACATATAAGCTACTTTAACTGAGGGTCTACTGCCACGCAGGGGCGGGGCTAGAAGGGGGGCACAGGTGCAGCGCCCCCCTCCCTGAAATATGATTGCCCCCCCGGCCCCCCAAGTTGGAACAACAAAGATTTTGACCTGCTGATGGCACTAGATGAAAGTTAAGGGATCACTAACGCTCCTACCTGTTGCTTCCTGAGAAGTACAAGTCTAAACCAAATTTCATGACAAACCAACAGTTGTTTCACTAAGAAGCTCAAATGTCAGCCATGACATTTGGTGGCGCTAGAGAAAAAGTCAGGGGATTGCCAAAGTTGGTAGGTTTCATCCTCTGGGGACCATGAATTTATTTTCATGGTTCCATGGCAATCCACACAATGGTTGTTGATATTTTAGACCAAAATATCTCAACAACCATTGTGTGGATTGCCATGGCTCATATCCATTTCCATCCTGACCAGATTACAGTTGAAAAGTGGGACATATTGTTGAGATTGCACTTATTTTTCTTAAGATTAATTGTGGACATTTTCAGAAGGTACTTGTACCCCTTTACACTGTCTTTTTATTTATCAATTATTATTAAATGGTTTTACTTGAGATCAAATTGGGCTGTATGTGGCCCATGAACTAAAGGAGTTTGACACCCCTGGCTTAAAATCAAGACGTCCTGTGAAGCTTTGGCAACCACCACTGGGGGTCAGTACCCAGTTTGGAACTGGGGGAACCGATTCTACACTCTTGGCCAAGTGCAGGCCTGCAGGCTTATCAAGACAATCAATGTCTTTATCTACTTTGGCTTGGATGAAAATCAGAAGAATCAGAATCAGATAATCAGTTCTTATCGCTGAGAAAGCGAACAAAGTTTAGTCATACTGTCCAAAATCTGCATTGTAAGAATATGCAGGGTTTCAGATTGAACTTTGAAGCAATATTTAAAAAAGGACTAGTTGATTTGGAACAACTCTGTCATTTACAGATCTTAAATATGTGCATCGAAACGACTCATCTAGGACTGTTGTTAACCCTCATTTTTACACATCTTCTTAAATTCTCCTTTTAAGGGTATTTGCATATAAACTGATCCCTGTGTGTTCCATGTCAAAATGTTCAGAACAAACTCAGCTTTCTGTAGTGACACCCAAGTTTGTTCAAGAGCAACGTATAGCCAGTAAGAGATAATTTGGCCCTAGTGGAAATATTTCTCAAATCTCTTGTGAAAACATACTTACACTCAACTGTGTTGGTGCTTGAAATGGGTTTACAAAAGTGTTGGGTTCACAAAAGTAACGCAATAAATGAATAAAATAGCAAATACATGTCTAAAATAAAAATGCATTGCATTACTGCTTTTTGAGTAGGAGTGTTGTCAAACATCGCTTGGACTCGCCGGTGGTGGGTGAGACAAGGCACGGTGCAATAGTACTGTACGTTAAGTATCCTATAGGCAGAGGAGGGTAGAGGACAGTAACGTGACACACCAAGCGGCGGTGGCTACAGAAAAAAAACCGATGCATGAGAAAGAAGGGTAAATCAAGCTCAGACCAGACCAGTCAATTGGCCGAGAGAATGATTACAAGTGACTGCATGACCATCACCAACTGCCGTCTCCAACTTTCCTTGACACCCCCTCCTGCCTCACCTCCCAGTCTTCCCCGCCCTGTCCCTCCCACTCTCCCACCCATCCACTTTTACCCAGACACACCCCCCCCCCCAGCAGCACTTGGGAGGCTATTTTTTGCCACGCTTCACTAAATAAGGCCGTGGAGCATGGCTGTGCGGGTGGGCTGGTGGTGGGGTGTATGTCTCTGGTTCTTACCTTGGTATAAAAACCCTGGGACAGTGGGGGTTTCCTCTGATCACGCTGAACCTCTCGCTTGCTTCCCCCCCTCACAGTGCTCTCATTCTAATTTGCTTTTGTCTATCTTAGACACGGTTTTTGAAAAAAGAAATAATCCAATACACAAACACTGCCTGCGTAGCCTATCCAAGAACCTTTTTTTATGCAAACAACTTAATTTGTAATTGTAATGTTTCATCTCTTTATTTTGGAGGATTTCTTTTTTCCGGCCGCTGGACGACATATCGGGAAAGTGACTGAGTGGAATATGGGGGCTAAAGGACAAGAAAGACAGGAAAGAGTAAGAGATAATTGAGTTCACTCTTTTCGTGTCTTATATACCCACCTTTCTTTCCCTTTTCTTACTTTCTTTCTTTCTTTCTGTTTTTATCCCCACCATTGATCCATCCAAACTTTGGACCTCCCCTCCTTACCTCCCACCATGCTTTTTCATTTCCTTCCCTCCTTCCTTCCAGCACAATTTCTTCTTCTTCTTCTTCTTCTTCTTCTTTTCTAGTTTTGTCTTTAATTCCTTTGCCTTTCCCTCTCTTCCTTCCCATTCTTACTTCATTCCCTCTATTTGATTTTATTCTCAAAGCTAAATTATCTTTCCCTGTTTTCCTCACCCGCTGTCTCTCTTTACTCACTCTTTCATTATCTCAACCCCTCCCTCCCTCCCTCCGTCCCTCTTCCCGATTTGTCCTTCAGCTCTGTCAGCACTCACTATCTCGCTCCATCTCCTTCTCGGGCAGTGCGATCAGCTGTCTCCCTTCTAACTTTACATGGCCTGGTGTGGTGCGGAGGGACGGCCGGCTGACGCATTTCACTGCCCAGTCATCACTTCAAATCGAATCCTCTTACACAAAGCTCTGTGCGTTTTTTTATTTATTTATAATGGCCACTATTTTTGCTCTCTGTTTTTACTACCTGCACGGGGTCCTATGACTTTTTTTTTCTTCTTTCATGGTCTGCCTGTTTTTCCCCCTCCTCCTTTTTTCACCCCATCCAGTTAGAGAGAGAGAGAGAGAGGGAAGGCAAGTCCCGTGACCCTCTTCTTTTCTCTCCTCTCATCTATTTTCACTCCTCCTCCTCCTCCTCCTCCCCCTCCACCTCCTCCTCCTCCTCCTCCTCCTCCCCATCTCCTCTCCGCAACCTTAAACTCTCCATCGCTGATTCAGCTTCCAGGGAGGAAAGACTCCGCCTGCAGCGACTGCATCACTCCGCATGGGCCGCCATCCCTATCTGGATCCCCTTTTACTACGGTAGGTGTAAAAGTGTCTCTGTCTGTGTGTGTTTAGATATTTGTAAAATAAGTGTTTTATTCTGAGTGTGCTTACTTAGGCTACTGCATATATATTTGTGAATATGTGTGTGTGTGTGTGTGTGTGTGTGTTTGGGTCTGTGTGATTCAGCCACCTTCACACACACACTACAGTTTTTATCATTAGTTGCTGTTACTGTTAGAATTGTTGTAGCTGAGCGTGTGTGATTCACATGTTGGCAAAGAACCACCTCTGGACATTTGCATGGGGTTGAAAGGTCAAGGGTTATCTCCGAGGTGTTACACTCTGGAGTGTTTTTTAATCAGCTAGTTGGCCTGTATTGATATTCAGTGGAAAACGTTTCGAGTAATACTGTTAAGTAGCGTACAGAAAACTGCTCTACCACTCTTTATGACCGAAAATGAGACTATACTTGATTGAATAAATGTTCAATGACGTGTGAATTTACACAGTGCTTGAGTGTAAGAGTGAGTAAGTAAGTCGTCCAAAAAAAAGGTTGCAAACTTAGGTTGCTGCCATTTATTTATGTGCAGGCTACATTTATTTGAATTTATCGATGCATGGAAATATACATGACACACACAGCCGTCATTTGACATGAACATCCATATTAGCATCATTTAAAAAAAATATATATGTTTCACATGCTGCACCACAGCACTTTACAAAAGAAGCCGTTCTGTATTTTTTGTAAATATTTTAGGCAGGGTATGGGCCACAAAATGTCAAATCCTTCCAAATGGCAGCAGCAGAACCAGGTGTAGAAATGCATGGAGTTGAACCAATGCAGTCCTGCTTAGTCTGTGCACTATATTTGCCTGCAGGACAGGTGAGATTTATCAGTAGAAACACCACATGAGCATGTTCTAATGTGCACCAGTGTTAAGCTCACCGGGACCTCAGCTCTATCTATAGATGGGACACACACATGTGTCTCTCCCCGAGAGAGGTTTAAAGTAGAAGCAAGGTTCTAAAAGTGTCATGCATATGCTCCCATCCCTCTCTCTCTCTCTCTCCTCTCTCTCTCTCTCTCTCTCTCTCTCTCTCTCTCTCTCTCTCTCTCTCTCTCTCTCTCTCTCTCTCTCTCTTGCTGCCCAGTTAGCAGATACCAGGGAGATCAGCAGTGGTCAGCTGTCTGTTAAGCATCCAGAGCCCTGACAGGCTTCACTGTGAATTGCTGGAGGCGGTGAGGTGTCGGATGTCCCAGCCCGGCCCTATAGGAGATAGCCTGCATGGTTGTAGCGGATATAGTAGACACGCAGCTGTTTGAAGGGAATCTATCTGTCTTTCTGTCTAGCAAGTGATCTCCCACAGGGTGTGAAACTTGGCCTTTATATGGTGTTGGCTTAACGGCAGCAACTCTGAATGTTTAGAGTATATAGAAAGGAATGAGCTTCATAAGGATTTATATTTGTATCTGTTTCCGACTGGTTTATTGGGATGACAAAATGCTTTTCGATAACTGCACCCTATTGTAGGGATTACAGAAGTCATGCCAGATGTTGGCAAATTCCATCCACTTCCTGGCAAGCTGTGTATCCCAGTGCAATGCGGGTGCTTATTACACACTGCCTTTATCTGGCTTATCTACAGCAGTTGACTATTTCTCCCTGGAGAATTGTAATTCCTGCCTGGAATACTGGGGCCGTGGTGGCGTAGAGGCCGGAGTGGATAGGCAGCTTAATTCTTTGTAATGTGTCTGTGTCTCGCGCAGTGTGTCGGCGACTTCGCGAGGGTGCAGGGTCTGCAAAGCCCCCTCGTTTACCAGCCTAGGCTGGTGATTTACAAAACCTTCCTTCCATCGCTGGGAGAAAAGAGGAGGAGGAGGAATGAGAGAGAGGAAGAGAGAGGACGAGTGTGATTTATGGAAGAGACTTTTAGTTTAATTACTGGGCGGGCAGGGCTGATGTGCATAGGCCCCATGGCACTCGTTACACAATGTTGGGAACACACAAAGGGGCTATCGGGGGGCTACAGAGTATGACATATTCATATAGGTTTTGCGGATGCAATTTGTGTGTTCAAAGTGCAGGACAAGACACAAGAGTTCAATTATGTAGCATGGGAAAGCAATTTACTGTATGTGTGCAGTGGACTTGAAGTGAATATGCACAAACACAAGTGGAAATAAAATAAAATATCCATTTTCCACTTCACTGTGGAGGCACACTCGTGTAGAAATGTATATCTGTTGTCCCTTGCATGTAGGAAAAAGTATATTGAATATATAAATATATATACATATATATATATATACTGTATATATTGTCCTTTGTCAACAGTCCAGCCTCAGCGTGCACTTTCATAGAGATTAGATCAGCTGTAATTTTCATTGAAAGCGTAAGGTTGACAGCCAAAGACAAGATAAAGGCTTCCTGATATTGCAGTTTGGCAATGCAGGTGCTTCCAGGAGCAGTGCATGCTGGGGTGACTTTTTTTTCCTCTCACACTACTAGTTGTTACTCTTAATTTATAAATCGTAACTTGCCTCATACTAGTGGAATGAAATTATTTAAAGGGGGGGGGGGGGAGCAGTTGGAAAATTGCCACACAGTAACAGCTGTTCACCAGTAATTCAAACGCACACAAACACACAGCCGCACAAAGGCACACAGGCTTCCTGCTGCTCCCACCGATAGGTTTTCCTAGCGCCTCTCTCAGAGCCTTCATTAGATGCCTGATGTTAGCAATGGTTCAATTCATTAAAAGCACGACTCAGCCTTTGTGCATTTGCCTATAAATTGGTATTGATCTCAGAGAGGACAGGGAGGGGGGAGGAGGGGAGACAGCAGAGGATGGTGGGGAGGTGTGTGTGTGTGTGTATGTGTGGGTGTGGGTGTGTGTGTGGGGGGGGGGGGGGGGTTGCTTGTGGATCAGGGACTGAAGCTAATGGGAGGGGGCAGGGGGTCTCAGGTGAATGGAGTTCACTCAAGCAACAAGGGCAATTGAAGACACGTATGAAAATACACATACACACACTTTGTACATTTACACATTGTCAGATATGCAGAGGTCACACACACACACACACACACACACACAGACACACACACACGCACACACAGTGACATTCCTTCTAGCTGCTTTTCCCCTAAACCTGTCCACATTGCGCGCCACATATGCCATTTAACCTTATCATCACCGCCGTCTGCTCAGCATGGGACTGTAACGCTGCTGTAGTTTGACTGAAAGAGAGGGTAAGAGAGTGTGTGGCATGGAGTGTGTGAGGAGGAGAGAAAGAGAGAGAGAGAGACAGAGAGAGAGAGAGAGAGGGAGAGAGAGAGAGAGGGAGAGAGAAAGACAATGAGAGCACATGCTATATAGAGGGGAGTGGGCAGTCAAGGGGAGACTGCATAGCATGATAGCCTATAGACTGCATGGGGCAGTGTGTGTGAGGGAGAATGGGGGGAGATGAATGGCACAGAGGTGGAGAAAGAAAGAGAGAGAGAGAGAGAGAGAGAGAGAGGGAAAAAAGAGGAATTGCTCTCAGTGGCGGAGGACCGGTGGGATGAGCGGCTGTGCGCTGGACTAAAAGTTTTTCAGTGTGAGGAAGAGGGAGAGATTAAGGAGAGGAGAGGGAGAGAGAGAGAGGATCAGAGATAGGATGTTAGAGAGAGAGTGGTTAAACAGAGAGAGGGAGGGAGAGAGAGAGAGAGAGAGAGAGAGAGAGAGAGAGAGAGAGACTGCAGAGGCAGCACCTGGGACACAGACTGAGAGAAGCACTTCTTCTTCCCAGTCTCCTTTTTCTTCTCTGCTCTCGCTTTATTGCTTCTCTCTTTGGTGCATCGGCCCAGCTGAAGCAAGGGGGCAGGGAAGGGGGGGGGGGGGGGGGTGTTCTATCCAACATCTGCCTATAGGTAAGTGCAACATCTCCCTCATTTCCCTTCACCCTCCCCTCCCCACCTTTCACTCCACCGCTGCAGCTGAACCTCTAGGCGTGACACTCAAGGTGAATCGTGTGTGTGTGTGTGTGTGTGTGTGTGTGTGTGTGTGTATGTGTGTTTGTGTGTGTGAGAGAAACTGCTTCATAATGTACAGTATGTCAAAGCAGAGCGTACACATGGTGGCCAGACATTGTAGTTATGCTGTAGTATTGCATCATTTTAAAATGTGTGTTCTTTTAGGGGAATTTTAATGTTAGTAGAGTGAAATGTGACTTTTGTGGCTCTTTCACCTGGTGGTGATTGTAGGTGCTATTGATCAAATCAAACGGGGGTGTACATTAGTCTGCGTGATCCGGACGTCGTTGTGTGATTTAAAAAAAAAAAAAAAAAAAAAAAAAAAAATCCAGTTTGAAATGGTTGGCTCTGTTTCTTCTTAGCGGTGTAATCAGCTTTGGACGAGGACTGCGTGACAGTTCGGAAGAACAAGCTGGGTCATTTTTAAAGCTGTCTGAAAAGTTGTTTTCATATTATAACCAATTTATATTTCTATGAACTTGTATTATATTTCCGAGTGAGTAAGCATGTGTACTCATACGTGTGTACTCAATCTTCTAGACACTGATGTCCGGAGGGACCCTGAAGGTGCCATGCGGGATCACAGAGGGGTTATGTGCATTATTCAGTGGTCTGTGTGTGTGTGTGTGGATCCTGATTCAACATTTTTTTCCTCCCTGTGGGTGTGTGCCGTGGGGGGTGGGGGGCAGAGTGAAGATGGAGCAAGGTGGAGGGTGGGGGCATTGGGGGGGGCCTGATGCGCCACCAAGGACAGTGGCCTGCTTGGGGGACATACTTCTTTATATGCCCATATGAACAAGAGCAACTATGGAATGTAAAGAAGTATGTATCCCAGGTTGGGAAAAATGACAGCGCCGCATCTGAACAAAACACTTAAACGCAAACTTGACTGAGTCCGCGGACTGAACCTACCATACGGAAACTCAGTGGAGAAGATGTACTATGAGCTTTGTTTCCACATAAAGGTCCCAGGTACTACTATACACACGGCTCATTCCGCCCTGACGTGGCCCAGTTGAGTCCAGTCAGCTCGGTGCTGCACAGGGAAGCATAGACAGTAGAAAACTGTAGATGCAGCTGCAACTCCAGTCAGCAGTTTCCGCTTGCCCGCAATAGATTTTTGGCTATCTCTTTCACTCTGTATGTATTAGTTTTATTGCGGAAAAGGAGGACGTATTTCCTATCCTGTAATGGCGATGATTTTAGGAACACCTTCTGCTTACTTTGGAACTGGACTTTTTCTTTTTTTTTTTTTTGTCATTCGTCAGGCTTTTGTCTTGGATAGTGTGAATTTGCTAATGCTACAAAACATACACACATACTGTACACGCACCACAGACAGACAGCAGTTTCCAGTAAATGGTGCAGTGATTAAATGCCCCCTAATGGATAGTATGGTCCGAGAGGATGGTAAGGAAGAGGAAGAAGCAGAGACTGGCCGCAGGACTCTAACAGATTACCAGGCTCAGGCGCCTGTGTGTGTAGTCACACTGTCTGCATGTGGGCTCAAGTTGTTGGTCTGGTTATGAACGCTTTATATTTAATGTAGGATATTTGAGCACCAAAATCAGGCTTCTGTGGACAAATGTGAAGTCAAAAAATGTGAAATCCCTAGGATGATTGTGTGTTCTTTCACAATACTTGAAATTTTCAAAGAGCAGTGTCCAGGGGCTGCAACTAACGATTATTTTCATTGTCGATCTATTTTCTCGTTCAATCGATTAGTTGTTTGGTCTATAAAATGTCAGAAATGTCAACCAGTGTTTTCCAAAGCCCAAGATGACGTCCTCAAATGTCTTGTTTTGTCCACAACTCACCTAAATTCAATTTACTTTCATAGAGGAGTGAATAAACTGGAAAATGTTCACATTTAAGAAGCTGGAATCAGAGAATTTCTCCATTTTTTTCCCCATAAAAAAATGACTCAACCCTGATTAATCAACTATCAATACAATGGTGATTCATTTAATAGTTACTAACTAACTACTGGCTACCTTATAATTATTCTTTGAAGCTCTAGCAGTGTATTGTTAGGGAAAGTGTGTATGTGTTGTGGCATTTACTAGATGACTCAAAAAGGAAAAAGTGACAGGAAAATGGGAAGCAAGAATGAGAAAATGACTTATGATGATGGCTCTGGATCAAACCCACAATGTCAGGCTACATGTCTCAGCCTGCTGAGCCAGCAGAACACATAGGTGCCGCTTTTCTTTTTTTCATCACTCCTGTGTGATAATTCTTTAGCTCTGATTAAATATGTATGGTATAGGACTACTGTATGTGTGAAGAAACAATGACTAATCCGGGTGTGGTTTGGGAGCAGGTACAACAATCGTGTCAGGTTTTAGTCTATGTATGTATTTTGGCCTACTTTGTATATAAATACTGTATGTGACCTAGTTAGGGTTTACCTGTCCCTGTTTAGGTGTTATTTGGGCCAGTTCCAGTGCGATAATTTGGCCCTGATCAGGTGTACACCCCAGGCGTTGTGCCTGTGTGGTTACTGCTGGTCTGACAGGGATCTGCAGTAGGATTACGCTTCCTGTCAATCTTCTTTTTTTTCAATAAAAGAACATGTTAACAAGGGATCATTAACGAGAAGAACTGCTTTGTGCAGATGCCAAGAAGAATTGTTTAACATTACAACACATGCAGCCAGACAGCGTTTAATTAACCATCAATATAAGAGACAGTTCTAATCTTAGCCGTAGATGAAGAGGCCAGTGAGAAAAACTGGGTTCAGAAATGCAGACTTTAGCGAGGAACATATTCATTAAGCCCCCCCCCCCCCTACAAAACGTAAAATGTGTTCGCGAGTAAGTACAAGTGTGTGTGTGTGTGTGTGTGTGTGTGTGTGTGTGTGTGTGTGTGTGTTTCTTTTTATGTTGGAGGGATTTATTGCAGTGATTTGTAAGAACCAGAGGGAAAAGGTCGTTGTACTGTGGGAGAATTCAAAGATGAAGAAGGGTACAGTGCTGAGGGTGAGAGAGAGAGAGGGTGGGGGAGGGTCGTGCGTGTGTGTGTGTGTGTGTGGGGGGGGGGGTTAGTGACAAAAGGGAAACGAGAGCGCAGCGTGGACTGAAGTGGGATCGGAGCGGAGGGAGTTGTGGCGAGTGAGCGTGTGAGATGAGGCGAGGCGAAAGAGGCAGAGAGAGAGAGAGAGAGAGAGAGAGAGTGAGAAACTGGATTGATGATGGTGTTCAGGGCTAGTGTGTGTGTGTGTGTGTGTGTGTGTGTGTGTGTGTGTGTGTGTGTGTGTGTGTGTGTTAGGGGTGGGGGGTATTTTTCTGTCACTTTGCCTGTGTCAGCAGGTGGAAGCTCTCATCAGGACATTAAATATGCAACAATGCTGACTGCGGCACCGTGCTGAGACAGCCAAAGCCGGACGACTGGGGGGCCCCACTAAAAGTAAACCAGCGGCATCGCTTTGCCTCGCTCCGCGCTAGACAGCCATCCCTCCATCCCTCCATCTATCCAAACACACACACACACACACACACACCGAGACCTCCTGCTTCTTCTTAGGGTTGCCCTTAACCTCGCTCCCTGCTCTCCTTGGCCGGCTCGGTGGGCAGCCGGCTGGTAAAGCTGGCTGACTTACCCGCTGACCGACTGGCTGGTTGGCTGCTTCTCCCATCTGGGAGTCCACACAAGGGCAAAGGCAAAGCTAGTAATCCACGGGCCCAGGGAGGGATTAGCAGTAGTTACATACAGATCAGTCATGTGGAACACTGATGCCTCTGTGAATGTGGAATTTAATGCAAAATCTACAGAACAGCTGACTGAATGCGTGCGTGAATGAATGTTTGATTTACTACTCGCTGTCGACTACTGATAAAACGCAATAGTCAATCAACCTCACTGAGTTTATGAAACATTTTAGATGTTCTGTTCCAAACGTCGGGGGCCAGATGAATAAAACTATTTGTAGATTCACGACTAAACATTAAAATATACATGTATTATTTTCATCAGAATTATAGGGCCATGTGTAGGTGAGCTTCTGTTTTAGAAACGTCTAACATTGTGGAACTGGTCGGGTCTAAAAGTGCCACTCCCACAGTTAGTTTGCATTCAGAGCGACTTGAACGCTGCTTGATAAATGTGTCGTCCTCTTGCGGGCTCCGGTAAAACAACGCAGGGTCATCTGGCAAAAAATAAAAATAAAAAGTCACCTGGCTCAGCTTTTGCTGCAATGCAATGTGACGTCATCCGTGACGTCACAAGGTGCTGCGTTGGCTAACAGAATACATGCAAGTGCACACTCCTGGTCGATGACTTTGTAACATAAATACTGTATTTCTGTATTTCTAAGGTGATCTGTTGTAGACTTCTGGAGGATTTGAAATATATAAGATGTGAAGGATTTGCAACAAACAACAATAGTCAATAAGTCCGAACAGACAAAAAAAAGAGAGCGTCCGCAACAAAAAACTACATTTTGTATAAAATGTTTGCAGTGGGAAGTTCAGTGTTGAAACACACACAATTGGTGACGAAATCAAATTAAAATCCAAACAAAAATAAGGAATTTGCTTTAGTATTTGATCAATTTAGAAACGTTGAATAGTATTTGTGGCATCTTTATGGCGATACAAACACAAGAATAATTTAATAATAACAATTTAATCGGGGGTTAGGCTTTGGCTGGTTGTGTAGGAATGACAGGCAAAATGGCTGAAGATGAGGCCTTTAGCTCAGCCTTAGCCACCTGTTCTGTATGTGCATGACTAGGTGTGTGCAGGAACGAGGGATAGGATTGTAAAGTCAGTTTTATATTAAGTGTCAGAGTTTATTGCCAGGATTTTTTTTTTTTCCTTCTCTTTTAATCATGTTTATAGTAAGTGTGCATCGGCAGCAATCCACGGAATATAATAGGGGTAAGGAGTAATGGAAGTTGAAACATGCAGTGGAGTGGTAATGTATGTGTCGTCTGGCCCTGATACTGTACAAGGACACAGACGCAGCCTATTATATCCCCTTCTATGTTTATGTCTCCAAAGTGAATCTCAGGAGGAATGTACATCTGAACTCCCCCAAAGTCATTCCTCAAATAATATAGGCACGCGCATAAAATACACACACGCAGATACCGCCGCATGTGTCGGTGTAATGTAAATTAAATGTTTATGTGGACACACACACTCAGCAAGTTGCCTTGGAACATATTGTACACATTACATGGCTAGAATGTACTGTATCTGTACTGAAAGCAGTGGCTCACTGGCTTGTTTCTCAAACCGTAGAAGCAGCTTTTATTTGTAGTATCAAATAGCGATGCTGAGCTAAAGCCAAGGCAAATGTGTAACTTCACAGTTTGCACTGGCAAACCGCTCATGCACTCAGTCATTACAGAACCGTCGTCAAATGTGCCGGGCTTTTTAGAGATGGGACATGTGCCACTGAAATCATGTCAAATGACAAATTACTCTCAAGAAAAAGCCAAAAGAAACAGATGACAACAGATGAAAGAAGAAGAAAAGAGGATGAGGCCCTGATAGCAAATGACTTCAGAAACCTAATGAATTACTCATAATTACGAGCCTTAAAAGTCAATTAGTTAATTGGCCCAGCGTTTTAATGTGAGAACGATGGTGCATCCGTTCAAAGGGAAAGTGAGAATCGATCAAGACAACACACGGCATAATGAGGAATTACGATTTATCATTTAGCGATTAAGTCATACATTCTCTGTGAGTGGGTCAAAGCCAAAGAGCTTCACCCTGCCTTCGACACACACACACACACACACACACACACACACACACACACACATGCAGTGCGTCTCCAAAAAGCCGATCAGTCCCTACACCGGGACAGGGATCAATGTTGAGGTAATTTGTTTCGATCAATTAAACAGACATCTGCTTGAATTAGACTCCAGTAGACTGCAAATGGCCCAACCCCTTTCCCATCCGCCTGTGTATGTGTGTGTGTGTGTACAAAGATAGTCGCACACTCGTACATCATTGAAAAAAAATTGACCAACGTTTCGACATACAGTAGACACATAAAGTGAGCGCACAAACAACTGGCTAAAAGGTGAAGACTAACACTCCAGCAGCCAGTAAGTGATGACACCAGCTGGATTTGTAAATGATTACAGTTAATGTCCTCATCTCCTTTTATTGTACTTTTTTTTTTTGCCAAACACGTTTCGCTGCTCAGATGCAACGCATTGAGCACAAGGGAGAAAGAAAAAAAAAAAAAAAACGTTCACATCTGGAATGAGCAATGCCACGAGGCGACTTCGCTGCTTGTTTATTGTTTACGGTGCAGGTGGGGGAAAAAAAGAGGTGAAAGACTAGCCAGAGTCTAATTTAATGTCCCCCCCCACCCCCCCACTAGTGTTCTCTGTACATCAAGTGATGTTGCTGACAGCAGAGCCTGTCCATTACTGTGCGATATGAGGAGAGAGGGTCTGATCCCTTCAAATGAACACACAGGATAATTGTTATGCAGTGAAGCTGTGAAACAGAGGGAAGTAATTAAAGGAACAAGGGCACTGTGGTGCTGGTGGGCCGCATCCCCCTCCTCTACGTCCCCACCGCTACTGTTTCCCCCTGCTCGCTGGAGATTAAGCACACACACACACACACACACACACACACACACATATACACATTCATATGCAGGTTCCCCTAGCATTGACACCCTCATAATTACTGCCAGGGTTTACAGTCATCCTAATATTCTAATTACACTCTGTCTGTGCTTATAAGGTCATAACGTTTACAATTTTACGACGCAGTAATTGTCGGTTGACCAAAAAATGAGAAAAAGGCATTTCCCGCTCTGATTGTTTCTTCTGATGACAACACATATTGTACGCAAACCACTTGACCCGGAATACAACACTCCATTTTTTTTAATTAGTTCAAAATACATACATTTGTGCTATAGAATATAGTGTCTGTCCCAGTGCCTTTCAAAATGCAACCCTCCCCCCCCGCCAACACCACCACCACCACCGCAGAGCACATGCATCCATCTCCTGCAAAAATACATTGCCTGGAGAGCCATCTCAGGGAAAAATATGAAGCAGTGTTTCAGTGATATATGTCACAAGGTATAACTCGGAATATAATGCATTCCTGGGCACATTGTTATTTCCATTACTGGTTATGAGATTAGTGAATGAAGACTGTGTGAGAGAGTGCCTTCATGTAGGTTCTTTCTTGGGAAGTATGAAGCAGAACAGGAGGAACTGTATTAAATCAAATATTCATGACTATACATTCTTGGAGTTTAACAGTCAGAAATGTAAGTGTCATCAGGACTGTGTGGTTGTGCGTTGATCAGATTTAAGGTATACAGTATAGGTGATTGCGACCAAAAAGTAACATTATAGCCTACCTGCTGAACATCAGCGTGTTGTCATTGTCATTGTGAGCATAGTCTATATCAACGCTGTTTCATTTCCCAGATTGTTAAATTGCCGCCGGATGTTCCAGCGGATGTCCCTCATTTCGGCCGGATGTCCGTCACCTTTCGCCTTCTTTGTGTTGTCATTTTAAACTCTGGTTGATTTATGAGGACTGTGGTTAACTGCTCCCCAGATCTCTGCAGGGTAAATCCAGACAGCTAGCTAGACTATCTGTCCAATCTGAGTTTTCTGTTGCACGACTAAAACAACTTTTGAACGTACACGTTCCACCAAAACAAGTTCCTTCCCGAGGTTATTTTGCAGACGCACAATTGCTCCCTCCGACGCTTAGCGCCACCCTAGGCGATTGTGATTGGTTTAAATTTGGCCAATAAACCAGAGGTGAACATTTTAAATCAACAAGGATATAAACATAATAATGTCCGAAGGCTTATTTCCATTGTGGTCCACTATAAATGCGGAAACAATGGCAATGGGAAGTCAATTAGGATCCTTTGTCGTGGTGGACATGTGGATTCCTTGGTTCAACACAGCCCTGTCTCAAAGTTTACATATAGGAAGGAGGACGGGTTGGATGGATGGATGGATGGATGGATGGATGGATGGATGGATGGATGGATGGATGGATGGATGGATGGATGGATGGATGGATGGATGGATGGATGGATGGATGGATGGGTGGATGGATGGACTTTTAACTAATGTATGTAACTTACGCCCTAATTTGACCCCAAACTTTTCTTTTCCTAACCCTAACCAAGTAGTTTTGTTGTTGTTCTTAACCGTAATTTAAACAAATAATGTGGTGGCATTTATGTATTTCTATAAGATCAGGTTGTTTAGTCTTGTTGCTTTAAAAAATAACTTTTTGGAGTGTAAAGTAAGCCAAAATATAAATATTTCTGCTGCTCTGATGTATGTGAATCCAAGATGTGCATTAGGTGTGTTTGACTTAGAGATGGTCTATAACCATTTTTTGCTTCCCGATACCGATTCCGATACCTGAACTTGCGTATCGGCCGAGTTTGACGGTCATTCATAAATTACGGCTAAATTACATGGTATCGGATCGGTGCAACTCCAGTACTTTCCCATACCGATACCAGCATTTTAGGCAGTACCATAGGCTTTTCCGATACTGGTATCAGTATTGGAACATCTCTAGTTTGACTGCAGCAGAACCAGCTGTGTACATACATACAGTACAAGCGTCTGCGTTCCCTTCACCGACCTGCCTATATGCTAACATGTCATCTGTCTGTGTGGGGGCCTCATGCATCCATCTCCCTTTGGACCTCCTCTACCAGAGGAGGAGTGTAATTGGGAGCAGCATGCAGGAGTGTCAGGGAGTCGGCACGCCAATGTGCTATACAGGCCACTGAGACGGGACGATAGGAGGAGGACGATAAGTGGAGCAGCCAGACAAGGCAGCTAAAAGCAGCGAGTCAGTCGTGGCCTGTCAGCTGGTAAAATGAGCCAGTCGGTCAGGGAGTCTGTCAGTCACACGGCACAGCACCGAGTCAGGCAGGGATGGGCTGTGATCACGGCCGCTCCCCTCCTGTAAGTGCACTCATATATCTAAGAGGAGGAGAGGGCAGCGTCAGGACAAGGCTAGTTAGCATTCCGCTGTCATCACCCTTCCGGCTCAGAACTTGTAGAGGAAAAAAGGAAGGAACGGAAATAGACGTTGGAGTTAGAAGAGGTAAAAGACAGATAGAAGAAAACCGCAGTGGCACCTTAGAACTCTACATTACAGTTAGAACTACAAAATGTGTTACGGGGGGGGGGGGGGGGGGGGTCATGGCCAGTGGTGGAAGAAGTATTCAGATCCTTTATTTAAGTAAAAGTACTAATACCAGACTGTAAATATTTTCTGTTACATGTAGAATTCTTGCATTGAGAATGTTACTTAAGTAAAAGAATGTAAGTACCGTCAGGAAAATGTGCTTAAAGTATGTCAATGTAGAAAAATCCTCACATTTTAGCAACTGGAAACGATCCAAACTTCTGTGTTTAATGGTCTAATCATTTCAAGTGAACTTGTAGGCTGTTATATTGTGGGGGCAGTGGTGGCCTAAAGGTTAGAGAAGCGAGCTTGTGACCGGGAGGTTGTCGGCTCAATCCCCGGACTGACAGGATAAAATCTGGGGGGGTGCCACTGAGGTGCCCTTGAGCAAGGTCCTTAACCTCCAACTGCTCAGTGGCTGGCAGATCAGACTGTGGTTGTACTGGGCAGCTTCCAGGTATGAATGTATAACTGTGTGAGAGTGAACTTTGCCTGAATAATAGTAAAAAAAAATAATAAATAATAATAATAAAAATTGTAAAGGATCTAGTAAGTGGAGTAAAAAGTACATTATTTTCGCATGAAAAGAAAAGACTCAAGTAAAGTACAAGTACCTCAACATTTGTACTTAAGTAGAGTACTTAGAGTCAATGTACTTAGGTACATTCCACCACTGGTCATGGCTAACAAAAAAGCAAGGAACAAATGATCAATAGACAAAGGAAAAGAGAAACAAAAGACAAAGAGAGTAGGATCGTAAAGAACATGAATTACGCAGAGAGAGAGAGCAAGAGAGAGAGAGAGAGTCGGTTGGCGAAAGTAAATCTCCCAAACCCATAAAGAATTATGCGTTGTGATCTGTTCCACCGATCGTTGTGTGCTTTGAGATAATTGCTTCCATTTTGTTGCACAGAGACTATTACAGTATATGATCGCCAGATTACCATCTGTAACAGTGGGCTTTACACAGCAGCAGGAGTGCTGGATCAGCAGCAGGGCTACTGTAGAAACTATAGGTTTAGTGAACAGTGTGAGTGGGCAGTGTGTTGCCCTAAGGCTATTGTAGTAGTTATGGTCTCCTTTTGTAGGATTTCCAGCCAGTGGATTGAACACATTTTTTCCCCCTGTCACATCCAGCGGCATCAGCACATCACCTGACGGGAGCAAATCTCATTGTAGGACTGAAAAGTGCCGGCAGTGTGACTCTCCACCATCAGGCTGGGCATTCTGTATGTAGACTTTAAGTTTGTACTGTAATGTTTTTAAAATGAAATGCGATTGAATTTGGCTTCACCAAACGTATCAGGTCTGCATGCTAAATTTTATTTAACCCTGGGGGCATTTTCACATGTCTTCTTAAACTAACCTTTTTAGGGTATTTGCATAAAACTGATTCACATGTGTTTCATATCAAAATCAAAACTCAGCTTTCCGTACAGTGAGACCTACTTTTTTTTCAAGAGCAATGAGTGAAGAAATAATTTGTTGATGTTGGCTTTTTGATATTCCTCAAGTCTCTTTTGAAAACAAACCTTAACTTATGATGTGTTCTACAAGTTGTGTCGTTGCTTGAAATGAATTTACCAAAGTCTTTAGGTTAACTATGACTAAAATAGTAAATAAATGTCTGAAATGAAACTTTGTAATATCGCTTTTTGAGTAGAAGTTTTTGACAAAACATTGTTTGGACACGCCGGTGCGTCTTTTGTGTTCAGAGGGTTAAAGGAACACGCCGAATTATTGGGACTTTAGCTTATTCACCGTATGCCCCATAAGTCCATACATACCCTTCTCATCTCTGTGCGTCCTAACTCTATCTGACGCACCCACCGCTAGCCTAGCTGGAGGTTACCGACTCCATCTAGCTACTGCTCCCAATAAGTGACAAAATAACTATATTCTCAGAAGGCGAAGCACTGCAACTTCTGCTACTTGGGCGGAGTGATTTGCTCGCAGCACCTGAGAAGCCCCGTGGAAGTTTTTCAGGTGTTGCGCTAATCACTCCACCCAAGTAGCAGAAGCAGTAGTGCTTCGCCTTTCTGAGAATATAGTTCCCAGTTTATATACGGATAGAAGATGGCTGTGTCTCATGTGACCTTGTTATTTTGTACACGCTGTGACTATACAAATCACAACATGTAAATAGGAACATGTTGGCGTTATTTTGTCACTTATTGGGAGCAGTAGGCTAGATGGAGCCGGTTACCTCCAGGATCTGTGCTAAACTAGGCTAGCGGTGGGTGCTACGACACACATGGAGATGAGAAGGGTATTTATGGACTTATCTAACACTGGGGGATACGGTGAATAAGCTAAAGTCGGCGTGTTCCTTTAAGGTCGGAGGTCTGGAACGATTTGGGATAACAAAACAACATTTAATCAACTCACTACACTACCCTACCTTTTCGTAGCCTACTACTACAATTGTAAATAAGTCCAAACCTATTCATCCATTTTATTTATTCAGAACATTTTTGACACCACACACAATTAAACCCGTCCCTTCAAACTCTGTTACACCGCTACCGTATATTCAACATCACTGACAATGTATTGAAGAAAGTCTCTTGACCAGCCCTACATTTCTTTAACTTCACAGTCGCTTTTAGAAACTCTGTAACGAAATAGAAGAGAGAGACTGGAGAAAGACAGAGGGGACAAAATGAAACGCAGGTGTGACATGGATTAAGGCAGTGCTATTTGCGGGTAAGAATGCCACTAATTTGCTCGCTTTACCCAGGAAGTTGTGTGTCATATAATATTACACACATTTCCATGTTGCATTATGGTCGTATGTTTGTCGGATCTGAGTTCCTTTCATGCGTTTCCAGTGGTTAGTCTGTGGCCGGACACAGCTGAGAGGGCTACTCTATGACTCTAGTCATAGCGAGATGGAGAGATAAAGAGAGAGGAAGAAAGAGAAAGAGAGACTCCTGGACTCTTGCGGTTTGTTATGGGAATAATAAAGCTGTCTCTAAAGGAGGAGAGGAGAAGAAAAGGTTAAAAGAAAATGCGTCCGACATGAAACATATTCACTTGGAAAGTGTGAAAGCACAATAAGGAGAAAGTATTCAGATCTTTTACTGTACTCTATTAAAAGTACTCCTCCACCCTGTAACGTGAAACTACGCCATTACAAGCAAACGTTTGCATTTTACTGCTGTAGCAGGTTGGGCTCATTTTGAGTTAGTGCCATCTGTAAATATACATTATATCTTTTTTTGTGTGTAAAGACTTGTAGTCTAGCTGTGCAAAGTATAGCACTACAATAAAGTGCTATATTTGTCTCTGCAATGCAGTACAGTGTAGTGTTCAGCCATCGGCCACTGAGAACAACATCGTGATTGCTTGGACAGTTTGGTGCTGGGCTGTAGGTTTTCCAGAACTTTTTTCTCTGAAAACAGCTGTCTGATGATGAGAGCAGTGGGACTGAAAACAGGAAAGTTGCGGGCCAGGAAAACTGACTGAAAACTGAAAAGAACGACACAAAGTCATTTGATCCATGAATATCAAAACTTGTTACTATACGAGGGACTCCTTTTCGCATTACACACCTGACCCTTTGTTATTTTGTTCTGCTAAGTGTGAATGTTCAACTCCATAGCCATATTATTATTATTAGTATCTCTGACCAATAGTTGATAAGAAAACCAATAAAAAGTCCACTGTGTACTTGAGGCTCCATCCAAATCCCTTTGTCTCTATCCGTAGTAAAGTGTACTTTGCCTTTAAGCCAAACGCTTTGTTGACTCACTTTAATCACACTTCCACCGTCCTGACACATAGATCTTTACACAAGCGACTAAGACGCTGATCTGCCACAGATTCTAGATGGCTCTAACTAGCCCGAGCCTCTTTGGATCCCCATTGTCCCGAGTGAAAACAGAGCAGTCGTAATGAAGCCTTTCACTCTCTGTGCGCTATTCATGCTCAGAAAGAGCTGGGTGTCCCACTCTCTCACAATAGAAAGAGTGTCAGCTGGGGCTATCTTTACGCCTGAGCTCCTTTCTGACTTAAACTGCATTGGATTTTTTTCTTTAGTTTCACGGCAGAACGTATATCAAGCTGCCTTTGTGGCCCTGCTGCGGCCTGTAATGAATGCATGGCTAAAATACCTAAGTGGTGGCGGTGGTTCGTTAAGGGAGGGGTAAGAGGTGGAGGAGGATGGTGGAGAAGGTGTGTGTGTGTGGAGGGGGGGTAGTTGGAGCGTGCTTAGAGTGAGAATCAGCCTGCATAGCTAGAGAGAAAGAGGGAGAAAGAAAGAAAGAAAGAAAGAAAGAAAGAAAGAAAGAAAGAAAGAAAGAAAGAAAGAAAGAAAGGTAAAGACAGCAGGCAGGTCTGCTGCGGTTTGGCAGCCATCCGCACATGGATCATCATGACATCATTCCCCAACAAAACGAAATGACGTCTTCTCCACTTCAATATCACTCAGTCTGGGGGGGAAAAAAACGTCTTAAAAGACTTCTTTTAAAAACCTGCACATGTTAAACTGTTTCATTTCACTTCTGCCGTGCCCTTCATTCTCTTAATCCGATCTCCGTTCACTCAAGAAACGGAAGCTTTCCCCATCACGTCCTTCTATCCTAGCCGTCTCCGTTAATCTCCCTGCGTTCTACTTTGAAAAGAAGTTACGTGACAGCCCTGTGTGCAGGAGTTAGCGGCTGGCATTTTTTAAATACATCCTTATGTTAGTTTATGAGCAGATAATTACCGAAAGTGGCTGTCCCAAGCATCTTTGGACACCACTTCCATTTCATTTTTGAAGCTGCACCTCAGCATTTTCCAACACATAAAATCGCGTACAGCGTCGACGGCTCAGATGACATTTTTCCTGTGCTTGTTGCCATGTTTTTTTTAATCCCATTACAGTTATTGATGGTGTGTTAGCGTGGTGAGGACAGGTCCCAGGGGCAGTTAAAGCTGGTTAGACGACTCATATACATGTAACGTGAGGAGGTCTGTTTGCTGAACAAGGTTCCAGCTTGAAGACTCTCTGGATATATATATGTATATATATATATATATATATATATATATATATATATATATATATATATATATATGGTGAAATTACTGAATAAAGTGGTTCATTATTAAGGGCACTTACAGTGTCATCCTTCTTCCGTTAATGTGAAATAATTCACCTCTGCAAAGTCTAAGAAAAGACAAAGTACCCAAGAGTCCAGTAAGGTATGTAAGCGGAGGATACAGACCTTGGTCGTTTCAAAAAAATAAAAATAAAAAAGCTACATAAGAGACAGTCAAACTCTGTTTATATGTCGTAGTGGTCTACGAAGAAAGGTAGGGAGGGGAGAGAGAGTGTGAGGGAGGAGGAGAGGATATAATTAAATATATCATCTAAATAGGTATTGATCGTCTTAAGGGTGTTGCCGTTAGATTAAAAGGTTAAGGAAAAAAAGCGCTTAGAGGATTAAATCATTGTGAGGTAAAATCAAGAGCGGCGGAAGATAAACACTGCAATAATCACAAAGTATGAGCGCTTGCAGACACGCTTAATGATGTCCTATAGAGACATTAAAGATCCCGCCGCGATACATTTAAGGACCAACTGCCATGACCAAAACTGGGCATGGCACTTTAAACAAAAACCGCTGGAAGGAGAGTTAAATGAAATATTAACACAAGGTAAAAGCAGGCGCCCCTTGGCTCTTTATGTCTGTGGAGATAAAGTCAAAGTTGCTACATATTGTAAACTACAAAGTGGACGTATAGCTTACGTAGAAGATGTTATCATCACAGGCCGCGGTAACCCTGAGAGGCCTGCCGACTGATAAAGAAAAAAAGTTCACCGGCCGTACGGTACGGTATAGCCACTGCACGACACCTGAGCCGAGCAGCCACACAAGGTCAGGAAGCGTTTTAACCGACAGACGTGTTTTATCTTTCGGGGAGAGTATAAGGGAGCGAGGGAAAAGTGGCTGAGCAGAGGATAAAGGGTCCTGTTACGCTCCTGTCTCCTTCTCTGATCAACCAATCAGGTGCGGGAATAGTGCTGAGTCAGCCGCTGGGTGCTGCTCACGTCCGAATGCAGGGGAAGGAGGGGTTGGGTGGGTGGGTGGGTGTTGGAAGAGGATCCAGCCAGCCGGTGTCTGCAGTGGACTGCAGCAGCATTAGCACCATGACAAGGGGCCCTGCTGCGGAGAGAGAGGGGGGCCGAAGCGCCAGCCCCCCCCCCTTACCCCCCCATCCCAACGTGCTAAGTCTTAAAGCCTCATACCTTCTGATGGACTTTTATTTTACACCACTTCTGCAATGCCCATTACGATCCTATAGATTAGGGCTACAATTTCTCAAGCAAATGACCCCTCGGCTGAAAGAGAGATGGAGCAGGGACCCCGTACTACATTTATTGTATAAAATTAAGTTGCATGTAAAACTGGACCTATAATAACGTGTGGGGTGGCCGAGAGCCTTTACACATACCTGTTTAGTGCATAGAATACTAAGCTATTAGGCATCTGTGGATTGCTAAGTCAGTGAGTACCTTACCTATAGGCCAGTGAGCCTATCATCAATGTTTTGTTTTTCACAAATAGGCTGATTTGTATTTGCTAATAATATGTTGGATTCATGTTAAGACATTTTAAATTTCGTAAAAAAAAATGCACCCCCCTCTGCAGTAATCTGAGGACCCCTGTTGGAGTCCCTGACCCCCTGTTGAAGATCTCTGTTATAGATATTAGAGCCACCCTGGATGTGTGCACTCAGTTTGATATATACATCCCACTTTTCCCTCTGCCTCTAGTCAGTGGGTAATTAGCAGGAATAAATACGCCCAGCCACAGAAGATAAAGTTTACAGCCTGACCACAGGTCAGCTTGTTTCATTACTATAGTGTGCCTTGCATTAAGCAAATTACCAACTGGCAAAACATCGTCATCAGACATGCACAGAGGCCTTTATTAAGATGGTTTGTCATTTAAAAGCTGCATGCATTACCGTTTTTAAGTGGACTTTAATGGTCATTTTGTAACAACTGTCTGGGCGTTTCTGTCGTCAGGAGTCGTCAGTCTCAGCCCGCTGACGTGACAGGACGTGATGCTCTCAGGGGTTTCCGGAGGGCCGTGCCCTCCCACGGCGTGGCGCAGGATGGAGAGCCATGGCCTGACAGTCAGTCAGTCAGTCAGTCAGTGAGAGCCACTTGTCCTGATAAGGAGAGAGAGCAGAGAGAGAGAGGAATGGCAGACAGTCAGACACACAGAGCATGCGACATGGTCAGCGAGTGGAGAGGCTGAGTGAGTGATGGAGGCTTGTATTAGTGAAGCCCCCCCCTCCCCCTCCCCACCCGGTGTCAGGTCATACTTCTGAAATGACAATATCACGGTGAGCAAGCGTGACAGTGTCCGCTGCGGGGACCGGTTTCAAAATGTCACTCCATCTTGCCGGCGCAGTACATACTGTGGTGTTGTGCTGGCAGCTACTCTGTAACACCGCCTGTGCTGTGGAAGTCTCCCCAGGGGGACGCATCCCACCCCCACTGACCTTCCCCGCTATGACTCCCTGACTTACGTTACCACTATGTCTCTCCCTCCCTTTCTGCTGGCGTCCAGCTGTCCATAACCCTCATCCCCCGCTCCTCCCTAAGAGCAGGAATGCAGCGGACAGCACAGTCCCAGAATAGACAAGTAGCCAGCCTATCTCCAACCATGCAGTCAGCCTGATAGAGGGCACCTGCAGTGGCAGACGCACTCATGCAAGAGTGCACACGCATGCAGTAGGGGTGTAGTTTTATCACGATATTATATCGATTCTTTGGACAACAATACGATATTTGCTGATATCTTAAAGTCTGTCACAATACCATTTCTGTACAATTCAAATTAGGGGCCTGCAATCAATATGAGATGATATCATACGCCAGTTACATTTATAGCAACTCAAACATTTGATTTGACGATTTAATTACTTTGCTCTTCCAGACATTCAAATTAAAGACTAGCTATTCTTTTTTTTTTTTTTTGAATAAATATAACGTGGGAATCTAAAATAAAGGGGAATCTTACAGACAGCATGACTTTGCATCGATAATATTGGATAATTGAATCGATGCATATCGGTCCAGATGTATATATATCGTTACACCTAGATAGCGTTACACACCTAGGCAGTACCCTGACCCACATAAAGTCTACTTCACTGAGCTCAATTTATGAATGCACAACACCTTTACTTATTGTAGTTTTGATCTTGACGGAGCTGTCTTACAGTTTAATGTTGAAAGAGCACTCACTGGCGAAGCCTTCAGCAGGCACCAAAGCGAGGTTAATGATATAACGCTACGGGTGTGATGATTCTGTTTGATGTCGGATCTGAGTGGAGGCGCACAGGGTGAATGAGGGTTGCCTGTTTGATGAGTGTGTGGGCCACAGATTGGCGGAGTAAAGCGCAGACAGCGCACCAAAGGGATTCTCTCCCTTATCTACTGAAAATCCTGCACTTGAACACACACACAGGACCTCCTTACTGTCTGTCTTATGTGGACATTCATAGATCGTTGTCCACAAATATGGTACAGTCACATTCACAGCTCCGAGATAAAAAAACAAACAGACATGAACATCCATATGCTTGGCAGCACAGAATACACACACACGCGCACACACACGCACACACATGCACATGAACTCTTTAAACATACAACTGCAGTGCTGCATGTTGCAGAGGTTGAATAACAGCAGCTCTGGGACAGGTAGAGAATTCAGGCCATGCAGGCTCGTCCTCTCCTTCTCTGTGTGCTACTTCCCACTTTCTCTCTTCTCCCCTCTCATTCCAGCCTCCTTTTTTTTCCTCTCAGTTTTTTTTCTCTCAGTCAAGGATGCATCCCCTCATCAATTTGCTGGTCTCTTGGGTGACGAGTTTATTAAACACAAGAGAGAGAGAGAGAGAGATATGGAGGGAGAGGGAAAGAAATAGTGAATGGGCCCTGTCTTGCTCCTTAGCTCCTTACATGCACTGCCAGTATTTAAGATTTTTTTTTTTAATGTGATTTGTGTGCAGTGAGGCTGATGTATTTGTTATCTAGAGAGGGGTGGACAGCTGTGATACAGGACTGACAGTGTAATCTCTCTCTCTCTCTCTCTCTCTCTCTCTCTCTCTCACTCACACACACACACACACACACACACACACACACACACACACACACACACACACACACACACACACACTCACACCCTTCCCTTTTGAGTTTTAGAACCCAGTAGAGCTATAGGCTGTGACTGGTTAATACTGGTTTAAATACTTAGGAGCAAGTCAAGTGAAATTCATGAAGGCAGTTTTCAAATTGTTTAATTTTGGTGAAAGCAGTAGGTATACAAAGTCATGACAGAGAAGTAATAGTATTAATATATATACAGCGAGAGAGAGAGAGAGAGCTAGAGCTAGAGAGAAGTAATAGTATATATTTATAAATTGTTGATTTTGAAGGGTGGAAATATCATTTAAATAAAATAAAGAAATGCATATGGAGCCCTAGTTTGTGACACTGTTTTTTCTTACTTTCAAGAGGAATTTTAGTCACAAAGATGATATCATATTTACCACTGTAGTTTTTACAAACATTACTCAAACAGGAGGAAATAGTATATTTGTTGAGGACTATTTTCTGCGGCGGATTAACCCACATTTGGTGCCCTAGTGAGTACAGGGCATTGTGGGTGTGTGGGACTGAGTCAAAATAACTACAGTGTGTCTGTTCATGCTAATGAAGGAACATGTCTGCCAGTGCAACGGTGTGGCTCACTGATGTGTTTTTGGACAACGAAGGAAGAAGATAAATCGTGCCGTACCGATACACAAGATTTGTTGACAATGAGAAGACTATAGAATTTAAATCAGCCTAGTTCTTCTTCTTTAAAGCTGCGTTGGCTGTTTGGGCACCTGGGGGCAGTAGAAACCAGCTGTGATTCACGATAAACAGTTGGAATGGTAACTGTACTGGCTAACAGTTGCTTATATTCAGCCTACACGTTGGAGTCGTGTTCATGGCTATGTGATGAAAGTAAGTTCATTCAGTCTTCACCAAGTCCTGACAAAAATGTCTGTCCCTTTAGCTGGTGTAATGTTGACATATGTCAATGTCAATCTGTGCTTTGGCAGAGCGCCACCTACTGTACCGGAGGTAGAGTTACTCCTGTCATTCTCCCCATTCCTCCTCACTCATTTATACGGAGACAACTGGCATAACCCGGTTATTCACTAACCGGGTTATGCCATAACCCTGTTACTGCTGTGCATGTAAACACACTGAATGATGCTGATGGCGAGAACGGTGGGACTAAATCAAAAACAGTAAAGTTGCAAAACAACAAGCTGACAGTTGCTATAAAGCTCTTTAGAGCAAAGGAGAGCTGCAGAATTAAGTGATAATTCTCGGTGGGGTTTTCTTTTAAGTTAAAGAAACAAATCAAGGCATAAATATCAATAGCTTGGAATCCAGTGCCAATACTCTGCTTAGACAGTTGACTGTAGATTTGTCACTACAAGTGACCCCTTTTACATCACACAGTTATTCAATCCATTATTCATTTAACAGTTGATACAGCAGCTTTAAGCCTTTAAAAGTGAGTCTACTATAAGGAAAACTACTGTGTTGGATTAGACATGCAAAAAAGAAATGCAGCTTTTTTCCCCCACACAGAAATATCAATAGCTTGGATTCCAGGGCCGAGACTCTGCTTAAACAGTTTATTTCCTAATGATTAAATGATTAGCTAGTCTAATTGAACCAGGAAATGAGTGAGTTCCACCAAGGACGAGCAGAGGCGTTCAGCGAGCAGGAAGACTGCTGAGTACATCATCTGTGCGCCACCACGCTCGGGCAAGCAGCAGGGCTGAACGGCCCAACAGAGACTGGCTGAAATGGAGAGGAAGTGTGTTAGCATTAGTATGTGTGTGAGAGAGAGAGAGAGAGAAAGAGATATTCCACATAGCGCTGGGGGTCAATGAGAGTTAATTTTCCCGCTGTCCCATCCGCTGGCTTCATTAGCAGTATTGGCAGTCGGGTGATGAATTCATTGTTTTCTCAAGTTTGTCTGCAACCATCGTTTATATATGCGCTCCTCTCTTATCTCTTAGGGCCCCGCTCCCTGCTTTTTTTTTTCTCATCTCTTTTTCATCACCCACATTGCTTGTTCTTCTCCTTCATCTCTTCTTCTCCCTAATACACTCTCTTCTAGTCTTCATCTTTTTTCCGCTCCTTTTCCTTCTTAAAAGGTCCCATATGGTAAAAAAAAAGTGAGATTTCCATTTCTTTTTTTCATTGTAAAGCAGGTCGAGGTGCTATGAAAAATTCTGTGAAAGTATCAAAACGCTCCATCCTCAGAGAAATGCACACAGCCAGTATTCAGAAACTGTGCCTTTAAACGAGCCGCCAGGACTACCGTACAATTGTGATGTCACAACTATACTATATACTGTATATATATATATATATATATATAGGTAGAAAGTGCTGCCACAGTGCCGTTAACAGTCATTCCACGGCTGAAATGTTGGTGCAGACACGCAGAGAGCGCAGATGTGGAAGACCCAGGAAACACTGAAAAATCAGAGCACGCCGGGCTTTTTTTCGGGAGGGGGGGAGCGTTTCAGACAGAGGGTGAATATAGGTATATTCACACAGACAGTATGAGAAATATAATCTGTTTTTTGAACATTAAAGCATGTAAACATGTTCTAGTAGAAACCCAAAACAAAAGTATGAACCTGAAAATGGGCATAATATGGGACCTTTAAATGAATTCCTTTTTTGGATATTTCTGCTTCTTCTATGCATTAACATGCGTGCTTTGCAAGGGCAACGTCTCCTCCAATAATCAATGACTCAATTTGCTTACTATGTGTCTGCTTGTTTGTGTGTGTGTGTGTGTGTGTGTGTGTGTGTGTGTTTTGTGCATGCATGTACAATGAGTTCTTATTTGATGCTACTTGTGTATAGACAACCCATTTTCTTATCATTTCCTCCTTCTCGCTCTGTCTCTTTCAGGTCCCAGATATGTCAACTCTTCCTCCTCCTCCTCCTCCTCCTCCTCCTGCTCCTCCTCCTCCACTCTGTCACTTTTGGGACCGGACTCGCTCCAAAAATGCTTTGCTAAAGCTGGTAAAATGGAACCAAATCAACTGTTCAATGGATTTGGTCCCCTTCAACCAGCTGTAGCTGTGCATTGATCACTCCGAGCATGCAGAGAGACAAACGCCTGGATGGAGAGACTCAAGCCAGTTCAGTGGGAAACAGCTTTAACATGCAAAACTGAAACTACATCAGCTTCCTCGCCAAAACAATTGGACTGAGACACAGATGCTCAGCCAGGGACAAATACACAGCATGCACCAGTTGCTGTGTGGAGTCATCTCTCTTAAAGATCTCTACTTAAATATTACCCAAAAGACATCCAAGTCATTTTCTAACTCTGAATAAAACATGACAGGTAAGTAATTAGAGATACTGTATCTTGGTGAATTTGTACTTTTGTTGTGTAGCTCTAAAATTGCATTGTCCTTTGGAGACTTTTTTAATTGTTCTTTGCAGATTGTTTTTAATTGTGTGTTTGGTCCATGAATTGCCCTCATGTGTTTGTGTGTTTGTGTGTGTGTGTGTGTGTGTGTGTGTGTGTGTGTGTGTGTGTGTGTGTGTGTGTGTGTGTGTGTGTGTGTGTGTGTGTGTGTGTGTGTGTGTGTCTGTGTGTGTGTGTGTGTGTGTGTGTGTGTGTGTTTGTGTGTGTGGGTGTGGGTATGTGTGTGTGTGTGTGTGTTTGTGTGTGTGTGTGTGTGTGTGTGTGTGTTTGACTCCTAATGCACATGTCTGATCAATAAAGCTCAATCCTGAAGTTCATATAAAGTGCTGATGTGGTCTTTGCTCTGAAGTGTGGTCTCATTGGGGGGGGGGGGGGGATCTATCCTGGGTGATATGTGCGAGGGGAGGAAAAGAAGGAAGTTGTCCAATCACACACAATCAACAACAAAAAGGGACATATATGTTTTAAAGAGTAGATTGTAAAGATTGTAACAGCTCAAACCATACTGTGCCATATTTTAGTTTGGATGAATATCCCGACAGTAATTCATACAATAACAATAACACGTTGTCTTCTGTGGTTTTCTACCCATGGGTGCTGGGTTAAAGGTATAGTAAGTGATGTTAATCCAATACACTTTTTGTCAAATTCAGCAAATATCTCCTCACGATCACCTAGCTCTCTATTTTCTGTGCTCAGCTGGAGAAAAAAAATCCGGTGTTAATACACAGCCCTGGCTGTGTAAATGGAAAACAAACAGAAAGGAGTGCACGAGACACAAAACACTATTTCAGCCAATCGGCAACAGGCGGCGACAGTTCATGGGGGGTGGAGGCAGCATGTAAATGTGACGGCTGGCCAGTAGTAGAAGGGACAGCAACACATTCTCACTCCCAGCGACGCTTGGTCAGGTGCCTTTGGCATTTGTTATTGACGGAAAAAGTCTCCTTTAGCGTCATATTTAGACGCACTTGGTCGGGACGCTTGGCATCCCTTTTTGACGCGCTGGGTCGGGACGTACTTTTAACTGACATGTGGCACAAGATCAAGACAGTTAGGTTTAGGAAAAGGATCGTGGGTGGGGTTACAGAATGTACGTTTTAGTGATACGCGGGACAAGAACGGGACACGAACCCCGGTCTCCTGGTGGAAAGTCCTGTGTTGTTTGACCAAGCGTCAGTATTATACGAGTTGGGAGTGAGAACGGGATGGGGGCAGAGCTTCCGAAGGGGTGGGGTGGGGGGGTGGGGGGGATTTGTTTGGCAGTTGAGTTCAAATATCAACAATCTTTGCTTACTGCACCTTTAAATAAACCCATCATTGTGTGATTTGTGACCGTAGACTGTAAACGATAAGGGATTTGAAGTGTGCAGGGTGGAAAAGAGGCACAGAGGAAGATGGAAGGAAAATTAATTTAAAAAGGACAAAAAGGGAGATGAATGATTTCCAAATCGACCTCTGTTCCCACCCTTTTTCATAGCGGTTCCTGACCCCACTTCCTGTCGCCTCACATCTCCCTACAGTACCGTCCTTCAGCTGGTTTATAAATCACTAAACGGTTTAGGGTCAAAATACATTCATGATCTGCTGCTACACTATGACCCACCCAGACCTCTCAGGTCGTCTGGGACAGGTCTGCTTTCCGTCCCCAGAGTCCGAAC